>JARKIB010000031.1:0-600000 GCA_029378385.1 Mycena metata | reverse complement strand
TACTTAGCCTGATCTGTTCAAATTCTGCACCAAACGAGACCGGCTGAATGGCGCATCCAGAGGTTTTCGAGTTCTTTATGCTAATGTGTCGCATAGGTGTGTAGTTGTCAAGACGCAGCAATTCGGAATTAAAGGTGTGGGAAAGGGTTTCAACCAACCCACCTCAAGGCTCAAAGTGCGGGACGGCGAATCAACCTATAATAGCTGCGTCTGAAAATTAACTGGCTGGAATTTGTTAACTGAATGGGAGGCAAAATCTATTGAACGTCGATCGGTTGCATTTCGGCAGCTTTTGATCCCTTTCGCTGACAACTACTGGCAACCACGGCGACATGGATGAAGTGCGGGATACGTAACATTCTCAATGTCCTGCCATTCCCTCGGGTTTTCGGAGAGTTTCTATCTTCAAGTTCCGGTCTGATGTTTCTACACCACTGCACTTCTTCGTCCAGTTCCTGTACATATGGCATATGGCAGATGCTTAGACCAGAGCCAGTCTTCCTCGACTCTCAACCCGAGGTGGCCGAATTCGTTAACATCAGCTGAGATGATTCGGATATATTCTTGACACATTGGACCTGTGTCATATGTTCCGACCGGACTCGGACGACTCACAACCATTTAAAGTCCAGGCCTCATGCCGTGTCTAAGTCCCTTACCCCACCTTCCTCCGCCCTTGCCCGCGCTCAGCATGCCTTGCATCTTTCCCGACGCCCCGCACGCCCTCACTCATGCGCGCCTTGGAGAACTGGGAAACCACCTTGGGCATGCACTACAAACTATCTCATCCGTGGCGAGCGCCCTGCTCAGCTTCGAATCCCTCGTCGTCGTATCCCTCATCGTCTTCCTCTTCCTCGGCGGCGCCCTCTCCATGTTCTTCCTCTGGTCCATTATCACCGAGAGCGATGATTACGACGATTGCGAGCGCAATACCGGTCGGGGGATATATTACACTGCGGAGGATGGCCATGGGCGGTGGTTGGCCCTGGGCATGGCGGTCCCGGTTATCCTTGTGGACAGGAATAGACCGATGAAACGTCCCCCGGCAGTCGTCAACGACCCACCTAGGGCCGGAAAACGGCAATGATTGAGGGGCACGCGCGAAAGGCGCGTTGATTGAGGGGCACGCGTGAAAGGCGCGTTCAAATTTACGACACACACGACCGGAAATGAAACCAACCGAGCTCGATGAACGAACGAGGAGGAGGAGGACGAGTCTGCGCATACAGACCGCTACGTCCGTTTTATCGCCGAGGGCTGATCGCGACCTAACTCCGAGTCGGCCACGAACGCAGCGGCCGCTGCGGGTTACGGGCGTGGCGGAAATGCGCTGTACCAGGAATCGTACCAATTGTATGAATAGCCATGTTGTATTTTCTGCGGGTTCCGATAATGTTGAAACTTATACATGCCGGCGTTGTTTGGCTTCGGAAGTAGACGCGTTCTCGTCACGTGGTTCTTCCGCTTGCTACGCGGCCTTCTTGCGGCCTTCACTTTCAATTTGCCTTTACAGGCCTTCACTGGCTTTTTTGTTGGCTCTGATCACAGGCCTCACACACAGCCCTCGTCCGGTTCCCGTGCAAAGTTTCGAAAGAGTTCAATACTTTCAAATGACCCTCCATTCCCTGACCCTCAGCTTCTGCATGCCACTCTATTCTCTCTCTGCGTCGTCCTCAATCTCGACACAGAAAAGCCAGAATTCCTTTATTGCAGCATATACCACCTCTCGGAAACTCACGCCAAGGTCTGTTCGGAAAATCCGTCGAAATCTGCCTCGAAACGCCACTTTTTGCGTCGTCCAGGGCCTCAAGAAACCACTTGCGGGCAAATTAAATCTTGGACAGACCTGGAGCTTCTCGGGGCCTCCTCGAAATCGAGAATACCACCTTGATTTTTTCCGTCACCCACGCCGCGGCGCCTCATTCAAGCCACGTCGGCTCACGCCTGAGGTCCAAAATTATTCACGCGGCGTGAAAAGAAGCAACACAAGCATTTGTCGACACTCGTTCGCCCGTGGAAGGCGATGAGCGCACGAGTGGGCCACAAAACAACGGAGCAGAACTGGGTCTGAAGATCCGTGTTCTTATATGTGATCACCGTGCAATCTGGTGCTTCTTGGTATTCAGAACGTTCTAGGGATTCCCAGTCGAAGGTCGCCCGGCTTGGAAAGCTCGAGATATATAGAACCAAAGCACCCTCGAATGTGACCACCCAACGCCACCTCGCCTTGAGTTTTGTGGCCTTTCTTGTCATCGCTCTTGACCTTCGCTACCCAATACCGATCAGTGGTCTGTCTACCAAAACCCGATCATATACAGGTTTAATTTTCCGCCCGCGATATATGAACGAGAGGCCGGTGCCCTCACCCCCCACTATATTGATGCCCTTCTCCTTGGCCTTCCTCATACTCCTTCAGACTTGGTTGCCGACGTCCATAGCGTCGACAGTGTTGCACTCTGAGCGTGTTTCGGCGATGGATATCGTTGCTGAAGAGATGGCAAAGGCTGCCGGAGACTCCGTTAACGTGACTGGTCTTCATCGCGCCAATCTCATCAACCTTGGCCCAGGCAATGGCTTGGTTAGTGACACGCCCCATCTCATTCGAACACTCACCTTGAGCCGCAGTATGGACTCGATGTTACCATTGCTGGAACCTGTATGTTCGTTGAGCTCGTTCACTTAACAACACTGATGCTCAGTAAAACTTGCCATGCAAAGGCTCATAATAGCTTATACTGTACTATTACGACCAAAGGTTCATGGGTTGTCACCCGTCACCACAAAGGTTCACTGGGTAAGTGGTTCATTGATCGGCAATCAGCTAAAATTACCATAAATGGACGGTCAGCAGGTTTCGGCACCTGCCGGCCGAGGTCTTTTCACAGTTTTTGCCCCTATTTGAGCCCGAAAATTGGAATGTCACCGTCACCGACGCCAAATTGGTTCAGTTCACGAAGGTCCGTCACCCGTCACCTGAACCAATGGTCGTAATAGTACAGTAGCGTAGGCTCGCTACCTGGCGGTATTGGTCCTTTTAGTGCCACCAACGCCACTGCCCAGGTTGGGTACGTCGATGGTGATGGTGCCAATGGTACCGTAGGGCTTGCTGCGTTCGAGTTTGTAGGCTTCATGATTCCGGCCCAAGGTGAAACGTCACTGGAGCGTAGCCAAAGTTTTAACTGATCCTTCGTTGACAGCATTCATAAATGTTACCGGCGTGAGTTCATGTACCTTCAAGGAGGCTGGGCGCTAACCGCCTTATAGGATGATTTTGAACCCGCTCCGTTCTTTGGACTCATCGGACTCGGCTTCGATAACCCCAATGACCCAATTCCTGCCGGGTTAGCGGCCGCGAATTTCACGAATGGCAGTGAAGTCGGCAAATCTGTTCTTACGAATCTATTCGATCTGAATCCCGACATATGTACCCCCGTTTTTTAGGGCAAAGGGAAAGTGCCGCCAAAGTGCCGCCACTGCCGCCATGGCGGCAATTAGCGGCAGTGCTGGCGGCACTTTGGCGGCAGTCGGTGGCGGCACTTTCGGAAGTCAATCATGCAGGGCTCCTGTTGTCTTGGGCCTTGTGAAAAGTGTGGACTGATAAGTATTGAAAAGGAAATTGTCGGAAAAAGAGTCTATTTGCTTACAACCAGTCTCAAGAACCCAACTAGTTAAGCTTGAAGTGCTGAGTTTCGTCTTCAAAACCTGTGGAACACGTATAGTTATAAACAGTGGCAAGGAAATGCCTTTACCTAGTGGGATTCAACTTTACTTGCAGCACTTGAAGTTGGCTTGAAGTACTGAGTGACAGCAAAGTTGGCGGCAAGGTGGCGGCAAAGTTTGCGGTGGCGGCAATGTTCGCGGCAATGTTGCGGTGGCGGCAGAATCGGCGGCAAAGTTGGCGGCAGTGCTGGCGTCGCTGGCGGCAATGTTGGCGGCAGCACTGGCGTCACTGGCGGCAATGATGGCGGCAGTGCGTGGTGACAGTGTGACATGCTGGCGGCACTTTTCTCGCTTAGCAACGGCGTTAGCGGCGTTAGTCTCCGAGCGGTGCATGTTGGCGGCAGTTTGGCGGCAGTCTGGGGGCACTCAAAATTCATGAGTCAATCACAGTGGGTCCAAATGTCGAAATTCTTCTCAACTCTCTCACCACACCACCGTCCGTACCTTCCAGTTCAACGTTGGCGGCAGTTGAGCGGCAGCCAGTCGAACTTTGTGTCAATTGTTAAAAAAAAACACATCCCCGGAAGTCCAGCTCGGCGTCTCCTTATGGGCGATATACTGTCCAAAAATTCGCAGTATTTTACACGGTTTTTGATCACAACTTACATCCCAATCCACTACTTTTTTTGGCGTGGGTTGCATCTCGCAATGTGGTTTACATCTCGGTCTGTTTAGGTTACATCTTGATCAGTTGAGGTTACATCGTGGTCAGCTCGCGAATCCAACATTGTCATCGTGTAGCCTTGATGGTTAATCATCTCGGCTGTACGCCGGGGTCGGCACGACGAATCTCCTCCTCATTTCAATTGTTCGTGATATTAAACGCTCCGGTTCAGCACCTTGGGAGTTGGAATTTGATTTAACCCGTGTTCTGGCCCTTTCCACTCATATGTGTCGATGCCTGGTGCAAAACATTGCTCGACTTGTTCCCCCGAGTTTTCACGGGACTTGATATTATTGTGGGCTCAATAAATGATGTGGCTTAGTCCGAAATGAGGTTCTAAAAATCCTGACAGTACTTCTCAGGGTATACGTGGCCACGCAAGTCTTAGCTATCATCGAACTTGTGTTTTTGTCTTTCGGCATTGTCACATCATACTTTACCATCATTCACATCAATTTGATGTCTCTTTTTGAACAACTAAGGTCGAAGGACATGTAACTATAGCCGATTTGACGTGAGTATGGCTCATGATGTAACCCAGGCGAAATGTAAGCCTGTTTATCTAGTTGTCAGCAAGTTGAAGTTGCACTCAAAAACCCTGCTTTCAGCGGATGTTGTGAACCAAGTGAATTTTTGGACAGTATATGTGCCATATCTCCTCAACATCTGATCTAATTTTCCTTGGTCAACCGAAGTCTGGCTTGATTCACGCAAGCAAGAACGCGGGGTTTCTCTTATTTTTTCTACTCACCGAGAAGATTTTGGCCTCAGGAAGGGTTGGATTCAAATCCAGAGTCCAGATGATGAGGATACTGCGTAATGCTACATTTCCTATATGCACCACCTCGAAATATTACACACTTCGTTTTTCGCCCAGCGTAGATATACTTGGCAGCGTCGCAGCCGAATTCAACCGTGGGAACTCAAATGAAGGGTAAGGATATTGAATGTTCGTTAACTAACTCATTAGTAGCTACTCGTTGATTGAAGTGAATGGTTTGGCGGCAGTTAGCGACGGTGGCGTGACGCGGCGGCAGTGTGACCGAACTGCCGCCAAAAGTGCCGCCAGGGTGGCGGCAACTGGCGGCAGTTGGCGTCACTTTGGCGGCACTGGCGGCACTTTCACCGTGCCCCGTTTTTTGCCCTGTCCTTGTCTCGCGAGGGAGACCCAGAGTCCGGTGATGGGTCCTTCTCAGTTGGCGAGTACGATGACCGCTATTCAGATGTCCAACATGCGCCTCTATTGCCTCAATTTCCGGCAGGTAGTGGTGATTGGAGTATCTTGACGGACGGCGTCTTCGTTAATGGTTCAAAGATTCCATGGGGTGTAGATCCAGCGGCAAACATCCCAGCTGGAAAGGCCAAGGGGCTTCTGGATACGGGTACTTCGCTCATGAATTTGCCAAGAGACGTCCGAGACGGCATCTACTCTGCGGTACCAGGAGCTGTTCAGACCTCCCCGAACTCGTCACTCGACGATGCGCTCGGCAGTACGCTTTGGATCGTCCCCTGTGAAACCGCGATCGACCTTCAGATTGGATTTGGGTGCGTGCCAGTGGCTGAACGATGTTATATGAATCAGTTTTGTCTAAAGCTATGGTACTGTAGCGGAGAACTTTTTCGCATCCATCCTCTGGACCTGTCGGAGCTCGATGTCATCCTCGGGCCTGATGGAAACAACTATACTGTATGCGTAAGCCTTATTTTCCCTGGTACTGAAAGAGATGCAATCTTTGGCGACCTATTTTTGCATAATGTATACACCGTGTCAGTGATTTTTCTTGGTTCTCCCTTTCACCTTCCTCACGCTCGTCCAGATTCGGATTTGGAAATGAAACCACGAAGGGAGCATACATCCAACTCCTTTCACTAACGAACGACACATCATCCGCCGACTATTCCAACATTCAGTCACCCCTTCTGGCCAATGGCCCTCCGGAACTGTCGCCTGCGGACTTTGTCGCGCTCTTTGATAGCCCGATATTCTCGACCGCAGCGCAGTCCACCATTTTTTCCACTACATCATCCTCAGCGGAAATTACTTCTTCTTCTACTGTACCGTGGTCCTCGCCGTCGACGACTTCGCAGTCTCCCACTTCTGCACCGTCCTCTTCGCAATCACAGTCAGGGCATGTCGTTGCTGGAGATCTAGCTGCTGTCGCCAACGCTCCTGTCGACTCCGAAGTCGCCAAATACGGGCCCGTCGTGATAGGCCTCCTCGGCACCAACCTTGCCCTTCTTCTTTTCCTCCTTTACCTCGGAGTGTCGTCATTGCTTAAACATGGCCGGACGGCGGGTCTGCCACGAAGGACGCGGGAAGCTAAATATTCTCCCGTGAAGCTGGGCGAGGACATGTAGCGGGGATACGTAGCTTGCCTTGACTGCATAGCAGTATATTGGATACAGAATTTTGGACTCATTTTATAACCATTGCGTAAATTATATTCAGGTTAGTACTCCGTGGCGCGGACGGCGGAGAGGGACGGCATTTTTGGTAAAGTTGCGATAGAGCACGAAGGAAATGAGGCGAACGAGGATGGAGGCAAGCAATAGGCACTCGGGGAGACGCCTCAATATCTGCCGCCGAACTCCGCCGTCAATCCCATCCGTCGGATCATCTGCCGTGGGCCAAGGGGTTTAATTTGGTCGATGATAATGAATACATGTTGGATTCCTCTTAGTTGTCCTTGCCATATCACAGCATTTTCAGAAAGCGTCGGCTGCGCCATTGTTACATTAGACAAAAAACGCTCATGAACACGACAACGCCTGGCACTCTCCGCATCCTGGTTGAACCCCAAGAAACCATGGTCTAGAGTATTCGCCCATGGGCACCGATCGCTAAAACGGGGACTTTGTATGCCGTGAGCCATTCTGAGAGATGTAAAGGTGGCTGCAACCTCTTTCGTGCTTTGGTTGAAAAGTTTACTTTAGTTGCCGACGTTGCCGAGCATGCCGAAGGTACGCGACGGGAGACGCCGTAGAGCCGAAAGTCTGCCGAAAGTCTGCCAAATTTCTGTCAGACCTTAGAGTTGCCTCTTCGTTCATCGGTAATTACTTACACCGTAATGTTCGTTTCAGAGTCCGGATTCACTGGACCAAGACAAGCCATTGTGTAAGTACTATAAATACAAGTGAGTATGGGTATAAATGTCCGGAACATGCGATAAACCAAGTGAATAGAATGAGGGAAGCAGTCAACTACATCGCATCATACTCCTGCCGCACTTTCCCCAGTTGATACTCTAGTGGGCGCCATCAGCACTCGCCTCAAAAAAAAAAAACCAAAAAAAATCAACGCACCAACAAGCGGACACCCCACCGCATACACCCCCATCGTAGCCATCCCCGCACGCAACTCCTCCTCCCCCACAAACGTCACCTCCTCCCCGCTCGGCGCCCACCCCATCCGAAACACACGTTGGCAATGGCGCACGGCGTCCAAGAGCACGCGGCACGCGAGCGCCATGAGCCACCCCACCACGGGGTGCACGATCGCGCGGTCGGGGACGGCGTCCGAGGCGTCGCCGAACACGCTGAGGATCGCGCGCGCGGCGTCGATGCATTTGGTTTGCGCCTCTGCCGAGGCGGAGCAGGCGGGGCGGTTGAGCTTGATGGCGGCGGCGGCGACGAGGGCGTGCGCGAGGACGAGAGTGCGTCCTGAGGCGGAGGCGGAAGCGGTGGTGTAGAGGGTGTATATTGGGGGGAGTGATTCCCAGAATTGGGTGATGCGCCGGTCGAGCCAGGTGTACGAGGTGGTGTAGGCGGCGTGTTCTTGCGGTTGAAAACCTGAGTTACGGGGAAGAGTTAGGACAGACGAGCGGGGAAGGGAAGAGAACTCTCGTACTCGGTGACCAGCTAGCTCCAAGGCGCGCGGCGCGGTAGAGCAGCACGGATGCCTTCGCGTGAAACATACTGGGCGGACTGTGCCGCGGGAATGAGTCGTCCGTCAAGAAATGGCGGATGCTCTCTTGCCCGCTGTACCCCGGCGGCATCGCCCCTGCCTCATAATCCGCCAGCTCCAGCGGCCACGGCGTGTCGATTGCCGCCCCACCCGGCGCCTCTAGGATGCAGAATGCGCCGCTCGCAGCGCCCAGCGCGATGTTGAGGTTACTCTGCAGACTCGCGACGGCCCAGAAGGCGCGGATGCGCTCGCCCTCCTCAATCGCGTCCGCCGGGGGCGTGGGGTATACTTCTTCAAGGAGGGTTGGGACGCCGAGTAGCGGGGGCGTGTTGGGACGCGCGGAGCGAATTTTGTGGAGTTGGTAGCCTAGTGCGAGGGTGGCGGCGCCGTTAGCGTGGAACTCGGCCTCGAGGAAGCGTTTGGTGCGGAAGAGGTAGGTGGAGAGGAGGACTTGCGCCTGGATTGTGTGCAATATGTGCATAGGATGCGTGTGCACCGAGATCGCGGTGGAGATGTTCTGCTGTGCGCATTTTAGGAAGACCGGTTCCGAGGCGAGGAGGGGCTGGGACCGGGAGAGGTGGACGCCGTAGAGATATACCACACAGAGGAGCGCGGGCGATGGGCGCCGTTCGTCGCCGAAGGGAAAGGGCAGTAGCGCCGCGTCGCTGAAGCGTTGGAGATCCAGAAAGAAGCCGAATTGCGTCGCGTGTGGGAGGAAGGTTTGCAAGAGTCTTTGTATTACCACTAATGGCGGTTCCTGCGAAAACAATCAGTCGTGAGAATGCGATTATAGAGTAGATCCTACCTGGAAGTCCAGAAACGAACTAGAGGAAGACGGGGCGGAGTGGGGTCTCGAGCTGAAGTTGGGGAACGTCGGGGAGGCATCGCTACCCGAGGACCCGTTGAATGGCGACCTCCGTGCATGACCATGATTGGAGGGACCAGCAACGCCTTGGAGTTCGTTTAAGCGCGACTGTAGACGTTCGACGGTGCTTTCAAGCTCTTGCGTCCTCGACATGGTGTCGGTGAATTCGCATGGATCATCTTTAGGGACGCGCGCACATTGACCGCACACTGGACGCTAAGAGCGGGTGTCAGTCGGCATTTGGGAACGGAATGGATTGCTTACGACTCCGTCACATTTCTATTGAAAAAGTCAACCATGGTTAAACAAATCGAACGCACCCCCCCCCAAAAAAAAACTCACAATCTTTAGGTGCCTAGAAGATGTGTTGATGAACAAAGTAGAGGCGGGGAATAAACTAGAGACACACCTGCAATTAATACAAGCCTTGCCGCGTCTTAATGGTTGTGTGCGCTGTTTCTTGGTCGAATTTTCTGAAGATCGTTCAGAGGCCATGACTCTGATGACTCTGAGTCGTAGGCAAACTCAGGCTGGGCAGCGACATTCTTATATGCCGGGCTCCAGCGAACCCACACATACAGTCATGTGTTTTGTAATCGTTGTAGGCGGGAATCCGTCGGTCCGCAGCACCAGGCGCGTGAATCGAGGGCAATGGGTCCTGTTGATGATGATCATTTTTTGCGTCGCAGCGTCGCTTCCTTTCTTCCGTCGTTGTACAGCGCCCAGAAGGAATTTATCAAGGGAGGTATCCCAGCAGGCCCTAGGCGCAGTATCCGCAGCAGGCAGGCGTACGGAAAGCGTCCAACGGTCATCAGGTAACCGCGCTGGTAACTGTTGCTGCTTGTTGTGGCAATGATCTCGGCAGAGGTTGGCGTCCACCGCTCCCCGCCATGTACCGATGACTCGTTATCCGGGTTTCTGCGGCCTCTGCTGACATTTTGCTGCAGAAAATTCCCTTCAGAGACCGTGCCACCCGTGCCTGTCGATGCAATCTAATCAGTGGATCCGTCCATGGCCGTCGTCAATTGTCGAAGAACCTCTGGCCTCCAATAGGATTTTCCACTCAACGGCGGACCCTCAGGCTCCCAAGAAACCGACTCGTCGCAGATTTCTCTCAGTTTCTCGTTTCTCTCGGACAATTGTACAAGCCTTAGTGTTCTGAGTAGATCCACCCGCTCGATTCGGGCACGAGTCGTGCGTGATCGATCGTTTGCCGAATATTTTTTCGCCGAATCATGTACGTATTTTTACAGCCAGTTTCCTGCCTTCCAGTTAACACAACATGCTTAAAGAGAGTTAATTTCCCCGAATTGCGAACGACCTTCACTCATGCATGTCCTCCCGGATGAAACTCCACGGTTGAGGTCCAAGGCCAGCGGTCGCAAGAACCGACTCGTCACGGAAGGTCCGAAGCTGCTTCCTGTTTGCGCGATCCATGCGATCTTGAGCAGCAGGCGCCTGTTCGATTCAGGCACGAGTCATGGTGGGCAACCGCATTTCTTTTCTTCTTTTTATTTTCACGAGCCGTCTAGGACCGAGGACCGGTGTCCTCAAGAACAGACTCGTTGCCGAAGGTCCCAATCTGCTTCAGATGATTCCATATGTGGCCGGACTTTAAGCAGAAGTCGCCTGCTCGATTCGGGCACGATTCGTGCGGTGGTGCAAGACCAATTTTGCTTCGAACTCCAGCCCAGTTGTCGGACGACCCAACCTCTTTGGCACTTTATAGTTGGTACGATCATTCTTTCACTTCAAGTCCAACCATGATCTGGGGAAGACTGTTCCTAGACTCGATTCTTTCGAACCACTCATATTTTCCAAGGTCAAACATGGGTCTCGAGCCAGGAATCAAGAACAGACTCGTTGCAGAAGGTCCGCAGTTACTTCAACTGGGGCGTTCTTTGAGATTCGGGCACGAGTCGCGCATAGTACCGTGTGTTTTTACTTTCGGTTTGATCCATCCCGCTCACATATTCTGCGCTCAACCTTTTACGCTAAAAAAGGAACCGAAGCAATTCTACCCATTTATCCATCCAAATCTGAACCGCTTCACGGTCAACGGTGTGCTCGTTGTGGTCGACACACAAAACGAGCCGATCTCTCCACGAGAATGCTCGGAAAAACCTGCGAAGGATCTCAGAATTCGGTGTTTCCGAGAACCGGGTGGGCGCTCACCCTCCAGGATCAGTCACATTCACCGAGACGAGAAACTCGTCGAGATTAAGCACGGTACTTCCATCGCCGCCGGGATAGGCGCGATCGAGATAATCTTCACCACGGCCGTCGCCCAAATAGGGAGGTCCCGTCCAGGGAGGGCGCTCGCTGTTGGTAGGTTCAATGAGGTGATTTAGAGCGCACACAACAACGTACAGGCTGTCTTTAAGGGCCGGTAACATCATTTCCGCTTGCTGCTGTGCGATTGCCAACAAGGATGGATATGCCTTCACCTTCAGATACTCTGCCTTGACAACGTGCGCCGCGTCGATCAACTTGTCCTTCTCGCTCTTGTTGGGAGTTCGCAAAGTAGAGAGGGGGACGGCGATCAGAGAGCCACCGACAGCAAGCCCAAGGTATCCATCCCGTCCAGAGTACGCCGACTGCAGCTGGTAGCGCGCGTTGACGACATTCAAGCCGACGACAACGGCGTCCGTGGGAGTATCGTCCGTCGGGGGATTATCGAACACGCAAACCATCATGAGGGCTGCGTGGACTGCGGAAAAAGGAGAGTGAAAAGGCAAGTAGATAGATCATCTGGACACTTACCGACTTGATTTACGGTGAGACCGTTGGACTTTGCAAACTCCAGCAGCTTGGTGGTCTCGCTGACGGATAGCGGCAGACGTAAATGCCTCCTCGCCCCAGGGCCAGTGCGACCGCGAAACCTGAAGTTGTGCCCACGCTTTATTGAAGTAGATAAGCTGCGAGGTAAAAGAGAGTCGAGAAGAACACACCGGGATCGCTGTCGCAAATCCCATCATCACGGATTTCAATGTCTCGTCATACTGAGCTCCCCCGACTACTTCGTTTGGACCAGGCACGCGCCCAGCCGCAGGAGGTAAATTCGTATATTCGTCTCCCCATTTCAGGTTTAGATCGGGAGAACCACCATCGAGCAGGAGAGCGAGCTTCTTCAGGAACTGTGTAGTTACAATCTTGAGGGCAACGCCATCGAACGGGACGTGGGACGTGTACAAGAGGACTCCAAAGGAGGTGTCGCTGCGGACGATGAGGTGGAGGAACACTTCGTCGCCATTCGCATCCGGGAGAGGTCTCCCCTCAATTTTCTGGCGGAGGTCATCGAGAGTCTTGTGCTCCTCGTCGAACACAAGGGTGCGATGGGCCCAAGCCTGCGCATCGGCGCCGCTCGATGCTGTGCGATACGTGAGGAGGGTGTGGCCCTCGGTGTCCTGTTCAACGTGGACGGCAAGGGTCGGAAGGGTGTACCGCAGCGATACCCAAGCGCTCCGTGCGTGTTCAAGCAGAGAATTGGTCACAAATGGACGCACGGCCGAGATGTCTGCCCCGAAGAGCATGGTGGTCTGGCCGTGCTTTTGGCGATTGGAGACGTCGTTGAGGATCTCGAAGCCCCAACCACGGCGTGTGTAGCAGGAGGGATCATCGGGAGACGGCGACCAGTCGTATACGGACCTGGCGGCCATGGTAAACTGAGACGAGATGCAGGGATAAGTGGCCCAGTTTTATGAATATACGCGCGGATCTTCTCGCGGGTAGTGGCGGTCAGAGTAGACGATTCTGACCGATTCTGACACCGATTCTGACATGATCCTGAGAACGATTCTCGAAAATGATTTTGGCCAGAATCGTGGGAGAATCGCCGTAGTTCTGATTGAAATATGTATCTGGCATCTACGACAAAGTTAATGTCCTATCATCATGGAGGTTTCACTTATTCCAGCTAACTAACTACCACTCGCGAATTGCACCGTCTGGGCCTCGCCCTGTCACGATCGCCGCCAAATCAGTCAATCAAATCCGGAACTCGTTGGGAATTCATATACTCACACACAGGATTTCGCCACGCCTTCACTTCCCCCGCCCGGAACGCCGCGTCCTCGCTCCGCACGCGCGCCTCATCGACCTCGATGCCGAGACCGTTTCCTTCGAGGAGCGAGACCATGCCCTCGCGCACGGCGAAGACGCCAGGGTTGAGGATGTAGGTGAGGAGGTCGTGGTCACCGGCATTGTAGTGCATCTGTGGTCATGAGCGTGAATGAATTAGTTGTCTCTCGAGGCAGAGAAGCGATAAAAGATTGAAAGAAACGCGCCGCACCTTCCAGCTCATCTCGCAGATGACAAAGTTGGGGGTGGAGAAGCCGAGCTGGAGGCATGCCGCGAAGGCGATGGGGCCTAGCGGGCAGTGCGGGGCTAGGCCGACGTCGTACGTCCTGCAAGTATACGTAGTATATCCCAACGAAGTTCGAGAGCAAGCAAAGGACAACGTACTCGGCCATATTCGCAATCTTGCGCACCTCGCTGATTCCACCCGCGTGTGCGAGATCGGGCTGGATGATGTCGATGCACCCCGCTTCGAGGTACGGACGTACGTCTTGGCGCGTAAAGAGCCGCTCGCCGAGCTATGCATAGATAGATAATCCATTCAATCAATCAGACTGGTTGGTTATGGGCACACGGACGGCAATGGGGATGCTGGTCATCCCATAGAGCGTCTTGATTTCTTCCTGCTGGCCGGGGAGGAGGGGCTCCTCGATGAACAGCGGGCGGTGTGGCTCTAGCGCTTTTGCGAGCTGTTTGGCGAGTGGGCGGTGAACGCGGCCGTGGAAGTCTCTGTGTAGTTGTAAAATCAGGCCCGTCGCTGAAGGGTGATTATAGCACGTACAGTCCGACGTCGAGTCCGATGCTCTTGACTTGCTTGACGCGCTCGATAGTACCCTCAAGAGCACTGGGTGAGTCGAGCCAGCCAACCTAATAATTAGTGTTCGAACACACGGGCAAGCTTCTTTAAAAGAAAGTCGGCGGGCGTACACTTTCAACAGCATTCATTTTCACGGCCGTGAAGCCTTCGTCTTTGCGAGCCTGCGCCTCAGCCAGGACGTCGGATGGGCGATCCCCTCCGATCCAGCTGTAGACTTGACACCGAGTGCGACTGAACATCTCGCCCATAAGCAAGTTGAAATTGAATCTAAGGAGATGGCGCACACTTTGCCGCCGAGGATCTGCCAGACAGGCACGCCTAGTGTTTTTCCTTTGATGTCCCTGGCTCAGGAGGATTAATTTCCTCGTAATGAATAGTTCAAATCAGATGTACCACAGAGCAATGTCGAGCCTGATTTAACATGAATATTGTTAAAGGTCGAGAAAGAAGGTGATCTACCCCGAGATCGCACTCATCAGTACCGGTCCACCGCGGTAAAATCGATGCCTATACGCCGTCTGCCAAATGTCTTCGATGTTGGCGCTATCCCAGCCAACGAATCGTTCACGCAGATCCGCAAAAGCGCCCTCTACCGCCTCGGTGTGCCCTGAAGGCAAACTAAGCTTAGATTCCATGCTAAACAAATATGTGTTTGGAGTATACCTTCGAGAGTAGCTTCTCCCCACCCGACAACGCCTTTCTCCGTCTCAACACGGACGAAAAGCCACCGTGGACGGACGTAAAACGTTTCGATTGAGCGTATATTATCCGATGTGGCGTTAGAGAGACCGTTTGGGTAGAGGTCTGGCGGAGAATTCATTTGCGTTGTGGTGGTAGAAAGAAAGCGCGCTCCAGTCATGGGACATCCGGTCCGCTCTTTACCGCCGGCGGATTGATGGCCGTGATGGCCGTCTTGACTTGTCTCCAACAGTCCTTGAACTTGTCCCTGGTCTCCAATGTTGAAAAACAGGCTGTGGGCTGAACCCGGGTCATTATTTGGCTTTAATTTCGCGGGAATCAGGAAATCTCTGAATTCTCGACACCGCGGTTGTGTACAAGTTCAACATCAAGTTCAACCGCAGGTCTCCAGTGCTCCCAAAGCTCTGTTCATTTCGTCAATGTGGACCTTGGGAGCCTTATCCTCTCCCTCCTCCAGCACAGCCTCATATTCCTCGTCGATGGACTCAAAAAGGCCAGTTGTGTGGTGCTTTGGCTTCCAGCCCAACTCGTCCGCCTTCCCGGTTTTGGAGCGTGCTGCGAGTGGACTCATCAGGACCCCGGTGAATGGATAAACCTATCAAAGGACGACTCACAGTTGCTCCCGTACGCGAACGCACTCCATTCACCTAGGACTTCCTTTTCCTCGTCAGGCAGCAGCGCGCGCGCTTCGGGCGTCGAGATCTTGCCCTTGGCATGCAACTTCTGGCCGATTGCGCTAGCAAGCTGGTTCCACGCGTAGGTATCAGTGGCACAGAAATCTGATACGCCGCATTAGTGGGTCGAATTAATGAAATACGGATTAGGTACCCACAGAAGCATTCGAGGCCGGTCGGCGCTTGGGGTTTGCCGGTCAGAGCATCGTCGATGAGGAGGGAAAACAGGTCAACGAGATCCTGCACATGGACTCCATTCCACATTGACCGCCCCGGACCTACGTGAATCGATTGGCCGAGCTTGAGCGCCGCACGAATAAGGGCCGGTATTTGAACCGAAGTACGACTGAATGGGCCTGTGCCACGGCCATCTATGCAGGTCATTGGATTGGTTATGGGCCGGCTGACTAGCGAAAGAGAACTTGCATATCAAGGGAGGCATGACCACATAGCCTCGAATATATCCCTCGACGCTGGCCTCACTTATCAACTCGTCGGCTTCGCGATGAACATAAGTCTTGGGGATTGCGCGGATATCGGCGCAGTCGATATCCTCATAGCTATGGAATATAAGAATGTGAGAAAACTGGATACTCTAACCGCACATCTTTTCGCTGGCAAATTTCCCTCGTGCATTGTCCGTCAGCGCTCCGGTCCCTGAGCTCTGCTACCAATTAATTACAAGGGCTAAAGGCGAAGAAGAAACACGTACGTGGATGAAAACACTTTTAATTCCCGTTCGTGCATATCGTGTCTTCAGGCCGGCGAGTATTGCACGACATCCTTTCGGAAAGTCGGCCTGGGCGGTGTCGAGAACAACTAATCAGCACGGGAGTGAGAGTTGGGGCTCGTTTTTTCGACAAAGCACCGGCGGCGCGCTCACCGTCCGCGATCTCAGCAGCCGCCTCGATGATATCCACTTCAGCCAGGTCGGCCACAAGGACCTTCACCCCCAGCTGATCCCTAATCGCGGATGCGCGGTCCTCACCACGAACGAGGCAGGTGATTTCGACGAGGCCAAGCTTGTAGTCCTCTCGGCCCAGCAGGGAGTTGAGGGTGGTCCCGCCTATGAAGCCTGTGGCTCCCGTGAGAAGCTACGTCAACCATAGTCAGTACAATATATCGACGAGGTAATGCGGCACTATAACGGACCACTTTTATCGGATGTTTAGGGAGAGACATTATTCTTTCAGCGGGAGCAGGAAATAATTTGACGACCGGGGTTTTAGGGCGGGTCGAGGTGCGACGAATGAGAGGAGAGCAGAATTGCGGCGCATCTTCCATCCCAAGCCATTACCGAAAAGGTTTAATAACTCACGTTCATGGTTCCTGAGTAGTGATGTACTGGCCTGGGGTTGAGCGATACGATGTAAAGCGCGCAAGAAACGGCCGACGAAAGCGCAGGATGTCATCCAGGCGCTGGGGTAGTCGCTCGAATTCCCGAGGACGGTTATTGATCAGGCGGCTGGGACGTCATGGACCACTTAACGGCGCGGCAATTGCAGTCATTACTCCTCGGAATTGTAGCGCACTCAAGAGATTGGTCTCGAGACCGGCCATCTGCTGGGCGTTCACACGAGTGCCAAGAGGATTCCTGCGGATAGTTGAAGAAAGGTAGATGTCGCCTCAGTCAACTAGTCCGCTCAAGTCTAGTGCATGTCGCAGCGGAGTTGCCGGGGACGTAAACCAGAATTGTCGCTGTTGGCCCAGACTAAGGAGAGGGAGGTGTCGAAGACGACGAGTTGGAGAGTTCGCCAGCAGATTTCGCCAGCAGATTGCCATTGCATGGTACAAAGTGCGAGGTGCAAGGCTTTGTTGTAGTGTTTGGCTTGAGGAGACCGAGGAAGTTTGGCCATCACGGATGGTCCGTAAAATTTTGAGGACGAAATTCGAACAGGTCGTCCACAATTTGGATTTGCTGGGCCAAGTTCGTGGATTTCCGGCGACCGCAAATGTCCCTGGCTAATCGAGGCACAGGCACACTCTCGGAGAGGAGAGACCTGAAGCTGCTCAATAGCCAGCTTAACACCGGTGATTTCGCGATAAACCTTGCCCGATATTGGATTTTTGGGCCGGGTGGGCTCAATAAATTGAATTTTCGACCGAGCTTTCATTGTTCCCAGATAACCCTTCGGTGGAGCTTCCCGAAACTTATCATCGCGGCGTCCATGTAAACTTGCCACTCGAAATCCGCCATTTAGGGCCGAAACTGTCGATGTTTACTCGATTACTCGAGCAAGCCTCCAATGCGATAAGGGTTGCCTCGAGGTTCGCGAGTCGCTGTGCTGCCGGCGGAGACGAAATGGAGGTTGGGAACAAGGTAAATGGAGATCTCCGAGCCGAGGGCTGTTTCCAATCACCAGTGATGCCAAACAAATATTTCCTTTTCGCCACCACAACGCGACGATGCCCGCAAGCCATGCCCAGGAAAACGCCGAGATTATTCTGGCTCTCACAAGGATGGGAATCTACATGGAGCGTGACCGTACAAAACTGGATCTTTTATCCGCCTCTGCGCAAAACTCTCGACTCAGAAAGGCCCTCGACCGAGCAGTGGAGAACTGCTGCATTTTCCCGCTCATGTTCCCCGAAAAGGAGGATCGCGAGATGGGGAAACTAGTGGTTTCAAACCTTCCTGAATGGGAAGGATGGCGACTCCCGCGCAAGTGGGAAGAGGGTTCGCGCGACCAGCAGAGCATATCCGAGCAACTGGCGCGGTATGTCAAGAGCATGGGTAAGTATAGACAGTTAAACGTCCACACTAAGTACGTTTTTGAACATATCATAGGCTCACATTCGCTCTATGCGCCCTTTCAGCTCGGGCGATCTTCGGTCCAGGTACGTCTGAGGGTGTGACTTGGTATCTGCCGCACTCATGCTGAACAATTCAAAACAGGAAAGCGCCTTGTATCAGGGCGCCTCCGTGCGATTGAAGGACGATGTTCCAGACACGGCCCTTGTGCTGCTTGCATGGGTATCGTTCGTCAATAGCATCGATTTTAGCGGGTCTGCGTTTTCTGGATTATTTTGGTCTCTCAATCCATCCTCTCTGGAGGCGACAGGGAAAGCCCCTACGGTCGCACCTACACTTCGGACGGCCTGCTTGGCGCTGCAACCCTTGGGCGTCTTTCAAGTACAACTGTCCGACGACATAGATGATGCCGACAATGAGAAGTCAGATCAATCCATGTACCAAGCAGGCTTTCGCGGCAATAAAAATCGGCGCGCCGTTCCCATCGTCGTTGTGCGATATGCGACTGCGCTGCCGAGTCTTGGGACGCAGAAGGTACTCAAATTGTTCAATATGCGATGTTGTTTACTCTAATTGCGTAGAATGTCACAACATTAGTCAACTTTGCGAAAATTCGCAACAATGCCGCTGTGGTTGGCAGCCATCTCACCCCAACCCAGCTCGTGCTATTCTCTCGTGTGTTGTGTGTTCATTCATCAGTCTCTTTGTCTTTTTCTCATCTTCATCGACCAGGGATTCGAATAACCGTCGGTTGTCTCCGTCGGAGATAGCAAAATACCAATCTCGTGTCCCTAAACATATCGCGGCGGAAACAAAAATATCTTTTATTAGCCCTTTATACTGTCCAGGCTCAAATCTCGCGGATCAGTTGGAAATCGGACGACGCCCGCGTCTCTCCTGCGCCGTGTGCGAAGTCGAGGCAGGTGCGGACGTGAAGTTGTTCTGCTGTGCTGCATGCTCAGGTACTGTACCTACTTTCTACTCACCGCGTACCTGCCGACGCTTACTCAAACAGGCGTTATGTATTGCTCCGCCGCTCACCAGTCGCAAAATTGGCAGGCCCACAAGGCGGATTGTCGTTCTAAAACGCAGAAAATGCCCCTTGGGATTCGTCAGAATTCCAACCAACCTTCGTCACCCATCGTCAATATTTCGCTGCCCTTGGACTATTACGATCATTCTGGATCCGACTTGAAAATCGGGAGCAAGTTTACGAATTATATGAATCCTGCGGAGCGCATCAAACCCCCGCGGAAGGCGTATACAAAGCCTCAACCCGCGAAAACTGTGTATGCGCAGGGAGAGCGGTTCCTTGTTCGGGCACGCCACGGCGGGCATGCGGACCGGATGTTTGGCCTCTCGCAGGAGGACCGACGCTCCGGGAAGACAGTTAGTAAAGATAGCAAGTCGCAAGCGATGTTAGAGATGGTTATGGGGTCTGTTCTAGCGAGATTAATTGCCTCTTTGACTGATCTTCTCGTTCAGCGTCATCCACTTCGTAGACCGGCCGAATAGCTGTGGGATTCTGCTCCAAAAACAAACGGGGATAGTAGGATCGAGTATCGTAATGTCAAATCCGCTCAAGTCTTCGGGCTTTGGGGAAAATCCCTTTGGGAACGTCAACAATACGGCCATTTTTGAAGCAGTGGTCAACATCATCAAGCGCTCTGACAACGAGAAGGATAAGGTCTGCTTTTTTCACGCCGTCTGCGTTAACTGATAACGTCTTAGGGGGAGGCCGCTTATTTCTGGGCAACGCGAAAGGGTGACTGCCTCGAGGTCGATTTAGTAGATCTCCCTGACCAGAGTCTGGGGTGGTAGCAAGTATTCTATCGGACGACCGGCTCTCGTTTGCAATCTCATGTTTTCGAAAATCTTGGCGAAGCAAATTCTACCGAGCACTCTACCTGGGTGCGGCCATGAAGGACAGCGCCCGGCTCGCAGTCATCAACGAGCGATCATTTCCTCACCGTGACGCAGTTCGCCACCTCTATCTTCACGGAGGAGAAGGCTGTACCGGAGGGAATACATCGTCCCGATGGGCCAAACCGCCAGACTGTCGACACGGCGCGAATGATCGACAACGATGACTTGCGGCGAGACGTGCGGTTCGTGCTGGTGACCTTGCACATCTCGCGGCGCTCCGGCGTGAATCCAGAGGAGTGGTCGAACGCCGTGCGGACTGGTCAGATGCCGGAATTTTTGGGATGCGCAGAGGAGGCCGTGAATGAGCGAATTGCAGCTCAAAGGAGGGGGAGAATTGCTAGAGATAAGAAGTTTCTTATATGGTTTACCCAGTTCTCCTCGAGTTGAAATCGTGTTATATACTTTAACATAGTCAAGCGATACACTCGAACCGGACCCGATGGCTTTAAATGGCAATTGGATGAACTACCCGAAGTCAAAGTTGAAATCGGTGGGGAATGGACTTTCTTCGGCCGTCGCCCGATAGTTCCAACCAGTTGAATATTATCGAGATGGCCGAGACTCCTTTGAAAGCTCTTTTATTCCAACACATTCCTGGTACCATATACCAGGTCTGGAACACGAATAGCCATCACGCCCAAATCGTGTCCGGCAATGACATATGAACTTCGGCATGATAAATAAAGTCAAAATCATAATCAATAAATCCGGATCTGGGTAAAGTCGGTGGATAGGGTTAGGGGTAAGCTGAAATATGTCAATTCTCACGGGGCGAGACTGAGGCGAGTAGGCCGAGGAACGAGGCCGCGCGAGACTCGCGAGCCACGAAAAAAAGATATGGTGTTTTATATACTACAGCCGGGAAGAGGTACCAGGGATGCCCGGAGGGCCTTGATAATTATAACCGCGTCTCGGGAATCGCTTGTTGAATAGAGAGTACCAGCGGTCGATCAAACATGATCTGTAGGCGCGACAATTTTTTTTTCACTCTACCGTAGGAAATAACCCATGGTAAATCATGTCTCTCATGAACCTTCTTCAAGAAGGAACAACGTTGCCCGCAATTCTAATGGCGATCAAGTTAAATACGATCGAACAATAGCTACACCAGACTTTGGCCTGAATATTAAACCGTCAATATTTGGCATATACCGGACGTATAAGCCACATATTCGCAGGCTAGTCAATACATCTAGTATACTACTCGTATAAACTGTTTGGTAAACAGATTATATCCAGTTTTGACTTGGCAAAACTGGATGAGTTGTCGGGAAGAACCGGCCTGAATCGGAACGCGCAACCAGACCGTCTGCCGACATTGCCACGTCACTCACTCTTGCTCACCACCACCATGGCCACGCTGCGGGCGCGCGCGGCCGCGACCGTCTCTGCTCGACAAACCCAGTGCGCAGAAGTCGACCTTGAACGGACGATCACTGGACATCCCGGGATTGCTTACAGAGTCACGACACTGCATATTGTCTGTCCCGCTCTGCCATGCTAAAATTCACTGACTTGGACGAAGACTGGCACCAGTATCACGGCAGTGATCATGACGACACGCCATACAGCAACCCCCTGCTGCGCCATCGTGTATTGGGATAGGGCGGGCGGAGAGTGGATTGAGACGAGGGCGACATAGTATTGTGCTTTCTCCTCCTTCTCTCTTATTGTTACTCGTCTCACTTTCTCGTTCCAAAATTCCCCCAATCACTGACTTGCGCTCGACAGATGAAACGATCTTGGCTATCTGGCTCGGGCGCCTCCTTCAGCAGTGTGGCGGCGGGGGTGGTGACACCGGCACGGCGAACGCGCGGAGCGTGCATGGATGCGGAGTGGTGTGTCGAGTCTCCCGCTCCTTCCTTCCTATCTTCCAATAAGGCTGATAGAAATTAGGGACAGATCGCAAACGAAGCTTTCCCCTACCACGTGCCGCACTTCGCCCCTTCGAGTCCGCTCAGCCTGGCGGGCGTGGTGCGGTGAGGGATGTAGCGATGGGGAGGATGGGGAGGATGTGAGTTTAAATTTCGTACTATCGAAACGAGTTGATGGGTGCGTGTCTTTCTCATAACCCTCCTTTTTTCCCTCTCCTTGACCTAACGTTTACTTGACAGCATCCGTTGTTAATTCAAAGTGGATGGGGACATAGGTGCGCGTATTCTTCCTCTTTGGCTACCTTCTCTCCCCTCGCCTTCCGCCGCCGACCTCACTCCTCTCCGCCCGCGTATTTTGATCTCTGATACTTGCATACACACTGAGATCCCGTCCTTTCCCCCCTTTCCCAATTCTTCTTCGCCATTCGCATCCGCCCCGGCATCCGTCCTTGCTGCAAGATGGGATTGACTGGACGATTACGAGGTGCATACTCGTCGTCGGCTTCTCCCTGATCCTCACTGGGTAGGCTGGAGAGTCTCGACCGACCCCATGCATGGCTATATCTTCGTACCGCGCCCCCCCATGTCTAACCATTCCCAATGGATCTCTTAGTTGTATGTGCGTCGCTGTAGTAGCACGGAATAAATGCAATTTGTTTGCTGTTTAATTGCTCGCCTGTGTGGAATATAAGTGAGATATTAGCCACCGAGAATATCTCGCTGATATGTCGTCAATATGCCGCCAATACAGCACCATTAGGCAAGATATTGGCAGCTGCATATATCTGATGTATTTTCCGTCAATACCTAGATTATACATCGGGTATCTGCCACATATTCTACGGAATATATTTCGCCCAAAGTCTGGTGTAGGGGAGTTCACGGTAGGGCCTATTTTCCCGTTTGTGAATAAATATATTCATGTGATGGGATGCTTATTTTCACAAACGAAAGATATTCCACAAACGAGATTTAATCTCGTTTGTGGAATAAACACTCGTTTGTAGAATATATGTCTGCTTGAGTAATAGAAATATATGCTGGGACACAAACGGGGTGATCACGGGTCTATTCCACAAACGAAAATTTTATTCGTCTCATCACACGAATATATTTATTCACAAACACGAAAACAGGCCCTACCGTGAACTCCCCTAATAATCTATAGGTCTCGAGCTTCAGCCCGCCGTGGTACATAACAAATAGATAATTCCCATCTCTCATGAACTTTCCTTCAGGAGGAACAATTTAGAACGACTCGCAGCTTTTCCGTCGACGCAACCCCTCTTCAGCCCAGTTGATCCTCACCATCCCCGCCTGACGCAAATTCTCATCGGTCGGGTGTTCAACCTGCTCCAGCTCCGTCTCGAGTTCCGGATTGTTTCGGTAGAGCCAGATGGCGTGTAGCATTCCCGTACCATCGAGGGGGATGTCCTTCTGCAGTGTCTTTTTCAGGATGAGTGTTGGCAACGAGAGAAGCGCGAGTACGATGGACGCGGTAAGCCCAGCTGCGATCTATGAGTCATGAGTATATTTCAAGTGGGAAGTGAAGTGTGGGATACTACCGCGATTATGCTCAACTGTAGGAGGGATTAGTTGCGGGGGAAGACACTGAATCCAAGGTACATACATCTAATCGCACTCGGGTTTGTATTTCGGTGACAATGGCATTGCCTCGAAGGAAGGTTGGAGGAGTTGTCGAGGGACCTATCTGGGTTGGCGGAACATAGGCTTACGGGTCCAAAACATCCCAGCAACAATCTCTCCCAACGTATTCTCAAGGTTATGAAGTATTACGGCGCTGGGAGTATCATTGATGTATGCAGGATGCAAGTTCAGTTTCTGAATGATATACCTAGCCACAGTCAGCGAGATCGGGAAAAATAAACTTTATTATTACATATCGGACACACGGACAAAATTAGCGCCATTAGGGTCGCCATCGCGAGTAAAGGCGGAAGGAGGGTTGAAGTAATACCATACTCCCCACTGCCACATCTCTAAATAGGTTGCCAGTTTCAAAAAAAGAAACACGCACCAGATCGATGAAGAGATTCCCAGTGGTTGAATTAATTTGCGTAGTAGAAGCATTTGACGGCAACCACGTCGAGGTTTTCTTGTAGATACCAGGCTCCACAGAAAGCAACATACGTGACTGTGCGTCGACAACCGCTGTTTGATTGACGAGGGATTGCGAGCATTGAAAGAGTTGGATTCGGGAGACGGGAATGGTGGTAGAGTTCATGGGCGGACTGAGAATGACATCAGGCGGGTGATTGTTTTGAGAGTCGATGATCGGAATGGTGCTATAGAGGGTGATGTTGTTGAAGGCTCCACGGTTGACAAGGTCTATCACGTTGAACTCTACCAGCCCGGATATTACCCCCCATTCTACGACAGTCAAAACACGACACGGAGACAAGTAAATCCACGGACGAGTAGAGGGCACTGTAAATTGACCCGAATCATCAGCTCAATCCACGAGGTCAGAAGAGGAAAGGGAGTCTGGAGAGGACTCCAGGTAGCCGCAAGTGATGTTGAAGCCGGTAGCATGGACGGTAACATTCCCGGAGCCGGAGTTGAGGTCGAGGACATCATACAGCGTACTTTCGTTCAATCCAAGGTTCCCTGTGCTTCCCAGCACGGACGGTAGGTAATAGAGTGAGCCTGGCACACGCTCCATCAAATTGACGCTGTTGGGAAATTAGTGCATTCACTGGTTTTCAATGAAATATATACCTACATTTCATCCGACCATTCTTCCGACGTATTGCCAAAATTATAACTTGGGAGGCCGTTTGTTTCCACCTGCAGAGGTCGAGTGAAATTGAATGTTTGGAGAGAGAACAACGCCGGGGTCGAAATGTGAAGAACGAGGACATTCCCGAGATACAAAAAGACAGCGAAAGTCCCGGTGAGCGAGGCAGCGGTCGTCTTCTGGCGCCATACATAGAGCATTGCAGACCCAATACCGGTCCATGCCGCTGAGTGATCGTGTAGGGCTGTTAACGTACTATCCACCTGGAGACTGTGTCGCATCCATAAGGTTTGGGTAACCAAGACGAGGAGGGCCGAATAAATCTGTGTCGTCGTTCAGTCGCCTTGAAACTCGAACCAAAGACTCGTACCGTCCCAAGTGTCTGGGATATGGCGGTAATTAGAAAGGAGGCAGTCTTCTGATTGTCCAGAGAGAAGACAAGGCGGTGCTCCAGACCGCCGGCCCATATACCGATAAGTGTCAAATGGACAGCGATCAACGCGGAATGGAGAACTAGCGATAGCAGACCCAAAGTTGTCGACGACCTCAACCGTGGTTTTAGAGGAGCTACGGGGTGATCTAAATTAGGCCAACTGACTGCAGACGTGAAACCTCGTACTTTCGCGCGACATCCGCAACAGAGTGGTAGCAGACTCCAGTAGAGCGTCTACTGCGTTGGCGTCTTCCGTTGGAATCAACAGCATCACTCCTGTTTAACGGGATAGAATGGAATAGAGAACTAGGCATGGAGGGAGGAGATGAGGTGGGGCAACCGGAAAAATGAACGATATCTTTATAGCGCCACCCTCACGCTATTCTAGTCCTTATGCGATGTTGATGGTTGGTTGAATCTGTGATGAGTGGTGGTTCTCACTTGCGGCGCCAAGCCTTCGAAAGCGGCGAGTTGGAAGCGAAGGAAACAGGTGATTCGGCGCACCTCGGATTTCCGTGTTGGCAAGTTGAATCGATGGAACATTAACTTTGTAAAGCCAAGAGCTAGGCGAGAGCTCTCCCTAGCTTGGTTGCACGGCAGCAGAGGTAGACCAAATCTGGCCTGTGACAAGTTAAACATAGCTGTGGATGGATAAGATTTAGGATAATAGTAGCCCGCTATAGTGAGAGGTAGAAGCACGACGGTAAAACTGCGAGATCAAAGACAAATATAATATCACGTGTGTGAGTTGTCGTATTTGCCAACGAGAAAGCTGGCGTTGAATCCGAACAACGAAAATCTGAGTCCCGGGAGCGGATGAGCAGAGTGTGGAGTGTAGTAGTTCTCCCGTGATGCCAAATTGAAGCTGGCAGTGTGGACACTTAAGGCTGACGAATAACCGAGTACCGCGTGTCAGTTGGTCGAGATATTTAGACCAGTTTGATCCTGATTCCTGAGAGTGAGTGCGGATGGAATTTAACAAGGGAGAATTGATCTCACACACGCTGCGCGTTCAGTATCTGAGGTGGTGTCTGATCATCTCGAGTCCTGGTTGCCAAGGGTCCAGATTTTGGGTAGGTAGGTAGAATGTTCGCTGGTTTCAGTGTTCTCCAATTGCAGCCTGGATGATGAACTGACTGAAGGAAAAGTTGCATATCATCGCCAGAATAATCCAAGGTCCAAGTTAAAGATAGTGGAGAGGGAAGAGAAGTGCGGTGAGATGACGGAAACGACAGGCTTCTCGCGACTGACCCGTTGCGGAGGCGATAGGAGGTTGGGGCAGTGAAGCCTGGTGAGGGCAGAGAATCGCCGCTAGCGCATATAGACGGAAAACGCAGAGACTTGGAATGCGAAGTGGGTGTATTGCGCACCGAGACACTGGAGCAGAAGGCCATGGTCCGGACGAGAAGGGTGGCGCGGCCGCGGGCTTGTGAGTATTAATATCCACTGGGAACTTGGAGCCCGAGTGATACAGAGAAATACTAAGGACGAGGTGAAATGATGTAGAGGAGACTAAGGCCAGAAAGCCAACCAAGAGGGTGAACACGATACCAGAAGAGCTCGGACGTACAGAGAGAGGGAAAGAATACAACTGACATCGAAGGGGGAATATAATGGGACATAGGAGACGAAGGGCCGCGAGGGGACATCATAAACGTATCCGAGTCTGTAGATTGGGCGCAGAACCGCTGGGGCCTAGCGAATCCATATGCAGTGAATCGTCGTCATCCAAGAGATCCGGTGAGAAGTAGGTGGGTCGTTTTAGTTGTTGGTTGGTCCGGGGAAGGGGGGTAATCAATTGGGCTATTGATAACAGTGGAGACGGGGCGCGTGGAGGGAACCGAGGCCCGGGAAGCTCGCGCCGCTGGCTGGCAAACTACCCAGAAAACCAAACGGACAATGACCCGCATTATTGTGTTTGATCGTGGCTTCATCGGCACATGCTGTCAAGTATACCAGCGGCGAGGGCCAGCGGAAAACAAAGCCGAAGCGCGAGACGGGAGGAGTGAGGCGTGAGGGGCTGAAAATACGGAGAACGTCGACTGTGAAGGAGACACAAACAGAGCACATATTCCCTTGTAAAATGCGACGTAACCTGAAGCCAGAAAGCATAAGCATGGTGGAAGTTTGAAGAGAGTCTTATCGGGGAAACAGAACGATCCAGCATCACCAAAAGGGCCAAAAGCTCCCGAGGCCTTGTCATTCTGACAAGGTCAAACAAGGGCCAAACAAGGTGCACCAAAGCTTTGAGGCGTCCTTCCTGGCCGTCACCAAGGCTTGGGCATCCCTAGGCAAGGCCCCAGCAACCTTGGCCCTACCTTGCAAGTGCCTTATAAGCTCCTCTCAACCTCTTCCCCACCTTCCTAGTGGCGGCCAGCGTTCCGGCCTGTAGCCGTCTCTCGGCCGTCCAAACAGCGGGGAAAACACATTCGTTCCTGCTCTAGAGCCGACACACTCGATATGAGCATATAAATGAGGTCAGTACTCATCCCAGTGCCTTTGTATTTCCTCGTAACGATGCACAACCGTTTGAACTTAAATTTTGTAAACAGAAGCGCGCAAGGAGACTTGAAGAGCGTGTCAGTAAGAGTGTGTCAGTAATTAAGCTCCGGGATTATTTCAACATGTTTCTCAAAATTTAGGTGAGTTCCACTGTCGAGGGAACACATTGTCGTGTCAATGTATCCTAAAGCAACTTGAAGTTCAATAGTTAAAATTGACAAGAGCGTGGCGGGGCGCTCTGCGCCCCACCACTTCGGTTCAAGATCAGATGAAGCATGAGAGCTGTAAAAGCTGTTGAGACCTGAAAATAAAGCTGTTAAGCTGTGCTGAAAAAAGGATGTCATGTGCGCGGCAAACTTCTGCCGGAACTGCGCATCATGGAATCAGAATATTTTTTTGCCTGTGTGATCAGAGGTGCCGCAGTACAATTGTGTTGCCATCAGCGGAGCTTAAAAAGCTTCAGACAGACAGGCGTAATCCTATAAAGAGAGTGACAATTAGAAAGCAAAAAATGGGCTTGCAGACAGAGGGTGCTTAGGTACTCAACTATCTTGATTCAGGTTCAATTTCTGAAATACCCCCTCCTAACCTGCCAGAATACGTTGTTGAATTTTCTTTGATGGCGCATTATATTCCAGACGTGACCGTCACACGTGACACTTCGCGTTTCTTCCTCCCACCATCATCTTCACGTCCATTCGCGCGATCCTGTCCCTCCTACTCGCTCAATACCAACCCCATCTGACGTATACTGTCTGCACCCATACTCTACCGTCTTTTTGAGTCAATCCGAGGTCCAATTGGCGCTCCCACGCGTGATTTTTGTGTTTTCTGCCAACAAGGGCGTGTAGGTGCGTCGCATACGACCCCAGGTGCCCCGAAACGTCTCAGCTGCTTGGTATGTCGTCTATACTTGCCTTGTGTACGCTTTCATAGGCTCACACAGCGTCGATTCCATTGCAGGCGCACCCGAACGCTCGATATGAATGACCTCAAGCATGAACTAAGACTCTTCCCCTTCCTCCTGACCCCTCAGAAGGACCTCCTCGATCCTCCGATCATCAAGCCGTAGCGCAAGGTCTGATGTTGCGCCACTTCACTGTACGGTACTACTGAGTTGGAATCAACCGGCTCCTGCGGCCTCCATCGGTCCTCAGGTGCGTCTTCAATACATACAAGCATATACTTTCACTAATCTTCTCATGTTAGATCTTCGCAGAATGATGTTCCGCTGCGCGCACGTTGCCGAGGTACGCAACTCGTCTTGAGTAACAACCGCTCCATCTCAGTGCCGCTACTAATCCTGGCGCGTACGTCGTGAATATACTATGTTCGCTCATATTTTTGTCACCAGGCGCCACACCACGCAAGTGATCAAGGTCTTATCAGCTCGCGGACGCGGACGGTACTGACCAACGTTTCCTTTCTTTCATTTTGTCAGATCCTCATCCGAAGCAGTCGCGCAAGCATCGTCGCTTGTCATTCCTTTTCGAGTTTATCGTTGTCGGGCCGTATCCGAGGATGCTGCTCCATGTGCGTGTACCCATCTTTTATTTTTCACTTCTCATATCTTCGGCACAACATGGCCTCCGGCCCTTTGCGATGTCTTCAAGATACCCTTCGAGCCGATCGGTCACGCCGGCGTGCAGGTATGGCCTGTTCCTTGATACCGACGCTTACTCAACCGCCTCAGACTTGTACAACACACCGATCAGGA
Source organism: Mycena metata (assembly GCA_029378385.1). NCBI lineage: Eukaryota > Fungi > Basidiomycota > Agaricomycetes > Agaricales > Mycenaceae > Mycena > Mycena metata. The sequence continues at coordinate 570,618 of JARKIB010000031.1, read as the reverse complement.
CGCGCAAAAAGATTCCGAGTTGCCGCCGATTCTGTCCTCGTCTAACACACCATCCGCCGTGCAGCCTCCGCCGCGTCTGCATCTTCAGCTTCCGGTTGATTGGTATCTATCTACTTTCCTGTTCGCGGCTACAATGTCTAATATCCTCCTCATAGCTCATTCTGTGTGTCCGCACTTCAACAAGTGAGTTTCAAATAATACCTCGTATATTTTCTCAGTTTTTCCTTGTGCAGTTCCGATTTTGTCCTCCGCATCAAATATCATTTCGCTCTCCCCAGAATGAAGGTACATCTTTGTCCTCTCCGTGACCTTCCGGTTACTCACAATCATGCCAACAGAACGGTGAATAACGGCACAATTAATGTATGTCCCTTTTCACCCACTGTGCTTCCTCACTTCTGATAAAATTCATCAGAGAAGAATTACTGTGCATTAACCGATGGTTTTTCAAGTAAGTGTTCCCTTTCTCGAGTTTTCTTTGGCTCATTGTGCTGTGCAGGAAATCAGAAAGCTGAATTGCAAACGTACGTCGTTCAGTTGACCCCGTCGAACGCGATTAACGAATTTCCCCGCTTAGTGTATTATCCCACCGACGCCATGGCGCCTCAAATGTGTGAGTTGTGCCTAGTCCACTCAGATTCATGCTGAATTTTTTTTTGTCTTAGTTTCTACCATTGTACTCGTCCGCCGATGTATTTTACTTAGATGCTGTGAATAAAGTGCTTTCTGGTTATTTGAGTGTGCGTTGAGTTATCTGGAATACGGGGCGAGGCTGGGAGCAGCACCGCGTGGGCGGGAAGGCCTCGCAAGGGGTCACAAGGCGGCGCAAGGCAGGCGAGGCTCGCGTACCCTTGCGAGGCCTTGTCATTTTGGTGTCATCCTTCTTAGACCCTTGTGAGGGTGTACAGAGGGTTGTGGACCCTTCCGCCGCCTTACCAGGGTTACGAGGGGGTTCTAGGCCCCTAGTAACTTTTACGCACTTTTGGTGATGAGAGCGCTCGATGACGCATCGATGATGGCGGACCGCGGTTCCGAATTACCCACGGTTGCGATTTCCAAACCACACAGCCTAGGCTCTTTAACCATCTTTCTGGGGTCTACACCACCCAATGCCCAGGTAAAGGACTCGAACTGCACATCCCATGCAAAATGGACGATTAACTATCCGGGTTCTATGGGCGCAGTGTCCGAGTCTTCTGACATTCCCACAGCCTCTCGGAGTCATTTTCACCCACCACAGAGCGATTAACAGGCAACGCGTCTGCATAAACCTAGCTATGTCCCGATCCGTGAACGCAAGACGCAAGCGCTGCCGAGCATCAAAGCGCCCATCGGAACTGCCCATTGATCGGCACATTTTGCCTTTTGTTCCAAACCACGTCAACGAAAGCACATTTCTCGCGACCAAGTTCGCCCCAATATTAATCTAATGGCTGACTAGCAGTTCCTTCCCGTCACTCGAAATTTGACAAGTGTAACAACAGCAGCATGCCAGTGCGCCCGGGCCACCGCACCAAGGGTCCATCGTGATCGTAAGTAAATCTCTTTTCTCATGTCGCACTGCCGTCCCTTCTATCCGAATTCTGAATTGACGCCTCGGCTTCGTCCAGGGCTGGTCCTTCGATCCACAGCTTCCTTTATCATGTCATGTTCCCAAGGTGCTGTTGAACACAGCCCGGCGCTTCTTTCTACCTTTTAAATGACGCTGGTATTCCACGACTCAACAAGAGTAGGATGCGCCTCCCCCGCAAGATAGCGGGGAGGAGGCTCCCTTCTCTGGCCGTGAAACTCAAACCGACGTCTTCGGTCGGTCTCAGGGATATTCTCTCAACATTCCTCGTCGCCCTCCAGCAATCTGCGGATGCTTTCCCTCCCCTAAAGAGTGCCGTGGGCGGAGTGCTTGCCGTAGTGGATATAACTCAGGTTAGACCTGTTTTAGTGGCAAGGGATGCAACTCAACTTGAAATTCTTCTAGCGCGCAAAGCACTGCAAGTCCGACGCACAGCACATCGCGCGCCGTGCGAATGAGATTCTCGATCTCATCGCGGACGCTGTCCCCGACGGCTCAGCAATTCCGCCACCGATGGAGCTCAGGATCGAGCGCTTTACAACGTAAGAAAACCACTGCAGCAGCCATAATTGCTCCTGGTGACCTCCGTCTATCCGTCTAGACTCCTCAACGAGACGCACGCAACCATGAAAGCCGTGGCTCTCACCAGCCGTTTCTCGCGCTTTACACACCTCAACCGAAATGAGGCTGTGCTGCAAGGCATTAAGCTCCAACTGGACGATGCGTATCGAGACTTCTTGGTGCAATTTCAGCTCCCCACTTCATGCCCTGGGTCGGGATATTTATTTTATCTTATTCTCCTGTAGGCGGTTTCCGCCTTGCGAGTGGAGACGCAGCAAGCGGAAGTAATCGTCCAGCAAGCCAAGATCGCTGTTCAACAGACACAGACACACGTCCTGGTTGAAAAGAACACCGTCGGTGCCTTACATAGTATCCCACTTCCTATTCGTTTATTTTCTGTTCCTACAGGCATCCCTTGCATACGACCTCTCAAACATTCTCTTCTACTCCCGATTTGCCACTTTTTTTGGCCAGCCCCTGATGTGACACGTTGTGGACATTAAAAAGCACACAACGTATCGCGGGAGGAATAAGCCTTCGCCCAAGTACTGGGCCTTCCTTATTGTCCTCCTCCTAGATGGTTCTACTGCACAACGCTCGCGCGGCAGCGAGTTCAGGGGATACGGTGTAGCCTGTTTTGATGGTGGTCAATACCCCATCGATGCTCTTATTTACCTCTCTCTGCGCATTTGGGTTCCACATTATATCGAAATTCAATCACAAATGGTCGAAACTCATTACCTACTCACTCTACATCTCTTTTGCCTGTCACGTTCAGACCAGATGGTTATATACCGTGTCAGTTTACTTTGTTGAAGTTTCAATTTCGATAACTGGAACAGGTTTGCGCGCCGACCTGGCAACAGGGCTTGTTCCTTTTCACCTGACCCTAAGTTCATTCGAGTTGAAAATTGCATCCATTGCGACTTCAACACTGCGGCACTCTCGGCGGCACTGCCGGAAACACTGCCGGGAGAATCGGAACAGCGATCCATGACTGGATGACCATCCCTTCAACTCACCCCCTTATTATGAGTCACTCTTGGGGTTGATGGATTTTTGGGCCAGAAACATGGCTTCCAAACATGTGTTCTGTTTAGCATAATTTTTGGAGCCTGCTCAAAAATGTGCTGAACATAGCTGATTTTTAGATCCCCTTCGACTCCCGAATTCCAAGAATGTTCAAGCCTCTAAACTTGCCGAAACATGTAAGATCTTTGCCGTTAGTTTGGCCGGGAAAAAACTGTCCAGTTTGGGCAACAAACATGCAAATCTCATTGTTCTTGCACTGTTTTGAGCTGAAACAGTTTGATTTTTGGTTACAGAAGATTTGCGGAACATATCAGATTTTCTGTGAGCATTTGGGCTCGAAAGATGGTGGATGTTTGCTGTTCAATTGGGTGGTCAAACACAGTTTATTTCTGGTTCACATTTGGCTTGGACACAAACAGTGAACCAAAAAGAAAACATGTTTGGGGCCGATGTTTTGGTCACAAACAGTCATCAGCCCCGGGAGTGAGTCCTTCACACTCAGCTCATCCTCACAAAATCACAGGCCGGTGTAACAAACTTGAGCTCCCTCTGATCGGAGTCAAACACGGTTCGGCCAAACTCGGCATCCTTGATCCGTGCACCGAACCAGAGGATGCCGAGGCCGGAGCTGCTTCCGGGGGGTTGATCTCGGTGCTGCCACTGCCAACACTATGGATGATATCGACGTTCCGTTTGTAGTGCGCCTGCGCATGTCCATGAATCGCTCTCCCGATGCAGGACGTCCGTGTTCTAATCACGGTTGCGTCATATTGGAGTTCTAATGTTTTACTCCCCGCCTTGTTTTGCGCTCGCTGTCCTTCGGACTCCTTCCTTCCGCTCAGAATGTCCTCTCGGGTAAACTCTACGGCAAGACCCACACTTGAAATAAGCCCGCCGCACCAAATTAATGTTATAAAACTGGTTGTTGAGAACAGTGCAGGGCTAGGGGATTCAAGGATTCCTGTGCTTAAGAAATCCGATACCGCGGCTTCGAGTTGTAGGCACCCAATGACCCAATAGCACACAATGGTTAGTGCAGCAGCCCACGTTATGTGTCAGGGTGGACCGTGTTCGATTCACGGTCGTGTCATCATATAGTAGCTCTGTGGTAGAGCATTTTTTGTTACGATTGTTACGAATTCAAATTTTGAACTTGTTTCCTGGCTTCCTTCAATCCAGAGCTGGATTGTTGAATATTCTGGTGTCTCCGAGATGCCCGACGGTGGGTGTACTAGGATTCAGATACCTAGCCTTCGAGTTATGAACACTGGACAACGACCCAACAGTCGATTCCTGTAGTCCAAAAAACAGAAGGACTTACATCCAGTCTACTCCCATCCCATTTCAACTTGAGCTTGAACCCATCACCCATCATGTATCGCATCAGACCATCACACGACCCCATCAACCGCCACGCCTTTGCCCAATAAGCCTCCTTTCGCCAACCGCCGTGACCCGAGCTGCTCCTCATACACCCGGTGTCGCTTCTCGATCTACAGGGACTAGGTGACTTGCAAGGGCTTACAAGCGTACAGGCGTCGAATTGGCTCGCGCGAAAAACGGGCAAAAAGAAGTGGGAGGATCACTGAGGATCAGTACAACAATTATATGCCCTTGCATCGAATGCTTGGCCAGGAATAAACGATGTCGCTGCACTCGCCCTCCCTCGGGCCTCGCTGTGGTGACAATCCGCATCCCCGGCCGCTCCATCCTCACCGCAAAGCTCGTTCTCTTCGTCGACTTCGACCACCCGCATCCTCCAGCGAGCGCAATTCAAGTCCTCATCCGCCGCGCTACCTTCCCAGACAACTCGACAAGAAGAGCAGCGAGCGATTAAGCAAGGGGAGAAATGTCTTTAAGCCTGGGTCGCTGCGTCATATTTACCACCCCTGAACGAGACTTTTTTAGTACAATCACCGGGTAAGTCTCACCTGTTGTCTCGACGACAATGCTTTGACCTTCGCCCCTGTGGCCGGAAGCAAGGTCAAGCCCGCGATGCTTGGACCGCGAAAACGCAACACTTTGTTCTTTTGTTGCTTCCTGGCCACGATCCAACAATAGACGGCCACCTTTTCCAAAAATGGGTTCTCGGTCAAAGCGTTGATCGCGCAGCGGGTATATAATGTCACCACGCTCTTGCTCTTAATCCCAGCCTTGCTACCAACTTTCCAATCGCCCTCGCACAACATGGAACCCGCTCTTCCTCTCGACCTGGAACGCGTCATTTTCGAACTCGCCGCGAGTGTACACTTTTCCAGCATCCCAATCCTCATGCGGGTGGCACACCGCGTCAAACATTGGTACGTATTTCCCAGAGCTACCAGTACCAAATTGAGTACTCATTCCATACATGCCAGGGTCGAACCCTTCCTGTACAGAACAATGTTCGTAGGCACGTCGCACCCCACCCCCGTCGCATTCGTCCTGAGCCCCCGATCCCGCTCCTCCTTCTACCGCGACGCAGTCCGGCACATCTGTATCGACCCACCCGTCCTGAGTCCCTTCACCATCTCTGCCATTGATGCAATCTTCACCACCTGCACCCGCATCGAGAGCCTCGCCGCCAAAAGCACGCACAACCAGTCCATCGCGTTCCTCTTCCCGTTCATCTCCACGTTCCCAGCGCTTACGCGCCTCCACGCCGACCTCACTGATCTGCTCTCGGAACTCCCGCGCAACGAGCGTAGCACCGCGTTCGACGCGTTCTCCAACCTCACGCACCTCGAGATGCGCGAGCACATCCGCGCGCCCGAAGTCTGCGCCGGCCTCGCGCGCCTCCCGCGCCTCACCCACCTCGCGCTGCAGTGCAACCCGCACGCGCGCGGGATCCTACCCCTCTGCATGAACCTGCTGAAGGAGTGTCGCGCCCTGCGCGTGCTGGCCGCGCTGTCGGCGATGTGGTTTGAGCTGGGGGGCGTGCGCGTTGGCGCGCCGTTTTACCAGGCGGTCGATACGCCGGGGATTCACAGCGACGACGTGCGGTTCGTGCTGGTGCAGCATCCACAGATCGTGAAGGAGGATGTAGGGACGTGGTTGAGTGACGCTCGGAGTGGTCGGATGCCGGGATTCTGGGAATGCGCGGAGGAGGCTGTGACGAGGCGCATCGCGGCCAGGTCGGCGACGGAGAGGCAAATGTAAGTAGACGCGTATGCGTCGATATCGATTTTATTAGCAATTTATTAACTACTCGATGACAATTGTGACGATCTTGATTCCCGGTTGGGTCATCAAGGAATCGTATTCTTTCCAGCCTTTTTGGTTTTCTTGCCGGCTGTTATGAATTCGAACTTGGTTCCTGACTGCCTTCAGTCCAGAGCTGGATGGTTGAATATTCTGGCATCTCCGAGATGCCCGACGGGCAGGTGTGTTCAAAGAACCAGATATCTGAGCTTCGAGTTGCAAGTAGACAACCAATTGCACACAGTGGTTGGTGCGCCTGCCCATTACAAATGCCCATAAGTACCTGGACGCAGAAAGCCCGTGTTCTATTCAGGGTTGGGTCATCGGCTTGCACGATAACCATTTTTTGTGCTCTGATTGTATTTCCTTACTCGTTCACTTCATTCGTCGTTCGCTTCCGGCTTTTACTGCCTGTTCCTCGAAGAGATCTGATTTCGTTTCATCTAGCAATCTCGCTGAATCGGCGATCACAGGTGCATTTCTATCGAAATCCGGCAAAATGCATCATGTCGACCCCAGCTGAAAATCTTGTCGTTCAACCACGCTGCATCACACGATTTCATTTCGGTCTTCGGTGGTTCAATACTCTCGCCATAGAATGTCTTGAAGATGCCTAACAATGAACAGTTGTACGTGTGCCTACAGAAGACTTCAGTTGCAAGTAGCCAATGACCCAATAGCACACAATGGTCAGTGCGCCTGCCCACGTTGATAGTCCTTTGACATTGGTTGCAGGAGGTCCGTGTTCGAATCACGGTTGGGTCATATCATAGCGGTATTGCCTCTTCCTTTGTTTTGCTCCCCGTTTAAATTTGGGGTGCCGAGACTTCCCCGCTTGATTGGTGGAAAGTATTTGTTTTTTGAGGAAACCCTCCGGAGAACCTCTACGGAAAAATCCACCCTTAACTTGGCATGAAATTGTTCATAATCCGTGGTTGAATGTTCGGGCCAGGCAGGCACGCCCGAGACCACAACGAACATTATCCGTGGGTGCAGAATCAAAGCCATAGCTTCAAGTCGGATGAAGAACCTCAACCAGTGACTCAATGGCACACAATGGTTAGTGCGCCTGCGCATGGTGGTTGATATTTAGGATGCGATTACCGGGATGCAGGAGGTCCGTGTTCGATTTACGGTTGGGTCATATACTGTGTTTCTACGTTTTTTCCTTCCCGTTCGTCGTGCTTGTTCCTTCATTAGTTCACCGTTTCTCTGCCTTAGAACCATCTTACGCCTTCAGGCTTCAACAGATAAATTCAACCATCAATATCCCAGCTTTTGGCATCTCCGAGATGCCCGACGGGCAGGTGTGTTCAAGTAGGCAACGACCTAATAGCACACGTTGGTTTGTGCGCCTGCCCATGGTGGTTAGATATTTAGAACGCGATTACCGGGATGCAGGAGGCCCGTGTTCGACTCAGGGTTGGGTCATCAGTGGGGATCCTCATCTTTTTTTTTCGGTCTTCCGCAGCTTTTCTCTCTTCCCATGTTGTGCTCATTCCCTTCGTTGGTCGGCCTTTGTAATGTTTTTGAGACCGGCTGTTGAGAACATCGCAGCTGGGTGATTCAAGAATTGCTGTGCTTAAGGAATTTGATATCTGGCCTTTCAATTGTAAGCAGCACGACCTAATAGCACACACTGGTCGGTGTTCCGCCCACGTTACGCAGGTTCAGATCTCAGACTACGATTACCGGGATGCAGGAGGCCCGTATTCGAGTCACGGTTGGGTCATCCGACAGTCCAAGACGATTTTTACTCTCCCCGTCTGTCGTGCTTGTTCCCTTCATTTTTGATGATCTCATACCTAGCCTTCCAGTTATAAGCAGTCAACGACCTGATAGCACAAATCGGGAGTGCACCTGCCCACGTTGGAGTAGATATAGGTTGGATGCAGGAGGTCCGTGTTCGATTCACGGTTGGGTCATACGAATCTTTCCTCGCCCTTTTTCTCTCCCCATTTGTCGTGCTTGTTGCCTTTGTTTTTTACAGGTTCTCACCCTTGGGGAATTATCTTACGCCTTCACTGGATAAATTCAACCATCGATATCCCAGCTGTAATTTATTTGATAGTTTGAATCCCTGACTTTGAAATCGTACCCCGCATTAGAATATCAATGCAGCCTTCAGCTCACTGGTTAATGAGGAACCTAAACGAAAGACTCAGCAGCGCACAGTGGTTAGTGCGCCTGGTGACGGCATTACGTGAAAACAGGGGAACCGTGTTCGACTCACGGGTGGGTTATCAGTCGAAAAAGTTCCATCTTTTTCCATCGGGTTGTTGTCCATGCGTGAACCGATTTTTAGTTCCCGGCTACTGTGTCTTACACGATGAAAGGCACCTACCCCCTCACGCCGGGGATGAATTTAATCATCTGAGGCCCTCCATCTCCGGCTTGATCTCCGCTCACGGTTGCAGAAGAACCTGACTTGTTACCGGCTCGTTGAATCACAGTTACATTAGATTTCTGTGAGTTTCTGGTCCAAAAAACAGAACGACACCACATTTCAACTTGAACTTGAACCCATCACCCATCACATATCGCATCAATCACACCACCATCACACGACCTGCATCAACCCACACGCTCTTGCCAAACAAGCCTCCTCCGCATCCGCCGACCTCCGTGACCCGAGCTGCTCCTCAGACGCGGTGTCGCTTCCCAACCTAAAGGGACTAGGAGACTTGCAAGGGCTTCCAAGTGTACAAGGGCTTACCAGGCGTCGACTTGGCTGGTTTACATCGCGCGAAAAACGGGCAAAAAAGAAGTAACAAACTTTATATGCCCTTGCATCGAATACAATAAACGATGTCGCTGCACTCGCCCTCACTGGGGCCATCCTCGCCGTCGCCCTCGTCCTCTGCCGTGACAATCCCGATCCCTGGCCGCTCCATCCTCAAGAAACCGCCCCCCGCACAGGGCGGTCTTCTCTCGCGCATGGGGCTGGGCAGCTTCTTGCGCTCCACCGCCAACACCAACACCTCAGCGCAACCCGGCCCGTCGAATGTGGGCGAATACGGGGGGAAGGATGTTAGTAGTGGGAAGGATGGTGGTGGTGGTAAAGACGGAGCAAAGGACGAATCGACCCGCATCCTGAAGCGCGCACACTTTATCCTGCCCGAGATCGCGGTCGTGTATCCCATCTCGTCGGCCGCGCCGCCGTCCACGCCCACCCTGCGCGAGGAGAAGCGTGCGATTGAGGAGAAGGAGCGGGAGAGGAGGCGGAGGGTGGTGCGGAGTAATTCGTATGGGTATATTGGTGCGGGCGGGTCGACGTCGACGCCGGGGACGCCTGTGGTGGGGAGCGGTGGGGCGAATGGGGGTAGTGGGGATGCGGCCTCGACGCGGACGAGTGGGAGCAGAGATAAGGATGCGGGCGGGGAGGAGAGCACTTGGTGGCCGATGGACAAGGTCGAGAGCTTTTACCGCGAGTGCTGCGAGGGGTGCCAGGAGGTGCCGGATAAGGGCATCTGTGCCGCGTTTAAGGTGTGTTTTTTGGCCTGTACTGTGTGTTTTTTCGGGTGGACTTTTGGGGCGACGCGGGCGCGGCGCATTTTTTTTGTGCCTCTCTCTCGACCTTCTTTACAAAGTCTTTTTCTTTTTGCCTGCGCGCGCCGCCCGCCCGACGCAGTGCCTCCGTCCTACGCCGCGGGCCAGCGCCAGGACGACGCACGACGCCTGATGCACCTAGATCCCCTGGCGCTGGCGCTGATGTCGGGCGTTTCACCGGCCCATCGGGACGGCCGGTCACCTTCTGCAGGACCGTGTAGACAGTCTATCTATCTACCGGCGCTGCAGCGGCGGTGTGCACCCCAATATCCCGTACTCACGACGTGGCGAGGCGGGGTGGGGTTGCATACGACCATCACCTTTCTCGCTCTCTCGTTTGACTTCCGCGCGCGTCCTCCCTTCCTGTCCCCATCGCTTCCCCACCTCTTCCTCCGCTCATTTTTTCTCCCCACCGCACTACGTGTTCGCTGACGCCCACACAGACAACCCCCCCAACCCACCCCCGCACCGTCTCCTTCTCCGGCGTCCAGCTCACCCCCGCCTCGGCCGCCATCCTCGCGGACGTGCTCAGTATTGAGTGGGGGTTGCGGAAGGTGCGTTGTTCTGCTCCATTATGTGTTTTTTCGGCGCGTTTTTTCGTTCGTTCCTACGTGTATTTGCGCGTTGGCGGGAAAGTTGGCGCGGGGGCGGAGTGTATTTGGGCGGCGGGAGAAGCGTTGGCGAATGGAGAGAGGTGGCGTTGGCGTTGGCGTTGTGCACCCGACGCGGCTGCAGCCCACCCGCACGGGACGCGTTCTCGTCGCCCCCTTCGGCGGCATTTCTTCGTTCTTCGTGTCTCGGGGGTGTGCACGAGACTCCTCGCGTTGGCGTTGGCGAGTCGCCGTCGTGCACGCGTTGACGCCTCGCCTCGTGTTTCCCTCTGTCTTTTCTTTTCGTGCAGTACAGAGTGAGACTAATTGCTGATGCGCCGCTTACAGGTCGTGTGGAGGGAGTGTGATTTGGAGGAGGCTGTGAGTGTTCCCTGCCTTCTTTGCGTTTTTCGGCTTTTGCTTCCTTGCTTTCGTTCGTTCCTTGCTTGCTTGCGCTTTCGTTCGGAGACTATTTTTTTAATGGGCGTGCGCGAGACACCGATGATTGACGGATTCTGTCCGTCGTCGACGCCACCGACGTACGACGTACGACGTCCACATTTTTTCGTTTCGGCGTCCGCTTGGCTTGTCTACGTACATACATATACATTTGCTGCCCTTGTCTTCCTCTCCACCCTACCGTATTCTTCCTTTTGGTGTCTTTACTCTCTCTCCCTTCCCCCACCCTCTTCCCCGCCCCCTTCACCGCCCTCCCCACCGCATCGTACCGCCCCCCTCCCTTCCCATCTATCCATCCTCCTCCACCCACCTTCCTTCTTCCCACTTTTCCGTCTCCCCCTTTTCTGTCTCGCCTTTCGTACCACCCGCTGTCGTACCGCATCGTAACCCTCGCTGACGCTCACACAGACCCTAAAACCCCTCCTCCACGCCCTCCTCATCCCGCGCTCGCTCTCCTTCCTCAGCCTTGCGTCCAATAAAAAGCTCAAGGGGAATGCGTGGAGGGTTTTGGGGGCGTATTTGAGTAAGGTGAGTTTGGGTTTTGTTTATTTCTTTATTATTTTTTGGGGGGAGTAGAAGGGAGCAGAAGGGGGAGGGGAGGACGCGCCGATGGGGATTGACTCGTGGCTGGAGCCGAGGGGCGCGCGACGCCGACGCCAACGGTGCTGAGTGGGACGCCCTAGGACGGAGAGGCGCGATGCCGATGCCGGGCGTAGGCGTGTACCTATGGACGTGGAGCTGGGCACGCCGGCAGACATCGGTCGGTCGTACATCGTTCACGGCGCTCGGCGGTGATCCTGCTGGCGAGCCCTGCACTTACTCCTCCTCCTCCCCATCCCTTACTACCCCTCCTCTTCCAATCTCAAGGCTTTTCGCACAACGCTAACCTCCCTCTCAGGCACACACCCTCACCTTCCTCGACCTCTCCTCCAACCCGCTCGACAAGAAGGCGGTCGAGTGCATCGTGGGCGCGTTGGTGGAGTATGTGCCGGTGGAGCAGCGGTGAGTTTTTGGGTTTTTGGGTTTGGGTTTGGGTTTTGGCGGCTGTCTGTCGTTTTTGTGCCTCGCCGTGGGAGGTGCTCGTTGTGGCCGTGGCGGCGACGGAGATCTCCAGCAGCCGAATGCGCACCACGATACACGCTATCGTCGTTAGATTTAGTGGTCTTCCCGTTACATCTAATGCCCGCCGTTCTACTCGTCTTCACCCCCGCGCTCTATCTAAATACTGATCCTCTTCCCCAGCACAACCTCTTCCGCGGCGTCCTTCGTCTCAATTTCCGACTCGGCGTCCGTCGACAGCCGAGACTACTCTTCCACCTCCTCCCCGTCGACGACCTCGTACATGAACGGCAGCGAGGTGCGCTACAGCCTCGGCTATGCGTTGGACGACAAGGACAAGGATGCGCGGGATCGGGAGGGGCGGGAGCGCAAGGGGCTCGTGTCGCTGAAGCTCGATGATTGTGGGCTGCGAGCCGCGGCGTTGGAGACGTTGTGTAAGTGCTCTTTCACTTCCTCAGTTTATACTAACGTGGTTATCTACAGCCCGCGCCGTGCGCACGTCCACCCTGCGCAACATCTCCCTCCGACACAACAAGATCTCGCCCACGGGCGCTGTCGCGCTCGCGCTCATGATCCGCGACTACCCCGACGTCCTCGCCGCCCCCACCGCCACCTCCCCGTCCTCCACGTTCCTCACCAACAACTACAGCCACAGCTCCGTGCCCCCCAGCCCGACCATCGCGGCGCACCACCTCGACCACCTGCGCGAGCACCACCACCCGCAGGCGTACAACGGCGGCGGCGGCGGCAGCAGCGGCAACGCCTCGCCCGTCCTCCCCACCGGCCCCAACTCGGGCATCGGGCTCGGGCTCGGCGGGCTGGGCGCGCTGAACAGCAGTCTCGCGCAGGCGCAGTCGCAGATACAGGCGGGGCAGGGCGGGAAGCCGCCGCCGCCGCCGCGCCATCCGGCGCAGACGATCACGGCCGCGCAGACGACGTACACGCCGTACGTGCCCCGGCGGCGGCAGCAGACTGCGAACGCAGGTATGGGCACGGGCACGGGGGTGGGGGCGGCGCCGCCGGGGCGGGCTGTGGTTGCGAGTAGTGTTTTGGGCGGGGTGACGGCAAGGCATGTGCCGTCGCCGACGACGTCGTCGCCCGCCTCGTCGGTGTATGGTGGGGTGCATGGCCATGGCGTGGGGGATAAGGAGCGGGAGGCGCGGGAGGCGAGGGAGAGGGAGGCGGCGAGGGAGAGGGAAAGGGATGGGCCGAGCGCGGCGCTTTTGGACAAGGTGCGGGCGTTGGATGCGTTGCCGAGGGTCGGGGCGTTGAGGACGCTGGATTTAAGGGGGAATGATTTGAGGGTGCGGAACGCGGTTACTTGTTATGAGGAAGAGCTGATTTATTTTGCAGACGGGCATCACGTACATTGCGCAGGTGCTGAAGCGTAATCGGACGCTCAAGGTGCTGAATCTGGCGGAGAACAAGCTGGACGTGGCGTGTCTCGTCAGTTTGGCGGAGGCGTTGGTGGGTCTTGCTTCCCGTCATCTTCTGAAAAGCGCGACGCTAACATCGGCGCAGAAATACAATTCGAGTCTCGAGACGCTCGACTTGTCGCGGAATCCGTGTTCGGGGCCGGGATTGGAAGGCGTACGTGTGTTTCCTTCCTTTAAAAACACTTATTTATGGGCTACGTCCTAGATCCAATCCCTCCGCACGGCCTTTACCCTTAACACCGCGCTCAAGCGTCTCTTCCTGTCGTCGACCGGCATGGGCTCCCCCGGCGCCATCGCCCTCGCGGAATTCCTCCCCGAGTCCGCCTCCCTCCTGCACCTCGACCTCACGGAGAACGCCCTCGGCGTCGCGGGCGTGCTCGCCCTCTCCAAGGGCATCGAGGCCAACTTTGTCATGCGGTGCCTCGACCTGAATATTCCGCCGGGCGACGAGGAGTGCGCGCGGATGTGCCGCGATATATTGAATGCGTGTGTGCGGAATACGGAGGAGGCGGAGCGGGTCGCGGGGGAGAGGGAGCGGGAGAGGGCGGGCGGGGACTCGGGGGCGCAGACGCCTGTGGGCAATGGGCATGGGAGTATGATGTTGGGGGTCAGCACGGGGGTGAATGGGAATGCGGGGGGCGGGCTGTCGAGCCTGGGGAGTGGGCGCGGGCAGGGCAAGGGCGTGTGGGGGATGATCGAGGAGAGCGAGCTGGCGAAGAGCATACGACTCGATGAGGAGAAGAAGGTGGGTTTTCTTTTTTGGCTATTCCGATGAAGGCGTTGGTGCTGACGATGGGACACACAGAACGACGCTGATATCGTCGTGCGCGGGCGCGCGTGTGCCGCCGTGCTCGAGTCGATGCTCGCGCCGCCGCCGGTTGCGCCTGTGGCACCCATCCCCGGTAGCGCGCCCCCACCCTCGCCCGCGGACGCGCTGAAGCAGGCCAAGGCGCTTACGCGCGAGCTGAGCACGGTCATTCAGGCGACGGAGGACCCCTCGCGCATGGAGGAGCTGCTGGACGTTAACGACGTCCTGACGGGGCTCATCGCGCGCGTGCCACCGCCGGGGCGGCCGACGCTCACGCTGCAGGGGCTGCCGGTCAGGTGGACGCCGGGGCCGATGGTGGCGTCGCCCGCGCTAGAAAATGGGGACGCGGGTGCAGGGAACGCGGCGGGTGCGAATGGGCATGCAGTGACGGGGGAAGAGGAGCAGCCGACGACGCCGCGGGTGGATAAGGGCAAGGCGCGCGCGGTGCCGGAGCCGGAGGAGCCAGAGAAGGTGCTGAGTCCGACGCTGTTGATGGATGACGACGATGAGAGGATGCGGTTCTCGCCTGTGGAGGGAGAGGAGGGAGAGGACGACGAGGAGACGGTAATTGGGGCGTCGCCTACTGATCGGTGAATGAAAATGCCATCTTAAGAGTGTGTGTACGGCGCTGATGTGTGTCTCCGCAGATCGAGAAGCTGGGTAGAAGAAGAGGGGGAGGTGTTCCGCAAGGGCACTGTACTCCTAGGCCCGGAGGAGATGGAGGGCGAGTACGCTGGGGAAGACCTCCGAATAGAGGTATGTGTCTCTGCTGCCGGAGGCTTCTGCTAGCACTCGAACGATGCTGACTTGGGTTTTGTTTTGCCCTTACGGATAGCTGCTCGAGGCAATGGTGGAACGGCCTCCCCCACGTCCGCTAACTGATCAATTCGGCATCGAAATTATTCAGCAGGAGCAGCCTCAGCAGCAGCAGCAGGCGCAGGACGCGCCGGATCCCACGTCTCCCGTCGATAAGCCCCCGCCGCGGCCATACATCTCGCGATCGCGCTCGTCGTCCAATTCCATCATGAGCATGATCTCGCCGACGCTTGCGTCCTTCACCTCGACGGGACAGAGTCCGATTCAGGAGGGGGTACAGCAGGGGAGCCCGAGGATACCGTCGAGTCCTGCGCCGTCGCCGCTGGGGGTGGGTGCGCGGCCGTACATGCCGCGCCGCTCGTCGTCATCTGCGCTTGATAACCGCTGAGGTGGTCACGACCGCCTCCTTCCTTGGATTGACCGCAGGTTTTTTGCGTCGGCGGAACTAATTCGACGGCTGCCCTGTGGAGGATCTCTCTCCGGATGGATCTTTATTAATGTCTTATCGACCTACTCCTGCTCTGCTGTGAGCTTCATGTAGACGCGCCCTGATTTCCTCATTCTCTCTTTGGATTCCTTACATTTCTTTCTTAGCTTCGTAAATACATCAGTATTCCACGTATAGTTCATTCATCCTTCTGCGCAATGGCAATAGCTCGCATACATTAGCTTTCTCTCCGTACATACTACTTGACATATTATTTATCAGCCAATTCAATTTAGGTGTCTTCTGACTTGCGTTTTACCACGTTCCGGCCAACGCCTCTTGCCTCGCGCCACCAATCATCGATTAGTATGGCTCCCCGCAAGGCCGCTGCAGAGTCAGACGAGGCCGTCGCCCCCCGGCGGTCCAGCAGGGCGGCGACGGTAAAGTCGTCGACAGAGACCCAGGCCGAAGACGATTCGTCCAGCAAGAAGCGCAAGGCTGCGGCGGACGGCGACAAACCGGCCAAAACGAAGAAGAAGGTCCCTTTGCCCCGTTTTTCTGTCATATTCTCTGGTTTTTATAGGCTCTCTGTGTTATTTTCCAGGCCAAGGCAGAGGACGAGGCGGAGGAGGACGGAGAGCCGGCGGAAAAGCTGGCGTCTATTGATATCGGCGACTCGCTGCCCACCCTGACGCTCAAGAACGAAAAGGACGAGGACGTGGAGGTCTCGAGTCTCACTGCAGACAAGGGTCTCGTCCTTTTCCTGGTTCCCAAGGCCGATACGCGTGAGTTTGCGTCTTTCTTGCCTCCATGTCGAGCGCTAATAATGCCGTTTTTTGCCAGCGGGATGCACGACTCAGGCCTGTGGTTTCCGGGACATATATCCTGATTTTACGGGCTTGGATTACAACGTCTATTGTCTCAGCGCGGACACTCCTGCAGCGCAGGCGAAATGGCAGACCAAGGTATGGATCTGACACCTTTCAGCGACCTTTCTTTTCGGCGTCTTTCTGACGCAAGACCGCAGAAAGAGCTCCCGTATCCCATGCTCTCGGACCGCAAGCGCGTACTTATCACGGCTCTCGGTGCTGGCGAGGGCGGCAAGACCAAGCGGAGTCACTTTATCTTCGAAAAGGGCGGAAAGCTCGTCGATAAGAAAGTTCCTGTCAAGGCGGGCGACAGGCAAGTTGTTTCTATGCGTGGAACTTGGATGGAGGGCTCATCGCTTTCCTTATCGCAGCCCCAAACTTGCGCTGGACTTCGTCAAGAGCCTGTAAATGCTTTCGTGTAAATTATGTGCTTCCTCCTTGCTGTCGTATCTGCTTTCTACTGGCTCGAATGTATCTGGGTTTCGACTGTCCTTGTGTGTCTATCTTTCTACCGAAGGTCAAGAAGCGCGAATACTCCTTCGATGAGAAGAAATACCGGTCGTCACGTCAGGATCGCAAGCACTACATTTACGATTTTTGACCGTGACATTTAATAATTGATGGTCTGCAAGTCGACTACGTCCACTCCTTCACTTGCGACACCAACAACTTGCATCGTGAAGTTCAAGCTTCACATGAGAGGTCATCATTGTCAAGAACTGGGCTTGAAGACGTCCTCAGGACGACCCGACCCGCTCAATGATCCTTTGGTTGCTACCATCCAGAAATAATGGTCACTAGGCTCTTCCATCTTAGGCGACGTCGACAACCTTGCTCGCTTGCGACACCCAGCCAGATTTCAAGCTCCGAGAGGCTCTAAGAAGATCTCATCCACAATTGTTGTACCAACTAGTAAACACCTCTAATAATAAATTGCTAATAAAATCGATATCGGCCAGTACGCGTCTACATTCAACTCTCCTTCTTCGCCGACTTGGCCGCGATACGCATCCTCACAGCCTCCTCCGCGCATTCCCAAAATCCAGGCATCCGACCACTCCGAGCGTCACTCAACCACGCCTCTACATCCTCTACGACGATCCTCGGATGCTGCACCAGCACGAACCGCACGTCGTCGCTGCCAATCCTCGGCGTGTCGACCGCCTGGTAAAACGGCGCGCCCACCCGCACGCCCCCCAGCTCAAACCGCTTCTCGGACAGCGCGGCCAGCACGCGCAGCCCACGACACTCTTTCAGCACGTTCATGCAGAGGGGCACGATCCCCCGCGCACGGGAGCTGTACTGCAGCGCGAGGTGGGTGAGGCGCGGGAGGCGCGCGAAGCTGGCGCAGACGTCCGGCGCGGGGGTGTGCTCGCGCATCTCGAGGTGCGTAAGGCTCGAGAACGCGTCCAACGCGGTGCTGCGCTCGTTGCGCGGGAGTGCGGAGAGCAGATCGGCGAGGTCGGCGTGGAGGCGCGTGAGCGCGGGGAACTTCGAGATCAGCGGGAGGAGGAACGCGTTGGACTGGGTGCGCGCGCTTTTGACGGCAAGGGTCTCGATGCGGGTGCAGGTGGTAAAGATTGCGTGGGTGGCGAGGATGGTGCAGGGGTCGAGGACGGAGGGGGGGTGAAGACAAATGTGCCGAACTGTGTCGCGGTAAAAGGAGGAGCGGAGTTCGGGGTTCATGACGAATTTAACGGGGGTGTGGTTCGACGTGCCGACGAAGACTGCTGTGTATAGAAAGGGTTCGACCCTGGTATGGAATGAGTACTCAATTTGGTACTTGGGTAGCTCTGGAAATACGTACCAATGTTTGACGCGGTGTGCCACCCGCATGAGGATTGGGATGCTGGAAAAGTGTACACTCGCGGCGAGTTCGAAAATGACGCGTTCCAGGTCGAGAGGGAGAGCGGGTTCCATGTTGTGCGAAAGGGATGGAAAGTCGGCAGCAAGGAGTCTGGCGGGGCCGTGGTTAAGAGCACGAGCGTGGTGACATTATATACTACCCGCCGCCTCAACGCTTTGAATGAGAACCCGTTTTGGGAAGAGGTGGCCGTCCATTGTTGGGTTTTGGACTTGTGCGGGGTGCAGTCTGGGGCAGTGTAAGGCGATGACTGCTTTGTCAGCGCAGCGTCTAAGTACTCCCAGAGACGTCTTACTATGGCCAACAAGGAGCACAAGTCCGTTCGGAGGTGGGCCGCCCTGATCCCCACGTCCGTTTGGCGCAGCAAACCCCCGGTCTCTGCCCTCAAGCGCGAGAATACGGCGACTGTGGACGAAGAACTGAGGCAGCAGAACACGTCCGAGGCGGAAGAACAATCTCACGACCCGCGACTCAAGGGTCCCGGTGACAGTTCGAGACGGCCAGACCAAGTGCCGGTCTCAGAACAGAACATCGATATTCCACAGGCCGGGTCCCCTATGGCGTCGCGGGCGAGCGTTGCAGCCGAGTTTCGAAGGGCCATTACGGCCTCCATTCCTCAGATCATTGCCCTGCTTGAGGACAGAGATAGTGATGTTCGTGCAGCGGGTGCGGCGATGTTGTCGAAGCTCTCGAAGCAAGGTATGTAACAGATCCAGTCCGGTATGGCGTCCCTGATCACCATTGCAGCCGAGTTTCGAGAGTCCGTTGGGACCTACATTCCTCATATCATCAAACTGCTCAAGCACAAAGCCAGCTATGTTCGTACGGCGGCTGCAGCAGTGTTGTCGACGCTCTCCCAGCAAGGTATGTCATATATGTGGACCAGTATGGAATTGCTGACGAGCATTGCAGCGGAATTCCGAGGGTCCATTGGGACCTCCATTCCTCAGATCATCAAACTGCTGAAGGACAATGATAGTAATGCTCGTGTAGAGGCAGCAGCAGCATTGTCAAAGTTCTCGGAGCATGGTATGTAACACATCTTGCCTCATATGTGCCTGACAAGCACCACAGCTGAGTTCCGAGGGTCCATTGGGACCTCCATTCCTCAGATCATCAAACTGCTTAAGGGTAATGCTTGTGCAGAGGTGGCAGCAGTGTTGTCAAAGTTCTCGGAGCATGGTATGTAACACATCTTGCCTCATATGTGCCTGACAAGCACCACAGCTGAGTTCCGAGGGTCCATTGGGACCTCCATTCCTCGGATCGTCAAGCTGCTCACAGACAAAGATAGTAATGTTCACAAGGTGGCTGCAGCAGCGTTGTTGAAGCTCTCGGAGCAAGGCATGTCACATACCGTGTTTTGTATGATCTCTAACAAGCACTTCAGCTGAGTTCCGAGGGTCCATTGGGACCTACATCCCTGCGATGGTCAACCTGCTCAAGAGTGACAGCTGGTGCAGTCGTGTGGGGGGTGCGGTGGCATTGGCGAAGCTCTCAGAGCAAGGTATATACATATCTCATCCAACATGGTATCTGACAAACACTCCAGCTGAGTTCCGAGGGTCCATTGGGACCTCTATTGTTCAGATCGTCAACCTGCTCAAGGACACAGATGGTTATGTTCGCAGGGCGGCTACAACAGCGTGGTTGAAGCTCTCAGAGCAAGGCATGTTATATTGTGCCTGGTATAATCTCTCTGACAAGCACTACAGCCGAGTTCCGAGGGTCCATTGGGACCTCTATTCCTCAGATTTTTGACTTGCTTGAGCACAATGCCAGTGATGTTTATAGCGCAGGTGGAGAAGCACTGTTGAAGCTCTTGGAGCAAGGTATATAACATATCTTGTCCAGTATTGTATCTGACAAACACTGCAGCTGAGTTCCGAGGGTCCATTGGGACCTTGATTCCTCATATTGTTGGCCTGCTTAAGGACTACGACAACGGTATTCGTAGAGCAGGTGCAGAAGCACTGTTGAAGCTCTCAAAGCAAGGTACATAACATATCTTGTCCAGGATTGTATCTGACAAACACCGCAGCTGAGTTCCGAGGGTCCATTGGGACCTGTATTCCTCAGATTGTTGGCCTGCTTGAGCACTACAACAGCGGGGTGCGTAGGGTAGGTGCAGATGCACTGTTAAAGCTCTCGGAGCAAGGTATATAACATATCTTGTCCAGGATTGTATCTGACAAACACCACAGCTGAGTTCCGAGGGTCCATTGGGACCTTGATTCCTCATATTGTTGGCCTGCTTGAGAACTACAACAACGGTATTCGTAGGGCAGGTGCAGAAGCACTGTTAAAGCTCTCGAAGCAAGGTATATAACATATCTTGTCCAGGATTGTATCTGATAAACACTGCAGCTGAGTTCCGAGGGTCCATTGGCACCTTCCTTCCTGAGATCTTCAGCCTGCTGCAGGACAATGACAGTGATGTTCGTGCAGCGGGTGTGGCTGTGTTATCCATGTTCTCAGAGCAAGGCATGTCACATATTGTGTCTCGTATGCATCTCTGACAAACACTTCAGCCGAGTTCCGAGGGTCCATTGGGACCTACATCCCTCCGATAGTCAACCTGCTCGAGAGTGACAGCCAGTACAGTCGTGTGGGGGGTGTGGTGGCATTAGTGAAGCTCTCGGAGCAAGGTATATACATATCTTATCCAGGATGGTATCTGACAAACACTCCAGCTGAGTTCCGAGGGTCCATTGGGACCTCTATTGTTCAGATCATCAACCTGCTCAAGGACGAAGATAGCAATGTTCGCACAGCGGCTGCAACAGCGTTGTTGAAGCTCTCGGAGCAAAGTATATACATATCTTATCCAAGATGGTATTTGACAAACCTTCTAGCTGAGTTCCAAGGGTCCATTGGGACCTCTATTGTTCAGATTGTCAACCTGCTCAAGGATGAAGATCACAATGTTCGCACGGTGGCTGCGGTAGCGTTGTTGAAGCTCTCGGAGCAAGGCATGTTACATATTGCATCTGGTATGATATCTGACAAGCACTACAGCTGAGTTCCGAGGGTCTATTGAGACCTACATTCTTCAGATTGTCCTCCTGCTCAAGGACACCAGCTGGTACAGTCGTGTGGGGGGTGTAATGGCGTTGGCAAAACTCTCAGAGCAAGGTATATAACATATCTTGTCTGGGATAATGTCTGACGAGCACTACAGCTGAGTTCCGAGGGTCCATTGGGACCTCCATTCCTCGGATTGTTGACCTGTTCGACTACTACGGCCATAGTGATGTTTATCAAGCCGCTAGGGTGGCATTGTCGAAGCTCTCGAAGCAAGGTATGTAACAAATCATGTCTGGTATTATCTCTGACAAGCACTACAGCCGAGTTCCGAGGGTCTATTGGGACTTTCATTCCTCGGATCATCAACCTGCTCAAGAATAACAACGGGGACATTCGTTGGCAGGGTTTAATGGCATTGCGCACATTCTCGGAGCATGGCATGTCACATATCTGGTCCGGCATGGTGTCGCTGACAAGCAATGCAGCTGAATTTCAATTGTCCATTGAGACCTCCATTCCGCAGATTGTCAACCTGCTCAAGGACAAGGATAGCGATGTTCGCAGTGTGGCTGTGGCAGCGTTGTCGCAGTTCTCGCAGCATGGCATGTCACATATCTGGTCTGTGATGGTGTTGCTGACGAGCAATGCAGCTGTGTTCCAACCGTCCATTGGGACTTCCATTTATCAGATTGTCAACCTGCTCAAGGACGAAAATAGCGATGTTCGCAGGGCGGCTGCCGCAGCATTGTCGCAGTTCTCAGAGCATGGCATGTCACACATCTGGTCTGGGATGGTGTTGCTGACAAGGACTACAGCTAAGTTCCGAGGGTCCATTGAGACCCCCATTCCTGAGATTGTCAACCAGCTAAACAACCACGAAGGCCATGTTCTTAGGGCAGGTGCGGTGGCATCGGAGCAAGGTATGTAACATATCCGCTCCAGTATGGTGTCGCTGCATTCATGACATCCACTTTACCTTCTCTAGTTACAGACAGGACAATAATCTCTGCTGTTGATGTTGACCTGGACAACTGGCTACTGCACAACCCGGCCGAGGAACCTGCGGTATGGCCCGTTATCCTGTGGGTTGCATTCCAAGTCAAAGCCAGTTATTCGCTCCCAAAATTCAGCTCAACGGACATTGACACTCTTCTCACAATCATTAAAACCCAGTCCCAGGCTGACAAACACATTGGTTTGTGGCACTGGGATGACACAGATGAGAAGATGCTACGGGAGACATTCATCCCTCAGGACAGCGCAATTTCCTCGTGGATTGATCACTACCCTCATGCGTGGCAAGAATACATTCGTTTACTTAACTCTCGGGACTGGGCGCGTCTGCAGGCGCTGACACACCAAACCCCTCGTCCCCGATTAGCTCCAACTGAATATGAAACCAGTATTCATTTCGGAGCCATCTTGTTCTGGACATCATCAAATTCAATCCCAACATCCCAACACACCAATACATCACTAACTCTGAACAAATTCATTGCCGATATGGTTGAAAGCATGGATAACCACGTGTCTCAAGCACTACCTCAAGTAAGTATCCTCCTTATCGCCTTCCATGAGTGTGTGCTTAATGTTGGTTAGCACTTCATTTCCTGCATATTTGCTTGCCTTGTGCAGAAATTTATCCACGACAAGTAGCAGTTTCTCTATTTATTTTTTCGCCCATTGCTTAATTATGGCTCGTTAGACGGCTGGATGATTTCCGGGCCCTGATGGACACTTGGAAGATCTGGGACATCACAACATGTCTCATCAACTTTCGCTCCGTTCTTAGCACTGCATTGGAATTTGCAAAGCTAATCGAGGCAAGTGCTGCATTTCAACCTCCACCACCTTCGAAAGCTTAAATTGATCCCCAGAGCCATGAGCTCCCAAAGTTATTGGTCGATATTGTCATCCGCGCCGACATACACGGTATATGCGCTCAAATTGATGGACTTCTTCATGATCCTGTTGCCTACCAAAATTTTTCAAACGCTCGGGATGATGATGCGCAACAACTGCTTGATCTCTTGCAAGATGTAAGCCCCTAGTTTCACTCCAGATGTGCCCTGAAACCTTTGGGCCATATCAGCTATTGGATTATCCGCTCCTGGATTCTTCGATTAGGCCGGTTATATGGAAGGCCTTGCTCAAGCTCTCGAAAAAATCCAACCGGCATCCACGGTGCTTTGCAATGCCAGATCTTCAGCTTACTGGCCCAGTGGCGGGCGGGGGTTTTGCTGACATTTGGACCAGTAATTTTCACAACCAAACAGTTTGTGTGAAAGTAATGCGAGTGTTTGAGACGGTTGATGTCGAAACACTTTCGAAGGTTAGTCACCAACATGTCAGGGCTCAGTGGCGTGTCAGTTACAAGCTACTCAAACTTGTTGTGCAGGCATTCCGCAAGGAAGCTATCATTTGGGGGCAGCTCGCTCATCCCAACCTACTCCCGTTTTTCGGTATATTCTACCAGGAAATAAGCACCCGACGTCGCCTGTGTCTGGTATCTCCTTGGATGGAGAACGGGAATATTTACAATTACCTTGAAAGCAATCCTACCGGAATTAATCGACTAACCTTGGTGAGTGTAAAGCTTGATGTGTCCTCCAGTCCATAACTGCCACCCAGGTCTTTGATGTTGCAGTTGGTTTGGAACATCTTCACAGCCTGAACCTCGTGCACGGAGATCTGAAAGCAGTGCGGGCATCAGTTTATATTGGTCACCTTCAACCCAAATAATTTGCTTACAGCTCAATGTTCTTGTGACTCGTTCCGGTCGGGCAGTGTTAGCGGATTTCGGGTTAGCATCAGTTGCTATGAACTCTAAAATCCCTGTGTTATCATCCACCTCCTATTCCGGAGGGACCACGAGATGGCAAGCACCCGAACTACTCCGTCCCGATGGAACTCGAAACACTTTTGCATCCGACATGTACGCATTTGCTTGCGTCTGTTACGAGGTTCGTTCCAAAGTACATTCACCTGTGACCTCTTGTCAAAATACACTACTTCAGATATTCACGGAGAAGGTTCCTTTTTTTGAAGTTGCGGAGCCCGCAGTTGTGTGGCATGTTCACAGTGGTAACATCCCGCAGAAATTACCCAGCATTACGGACGATCTCTGGTCCCTCATGGAAGAATGTTGGGGACCCGAACCAGGGAAACGTCCTATGGCCAAAGATATTGTTGCGAGGCTCAGCACTCCGTCCATAGGCGCTGTACCTACCAACGCAGCCTCCGACTGGGAGCCTCTGTATACCTCAAAATTCCGGTCTTCTTTGCAGGAACACATGCTCTTCCATTTCACACAACAAGATTGACGACTGGTTGCAGGCTCGCAACGGGTGTACCGGTGGATCCAGTGGTTGATTACTCCACTAGAGCGACAATGGTTGCTTCCTCTCAGCTACCCGGAGAACTATATATTTCGGTCTCAATCCTAGTTCGGCCCTTTCCATTAAATCATCTGTTCACAATTGTATGTTTGATGATAAGGGAATCTGGAGCGGCATATTTAGTTTATGTTGTACCGTGAAACAAAACAATAGAGAGTTTGATGGAGCAAATTCAACGAGCACGGGAAAGCAGCACACAGTCGCCGTCGTCCCGGGCGTGCTCAGGTGGTTTGAATAGGATACTATATCCAGAACGCACCCACGGTGTTCTTTTCAACGAGGATGTGTCTCTGTGTCTGTTGAACAGCCATCTTTTCTTGCTGGACAAGTACTTCCGCTTGCTGTATCTCCACTCCAGTGTTGCGGTTAAGGGTTAAGGGTTAATTAAAGGTAGGTAATCCGCAACACTGCTCTATGGCGTTCAAAGTGCACATTTAATAAAAATCACTCTTTTTCGAGTTTTTGCAACTTTTATCCCTCCTTTGACTCTAAATGTGCATATCTCTCTCTCTGAGTGGTCCTGAGTGGTGTGAAAGAGGCAGATGAAATTTTACTCTTTTTATCTCTCCCTACTTTCGGGTGTGCTCGGCATCCCGATACTTTTTCACACGGAACTTCATCCCGATACTTTCTCAACCAAAATTTTATCCCAATACTTTTTGAACCAAATTTTTTTCTCCCTCTCTTTTGACAAGATTGAAGGATTATACATCCCGATACTTTCTGACCTTCTTTCTCTCCCTCTCCTTCGTCGTTCGGACGCGCAACGTCACAGTCACGTGCAGAGTGACATAATTGCCTTTCTGCCCATATACCCCTTGCCAAGTCTTCCGATTATGGTTAGGCTTTGTTATGAAATTAAGGCTCTCTCTATGGTGTTCAAAGTGCACATTTAATAAAAATCACTCTTTTTCGACTTTTTTGGACTTTTATCCCTCCTTTGACTGTAAATGTGCATATCTCTCTCTCTGAGTGGTCCTGAGTGGTGTGAAAGAGGCAGATGAAATTTTACTCTTTTTATCTCTCCCTACTTTCGGGTGTGCTCGGCATCCCGATACTTTTTCACACGGAACTTCATCCCGATACTTTCTCAACCAAAATTTTATCCCAATACTTTTTGAACCAATTTTTTTTATCCCTCTCTTTTGACAAGGTTGAAGGATTATACATCCTGATACTTTCTGACCTTCCATCTCCCTCTCTCTCTCCTTTGTGGTTCGGACGCTCAATGTCACACTCGCGTGCAGAGTCACTCGGGGCGCCGTCCGAGTGAGGGTTACGGAGTACGAGGGTTTGTGAAGTGTGGTACGTGTTTTGTGACAGAGCCTTAATTTCATGACAAGCCTAACCATAATCGAAGACTTAGCAAGGGGTATATGGACAGAAAGGCAATCATCTCACTCTGCACGTGATTGTGACGTTGCGCGTCCGAACCACAAAGGAAGGAGATGGAAGGTCAGAAAGTATCAGGATGTATAATCCTTCAACCTTGTCAAAAGAGAGGGATAAAAAATTTTGGTTCAAAAAGTATCGGGATAAAATTTCGGTTGAGAAAGTATCGGGATGACGTTCCATGTGAAAAAGTATCGGGATGCCGAGCACACCCGAAAGTAGGGAGAAATAAAAAGAGTAAATTTTCATCTGCCTCTTTCACACCACTCAGGACCACTCAGAGAGAGAGATATGTACATTTACAGTCAAAGGAGGGATAAAAGTTCAAAAAAGTCGAAAAAGAGTGATTTTTATTAAATGTGCACTATGGCGTTCAAAGTGCACATTTAATAAAAATCACTCTTTTTCGACTTTCTGCAACTTTTATCCCTCTTTTGACTCTAAGGGTGTATCCCTCTCTCTGAGTGGCGCGAAAGAGGGAGATGAGATTTTGCTCTTTTTATCTCTCCCTACTTTTGGGTGTGCTCGGCATCCCGATACTTTTTCACACGGAACTTCATCCCGATACTTTCTCAACCGAAATTTTATCCCGATACTTTTTGAACCAATCTTTTTTTATCCCTCTTCTTTGACAAGGTTGGAGGATTATACATCCCAATACTTTCTGACCTTCCTTCTCTCTCTTTCTCTCCTTCGTGGTTCGGACGCGCAATGTCACAATCACGTGCAGAGTGACATGATTGCCTTTCTGTCCATATACCCCTTGCCAAGTCTTCCGATTATTGTTAGGCTTATTATGAAATCAAGGCTCTGTCACAAAACACGTACCATACTTCATAAACCCTCGTACTCCGTCACCCCTCACTCGGACGGAGGCCCGAGTCACTCTGCACGTGATTGTGGTGTTGCGCGTCCGAACCACGAAGGAGAGAAAGAGAGAGAAGGAAGGTCAGAAAGTATTAGGATGTATAATCCTTCAACCTTGTCAAAAGAGAGGGATAAAAAAAATTGGTTCAAAAAGTATCGGGATAAAATTTTGGTTGAGAAAGTATCGGGATGAAGTTCCATGTGAAAAAGTATCAGGATGCCGAGCACACCCGAAAGTAGGGAGAGATAAAAAGAGTAAAATTTCATCTGCCTCTTTCACACCACTCAGGACCACTCAGAGAGCGAGATATGCACATTTAGAGTCAAAGGAGGGATAAAAGTTGCAAAAACTCGAAAAAGAGTGATTTTTATTAAATGTGCACTTTGAACGCCATATCTCTCACAAAACACATACCACACTTCACAAACCCTCGTACTCCGTCACCCCTCACTCGGACGGAGGCCCGAGTCACTCTGCACGTGAGTGTGACGTTGCGCGTCCGAACGACGAAGGAGAGGGAGAGAAGGAAGGTCAGAAAGTATCGGGATGTATACTCCTTCAAACTTGTCAAAAGAGAGGGATAAAAACTTTGGTTCAAAAGTATCGGGATAAAATTTTGGTTGAGAAAGTATCGGGATGAAGTTCCGTGTGAAAAAGTATCGGGATGCCAAGCACACCCGAAAGTAGGGAGAGATAAAAGGTGTAAAATCTCATCTCCCTCTTCCATACAACTCAGGACCATTTAGAGAGAGGGATATGCACATTTAGAGTCAAAAGAGGGATAAAAGTCAAAAAAAGTCAAAAAAGAGTGATATTTATTAAATGTGCACTTTGAACACCATACTGCTCCACTCGCAAGGTGAAAGCCACCTACAGGAAGATAAATATCCTCAGCACAGAAAGTCGAAAATCGCACCTGGAAATCGTGATACACGTCGCCCAATCGAAGCTTAATGTCCTGCAGCACGGCCTCATTTCAATTGAGGTGAGTGACACGGGAGAGATGACTTGTAAGAGCCATGGTTCTCATATTTGCATGCATTCGTCGAGTCTGTACGGGAGGGAGTAAGGTGAGCATCCGGGAAGATAAGCTTGTTACGCTGTAAAGTGCTTGACCCTGAGCCACTCTACTATTATTTTGTAAAATAGACAGGTGCACTAACCATTATGATATTGGGTCATTGATTGAATGAATCCCCACAGTGCTTGGTATTCCATGATTTTCTGACTCTGACAGGTCTAACTTGACCAAAGCAGTTTGGAAGTTGAACCACCCATCTCGGGAGTTATTTTGGGTGGGGAATTTAAGAGATGGGACAAGGAAGGCTATATACCGGCCGAGAAGGCAACCCAGATGAAGACAAGAAAGCTGAGCAAGAGCGAGAGTAAGAAGAGAAAAGCCCCAAGGTGCTCTCGGCCATCTCGGGGATGTTCACGGAGCGACTTGGAGTACAGAGGGATAGTGAGATGCACGTCGACGGAGCAAATAAGTACCTGCCGGAATTTGACGTCGGATTGCAACTGGTTTGAAACTCGCAGGTGAGTTTGAAACTCGGGCTCAACCGCTGAGAACGGGGTTAACCTTTTACGCAAGGTGATGGTTGATCGTTGATCGCTGACGCGATCTTTGCGCCTTCCACGCGACAACGAATCGCTTCCCATACCACGATGAGCAAGGAGGACATAAACTACGATCTGCCCGTCCTGGTGCTGTCTCGCGGCGACGATGGTCCTGAAATCGACCCAAAACGGTGGCTAGGCTCGACAGAAAACAAGACAGTTCGAGGCATGAAATTTTGAAATCCCGACATCTAATATTCTGTAGGCTTTGGAATGATAAAGACTGACGCCCCGGGGTTTTGGCAGACGGAACAATCGGTTAGTCGTGCAGTTCGAATAGGTTGGCTAATTTTCACTTGGACCCACAGGCACCGGTAAGCTCGGCCGTGCACTTTCCGACAGTGTTTCTGATAAGTACGCGTCTTCAGGTCTCTTCCTGAGTATAGGATCGGCCGTCGCGACAGCTGGTCCAGCTGGGTCCCTTGTCTCCTCCGCCGTGGTGGGACTCTTCGTTTTCGGAGTGGTAATGACTCTTGGAGAAATGTCATCACTCATCCCTGTATGTTCATTCCCTTCTTCCTTGGCCAGGGAACCCTAAGCGTTGATGCTTTCCGCAATCATAGGTCAGCGGCGCGTTCTCGTGCGTAAAGCGCTCCATCTCCAACACTTGATATGCTATGAGCAAAATCAACAGGACTTTTGGAAACCGTTTTGTGTCCTCGGTACTTGGCGCAACACTGGGCTGCGAGCTGCGGGCAATGTTC
Organism: Mycena metata; assembly: GCA_029378385.1. NCBI lineage: Eukaryota > Fungi > Basidiomycota > Agaricomycetes > Agaricales > Mycenaceae > Mycena > Mycena metata. The sequence continues at coordinate 541,389 of JARKIB010000031.1, read as the reverse complement.
CCGAAGATCGTAACTAATGAACTGCAGGGAACTACTACCTTCAAGTAACTTTTCCGTCTGTTTAAGCCGAGCCAGAACACCAATAGCCTCTGGATCCTAGTGGGCCCTTTGTGAGTTGATTTCTCCCCTCAACTACGATATACCTGACCCTGGGCTAGCGATACCTGCAGAGCTCGTAGCGGCAAGCGTTATTTTGTCGTACTGGACAGACAAGCTTCAGTCATGGTTTGTCTCGCTCCACCCAGACTCGCCGGTGCTAAATCCCGCGGACAGGGAATGGTCGCTCATTATCATCGTACCAGTGGGTGCTGTTTTTCTTGACCCTGTCTGACGAAATCGTCGACATCTATCCTTCCCAGGTCTTCGCTTTCAATCTCCTCACCGTCAAAAACTACGGCGAGGCAGAGTTTTGGCTCGCCGGCATCAAAGTCAGTCTTTACTCCGCCCCACTAGCCAGAGAGATTAACTGTTTCATGCAGGTTTTCCTGTCCTGATCGTCCTGTTCATCGTCGTGGGCCTCATTTACGATTGGGGCGGTGTAATAGGGCACCCTGGCCCGGGGCTTTCGAGCATTCGAGATGGGGCATTCACTGGAGGCTTCGCTGGGACTGCCCAGAGCTTCACTGTGAGTCTCCCTCACAATGTCGGATGTCCTCACCGACGTAAACTCGTTCTCAGTTCGCTTTCTTTTCGTTAGGCGGGATAAGATTCCAATTTTAAGCGGATTTCTCTGCCGACAAGTTGACGGATCCATCCAGGTTGAACTTGTGTCGCTCGCTGCCGGAGAAAGCGCGCAACCACACAAATCGGTGCCCAGCGCCATCTGGGCAACATTCCTCCGGTGAGTCGCATACAACGGAAATTCGTTTCCCTTCTTATCTGTTTCTGGCCAGAATCGTCTTATTTTACCTCCTCACCTGCCTCGTTATCGGGTAAGCGTGGCCACCCGTAGTCTGCGCATTAGCGAATTAGGAAATAGTTTATGCATCAACCATAACGATGACACTTTATTTGAGGCGAACGATAACTCAGATGTCGCCGTACGTGCCCTGTTTCTTTTTGTCCTTCCTTTACTAGTTCTTAGTTTTGTTTTTCTTTTGTGTAGGCCTCGCCTATCACGATCGTCTTCCAACGCGCCAGCTTCGGCGCCGCCGTCCACGTCGTGAACGCCGTCCTCCCCACCGCCGTCCTTTCGGCCACAAACAGCTGCTTCTACGCCTCTTCACGGATGCTACTCAGTCTGGCACGCGAAGGAAACGCACCGCATTTCTTTGCCTTGGTGACGAAAGGCGGCGTTCCTGTCCCCGCGCTCTTGTACGTCGCACACCTTCCTTCGCTCCTTTGCAGCTAGTTTGATATTATTCCCCAAGACTAACCCTCGCTTTCTCCTGCCGTACATTCCTCGCCACCATCTGGGGCGAAGGTGTCGCCTTCACTTGGTCAGTCTAGTCCATCCATCACCATACCCATCTCTCTCTTCTGTTGTTCACATTCATCAACCTCACCGGCATCAGTGCCCCCTTCACCTGGATCGCCATCGCCGCCATCCACCTCCGCTTCCAGCAGGCATTCAAAGCGCAGGGCCGCGACCTGTCCGACCTCCCTTTCCGCGCTCCCTTCGCGCCGTTTTTGGCCCTGACGGCAATTGTGCTCGGCAGCCACCGAGTTATATGCCCGGACCCTGAACGTACATCGGTGTACATCGGCGTACATCGGGTTTCATCGGACAACACTGAACATCATTGATGCAAACGTCGTTCGGCGGAGAACGAGTAATGTGTAGAGGATTTATCCGGCGGATCCGGCGGATCCGCCGGATGAAATCGTTAAGGATTTGGCGAATTGTTAAGGATTTTGGAATATCGTTCAGGATGCAGGTAATCGTTCACGTTATCGGTACTCGTTCATGATTTTGGTACTCGTTCACGATAATCTATTTTCGTTCAGGGTATTACGACGATCGTGAAGGTTCCGAACGCCCGTTCACGATTTAATATGTTCTTTCAAGATTTGATGACACCTTCACGAGATGTTGAAATCCTTCAAGCAACCACAACAATCTTTCATGACCACCTGGATCGTTAACGAGGTTCTCTGTCGTTCATGAGCCCATTGATCTTTCATCAATTCATGATCCCGATACCACGTCCTCTTCTCACCGGCACACACCACGTCGGGCGCATTGGAGCAGTGTGCCACAGCAAATTGTCGTTCCAGGACCTCCAAAACTCCGGCATGTCAATTGTGCATGCACTGAGGCTGTGTGTCCCCTTTTTTTGACCTGTACTTATTCCGTATCGTGCGCGACATTGGCGTCCCGTGCGTTTTAGTCTGCGCGACCTCAGCGCAGGTTGAGGCACAAAGAACAAAAGCTAGCAAGTTGCGGGGTCTTAGGCGTGCGTGCCTCGTGAGGGATGTGGGAGCGCGGGTGCCAGTAAGTGATCCAACCACTGGTCCTCTCGAATCTCATATTCATCCTTTTTTTTTCTCCATCGTGCGCAGTCCCCAGGTCCCATCGCTGCACGACGAGTCCCCACATGCGAAGAAAGTGGCGGCGTGCACTCGGCATCGCTTCTGCCCGTCGGCGCCAATACCAACGCTGTCTCGAAGTTGGAAGATCCGACATTAGTCAAAGAGCGCCGAAACTAGGTAAGCAGTCTATAGTCTATCCTGATCTCGATTCGGTGTGTGTTCACCATGTCCACATCGCGGCTCGCGCTACACGCCCCAAAATATCCGCCGCTATCTCCGAGCGTGTACGGATTCCAGCACGCGCGCGCGCCGTCTGGTGCATCCTCTCCTTTACCCCCACACTACATCACGACCATTATGCGTCCGAATCCGCGCGCAAATGGCATCGACCTTTCGCAGATTGGTTTGTAAGCCATCGGCGCCCCTCTTTTGATACAAAGTATGTAGCTCTCCTTTAGGCCGGAATTATTAACTCTGATTATTCTCCCTACCTGTTGTAGGAGAGCTCGTAGAGAAGGTGTGTACATGTCTGGCTTCTGTTTTAACGTCGTCTCCTAATCATGCCTTTTTTACTTCAGTCTTGTTCCGCGATAATTTTCTTTCTCGGCATTCAATTCTGTGGTCTGAACTATGAGTCCCGCCAGGTTCTGAATCAGCAGCGGAGATTGTGACGTCGGGGTGTCTGAAGAAGGGATATATTATTGTCGGTAAATACTTGATCTGTTATTTAGTATGTACATGCATTGAATGGATCCTGTTTCCGCCCCCAGTTGTGCATTGCACGTGAATTATGAGGTAAAGGAAGATTTGAGGTCACATACGGCGGCCCATTCAGCATATTCTCTTTCGTGAAAGGTAAATACTTCATTATGGCAAATCACGGCGGTGGACAATCCACATCGGCGGCATGTAGATATGGATGAATTGGATGTATTCCCTTTGACGGTAATAGGTTGAGATGTTCGTCGTTTACCGGGTCGTCTAAGCGCCAGACGCAGCTCAAGGTTGACATTCTTTGTTGAAGATAGAATATCAGCGCGGAGTCCCATTTAAATTCTAAGAGATGAAATCTTTCAACTGGGTATTTCCGCTGCTTGCTAGGAAGCTCTACTCGCCATTAAAAAGAACACCAATCCATCCGACTTGAAGAACGGCAATATTGATGCGCAGGTTGAACCGTGGGAAAGGTTGAACCGCAGCGCGGAAAACACGAGTAACGACGAAAGTTATCAAACGCGGCACGGAAGATTGGGACACTACCTCCCCTATTAAAAGGCAATACCACGGCCCTCTGGAGCTGTTTAGCTCAGCAAAAAGAGGCTCTTTGTAGGTTGACAGACTGTACTTACCTCAGGAGGCGGAAGGCTCGGTATCCCAGTCGTCAACGCCACCACTACCAAAAATGTCTCCGTCATCCTAATCTCATGCGCCAGATCCTCCGCAGAACTGTCCCCTCGAGCGTCGAGGCCCTAGAAGTCGACACAAGCGACGCCGCAACAGCCGCCGCGGTGACATCCTGAAGGAACATAAGGTCAACGTCGTAACAGGAGGCTGGGGTCAAGTTGTTCATGCCCAGCAAATTCAAGATGCTGACCGAGGGTCAGACGGAGGGTTTTCCTGGAGGTGGGATTGACGCGTTTCTAACCAACTCTGAGCTCACGAACGTCTATGTCTATAGGTTATTTGAAAACTGTCGGGATTCCATCCACCCGAATTTTCGTGTGTCGTGGACTGAACACAATGTCTCTGAAGCTAACCATTTGAATTAGAATGGTGTCTTCCTCGAAGTATGCCAAGGCAAATCTCGGTGCACACGAAGTATGCTCTTGAGTGTTGAACCGAGATACGCCCGATGTGAGTTAGTACATGTATATGACGCGTTCTTGACGTGCTGTGCTACTCATTGACGGAAAAGGCAGTGTCGACTTGGGGTGAATATAAATTATATTGTTCTGGGGACTAGAATTTAAATAGTTCCAGTCTGAGACCCGGAAACCATGCGTTATACCCAGCGCAACAGTGCTGGTGTTGGCAGGGTTTTAGTTCGGGTGATCCGAACACTGAACTTGAACCAAACTTGAACCCGCGTTCAGTTCGGTGTTCGGACGTGTTCGAACATGGGTAAAATTCGGGCTCTTCAGGGTTGCAAAAATTCGCTCAAGAGGTGGCCTACGGGCTGTGTTTATGTACTCACTTGGTAAGGGTGTCCTACAGTCTTTTCTTCCACTTCAAGTTGAAGGTGGACTAGAACATCAATTATCACTGTTGAGATTTCAGGACCTATACACCTTGAGACGTCCGAACACAAGGAGCGCCAGCTTTATTTCTAAATAAACTCCAAGGGACGCGCAATTCTGTGGAAGCAATTGAGTAGGATGAATGCCAAGACCGAACGCGGAACTCTTAGAATAGGTTACTTCAGTTCGGAGTCCGGTTCAGGCTTCGAAGTCTGCTTGAAGCCGATCTGAACCGCGCTCTTAATGACCCCCAAAATACTCTGTTCCAATACCGTACACACACGACGGACAATCTCATGAAGGTCTGTAGATGTGATGGGCCAGAATTATCGTGAAAGATTTGATCGAGGCCTGAAGGGTCAGAATTATCGTGAAAGGTTTGACGGGACCCTTAAGGGACAGAACTATCATGAAGGGTTGTACGGGGCCTTAAGGATAGTTGGTGCGTCGTTCAGGCACTCTGAGTCACCTTGAAGGAGGTGAGATGATCCTAAAGGATCACTCACATCGTTCATGTGCGGGTCAATCCTGAAGGCTTTAGAGGGGGCCTGAAGGATGTTGATGATTGTGAATGTGGGTGAATAATCGTGAAGGACGACATTTTTCAACCTTGAATGTGGGCTTTAAATCCTTTAAGGGATGACTCTTGAACAATTATATGGGGGCTTGAAGGATAATAAAGATCGTGAAGGATAACTGCTCACCTTAAGGAGGGCATCCGGCAGATCCGCCGGATCTGCCGGATGAATCCTCTACACAACGGATGTTCATGTTCGGCGATGTTCACTGTGATGCAACCGTTCATTCGGCGAGCTACGCCGTGTCCGCCGTTGATCGCGTGTTTGAAAGTGATGTCCAATCACTCTCGGCAACATCCGCCGTACTTCAATGAATAGGCATGTGTTTTCCCTTCACACAGAGGCTGTTCACTACTAGTAGGACTTTACAGTGTTTTCCTGCAAGGTATACCTTAATTACCGAGTCTGAGTTGGAACAATTCAATGCTGGAACTCAGAGATTGCATTGGGCTTGAATTCACTCGAGTTCGACGAATTCCACCGAATTCCACCGGACTTCGGCAGTAAAAATATGCACTACTAACAGCAGATTTTTCGATCTTCCCCACAATGTGTGAGCGTTACTTCTGTGGTAGAACCAAAACTGATTTTTGTACTGTCGCAGCGGGGTGAGTCCATTTTTTTCTCTTATTTCATTGCGCCTTCGCTCGGATTCATCGGAATTCACGGTACATTTTTTGATTTCCAAGGATTTTCAGTGGGTGCTGGGACATACACTGGAATACAGTGGAAGTTCAGTGGGACTTCACTGGATTTCAGTGTATCTGACCGGCGTTGCCGGTCCGGGCATATTACAGGGTGGCTGATGTTCGCGGCGCAGGGCTGGGCCGCGACGACCTATGGGGACACGGGTGCGGCGCTGGCGAAGGACGTGTTGGCGGTTTACATTGGGGGTATCTGTTTCCTTTTCCTTTCGATCTTTTATGGGACTTCTGACCTATTACTCTTAACCTCAGGTTCCCCTCCACAATTTCCACGCCCATCTCAAGGTCGAAACTATACCCGGACGACGAAATTATGGCTCAACTTCGAGTGCAACACTTCATCAAGGTCAGTCATGGCCTGAATGTTCATCCTATTGATGATTTCTTGACTCACAAACCCTTTTTTAGCTATTTTCAACGCGGAAATCATACTCGGAGGCCGAGACTATGCACCCACGCTGAAACCTTCAAACTCGACTTTGCCATGTATTCAGTCCTCATTCAAGTCTCTCCTAAGCCAAAAACGTCTTTTTCAGCCTATTATCAAGCCCAAATTGCATCTGGAGGCCGAAACTCTGCTTCGACATTAAATTCCATTCTACGGCCAATTTTTAGTACTTGCTCAAATGTTCGTTGCAATGATACTTGAGCTCATTTCTCTCTCTTTTAGACTGACATAACGCTAAACTCATGCTCCGCTGTCGAAACTACGCCCCGACGCCGAAACTTTGCATCAAGATCAGAGTCATCTCTATGGCGGTCAGAGTGCCCCTTTAATAAAACAGGTGTACACTTCATGATTTTGGCCATATTTTGATGTACCAAAAGATGGAAATCAGCTAGAGGAACACAAACCCCTTGTATGCATAACCTCTATCTTTTTTTTTTTGCCCACCCAGAACTTTGTTCTCAGTTCACAAAAAAAACCTTTTGCTTAATAAATAAAAATTCCTGGTACCATATACCAGGTCTAGAACACGAATAGCCATCAAGCAAATGATGGCCCGATCATACCATATAATAATATTTTGCCTAGTTAAGGGCATAAAGGCGTTGCAAAGAATATAATTTGGGGCAAATGGGTCTGTAAAAATCCCGATACGGTATAAAGTGGGATGAATTGGGAAACGTAAAATCCGGAGTTGATCCGGTGTAGTGTTGTGAACGGTCCGATCGACCGCAAGTAGTTAAATGGCGGTGATTTGTCCCTCACCTTTCAACTTTTCCCCCCGGAGTCTTCCGGAATCGATTTGTGTAGTAATTTTCCATCTTCTTGTGAATTTGCCAGGGAGTGAAGGCAGGGAAGATATAGGAAATCGGTCGCCGGTCCATCAAACTCCGATTTTGGGACAACAACTGTGGGAACTTTGATGAAATGAAAGCCCCTATCTTCTGTGGTAATGCTTGCGGGTCCCATCGCCGGCCCTCTTGTTAATGCTCGCTCTCAACAGAGGGTCCAAAACCACTCCGTCTGCTAGCTTCCTTTTGATCACCCTCGCTTTGCCATCACACCTCCGACTCAGGTGGGCCTAGTAATTCATTAGCTCAGCACCCGCAGCCTATGTGGGGTTGAGGAAGTCGGCTGTGAGTACGGGACTAAAATGGAAATCAGAGGTCTTCAAGTTCTAAGTAGTATCCGTCAGGATTGCCATGCTAAATGATACAGACTGCATAGCGTGGTGTTTAGTTTGGGGACAAGGGCCGGAGGCCCCCCACTGCTCAAGGAAGCCATGGAGGGGTGTGTTTACTTTAGGACGTGGGCCAGCGGCCCCCCATTTGTTGAATTTTGAAAACTAGCATTGGATAATGTCAACATATGGTGTTAAATTCGGGGACATAAGGTACTCCAGGCCAGGTTAAGAAAGCCAGGGTACCAGGGATGCCCGGAGGGCCTTGGTAATTGAACCTAAGAAAAAAAAAGTGTAGGAAGAAAAAAACTCAAACACGGTCTGCTTTTCCTGCCAATGAGAAAAGTTTTTTTAACTGTAACACAAACTTTCGGAGGTAAGTGGCTGTGCTAACCCTAATTTGATCGTTTGATCCAGTGTCTGTATCCGGCTTGAATACTAGGGTTTCGAGCTGTTCTTCCCCACCATTGATCCCGCAGGATGTTGTGGTATCAACCTCGCATCCAGTTGCATCCTGATGAAGTACATCTTGTATTCAAGCCGGATACGGACACCAGATCAAACGATCAAATTAGGGTTAGCACAGCCACCTACCTCTATAAACTTTGTATTGTATTTGAAAAACTTTTCTGGTTGGCAGAGAAAGCAGACCATGTTAGAGTTTTTTTTTGTTCTACCTGTACTTTTTTTTTCTCTTAGGTTCAAACTTTTTTATCATCTAAAATTTTTCGCTGAGTGAACCAAAAACAGTTTTAAACAAAGTTCTGGGCGTAAAAAAGAGATAGAAGTTATGCATACAAGAAGTTTGTTTTCCTCCAGCTAATTTTCATCTTTTGGTACATGAAAATGTGGCCGAAATCGCAAAGTGTACCCCTGTTTTATTAAAGGGGCACTCTGACCGCCATACATCTCTGGCGGCCAATTTTAAAGTTCCAAGTTACTCAATTGAGGTCAGTTCTTGCTTACCTGTCGAACTTCACGTTTTTTGAACTCACAAACATCTTTTTCAGCCCGTTATGATGCCGAAGTTACGTTCGGAGGCCGAAACTATGATTCCACCGAGTTCAACTCTGCCGCAAAATTTTCAGCTTCAAACCGCTTCATCACGCAAGTTCTCTTTCAACTCGTTCATTTTGACGATTAATGACTCATTCAAGGTTTTCTCCGGCCCTCGGCCATGTCAAACTATGCCAACACGCCGAAACTATGCTCGAACGCCAAATTCAACCACGCCATCTCGGGGACTCCAAAAACAATTTATCCAGGTAAGCCCTTTTTATTTACATCCAGCTAACGTCCAAATGAGCTCATAAAACGCTTCTCTAGACCTCATTCACGTCGAATTCATGCACACGCGCCAATTCGACTTTGAACTTCAAAATTCAACCACGCCCGTGATTACGGAACTCCCCGAGCCGCCGTCAACGGCATGTTCAACTCGGCATGTAATGTAAGTCTAAACATCATAGTATTATGACTATTATAACTGACTAGTTTTTACACTTTAAAGCTCTATCAAATATTTTCACGTTCGACCTCTAATCAAGCCGTCGGATCAAACTCAACTCCACACTGGCACGCGCAGGTTCTGACCTTGTTCAATGTAAGTCTTCCTTGGATGCTTTCATACTTCAAACCTCACATTCTTAGCTCTAATCACTGCATTCCGGGCCTTCCTATGCTGACTCAGTTCAGCCGGATGTAGCTCAGTATGGGTCAGTGTAGGGGGCTACAACAGGTCAGTTTACAGTGGCGGCAAAAAGAATTGTCGTTTGGCATCATTTCTTCACCAAATTACTTCAAATAAAATGCTACCATAGACTAATCTCAATTCTATGATGTTTCATGCAGTTTAATGCATAGGACATCAGCTCCATTCCTCTGTAATAAAAAAAGTGAGGATTTTCAGGAAAATCAAGGTTCTAAAATTAGATTATACTGAAAGATGGTGCATATGGCGTAAAAGTACTCGTAAAGGAGACCTCATTACCATTTTACTTGACCAAGATTGCTTGGGATTTGAGCTCACAATGTCTGCTGCAAAACCGTAATTTTTTTTTTTTTTTTTTGACTCAAAATGGTGAAAAATGGCTCTAAAACACCAAAAATGACCAACTTGCAGGCTTTGTAGTGAGCTCAAATCCCAATCGATTTAGGTCAAGTAAAATGGTAATAAGGTCTCCTTCACAGGTACCTTACTGCTGTATCGACCATTTTCCTGTGTGACCTATTTTTAGAATCTTGATTTTCCCAGCAACACTTATTTATTTTATTCCGGCGGAAGGACACAGGTGTTGTATGGTTCAAGGTACACCATTCACCATGAAATTCAGTGTACTGCATGATAGCATTTTATTTGGAAAGATTCGGTCAAGAAATGACCCCAAATGGCAAAACTCATTTCTTTCTGCCGCCACTGTACCTATGCTTAGCTGGACAGAATTGAGTTGAGCCGGATGTAGCTCCGTATGGGTCTGCTCAGGTAGCCTAGCCTAGGTAATCGTAGGTCAGTTCAAATGCCTACACTCACTTTATGTCAGTCTAGTTTGTACCTATTTTCAATTTTGGTTTTACAGCTGTTTGCAAATCTAATGGCACTACCCCTATTTTTAGAAGAAAGAGCATTTTGAACCCTACCGGGTTTTTAGCTCATTACTCCCTCATTTTTGAACCGATTGACATAATTCCGGGTGGGTCAGAGAGCGGGTAAGGTGGGCTTTCCATTCATATCCATTTCCAGCTCTAACTGTCCCAAGCCGGCGACCCTCAAATTCATACCTTTCGATTCAACCCCAACTTGTTAATTCAATAACTTGATGGTTTCTCATTCAATTTTCTTAATTTCAGCCATGATGGAGTCTATGAATCGAGCCAATTGTCCTAGATAGTGCAGATTCTGTGAGATCTGCGCCACACTTGGGTTAGATCCTGTTCAACGGAAAATTCTGAGAGGCGTGGGAACTTCGGTTGTCTTGGCACAAAACCATTATGTCTTGTTCACAAAATCTTGGCTGGGCTTCCCCCTTTGATATGAACCCAGTTCCACATGAATTGAATGGGAAATGAGCGAGTATTGGGGTTTCCATTCTGGAATCGGCACCACCAAGGCTGATTTTTAACATAACTGAAAACTTTGAATTAAAGGGCAAGACCCATAGTAATTGAAAGCCCACCTTACCCGCTGTCTGACCCACCCAGAATTATGTCAATCGGTTCAAAAGCGAGGGAGTAATGAGCTAAAAACCCGGCAGGGCTCAAAATGCTCTTTCTTCTAAAAATAGGGGCAGTGCCATTAGATTTGCAAACAGCTGTAAAACTGGTTCATTACCCAAGTTGGGTGCGGCTACGCTGGCATCAATGTAGGCGCCTACAATGACCTGCACTTACCTTAGCTATGCTATACCCAGTTATGCAGATCTACACAGACCTAGGCAGGCCTAGACAGGCCTAGACAGACCTACATTCATCTATGCAGGCTGTGTGTAGGTGGCACCAAGGGTAGCTCGGTGTAGGCCCCTACACTCAGGCTGAGTTTAGGAGGCCCCGGAACGCAGTGAATCCTTCAGTTTTTACAACCCAACGACGCACCTTTTTCAAAAGTTTTGACGTTCAGTTTCGAATCAAGGCGCCCGCTCGTTCGGGTGATTGAAACAAGGTCACCTAGACAGCGCCCGCGGCGAGATTTTTTGGTGCCTGAAGACAGTGTGAAAACATTCAATAATGTTTATACCTCAGGGCCCATTTCGCTTTTGAAGACCTACCAGCAAATTCTCCAGACCAAAACATTGATCCGACCGAAGATCAACAGCACCCACGGCGAAGAAAACTGTCTCATTTTACGCGTCTCTGTTCGATTCGACGCGTCTAAAGGCGTTCTCAACACTGCCAGCTTCAATTCAAGACCTTATTTCAAATTCGACGGGTCCAGCTTAATGTTTGAGTATTTCGCGCGTGCGGTGATATTTGACGCGTCACCCGCCTTCCCCAACACATGCAGGTTCAATACAAGGCCTTAAAGGCTTGAACCGGTCCCAAATTCTGCGCGTCGATTGAATGATTCGAACTGCGCGTCGGCGGCTAACAAAAATCTCTCATTCTTCGCGTCTGGAGGACTTCTCAGTACTTTCAAGGTACTTGTTTTAAATTCGATGCGTTTCTCGCGCGCGCGGCAAAGAAGAATTGAGACGCGCAATATAAAGGCCACAAACAAAATATATTCACGGATCGACTACGGACATGGTACCTACCCACGCTGCCGTCCACACCCACCAACGCCTCTGCCAAACTAACGAGACACGCCACGTCCAACTTGTTCTCCGCCAGATTCAGCACCTTGAGCGTCCGATTCCGCTTCAGCACCTGCGCAATATACGTGATGCCCGTCTGCGAAATCAAGTCAGCTCTCCCAACGACGAAACGGAACTACACAACGCACCCTCAAATCATTCCCCCTCAAATCCAGCGTCCTCAACGCCCCGACCCTCGGCAACGCATCCAACGCCCGCACCTTGTCCAAAAGCGCCGCGCTCGGCCCATCCCTTTCCTCCTCCCTTGCCGCCTCCCTCTCCCTCGCCTCCCGCGCCTCCCGCTCCTTATCCCCCGCGCCATAGCCATGCACCCCACCATATATCGACGAGGCGGGCGACGACGACGTCGGCGACGGCACATGCCGCGCCGTCACCCCGCCAAAAACACTACTCGCCACCACCGCCCCCACCCCCGTGCCAGTCCCCGCGTTCGCAGACTGCTGCCGCCGCCGGGGCTCGTACGGCGTGTACGTCGTCTGCGCGGCCGTGATCGTCTGCACCGGGTGGCGCGGCGGCGGCGGCGGCTTCCCGCCCTGCCCCTGCCCCTGTGCTTGGATCTGCGACTGCGCGTGCGCGAGACTGCTATTCAGCGCGCCCAGCCCGCCGAGCCCGAGCCCGATGCCCGAGTTGGGGCCGGTGGGGAGGACGGGCGAGGCGTTGCCGCTGCCGCCACCGCTGCCGCCGCCGTTGTACGCCTGCGGATGGTGGTGCTCGCGCAGATGGTCGAGGTGGTGCGCCGCGATGGTGGGGCTGGGGGGCACGGAGCTGTGGCTGTAGCTGTTGGTGAGGAACGTGGAGGACGGGGAGGTGGCGGTGGGGGCGGCGAGGACGTCGGGGTAGTCGCGGATCATGAGCGCGAGCGCGACGGCGCCCGTGGGCGAGATCTTGTTGTGTCGGAGGGAGATGTTGCGCAGAGTGGATGTGCGCACGGCGCGGGCTGTAGTTACCGTCTCCAACGCCGCCGCTGGCAGCCCACAATCATCCAGTTTTAGCGACACCATCCCCTTCCGCTCCCGCCCCTCCCTATCCCGCGCATCCTTGTCCTTGTCGTCCAGCGCATAGCCGAGGCTGTAGCGCACCTCGCTGCCGTTCATGTACGAGGTCGTCGACGTGGAGGAGGGGGAGGAGTAGTCTCGGCTGTCGACAGATGCTGAGTCGAATATTGAGACGAGGGACGCCGCGGAAGAGGTTGTGCTGGGGAAGAGGATCAGTTTAGATAGAGCGTGAGGGAGAAGACGAGTAGAAGAGCCGGGAGACGAATATATACAACGACGATTGAAACAAGTGCGAGTGTATCGTCCCAGCATGACGGTAGGCGCGCGTTCGGCTGGAACGGCGAAAAAAGACACTCTAGGCTCGTGTTTCGAAGACACGGCGGCCCACCGCTTCCGAGAGCATCCGCGCGCAAAAAAAAACCACAAAAAAGACAGACAGCCGCCAAACCCAAAAAACACGACTCACCGCTGCTCCACCGGCACATACTCCACCAACGCGCCCACGATGCACTCGACCGCCTTCTTGTCGAGCGTGTTGGAGGAGAGGTAGAGGAAGGTGAGGGTGTGTGCCTGCGGGGGAGGTTAGCGTTGGTATTATGCGAAAGGCGTTATTATTGGAAGAGAGAGAAGGATGAGGGATGGAGGGCTCAGGGCTCGCCAGCACGTCCACCGCCGTGGACGATATTGTAATCGATATCAATGTGTGCTTATGGTCGTGCCACCTCGCGTACATCGCCCCACATCGCGTACGACCGGCGCACACAGCTCCAGGTCGGCCGCATACGACACCCATGGGTACACGTCTGACACCGCGCCTCTCAGCCTAGGGCGGACGTCGGCGTCCCACTCATCTCCCCTCCCCCCCCGCACTCCCCTCGCCCAAAAAAACACCCAACCAACTCACCTTACTCACATACGCCCCCAACCTCCACGCGTTCCCCCTTAGTTTCTTGTTGGAGGCTGAGGAAGGACAGCGAGCGCGGGATGAGGAGGGCGTGGAGGAGGGGTTTTAGGGTCTGTGGGGAAGGGGCGGTTAGCGAGCGGTACGATGCGATATGAAGGGGAAGATAGAGGGGAGGGGGGAGGGGGAAGGGAAAGGGAAGGGGAGGGAAGGATGGTGTGGAGGGGGAAAGATATAGTGGGGGAAGGGGAGAGGTATGTACGTGTAGACAAGCCAAGCGCCCGCCGAAACGAAAAGGCGCCGTCGTACGTCCAACGTCGTACGTCAGTGGCCCACGACGGACAGAATCCATCCACCCGTCCATCATCGGCGCCTCGCACGACGCGTGGCATTGTGCGCACGCGACTGCGACCGACAAAACGACGAGAAACGAAAGACGAAAAGCGCCAGAGCGAAAACCGAGCGAAAGCCAAAGGAAGCAAAGGGGAGGAAGGAAGCAAGGAAAGAAGCAAGCAGGGGAAAAGAACACTCACAGCCTCCTCCAAATCACACTCCCTCCACACGACCTGCGGGTTGGGCGTCAGTATCGATTGCGTATATCACTTCCACGAAAAAAAAGAAAACAAAAGCGAGTAGCGCACGAGGTGTCAACGCGTGCACAACGCCAACGCCAACGCCAAGGCGCGCGCAACGCCGCCGCGAGTCTCGTGCACACCCCGAACACGAAGAACAAAACGAAGAACGCCGCCGAAGCCGTACACACAAGACGGCGACGCCAACGCGTGCGCGATGGGCTGCGGCCGCGTCCCGCACAACGCCCACGCGTGTACAACGCCCACGCCCACGCGTGTACAACGCCCACGCGTCCCGTGCACAACGCTAACGCGACTCGCCACAGCTCCGTCCCGAAAACCAAATGAAACCCAAAAACCGTACCTTCCGCAACCCCCACTCAATACTCAGCACGTCCGCGAGGATGGCGGCCGAGGCGGGGGTGAGCTGGACGCCGGAGAAGGAGACGGTGCGGGGGTGGGTTGGGGGAGTTGTCTGTTGGGTGGGTCAGCGAGTGCGAGTGGGGGTGAGTGTGGAAAAGAGGAAAGAAGAAAGAATATAGCGGGGAGGAAGAGTAGGTGGGTGTAGGAAGAGGCAAGGGGTGGGGGAAGAGGAGTGGAAAGAGGAGGACGCGCGCCCGGCGAGGGACGCACGCACTCAAAAGAAGAAAACGAGCGGAGGCAGCGATGGTCGTGTGCCGCCCCCGCCCCCGCCACGTCGCGCGAGCACGCCCGATAGTGGATATTAGGGCCACCGCCACCGCGCACACGATTCCCATCCGCCGGTCGTCCTCCTCACCCGCCACTGCAGCGCCGGTAGATAGATCGTCTACACGGCCCTGCAGAAGGTGACCGGACGTCCCGATGGGCCGGTGAAGGTCCGACATCAGCGCCTGCGGATCTAGATGCATCGGGCGTCGTGCTGGCTCTGGCGCGCGGTGCCCGACGTCCGGGGAGAGGCATAGTGCTGCGCGCGTGCGCGGGCAAAAAGATCTTTTTGAGGAAAAAAAGCCGCTCCTGCGGTCGAAGATAGAGAAGCACGAACACCGCCAAAGAGTATCGCCCCCCCCTCCAAAAACACTCGAAAAAAAAAACACAGTAGGGCAGAAAAACACACCTTGAACGCCGCACAGATCCCCTTATCCGGCACCTCCTGGCATCCCTCACAGCACTCGCGGTAAAAGCTCTCGACCTTGTCCATCGGCCACCACGTACTCTCCTCCCCGCCCGCATCCTTATCTCTGCTCCCGCTCGTCCGCGTCGAGGCCGCATCCCCACTACCCCCATTCGCCCCACCGCCCCCCACCACAGGCGTCCCCGGCATCGACGTCGACCCGCCCGCACCAATATACCCATACGAATTACTCCGCACGACCCGCCGCCTGCGCTCCCGCTCCTTCTCTTCAATCGCGCGCTTCTCCTCGCGCAGGGTGGGCGTGGACGGGGGCGCGGCGGACGATATGGGATACACGACCGCGATCTCGGGGAGGATAAAGTGCGCGCGCTTTAAGATGCGGGTCGATTCGTCCTTTGCTCCGTCTTTACCACCGTCCTTCCCACCCGCGCCACCGGAAGCGTGCACAGCGCCGTATTCCCCCACGTTCGACGGGCCGGGTTGCGCTGAGGCGTTGGCGGACGACGAAGAGCGCAGGAAGCTGCCGAGGCCCATGCGACTGAGCAAGCCGCCCTGTGCGGGGGGCGGTTTCTTGAGGATAGAGCGGCCGGGAATCGGGATTGTCACCGCAGAGGAAGAGGGCGACGGCGAGGATGGGCCGAGGGAGGGCGAGTGCAGCGACATCGTTTATTGTATTCGATGCAAGGGCATATATTTGTTTCTTTTCTTTTGCCCGTCTTTGCGCGATGTAAACCAGCCAATTCGAAGCCTAGTAAGCCCTTGTACGCTTGCAAGTCTCCTAATCCCTTTAGGTTGGGAAGCAACACCGGGCGTCTGAGGAGCAGGTCGGGTCACGGAGGTCGGCGGATGCGGAGGAGACTTGTTTGGCAAGGGCGTGAGGGTTGATGCAGGTCGTGTGATGGTGTGGTGTGATTGATGCGACATGTGTTGGATGATGGATTCAAGTTCAAGTTGAAATGGGGTGTCGTTCTGTTTTTGTGGACCAGAAATTGAGTGCAACCGTGATGCAACAAACCGTGAACATCAATGGTTAAATTCATCTAGTGAGCGCCCCGGCGTCGGGTTTCATCCGGTAAAACACCGTAGCATAATTTAATTTGCTGCAGAAAACTAAACAGGGGTTCACGCAAGAACACCAAACCGGGAGAAAAGAGATGGAAATTCGCAAGTGAAAGAGTGAAAAAAGTGGAGGCTGCAGCCCTGATATGACCCAACCGTGAGTCGAACACGGGTCTCCTGCGTCCAAGTAAGCGGATCTGCGGCGTAACAAGGGCGGGCACACTAACCACTGTGTGCTATTGAGTCGTTCGTTCAATTTCCTAATTAACCAGTGAGCTGAAGGCTGCATTGATATTCTAATGCGGGGTACGATTTCAAAGTCAGGGATTCAAACTATCAAATAAATTACAGCTGGGATATCGATGGTTGAATTTATCCAGTGAAGGCGTAAGATAATTCCCCAAGGGTGAGAACCTGTAAAAAACAAAGGCAACAAGCACGACAAATGGGGAGAGAAAAAGGGCGAGGAAAGATTCGTATGACCCAACCGTGATTCGAACACGGTCCTCCTGCAACGATACTTGATAGCTTGTATACCTAACGTGCGCAGGCGCACTAACCATTATGTGCCATTGGGTCGTTGACTGCCTACAACTGAATGCTAAGTATGAGTATCCTTACATCGAACGAGTCGCGAGGGAATTGAATGGCCGCTGCGTGGTCGAGACTAGGATAGGAATAACAATACAGCCCCGCGTTGATTGACGTCGAACGCAAAGACACAATACCTAAGCCTCGAATGAACCGAAAATAAAATAAAAATACGCTCGTGGTCATTCTATCAAGAAGAAAAAAGAATCACCCCGCTGAACATAGCGCGAGGGGGTTGACCTGGGTCGTATGAGTGGTGTGATTGATGCGATAGGTGATGCATGATGGGTTCAAGTTCAAGTTGAAATCGATGGACATCGATGGACCTCAGATGATTAAATTCATCCCCGAACTGAGGGGGTAGGTGCTTTTCATCGGGGAAAACGCAGTAGCAGGGAACCAAAAAACAGCGCAAGCAAGGACAACAAACCGGAGAAAAAGGATGAAACTACGGACTGATAACCCAACCGTGAGTCGAACACGGGTCCCTGTTTTCACGTAATAACAGTGGTATGCGCACTGACCACACACGGTGTGCTGTTGAGTCTTTTGTTTAGGTTCCTCGTTACCCAGTGAGCTGAGGGCTGTATTGATATTCTAATGCGAGGGACGATTTCGAAGTCAGGGATTCCAAAGTATCAAATAAATTACAATCGATGGTTGAATTTATCTAATGTATGCGTAAGATGAGAGAAAGTAAAAAAGGCCAACCAACGAAGGGAATGAGCACGACGAACGAGGAGAAAAAAACGTCTTCTGAGTACAGCAAATGACCCAACCGTGACTCGAACACGGACCTCCTGCAATCATTCCCTAACTAAAGACTATTAACGTGGGCAGGCGCACTAACCACTGTGTACCATTGAGTCGTTGCCTGCCTACAACCGGAAGCCTAAGTATCTGATTCTTTTTGCGCACTCGCGGATGCAAGCGAAGACAACCTGGAAACAAGTTCGAATTCGTAACAGTCGTAACAAAAAATGCTTTGTCACAACGTTCCATGATAACCCAACCGTGAATCGAACACGGACCTCCTGCTTCCAACTTGCAAACCGATTAGCTTAAAATGCGCAGGCGCACTGACCATCCTGTGCTATTGGGTCGATGACTACTTTAGACTTAAAGTCAAGACATCTGAAGTTTGAAGAATCCTCATCCGACGTAAATTTACCTAGGGATTTTATTCTGCACATGTTCATTGTGCCTGCCTGGACCCGAATGTTCAACAACCCCTCTCTGGATTATGGTCAATTTTATGTCAAGTTACTTAAGGGCGAATCTTTTCGTAGAGGTTCTCCGGAGGGCTGCCTCAAAGACAAAGATTTTCCACAAATCAACTTGAAGCGGGCAAGTATCAGCACCACATATTTAAACGGGGAGTAAAAGAGAGGAAGAGGCAATACCGCTATGATACGACCCAACCGTGAATCGAACACGGGTCTCCTGCAACGGCAGCCATTCTTTGAACACTTAACGAGAGCAGGTGCACTGACCATTGTGTGCTATTGGGTCGCTGGTTCAAACTCTTTAAGCATATACATCTCGACAGGTGCCAAGTTCACCGACCTTTCGGCATCTGGGACATGCCAGAATACTTATTAACATTCAACCAAGCTCTGGGCAGCCGCGTCCTTGACAAGATCGGTCTCAAGGCATTAATTTGGTGCGGCGGGTTCCGTTCAAGTGTGGGTCTAGTCAAGTGAACGAGCAAGCAAATACAAACGGAAAGTAAAATAAAAGTAAAACCAGGCGCTACTCTTATGACCCAACCGTGAATCGAACACGGGCCTCCTGCATCCCGGTAATCGTAGTCTGAGATCTGAAACGTGCGCAGGTGCACTGACCATTGTGTGCTATTGGGTCGTGGTGCTTACATTTGAAAGGCCAGATATCAAATTCCTTAAGCACAGGAATTCTTGAATCCCTGTCGTGGAGTTTATCCGAGAGGAAATATAGCGAGCGCAAGGCCAATATGCCTGAACGGGGAGTAAAACATACCACGACATGACCCGCCCGTGAATTAAACAGGGACCTCCTGTATCCACGTAATAATACCGTCAGCATCGTGTGCTATTGGGTCGGTGACTGCTTTTTAGGGTCCGGTGACAGTTAGCGTTTGGAGAAAAGAATTAATTGTCAGACTGACAGTCAGCCTGACTGTCAGTTCTGACAGTTGAAAGTTCTGACAATTGCAAGCTCAGCGTACAGGACTACTACGCAAAGTTACCAGCCTGCCCAGAGGTCTTGGTGGTCCGAACTGGACGCACCAACACCAATCACCACTGCAGCGCGGGTTTTCGGTGCAGACGGCTCATCACTGAGAAGCTCCTTGAGTCTAGCTGAGCGCAGGTTGATGTCTGGATCAACGACGAATGTCTTGTGAGACGGAAATACTTTCTTTTTCCCTTTCGTCTTTGCCGCCCGCTTTTTACGATGATACCTGCGACGGATTCTGTCAGCCTCCTCATCCTCACCGTGTGATGGCTCCTCTACCCCGGCAGGAGCAGAGACGACGGTATTCGAGGGAACAGATTCTGCGACAACAGTGGGAAAGTCGGACTCCTTGTCCGAGTCTGAGTCGGTTTCACTGTCGCTGCTGGAATCGTCGGCGGTTTTGTGTTTGACCTTCTCCAACAGTTCGGGGGTTAGGCGTCGGAAAGCCACGGTTGGATTCCGGCGAGGACGCCGCACTTTTACACCCTGTGATAAATAGTTGAACTTGGGTTACGAATGTGAATATTAATCGACATACCTCCGCGGACCTTCACATACCTCCATGTCGGGTGCAAGCACCGGACCGAGGGGTGGACGAAAGCACGGGGATTACCCGCGGCGCTACAGGAACAAAAAAAAAAAAGCCAAAAAAAAATGGTTTTGAACTGTCAACTGTCAGATTCGACCACGTAAAAATAATTACAGCCACCGACAGTACCGAGGGCGCGACTGAAAATTGTCCCATTTGGAATGTTTTCAAAGAATTCCCTATAACTCCACGGGTTCTCAACGGATTTTTATGAAAACTAGTCAGATTTGCTGGGCTAATTCATACGGAATTAGTAATAGGAAAAGATTCGCCAAAATATCTTATATTGGAGGATCTAAGATTTGCAGCCAATTTGGGGCAGAATCCACTCTAGCACTGTCAGCACTGGTGCAACTGACCTAGTATTTTGTGCGGTAGGACTTTTATACCTTCTGAGAAAAACACCATAGATTTAGAAGTGCATATAGTTTAGTCTATGAGTCTTATAATCACCTGAGGACAAAAGGTAATCTAATGTGATTCAGAATTATGGTGAGAATTGAATTTACCCATCAACTTTGATGAATTTTGGCTCTATCACATCTTTCTAGATCCATGTAAGCCTTCTGTCCCAAAAATGCAGGCTGTTTGAACAGATCCTGAGCTTGCTAGACCACGTTCAAACTCAAAGCAGGCTGAAATCCCAGATCCCCCAATATGAAATCTTTTGACAAATTTCTTTCTATCACTAATTCCGTATGAATTAGCCCAGTAAATCTGACTAGGCTTCATAAAAATCCGTTGAGAACCCGTGGAGTTATAGGGAATTCTTTGAAAACATCCCAAATGGGAAAATTTTCAGTCGCGCCCTCGGTACTGTCGGTGGCTGTAATTGTCAGTCAGATTCTGACAGTCATCCTGACAGTTACTGACAGTTGACACTAACTGTCACCGGACCCTACTGCTTTTGACTCAAAGTCAAGACACCCGAATTTTAACCATCCCCACTTGAAGCTCGGGATTATATTTGATTCTGCACACCCGTTCGGCGTTCGTTGGGTGCTCCAGTTAAGGGTGGATCTTTCGTCCTGCGTTTGTCCGAGAGGTCTTTTTTCTCAAAGATTTCCACAAATCAGCGGGTAAGTCTCGCACCACAACGGAGAGTAAAATATTACACAACGAACTGCCGGCTTTATGACCCAACTGTGAATCGAACACAGACCTCCTGCAACCATTCTCCAGCACGATCAACGTGGGCAGGCGCACTAACCACTGTGTGCTATTGGGTCGTTGTCTGCTTACAACTGAAGGCTGCTATCTGTAAGCACATGCACAGTTGTTCATTCTCGGGCATCTCGGACTTGTTGAACCACGGCTCTGGGACTCCGGAACAGTCTGAGGGAACTGAGTGAAGGGTTGACTTCGAGGTCGGCTCAAAGGGTGGGTTTTCAGGTATGGCCCAGGGAAGAGATTTTCTCGTCTGATGGCAGCTGGAGATGGGATTGACTGCAACAAAAATTGTGCTGTTTTCTATACTCTATCCCAGAGGGTTTTGTTGAGGGAAGACAGCAGATTGTGTAACCACAAACAAGTGAAGACAGCCAGGAAACAAGTTCGTAACAATGGTACCAAAAAATTGTTCGTTCCAAGATTGCCCATGACTCAACCGTGGGTCGACCACGAGTCTCCTGCATCCCATAGAAAGTGATCCGCCAACATGCGCAGGCGCACTAATCATTGTGTGCTATTGGGTCGTTGGCTGCTTACAACTCGAAGGCAAGGTATAAAATTCCTTAAGCACAGGAATTCTTGAATCCCTTAGTTGCGATGTCCTCAACAGTGACTGCAGTCTCAAAACATTGATTTGGTGCGGCCCATTTATTTCAGTTCAGGTATGGGTCTTATCGTGGAGTTTGTCCGAGAGGAAAGACAGCGAGCGCAAGACCAAGAGGCTTGAACCAAGCGGGGAGTAAAATGTTAAACAGTGTACGAACTACCCATTACCCAAACGTGGTTCGAACACGGTCGTCCTGCAACCATTTAAGGCATAGCACGAGTTAACTCGCGGGTGACCCGCACCCGTGGTCACAAGTACCCGCGGTCACCAAGCCCATACTCGGATCCGTGCGGGTTTTGTCCCACGGATGACCCGGACTCGCGGGTCAAATACCCGCGAGTCTACAAGTACTCACGGGTATGTGGCAGTTTAGAAAAAGCAGAATTTGTATTGTGAAAAGTTATAGAACAACTAAGTCTATGCATCAGTGTCTACATCTATCACTTCAACCGAACTTTGAGTAGTCATACGGCGAGACTTATCCTTGAACTCTTGGATAATTTTTTCACGTGGGATCGCATCCGGCAAGTCCGTCCAGGAGCCTATAACCGTTGCAGCACGAGTGGATTCATCGGAGAGTGAATGACGCATTTTTGACACCGTGAGTCCACCGCGAGAAAATGCACGCTCCTTTAAATCACAGTAGAGAGACAACGATTGCACAAATGTCGCAAAATTCTACCCCAAATTCTGTCCTTCAACGCTCAGAGCATGTTCCGCGTCCTTTGTCCAACCCAGTCGGGAACATCCAGTTTGATTCCTGGACTCCAAATGCGCGTGTAATCTGGGTATGTCCTCAACCATGGAGTCCTGATCCACTAAAATAAATTCTCCTCAACAGTCCGCTCTAACCATATTGCGCAGTCCGGGCATAAGTTCTGACTTTCAATTTGCGAACCTGAATATTAACCTAAAGTTGTTAGGGGGCCGCCCAATTGGTTGGGACGATTATCAACGACAACGCTGCCAATACAAATATCATCAAATCCCATCCCGCGTTCTCTTCAACCCGGTGGACTTCTGGTTTGAACTGCCTCGCTCATCTGCGCAACCTGCGTCGTCAAACCAGTGTAAGCATTTGTGTGTATTCATCGATTCGAAAACACAACTCTTACGATTGTACATCAGATCACCGAGGAAGCAACTTCCAGATTCGAACGAAGTGAGTTCAACGTCACTTGCCTGTTTCCTATCTTTTGATTTATGTACAACCCAAGACTGTAAAATGTGTTGAACAGTGATAAATGGTCAATTGTTTCCGAGTCGTAGAATCTGTACTCTTAATTTGAGCAGAAATCATGTAAACCCGCGAGTACTTGCGGCGGGTACCTGAGCGTTCGAAATCATAACCCGGATCCGTGATGACCCGTGGCCACGGGTACCCGAACCCGCGAGTCGAGTTTCTCACGAGTATTTTCGCGGGTCAACCCGCGATGACTCGCGGGTGACCCGCACTCGTGACATGCCTTACAACCATTGTGTGTTATTGAGTCGTTGTCTCTTACAACTGAAGGCCCAAATGTCGGATTCTTTGGACACACCCACCGTCGGGCATCTCGGAGATACCAGAATATTCAACCATCCAGCTCTGGACTGAAGGCAGTCAGGAAACAAGTTCGAATTCATAACAACCAGGGAAGAAAATCAAGAGTCTTGAAGGAATATGACGACCCAACCGTGAATCGAACACGGTCCTCCTCAAGGGGGATCAAAGATAAGAAAAAATGATATCACCTACAATTTTTTTTTTTCGCGACTTTGGGCCTACCCCTCCCCCCCTACGTAACGGTGATGCCATCAAATTCCCTTTTAGAGAAGGATAACCGAGGCAGGGGAATATTGAACTGCGAAATTTTGACAGTAGGAAGTGGCCTTAGCAGTGATTTGATAGCAAAACAGCAGCCCTATATGAAAGTAAGCTTTCACTGAACCATCGACGTCCTCGCACTTGACATTTACACGGGTTGTTTGGTTGAAACTTGGTCCAAAATGAACCACCCAACCTTGCCAATAGGATGAGTGAGAGGCCTACAATAGTGCATTTAGTCTCTAAAAGCATGTTTGAGGTCCTCCGTGGATTTTAAGCTCCCAGCGGACCTCCCTGGGCAAAAAGAAAAACACATACATTTTTTTTTTCCGGCAGACCCTCGACCCCTCCCCCCCTCTACCCCATAGGGTAATTTTTTATCTTTGACCCCCCTTGGTCCTCCTGTAACCTTTCGCCAAAGGCCTGTTAATGTGGGCAGGCACACGTGACTGACCACTGTGTGCTATTGGGTCGCTGCTTCGAACTCATTAAGTATGATGGTAAGTGGCCGGCAAGCGGCGGGGCACAAACAAAAACTCTTAAAAAATGTCACCCCAAATGACAAAGGTGTCACGTGTTTGTGCACGGCACGTGTAATTGATGGGGACATTCTCGGTCTGCTGAGCACAAAAAAAACTAACGTTTTTATTTGTGAATCTTGACAGTTACGCTAACTCACCAAAAAGAATGACCGATGCGTTTTCGACGATGAAAGCAGATATGGGTCCGAATTAAAATACCAGATCCCTGAGAAAACAATGCCGACCTCACAGGCACTTTGATCGAATCAAAGAGCCCTGATCCGCGATTAAGGCTTTGAGAATCATAAATTTTGTTGCGATCGACTCTTTTAATTATTTCTTTCAGAACAAGTGAAAGAGGCCAGATTGGAGTCCATTAAGACCAGATTGTGTCCACACTTTGAAGGAAGGAAACAAATACAGGGGTTCGCGCGATATCAAAAGGTGCCAAAATCGGCCGAAAATGGCCGTTTTGCGCGCCCTCCAGCGCGTTTTTGGCTCAATATTTTTCCTTCCTTCAACTGGGGTAAATGAGAGGTGATGCTAGGGTATCGCAGAGGTAATTCATTTTGCGGCAGAAGCGCCATTCAAGTGATTTGAGAATTCAGGATTTTTGGTTTTTCACGTTTGTCCGGCGTAATGATGTCGGCAGTTGATTTCGATGGGTTAAAGTGGGTAAATATGATCGCGTCCTTTACCTCGACGGACTGATATCTTGTTTTGCGCAGAAATGTGCACTGGCTGTTGAGAAACAGCCCCAAAACCGTTCGGTCATTCTTTTTGGTGAGTTAGTTTACCAAGTTCACGGGCCTTTCGGCATCTGGGACATGCCAGAATACTTATCAACATCCAACCAAGCCGTGAGCAGCCGCCGCGTCCTCGACAACATCGGTCTCAAGACATTAATTTGGTGCGGCGGGTTCCGTTCAAGTGTGGGTCTAGTCAAGTGAACGAGCAAGCAGATACAAACCGAAAGTAAAATAAAAGTAAAACCAGGCGCTACTCTTATGACCCAACCGTGAATCGAACACGGGCCTCCTGCATCCCGGTAATCTTCTGAACCTGCTTAGCGTGCACAGGCGCACTAACCATTGTGTGCTATTGGGTCGTTGGCTGCTTACAACTCGAAGGCGAGGTATCAAATTCCTTAAGCACAGGAATTCTTGAATCCCCTAGCCCTGCGATGTCCTCAACAGTGACTACAGTCTCAAAACATTGATTTGGTGCGGCCCGTTTATTTCAGTTCAGGTGAGGGTCTTGTCGTGGAGTTTATCCCAGAGGACATTCTGAGAAGAACAAAGGATGGCGAGCGCAAGAAAGAAAGAGTCAACTAAGCAGGGAGTAAAACATTGAGCAAACAAACTCCATTATGACCCAACCGTGAATCGAACACGGGCTTCCTGCATCCCACGCACAGTGCTTTGTAAACGTGGGCAGGCGCACTAACCATTATGTGCTACTGGGTCGTTCATTCAAGTTCCTCATTCAACTGAAGACTGAAATTCAGTGCGAGTGTAGGGAAGGAAACAACTTTGAAGTCACTCTTAGTAGAATTCACATCATTAATAAATTACAGGTCTAGTGAAGGGGTAAAATGGTTAAATTTATCTAATGAAGGGGTAAGATGGTTCTAAGGGAGAGAACCAGTAAAAAACGAAGGGAACAAGCACAGACGGGGAGAGAAAAACAACAGAGAAACATAGCATTAATAGCATATGACCCAACCGTGATTCGAACACGGACCTCCTGCATCCACCCTGCAGGGGTTTCTAACGTGGGCAGGCGCACCAACCATCGTGTGCTCATGGGTCGGTGACTGCTTAAAACTCGAAGTCAACACATCTGAAGTTTGAAGAATCCTCATCCTAGGAATTTGATTCTGTACATGTTCATCGTTGGGTCTCGGACGTGCCTGCCTGAACCCGAATATTCAATATTCAGCCACCCCCTCTAGGCTCTGGAGTGTGGCCAATTTCATGTTAAGTTACTTAAGGGTGCATTTTTCCGTAAAGGATTTTTCTTATAAAGACAAAGATTTGCATAAATCAAGCAGCACCACAAACGGGGGGTAAAACAATGGACAGATACTGCTACGATATGACCCAACCGTGAATCGAACACGAGCCTCCTGCAACGGCAATCATCCTCAAACTATCAACATGAGCAGGCACACAAAGCATTGTGTGCTACTGGGTCGTTGGGTGCTTACAACTTGAAGCCCAGGTATCTGATTTATTGAGCACACCCACCGCCGGGCATCTCGGAGATGCCAAAACTGGGATATTGATCATTGAATTTATCTGTTGAAGCCTAAAGGCGTAAGATTCCAATGAAGAGAACCAATAAAAGAACGAAGGGAACAAGCATAACAACCTTGGTGGGGGAGAAAAAATTGTCTTAGACTGCCGCATGACCCAACCGTGAATCGAACACGGACCTCTTGCAACCATCCGCGGGGAAGGAGCTTTAACGTGGGCAGGTGCACCAACCAACGTGTGCTATTAGGGTGTTACATAATTAGAAATCCGACCCCAACTTGTACCCCAATTTCTGCCTCAACTCTGCCTCAACTTGCCCCAAGTTGAGGCACAAGTTGGAGGTCTGTTCGTGAAACACCCGAGCGAGCAACTCTGCCTCAACTCCGGAGTTGAGGCATAGATGTGTATCCGGAGCGGCGTGATCGAGGCCCAAATGACAGATTAGCCGAAGTTGGGGCACGGAGTTGGGGCAGAAGTTGGACGTCAAGTCGTGCTGCAACGCACGATTTCAGTCTCCCAACCGTGAACCGAACACGGTTCTCCCGCTTCCAACTTGAAGACTGATCAACTTAACATGGGCAGGTGCACCAACCATTGGGTGATTACCTGTTTAAACTCGAAGGCTAGGTATTGGACTCTTCGGGCACAGTCATTGATCACAGATGTTCATTGTCGGGCATCTCGGCATTATTGAACCACCCAGCCCTGCAAGAGACTTTTCGGACTGGCTTGCTAAGCTTAGCGGAGTTTAAATTTAGCTGTACTGGCTTGGCGGGCTTGGGCTTGGGCTTTGATGGGCTTGCGCTCGCTTATACCGCTAAGGTAGATTTTCTAATACTTCCTCCACGACAGTACCCTGGAGCTCTACTGTCCACCCCATCCCCTCCAAAATATATTTGGCTTACCACTGCCGGCAAAAAGACTAAAAATTAAATACACTTGATTTTTGCCGTTACCACTGACTCTCATCTGTGTAGTGAACATACAGAGGAAATAATCATAGTTCTCGACACTATTGAAGCACAAGAACCTTTTTGAACCCCTCCACAATTCGGTTTTCGGCAGGCCGAAATGACCGGCGTAAATAATTTGCACGTTCACGTTGGAGACCCCACAGGCCCGTAAAATGCAAGTCGACCATGGGAGAAATCACTAACCTGACCCCATTCCTTGATTCACTTGGTGCAGGAGATGGTTTCAGGCATCTACTCGGGCATCTACTACAACTTTTTCTCTCCGCTCGCGGTTCAGAATGAGGGCATTTGTCTTTTAATGTTGAGACTGGGTTCACCCAAACACTGGGGTCAACTGGACTCAAATAGGGTGTCTTGCTTGTCTCACAAGTCCAGCATTGACTTCGTTAACACGTAGAAGTGCCGGGGGTATCAGTGTGCACCGTAGAAGTGCCGCCGTATCAGTGTGCACCTCTGTTTATGCCCCATGTCAGGTGCATACAGGTGTTTTGTCCCTCTTAGTTGACTTCTCTGATTCCCGAGATCTCTGCCGTCCGAGTTGAGGATATAGCGACGGGAACAGGTGAGGTATTGATGCGTAATTCCCACGGTTGAACTCTTCGAAATTTCCACAATTGTTTCCACTTTCATCACTACAGACTACTACCAAATACTTATCAAGCCCAGGCCAAATTGTGGGAGCTCCACCCAATTTTGCTTGCTCAAGCCAGTTTGCCTAAGCCAGCAAGCCTGTTTGCCTTAGCCCAAGCCAGTGCGGGCACAGTGAGTTGTGGGCGATTCCAAGAGAGACTTATCAGTGTGTCGGGTCTATTCCATGCACTGTATATCAATGTAGATCACAGGCAACATACCTACCCCGTAGATCGAGTCTACATCCAGATTTTTTGACATCATCATTACCGCAAGCCATCACAAGCCAGTCTGCTCGCCAAACTGGCTTGTGGCACGTGACACAAGCCATTCCGCTCATGCCCACGCCAGAGGCAAGCCAGCCCAAAATATGGAGGAAGGGGACACCTCAGCACCACAGGAGTATCCTGCAAGTGTCCAAATTGATGCTATCCCTTGCATCCCAAACTGTGAGATAGGCAAACATCGGGATTCAACGACCATACTCTCTACGACATCATCACGCGATATTCATCTTGGGCGTTATGCAAATTTAAATGAAAATGGGCACTGAACATGTGAGGATGGCTGGGGGGACATTATCTACTGACTTCATGTTGCACTGTTCATTATCTTCCGGCGTGTACTTCCCGTTTTCACCACATTGGTCTCCGATGTCTTAGAGACACCGCCCGATGTACCACCGTACAAAAATTTCCAGGGATACCTCTACTCCCATAAGATATTCGTGAGTGTTTTCAGCAGGTGCTGGCTTGACAGGCGGTAATTCTTCCGAATTTTTCCTCGGCATGGAGTTCCCATTTTTAGACACCTCGTTATCACATAGCTCGGAGCCATGGCCGGATGTTCGACAACCAAGGGGGAATCGGGATTAAAATTTCGGAGTAGGGTCGAATTCGGGG
The DNA here is from genome assembly GCA_029378385.1 of Mycena metata. Lineage (NCBI taxonomy): Eukaryota > Fungi > Basidiomycota > Agaricomycetes > Agaricales > Mycenaceae > Mycena > Mycena metata. The sequence goes on along the minus strand of JARKIB010000031.1, from coordinate 512,559 downwards.
TTAAGAATGGGCGGGAAATCAATATTTGAAGGTTCCAGGTTCATACGAGTTCAGGTTGTGGAGATATCGCACCTTTGATGGCTGAGGCGAATATTTTCACCGATTTTTTTGACATTTTTCCTGAAATGAACACATTCATTAGAGTGTTTTTCACATAATTTTGGACCGGACCCCTCGTGGGAAAATTTCAAAAATAAATCGGAAAAATTCTGAAAAAATTAGAAATCGATTGCCAGCCCTCATTTTAGGTCGAATTCGACCCTATATCCAAAATTTTAATCCCGATTCCCCCTTGTCGACAACACAACTATTTCCAGGGATACATATACTCCCAGAATATACACTCCAGAATTTTCGGGCATTCTCAGCGAGGACTGGCTCGACCGGTATAATTTCTTCGAGGAGTGATTTCATTGATATTTGATCACCAAAAAATGTTCGAACAAGGTGAATATTGACCCGCGCGGGATGAAATTCTGGGAGGAGAGCCATCATCAGTGTACCTTTGTCTCCAACCCAACAACCAAACACTGTGGGACGTATTTGAAGGTGTAACTCGGTGTCGCCTGACATACTTACTTCGAGGACTAAAGCTCTAGAACAACTGGAATATGCACAAGCCACTTTCATTTTTTGAGTGCGACAAACTGGCTTGCCAAGCCAACAAATTGGCTTGCAAGCTGATCTGCCGCGCTTGGGCTTGGGCTTGCACCCAAATCTAAGCCCAAGCCCCAAACAAGCCAGTTTGCGCGGGCGCAAGCTAATTTGGCAAGCCAGAAAGTTAACTCTCATATACATGTCCTCCCTATCATAATGGATATTGCATGGCATTGGAATTATAGTCTTGAAGAGGCCATCGGTATCTCGAATTTAAGAGTGCAATCCTTGAGTTTCTGTTCCAATTGTGTTGATGAATTTGGCTATAGAGGGCCGGCCCTTGGCTGGGTAAAACATATTCAGAAGAAAGCACCAGGTTATAGCTAAAGAATGAGCCCCTAATGTCCCAGATCCCCAGTGTATTGGTTGAGAAACAGGCGAAACGGTCGCTCGGGATTATCTCACCCTCCGGACCGCAATCAATCTGGGGACAGCTTTGGATTGACTTATGACTTTGGGTTGAAATTTGGTCTCAAGGTGCGCAATGGCTCAGATTCCATTGTGGAAATACAAAGGGAAGATATTACACACTCTAAAGTCCTACAGTTGGCCTATGGCCAGGTTCCTAGTGTGGCCAGGTTCCCAGAACGATATAGTAGACCTTAGAAGGGGTGTTTAGATGTTAGTTTTGGTTAGTAGTTGTTAGTTGTGAGCCCTTATCCACGGATTTGGCTTAACCAGTGAACCATTTTGCTGGTGAGCTTTAGCATTTAGTCCAGCATTTTTAGTCTGTTTCCTGAGCACACATTTCAATGGTAGGGATCCTGTGGTGGAGGTTCAGAGGTTAGTAGACCAGGTAAAGGAGCTGGATAAAGTGATGTGTACAGTGATTGACGGTGAAGCGAAACACACCACATAGCGAAACACGGCCAAACACCCCTGTTTTTCTCTGCAAATCCGCTCTGCTGTTGCGAGTTGGGACATCTTACCCCCGTTTTCGAGGTCGCCGGACGTCATGGGAACAATATTGGGACCCAGAAATTAGCAGATCTCCCAGAAATCACAGCCTTTGACAAGAATTCAAGGAAAATAATCAATTTCGAGAGTAAATCTACAGAAATATGCAATCTATTCGCCATCCAAAGTTTATAGAACGGTTCCTTGGACCACGAGTATCACTATCAACGGCTACAATTCAATCTGTTTGCTTGAACGACTCTGCGCCTCGACCGACAACCGGTCAAATTCGGCTCTGACTCTCCTTCCAATTCAACCGCTTTTCTCTTCACTCCGGGTCTGGTTCCCGAGTTCCCCTTGTTGCTCACATCGTCCTCAGATGGTTCGTCAACGCACTCGGGAGGTTCTCCGTCAAAAGTATTGATAACTTCCTGGAATAATTCCATAACTTCCCACCTCGCCTCTGTTCACCAGATTGATGCGTGATTCACGATCTAGCACCTCTGCGGCCTCCCAAGTGACCCCAAGAAAACAAACGAATCAAGCGATGTTTACCCATATTTTGCTTCCACGTGAATAGCTCGAAATGGACACTCCGGAAAGACTCGGCCATTTCTCCATGAATACAACACCAAACCTCACGGAATTTTGGTCAGGCACGTAGCGCACATACCGGACTGTAGATCTACAACAAGACCTGTGTCAATTCCGCAACTAATTCCCGCGTAATTTGCAAAAATTCCCTTAAACGTTTCGCATTACTGTACAGTGTACATACGGACTACGTCGGTCTAGTACGTGTTCTAAGGCTTTTGGGGTAATCTGTACACAGGTGTGCAGGGGAGGGAGCTATTGGAAGACAATTGAGTTGCCAAACACCGGGACCAAAAGGTATAAGTGAGTAAGTGAGTACAGTGTGTGAACAGTAAGTAAAGAGTCCATGCCTCAGATATGCACATGGTGACAACTTGAGGAAACATAACAAGTGTTCAGGAATGAAGGGAAGGGCATAAGGTCATCCAAGTGGTTGAAGAATCTGGTTCCATGGCATAAGATAAAGAATTGAGCAGGAAGGGAAGAAAAGGTATATTATTCATTGAGGGCTTTCTGCACACTTTGCCCAGTCTGGACCATATACAAACTTCTCATATGAGAGCAAGGCCTGTTGTTGGCCAATAACAAGTGTATTGTGGGGAGACCACAGTCCGACCCTGAGAGGCATAGGGAGCCAAAGGAGGAGTTCCGAGGGAGGATAAGAGACCCAACCACTGTGGATTTGCCAATACAAAGGGGTAGAAGAGGACTTCAAGGGAGGATAGAGAATGAGCACATGTCATACAGGCATACATAGAATAAGAACTCACATTGAACAAACTCTGTCCACTGATAGAGCGGGAGGAATGCAGAGGTGGACTATTGGCAGTACCATCAGTATCCAAGGGAGAAGGGGTGAAGTCATTGCAGTCAGAGGGAAAGGTGACCAAATCAGTGTGTCCTTGCAGTGGCTCCCTGAGTGCAGCTGCGGTCTTTGCATCCCAAATGCGTACAGTGTGGTCACCGGAGCCAGATACAATTCTCTTGCCATCAGATGAGAAAGCAACTGATCCAACCCAATCACTGTGTCCTTCCAGCAGCTCCCTGAGTGCAGCCCCGGTCTCTGCATCCCAAGTGCGCACAGTACGGTCATTGGAGCCAGACACAATTCTCTTGCGATCAGGTGAGAAGGCAACAGATCTGACACAATCAGTGTGCCCCTCTAGTGGCTCCCTCAGTGCCGCTCCGGTTTCTGCATTCCAAATGCGCACAGTGTGGTCGTTGGAGCCAGAGACAATCCTCTTGCCATCAGGTGAGAAGGCAACTGAGGTGACCACATTGGTGTGCCCCTCCAGGGGCTCCCTGAGCGCAGCTCCAGTCTCTGCATCCCAAAGGCGCACAGTGCAGTCATTGGAGCCAGACACAACCCTCTGGCCATCAGGTGAGAAGGCAGCAGATCTTACGAAATTGGTGTGTCCCTCCAGCAGCTTCCTGGGTGCAGCTACAGTCTCTGCATCCCAAATGCACACAGTGTGGTCACCGAGGCCAGACACAATTCTCTTGCCATCAGGTGAGAAGGCAACTGAGGTGACCACATTGGTATGCCCATCCAGGGGCTCCCTGAGTGCAGCTCCGGTCTGTGCATCCCAAATACACACAGTATGGTCACCAGAGCCAGACACAATCCTCTTGCTATCGGGTGAGAAGGCAACTGAGATGACCATATTGGTGTGTCCCTCCAGTGGCTCCCTGAGTGCAGCTCCGGTCTCTGCATCCCAAATGCACACAGTTTTGTCATAAGAGCCAGACACAATCCTCCTGCCATCAGGTGAGAAGGCAACTGAGGTGACAGAATCAGTGTGTCCCTCCAGCAGCTCACTTAGTGCAGCTCTGGTCTCTGCATCCCAAATGCGCACAATATGGTCATAAGAGTCACTCCGGACTGGAAATCAAAACCCAGAAAATCCCAGAAAATTGATGGGAATTCGGAGTTAAGAATGATTTCAAGTGATGTCTCACGGCTGCCAGCACCCGAACATCTCGGGACATCTGCCATGACCATCAGACTGGCGTCCTCATCGTGCCCGACGACGACGAGCGGTTCAAATTAGTTCCTCAAATATTTCCAATCTTTGTGCATACTGTTAATGATAACTGAGACACCAGTCAGCTACATTTTTAGCATCTTGGTGGCCCTGGCAAGTGCACGATGTGGATGGCACTCGAAGGCGGGACGGCGACTAGGGGCGGGGACAGTGACCGACAGGGGGCGCAATCAGGCGGAGTCGGAGCAACCGGCTAATAAAGATCCGAGCACTCCAAATCATTTTCAACTCCGAATTCCCATCATTTATCTCTCATCATTTCCAGTCCGGAGTGACTCTAAGAGCCAGACACAACCCTCTGGCCATCAGGTGAGAAGGCAACAGATCTGACCAAACTGGTGTGTCCTTCCAGCGGCTCCCTGAGTGCAGCCCCAGTCTCTGCATCCCAAATGCGCACAGTGTTGTCATCAGAGCCAGACACAATCCTCTTGCCATCAGGTGAGAAGGCAACTGAGGTGACCACATTGGTATGCCCATCCAGGGGCTCCCTGAGTGCAGCTCCGGTCTGTGCATCCCAAATACACACAGTATGGTCACCAGAGCCAGACACAATCCTCTTGCTATCGGGTGAGAAGGCAACTGAGATGACCCCATTGGTGTGCCCCTCCAGGGGCTCCCTGAATGCAGCTCCGGTCTCTGCATCCCAAATGCGCACAGTGTGGTCACCTGAGGCAGACACAATTATCTTACCATCAGGTGAGAAGGCAACTGAGCTGACCCAATCAGTGTGCCCCTCTAGTGGCTCCCTCAGTGCAACCCCAGTCTCTGCATCCCAAATGCGCACAGTGTTGTCAGAAGAGCCAGACATAATCCTCTTGCCATCAAGTGAGAAGGCAACTGAGGTGACCACATTGGTATGCCCCTCCAGCAGGTTCCTGAGTGCAGCCCCAGTCTCTGCATCCCAAATGCGCACAGTGTGGTCATAAGAGCCAGACACAATCCTCTTATCATCGGGCGAGAAGGCAACTGAGGTGATCCAATGGGTGTGGCCCTCCAGGGGCTCCGTGAGTGCAGCTCCAGTCTCTGCATCCCAAAGGCGCACAGTGCGGTCATTGGAGCTAGACACAACCCTCTTGCCATCAGATGAGAAGGCAACTGAGCTGACCCAATCAGTGTGCCCTTCCAGTACAGCAACTGTATCTGGCCACACTTTCATCCTCCCGCTTGTGATTGTCAGTAGTTGTGGGAACTTGTGTGAGAATGTTTCTGTGATTTTAGATTCTTCTGGTGCCAATGCCAGTGCTGATAAATAGATGTGGGGAGCACTTTGGGTGATTGCTTCTGAAAAGAAGGAAATAAATCTTCTGGCCTCTGTCAGAAATTGGAGAAGGGGTGTGCTCTGATCGTCTTTAGTCCTCATAACATCCCATAAAATCATTCCCAGACATACCTCATTTTCCCAAGCTATCAACCTAGACAAGGCCTCCTGTCCACGGCCCACAATCCCAAGTAGACTCAACACCTCCAGCCAAAACAGAAATTTCTTGAAAAGCAAGTCCTGCACTCGGTGGGCACTGTATGAATCATGGGCTGTTGCCACTAGATGATCCACCCAAAATTCAGCTGCATATCGGACATGTAATGGTATATGGTTATCAAGTCACTCCCCCAAATCTTGTATGTCAATGTTCCTCAAGTATGAGGTTGGTAGTTTACGGACATTGAACTTCAGTTGGCTGTCCATCACCTTCATAAGAGCAGACACCAGGGTTTGCTGCTGATTGTTTGTGCCACACATGATTTCTGGGCGCACCCCTCCAACATAAGATGTCATAAACTCTCTGAAAGAGATATGTATGATTCTAATTGGTGCCCCTGAAGTAGCAGAAACATGGATCACAGCACTCAGAGGGTGTAGTATCCCCAGAACAATTGATTTATCCAGTTCAAGCAAGTCTGCCAGACTCTGGCAATACAAAGGTTTCAGGAGATGCAAAATTGTACTCAGAATTTTCATGGTTCGATCATATGAGTGTTGAGCACGCCGGTCTCCAGGGGCAGCTACTGGGATGGCATAATTTACAATCCGAAGGTATAGATCATGCAGGTCAGTAAGAACTTCACCATCCAGGAGGTAATCAACAGATTCCTGTGGGGGTGTCTGTGGTAGTCCTGCAAGAACATAACGAACAGCTGTGGCTGCAAACACAAAGAGTTCATTTGCAAGGGTTGTTATTTCTTCTGCCTGCTTTCTTTGAATTTTCCAGGGATAACGTGGAATCCAGTTGTACCCATAAAGTGATTGCTCAACATAGAGTTGTATGTCATGCTGAACTATACTGGGTTCGATTTCGTTGAGGACAACCCTATGCATCCGATAAAGAAGTTTATCCAATTCCAGATAGGAAGGGACCTCAGGGCGCCCAGTAAGAAAGAATTGGATGTGGGCCGGGATTTGATCAATGCTATCAGAAAGCCAGCGCAAGAATTTCTGGCCATGGTCTTCCCCGCATTCATCCAGAGCATCAAGGCAGATTACCCATGGCTTTGAACCAAGAGGTAGCTTCCCAAGAGTTTCTACAACCAGTTTTTGGAACTGCAGATGTGGTTCTGTGTCACAAATGCCAATATGATCTTCCTCCAGTACCTTAATGAGATGGGCATGAAAGCTGGCACTATAATCTGCAAGCTGCTTGGCAAGTGTCATGGCAAGGTGATTTATCTCCCTGCGGTCTGTGTGGTCACGGGAAAAGAAAAAAGAGGCAGCAAAAGTATTTTTCTCAGCCAAGATAGTTGCAACTGTCTTGGCAATTGTGGATTTGCTTGATCCTGCAACTCCGCTGAGCATGACCACACGGAATGAATCAGAGGTGCTGGTCAAGCGTGTGACAAGGTCTTGAATTATGGCAACTCGTGTACCGTCCATGCATTTCTCGGGTGTGTTGACAGCATTATAATGTGCTGCCACATGTTTGAGATTTGCTAGAGTCTTGCTGCCAGCTGTGGTGGTGATGCTGTCAGCTTTTCTGTTAATCTCCGGTGTTCAACACTTACAATCCATCTGCGCAGTAGCACTACAATCCTTTAGAAACAGTATTTGGGAGAGGGTGAATTAACATACTAATTATTCACGATGAAGTGTTCACTTTCGACATTATAAGACATTCTGGGACCCTCCCCATGACCCCCATCGCCACCTTGTAAACCACCTCCCCCGCCTGGGCCTCCTACACCGCCTGGGAAAGATAAGTGCTAATGTCAGCCAACCAATTGTCATGCACCCACCATGGATGGTCTGATTGACAGTATGAGCTCGGTAAGACGTAGGGCTAGTGAGCATCAATGGGTAGTAACTCTGAGTAGAGTGCAGCGGATCCTGGTGCAATAGACGTGGAGGTAAAAGAACAAGAGCTGACTGACAGCTCACTGACAGCCACAGCCCACGGCCACATGTATTGTTTCCTAATTATAGGATGCCAAACTCCGGGGAAATGGCTCCATTTCTCATTGGTGCATATTAACGGCCAGAATATCGCCAATCCTGGTAGTACGATATGCCATACCTTGCAGCTAGAGATGTGCCATAATACATTCAGGACCCTCTGATCAGAGGCCCGGCCGATATATAGACGTGGAAAGAATCCCTATGGGGTACCAGGCTCGCTAGCGCTCATCGGCTGCCAGGCTTGTCATGAGAAGAGGGGGGGCTTCATCATGATGCGCGTTGGGCTTAGGGACTAGCGTGGACAGCCCATCAACCGTGACAGCTGTCCGCGGTTAACCGTGGTTAATATTGATCTGAGTGATCGCAGGTTTAGTTTTAGTGGTTGAACTGCTCCTTCTCTCAATATCAAGATTTCTTGGACTCCAAACTCATTTTTGAGCTTATACACAGGTCTGAGAATTTTTTTGTGAACGAGGGACAAGTTTTACTAGGCGATCCCACTCAAAATCAGTCGAAATCAGCCGAAATCGGTACGAAATGAGTATTATACGACCCAGGGTCATGCTAAGACCGCAGTTTTTTGGCACTGCTCAAATACACTCAAGAATCCATTTAAGCTGCACGACTCCTCGCGAGGCATGCTCTACCTCCTCCACACGATGAAACGGCGTGTCATTGAATACGCTGCCATCTGGCTATTATTTGCGCTTTTTAGCAATAGTCTGTCTAGACGCTACTAAGTAATAATACAGCCGTCTAGACGGGTCAATACACCCACTAGCACTCTGTTCGGTGGTACAAAGGAGAGTCAGAGTGAGCTCCGGCTGCTGGCTGTAGTATTAGTACAGTGCTAGGCGCGGTTACAAGCGTTACACTGTGCGAAGTACACATACCAAGGAGGTCTATACGGGGTCTAGTACCTCAGAATGTCAATTACCCTATCAAAGGAACCAACGACTGCACAGAAAAGCCATAGTTTTCACTAGCAGGGCAAGCTACATGATATAGGGTCTGTCTAGACGAGTCGACGCACTAAGTAACAGGTGTCTAGACGAGCATAGAACGACTCTATAGGCTGTCTAGACGGCAAAGTACCGCGTCTAGACGGTGCAAGGAGCTTAGAGATATAGGGAGGGGTCGCCCCAAAGTGCCCCTCTAGCCAGTCAGGTGACCAACGCGACGCGGTCAGCGTTGGGGTGCCACAAGCACAAACATGACGAAGGAGTTCTTGTTGAGATGTAGCCATGGGCGGACGTACATATGTCTAGTCTGTGTGCTATCGGGGTATACGAGCGGATTGGTGAGCAGTCCGGCGTCGGGGGACGGAGTTTTGCAAATTACAAAGGTTCGGAAGCTGTCTAGACGACCCGAACTGGCCATATACCCGAACTGGGCCCCCAAGATCGTCATCTATATGACTTTCTGGCAAGCCCAGAGCCAGCATAGACCCGGTTAGCCTTCCGAGGATGACCGCATGACCAGAACATCGGCCTGTTTTACTCATTTCTCTTTACCTCATCTCTTTCTCTCAGAATCGTATATAAAGCCTCATAAAATACCGCAACAGACCAGTGTATGCCCCGCTCATCGTTACGACGATTCGGGTGTGCTCAGGCCACTTAGCGGAGATTAAAGTACCATCTCTCTCTGTGTAACAGTAGTCTATAAAATCGCAGCGTTGCTTGTTGGATCCAGAACATTTGTGTGAACCTATAAGCAAAGCTTCGCGTTGGGAGGTCGTGAGCGGCGACTGCCTCCACGTATAAATCAGGACCGCACGCACATTAGAAGGCTTGAGAACTGCACTAAGCGTCGCGAAGTGGACTCTAGCAGGGCATCCGCATTGGGTGACCAGGAAACGCCTCGCTAAAACCGACCACGCCCGGCACAGCACTTTGGGAGAACCCTGGGACAACCACCGGTCGTTTAGCTGTGTTGGATAGTACTTTGAGGTCCTTAATAAACTCAAGTGTACGGAAAAGATCTTGGATTCAAAGGAGTCCGAGTCTGCCGCTAGTTCTCGAGAGGCTAGCTGTGCACCAGAGGCCGTCTAGACGAAGCAGCATAGCCCTTGAACGGGATTTTCAGTCCAAATCTACACCTCCTCGCCTAGGCACCTGTACTTCGGTGCGATTCCTAGTAACAATCCTTTATATATAAACCTGCACATCCTTCCTTGGAAGTCTTGTTTAGAAGCCAAGCAGCCAAGCCAACTAGCGTCTAGACGCTGCATTTTGAGACGTTTTGAACGCATAGAACAACTATACGTGCTCTAGACATCAGATCCGCAGTCGCATACTACGACTCAGGACCCGAACTCATCGAGGAAGACGCGCTACGTCCCCCGTGAGTCAGTTTAGATAGGATTGGGTTGGTGTGTGTGTGTTTTGTGTGTGGTGTGTTAGTTGTTCAGCTAGCCCGCATTCAGAGCTTAGTTTAGCCCATTCCGTAGTCAGCGCATCTTGCCCGTTTCAACGAAACGACGGTTAATCACGGTTAGCTTTCTCACGCTTAACCGTGGATCAATTTAACCGCGGACAGCGATCGGTGATCACGGCGTGGGCGGTCAGCCGGTAACTCCGATCCACGCCAGTCCCTAGTTGGGCTTGCATCTTCGGATTTAAAACACCATGATCAAAAGCTTTCAACACTGTCTGCGACGGCGAGCACGAAACATGCATTAAAAATTTAGAAAAAATAAATCAATTACGGAACTAATTGTATAGGGTACACAAGGATGTAAATCAAAGCTATGTGTTTAAAATTTCAAAATGGGGCTGTAAAATAAAGAATACAAACAGACATACTATATCCCGCCGGGAACCTGGCCACCTAAGGCATTTGGGTGTAATTCCAATGTGCTCTGGCAAATTCTGGCAGGTTCATAGGCCCTATGCAATAGGTGCGAATCCTCCGAAGAGGTTGAGCATATTTGCGAGAATTTTGGTTTTGCATGCTCCATAAAATTTAGTTTTCAAGGATTTCCCGAAAAGACAATTGACAGGGAACCTGGCCACCCTTGAAAGCTCATGGTTCGCGATGAATGAGGGTCTGGACCATTGTCTGCAGTGTACATGGGACCCATATGGTATATCTTGGGCGCTTATAGTGTACATTTGACCATCCACAAGTGGGGTAGCGGTGAGATAATTAACCAGGCTTTGGTCGCGGGATGCGTACTTTCACCTAAACCAGGTTGGTACGCGAGTTGTAGGTCAAAATAACTCATGCTTAGGTTCATTGGAACCTAATGGACCAAACTGGATACATATATCCGCATTAGAGGTATCATGTCGAGAACCCGATGTTTAATCTTTTTTCGCGGTCAAATGAGTGATTTTCTTTCAGTGCTCATATCAGGAGGGATGGGGAAGCATTCAGGTATCGTGCTATTAGGGATATGAACGGTTGGGACATTATTGTAGATACTGAAGGCTCTTAGAATTATACTCAGCAAGAGTGCTTTGCTATCTCGAATCTCGGTTTGCAAATATTGAATTCCGGTTCCCGGTGTGTTGGTGAATTTGGGGATGTAGATCGAGGTATTCACCAGGTCCTGCATGCTTAAAAGGAAGCCCCACGTTATGCCAAAATACATCACCAAATTCGGAAAAAAATTGTCAGGGCTTATCAGGGTTTACAATCTCCACAATCTCCACAATCCTTGTAAGCGATACTCTGCGTGTGTGATGTTCACGATCCTCACAATTATCTGTCACCTGCTCCAGTTGGCTTAGGCTAATGTTGATTTTACCAGCATTTTCTTAAGCCGGCTTAAGTTGGCTTAAGCCTTCCATTTACAGTTAGTACACTACCACAGGGTAAACTACTACATTCAGGCTCAAACTGATATTAGCCACTTAAGCTTAAGTCTGCTTAAGCCTGAGCCACTTAAAAGTTAAGCTGTCAGTCCCTTAAGCCGTCAGCAAATTCTCGACTTTTCCTCTCGGCCCAGCAGCCGTTCATAGGATCAACTTCACGGTGATCCAAAATCGCACAGTCCACTGCAGACAAAGATCAGCGGGAAAGTTTTCGAGACAGATACTGTGGCGCACCAGGGGAATCTGGCTGGACAGGTGAATCGTGTTCAACTTCTGTCCAAATTCGTAGGTTGTAAGATAGAATATGTATGTGAAGAGATTAGTCGAAGCGTACCATTCGGGATTCCTCCAAAAATCAAGACCACCATTATCCAACAATTTGCCTTGTTGAAGACTTGTACTGAAAGTCTGAAACTACGATCGCAGCGGTGTGGCCCGGGAGTCAAGGAACAAAGGGGCAGGGTGCTAGCCGGCCGCCGGTGAGTGGCAGAGTGAGAGGGATATCACGGAGGAGGGTGGTGCAGAGCTCAATCGATTGTGAAGTCTGATGAGCTCAGACAGGATACAGTGGCAAGACGGCGAGGGGTTGTGGAAGTTGAGTGGCACACGGGACCGGTGGCACGGCCCCACAGCTCCAACTCGAAGCATCGTGGTCTGCGCATGACACAAACTCGAGACCATATTGAACCAATAGGTGGTGGCGAAGGCGAGCCATTTGTCGATTTTGCGAGACACATGGATAGGCGAGAAGCAGGGTGAGTCGTGGCGGTGTGCAAGTGGTGTGATGAATTGATCATCAACACCGCTTTCTTTCACTTTGTTCTGCGCCATCATCTCATCCGTGAGTACTCCGTTCCAGCGGCCGTTTTCATGCCGTATTAGCTGAACATTCACTTGCTAGCTTACAGTTCACCCTTGGAGCCTTCAACTCACATTCTTAATGCATAGTTCTTCGGATTGCCCGCCGCCCTTACCTCTCAAATTTCTCGAGTGCAGCAACACCGACACACCTACAATTTATTCGACTTCAATGTGATCTCTGGCAACCTTAATTCGTGTTACTCTTCGCTCCAAGTAACCCTAGCGTGCCTCAAGGCGGACTGAACTCCGACTTCATCAAAAATTCCAGGAGCCCTTGTGTCAACTTTCAATTCAATCTAGGCTCAATTTTCACTCCATCCTCTGTCCCATTCGCGTGTCCCACTCTCAGATCGACCTGAAGACCGTCCAAAACATCAGACCGCCTTCCAGTCTTATCAATGCCTAGGGGCGGGCCATCGGGCTCAGATTAGGTGCGTTACACAAAACTCCAGCACCACCCAAACTCTTAGTCAGAATTCCCACTCAATGTATGTCCACGGCGCTTGCTTCTCACTGACACTTTTACTGACCCTTGTCTTACCAATTCCTCGCCTTGCAGTCCCTCCAACGCGCATTCATACTTTGCACGAATTTGTGGGGAGATTGTCGGCAAAGCGGACCCGCTTCGGGAGTTACTCGCCGAATTCACTTCCAGGCGCGTTGTACTATGTGTGGTGGCCATCGGTGTCGATCTTGACCTTCACCTTTGTTCACAACTGCTCGATTTCATACCACTGGCTTCAAGCATTTTCTACGGGCCTGGGTACCTGCTCGGGCGGCGGGAACTATGGTCCGAATTTCGCTTCAAGGTGCATCGCGTTGTACTATAATCCATAATCATTTATGACACTAACCTTCGCCTTCGTTCAAACAGGCTCAATTCAGTCCAATCCGCTCAAGGGCGGGAACTATGGGTCAAAACTGACCCGACTTCCCAATTTTTTGGCTCGATGTACATATGTGATGTTGGACATTTTTATCGCTCATTCAATTACTGACATGGCCCCACAGATCTTCTGCGGGACCTCAAGAATGAACGGGCTTCAACTTGAAGCCTCACTAATGGCCTTGACCGCGAATCTACGGAAATTTTGGGATGTGCTATTTCATGGTTCTTTGCGCATTACTTACTCCATACCTCGTTAGTACTTGACTGGATTGACACTGGCTTGCCCTCAATCATAACACAACTTCAAGAGCCACGAATTTCCATCAAGTCTTCAACTGGTTCGATTCAACGCTCTTCAGTGGTACAAAATTCGTTCGTTGTCCCTCGATTGCGCGGTTACTGACTCGCAATTTGGTTCACCTAGCCGGTAGCCTAACGTCTCGTGGCCCCGCACATCGCCTGAACGCCGACTGACTTGGCCGGGCCGAACCTCTGACCTGGAAATTATCCGCAGATTGACCTGGAGATTATTGACAAAATTCAATCAACTCAATCGAGGTTAATATTCTCGGGATACTCGACGGCTTCGGGGGTTAACATGTTAATACTATTAGCGACTGGGTACTGGGCCAGTCGGGGTAGTGGGCCACTTGGATACTACAGGTTGTTATCTTGCGGAACTGCGTGGTTTGGTGTTCGGAGGATGGAGTTTGATGTCTGAGCTTGACGTAGACCAAATTTGGAGGCCGGGTGATGCACTGATCAGAAGCTGTGCTCCGTTTGGTTCCGATAGGTGGGTGAGAAATTATCATTTCTTATCCCCGAGGGGATGCCGCCTTCTTCCTTCGCCCATTCCTCAGCCAATTCTCGGCCAATTCACAAGTTTGAGGGCTTATTTTGTTGCCTCGACTTCAGGGGGTATTCTCAACATGCACTAGATACTGAAGTAACCCCAGATTCCCTGTTATTCCTCTGAAGAATGGGAACACCTTCTTTTGGATGGCGCAAGACAAACCACTAAATGGCGACCCGCCTGACTCTTCCGTGAGCCCAGCGTCTGGCAAGTGTAATTGGCACATACATTCAAACGACCTGACATCTCAATTTTGCCTTTCACCCTCCAGCATCGCGTTCGCTATGGGTCATTGCATCGAACTAACCAATTTCAGTGTCGGGAATAGATGGATTTTGTTCAGAGGGTTGCTACCATGGAAAGGCTGCCCAATGTACCTAGGTATGCGCTATTACTTCTTACCCATCCCTCCAGCACTTAATTTGGCCCAATAGTCGTCTCACTACTTTGTAGCGGACGCAATTTCGTCGATACCTCTATTTCCGCCCTCCTCCCTGGCAAGAAGGCCTAGTAATTATACCCCTTGTACCCCTTAAATCTCCGTTTTGAAGGTGTAGAATCATACCTTAGAATCCCCTGAGTGGTTTCGAGTTCACTGGGCTGCATGTTACGAGTCCCAACACCTTGTTTAGGCCGGTGGCCCACTAGCCCATTGGTTGCCATTTTGGGACACCACCCAAAATAAATTCGTCGAGGGCTCAAAACACGACCTAAAATTGTCCGAAAATATCCTATCTCACTCTCAGTATGCCTCTCCTCAGCCTAGGGTCAAGACCCGGATATATATTGCCTTCCACGAGCTGAACGGCGGCTAAAAGTGTCAAGGTGGCCCAGTACCCGGTGACTAATAGTATTGGTTGTTCCAAGACTCCCGGTGCGTTTATATTCATTCAGACACGGGGCTTGCACGCTGACCATTCGATTTTTGGTCGAGGTTGACTTGGACTGGTTGGGTTCATTCAAACTGCAGTTTTGAACGGCGCTGGTTCGTCCGTTAATCGCCATATATATCTAGTTTTGGTACTCGGGCGGCGGAGTCCATGTCTGTTTCAATCCAAATCAGTCCGCGTTGCCGTTGAACTAATCTTGCTTGAATCGAGGGCTACTTTAAACTTCATGGGGAATGGTGGGTGGTTTCGTGGATCCAGGTGCATCTGCATTCATGCAGACACGGGGCTTGAGCGCTGACCATTCGATCGATTTTTGGTCCAGCTTAACTTGAGCTCATCGGGTTCGTTCAAGCTCCGGTTTTGAACAGTTAATTATCGGTGCGCCTGTTAGTTTCCCATGTCAAACACTCACTTGTATTTTTCTTCGCGATTAGATCTTACATCTTGCAGCGCAGTCCTTTGGCGTCCGAATGCATGTCTGTGTGATTACAAAGGTCCGCCGCCGTTCTGAATTTTTGAGCTGATCTTGACCCCATGGTTCCTAATCCTTCGAGTAAATCTCAAACGAGGGATGAGGCCGGCGGCTTCACGGTCGTGCACAGGGTTATACTGGACGGATGTAGGTGGGTGGGTCCTTTCTGAGGCTTTCTCTACACACACTCGTTCATCCTTACGGTCCTTGAATCGCTGACCATGAACCATTCATCCATCCAGGTTGACTTGACTTGCCCCTCTGTCCAGTCTCAATGGATTCAGACTCATTTTGACTCCGTACCGCACGTCCGTGCCAAGTACTGACGATCCTCCATAGCGCTATACGGTCTCGGGTTCATCCAAGCTCCAGGCCTGAACAGAACGGCCGGTGGTGCGTCAGTTAGTCCCCATGTCAAGTGTACAGTAAGACTGATATTATTTTGCAGTTCTTCGCGCTGGAGTCTTCGGGAGGTGAATTTATGCATCGAAGTGTGGGAATCATAACACTAACCTTGCTTGCTCAAGTTTCCATTTCAACGCCGTGAAGCCATTCAACGGCGTTTTCCCTGGACCCCACTATACTATCGACGGTTAACTTGAACTGCAGGTAAGCCTGACACCTGTAAGTTACATGTTGTCCTGAGAGGACTCCTGGTGGTCTACATTCATGCGGACACAGGGATTCATGCTGATGATTCGTTTGGTCCAGGTTTCGTGTGAATACAACTCCGTCTGCGCCGCCGTTCTGAATTCTTGAACTGATCTTGACTCAAGGGGTACTAGGAGTACTCTGAGTACCATCTCATTCATTCGCTCAAAGATCACCCGGCCTTCCACATTCGTCAACATGCTGGGTGGAGCCCCACATATCTTCGTGGGTCGGTGTTAATTTATTTTGGCAGCCCGTCGCCACACTCTGAGTTTCAATAGCTAAAGCTAAGTTACAACATCTGCCATTCAATATAAAGGCGGTGAACGCGAAACCCGGTGATTGACCTCCACGCTTTCGCCGTCCGCCCTCAAGCACAGTACTTAGTACTCTAATTTAGCGTACTTACGAGACGATTACAGTTTGTTTCCAGCACAATTCCAGCATGTTCAAATCGAGGAAAGTAGCTCTTCTGGGTGCTTGAATTCGCACACAAGTACTTACTTCAACTGAAAACCCATCAAATCACCAGCTGGTGTGCCGTTCATGTGTTGCAACACCATGCCGCATCTCTGGCTGATGTACCACGTCGGATTGCCGCGTGCCGCATCCAGATGCCGTGTGTTTGTTCGTGATGTACTAAATGATGGACATCAATCTTTGGTCTTTGTCTTGCCACTCTCTTTCGTCGTCCATGGACCAACACCTGCTCGATTTCTTTTTGACTGATTGTGTTTTGCGACTCAGGTCTCGTTTCGTTGAGTGTCTTGTCTCTTCACATTTTGCGAACTGGTACACCGGATGCATAGAAATGCACCCCTGTTCAGGGACCACTGTCTAGCTCACGTAACGGGCAGCCCCTCATTGTGTGCCGTTGTTTACTTAAATCTACCTTTGATTATGCTTTGCCCCAGTTCCAACAGGGTGATATGAGTTGAAGCACGCCCCGATACTCGTCAAGTACTAATGGTGCGAGTCGATATTCAAAGTTTCCCGATCACAAGTGTGAGGGCTAAGAGGGGCACCGTCGGAAAGATTGGCTTAAGCGGGCTGACGGGCTTACACGAGCTGACTCAGCTTGAGCTGGCTTATGTGGCCTCACTCAGCTTGAGCTGGCTCGGGCAGCTTAAGTCCTTAAGTCGGCTTGAGCTGGCTGAGGCAGCTTAAGCCGGCTTGAGCCGACTGAGGCATGTTATGTTGGCTCAAGTACTTGTTCATTAGTTCGCACTGTCATAGTTTCCCCGGCTTAAGCCAACTTAAGTCGGCTTAAGTTGGCTTAAGAAAGTGCACGTGAAAACGCCATTAGCCTAAGCCAACGGGAGCAGGATTTATCAATTATTGTGCATCTCACGAGCGCAGAAAAGCCTTTCCGAGTGGTGCTTAGCTGCAGCTGCCTTTCACACATTATTCCACACACACACACACACTGTGACACACATTGATACACTGACTCGGGGCCTACAAGCGGAGCTGAACAACAAATGAACAACAACACTCGGCAAGCGAGAGTCTAGACGTAGGTGTGGGAGGTGGTCCAAATGTCCCAAGACTGATCAGGTAGATGTGAGCGGACTAGACGGAGGTGACGGAGGATGAGCATCGGCAATGGCGGCAACAGAGGCGATAACAAGAGTGATCGGGGACGACAAAGGACACGGAAGGGACAGTGATCGGTGATGACGAGAGACTCAGAACGTGGGTAGATGAACTGCAGAGGGCGATATACAAAGGGGCAAGTGAGAGATGTATTGGTGGGGTGCCGGTCTCTACAGTACAGTGTAAAGACTGGGGCTTTATATAGGAAAAGAGGGAGGCAGTGCTATGTACAAATAGGGAAATGGACCATCAAATTCAACTCAGCATGCAAGTTCTGCACTGGTTCAATGTAAGTCTTCATCGAACACTTCCATCCATTCAAGCCTCCGCATTCTAACTTCGAATCCTCCAGTTCTTATAAACCAACTACCCATTTTCCAAATATTTTGACGTTCAATCTGGAATCAAACTGTTCACATCAACCTCAACTCGGGACGCAATTCTGAACTTATCCAGCGTAAGTGTTCGACTTATCTTTTGAGTCTTCAAATTCTAATCTCGAATCTTCCAGCCCTTAGGCATCCAGGACGCGTTTTTTCAAAACCTTTGGCATTCAATCTCGAATCAAGCCGCGCATCCAATTCAAATCCCACTCGACGCCCAAGTGTCACATAATTTCATTCAACGTAAGATTCGTTGCGTTACTCCCCCGCATTCTGACACTCAATTGTTCAGTTTTTCTTGCCCCAACGACGTGTTTTCCCCAAAGGATTTGACGTTCAATTTCGGATCAAACTCCCGCAAGTTCAACTCGGTACCCGAGTTCTGAATCATTCAACGTGAGTTTCGATTCATCGCATCAAGTTCTTGCATTCTGACGCTCAAATGTGCAGTTTTTATTCGTCCGACACACAATTTTCAAATAGTCTGCCCCTACAGCAAGTTCGGTCAACTTTTCAAGTCTTCAGGCGCGTTCATCCTCAGCGTACATCCACATTTCAGTGCGCCGAGTCGTCACATTCTAACCCTAGAATCTTCAGTTGTTCACGCACTAAGGACGACAATTTTCAAAAAGTTTCGACGTTCAGTCCGCTTGAACGGTTGCGGGTGAGTACATAAAGGTGCTTGTTTTCCTATCGAAGTTTGTCAACCTGGCTTGGACCTCCGTCAAGACCTCCCTGATATGATCCTTCCCTGACCTTTTCTGCCCTGCAATGCAGGACCCTCAGACATACAATTGTTTCCCATTTTGTTTGCTCAGATGCAACACTACTTGGGCCTGGTACTATGTTGAGATTCTCTCTTTTCACCTTTCTTCTGACTTCCCAGGAAAGAGTTCATGTTCAGGTTCAATACTGTTCAATATTACTCCGACGGACCCGTGCTCGGTAATCTATTTAACCAAATGTGACTCTACATGGCGAGCAGGGCTTAAGAATCGGGTCACCTCCCCGCGTAAACCGAAATGATCATCTTTCCTGCTTCCAAGAAGGTTTGTGTCGGCCCTTTCCGAAAACAGCCTGGTATGTACAAACTCACTTGACCGATGCGGAACTCGAATCCCTCGTTCTCGCGAATATTTTGATGGGCAATTTGTGACCACCCCTTCGTTAACATTCATGCTACCATTGTGCTGTTCTCAGCCTCTCGAAGCAATGGTTCAATGGTGATGGTGCTTGCTCATTGAACCTCAATACTGTATTATTTCGTTCAAATCGACATGGGGGGTGACACGTGACACATTTTACCGATCCGACATTTCGACAGGCGCCGAATTTTTGAATGTCACCCCGAAAATTTCGACATTTGAACCGAAAATTTCATCTTTTTTGCACTTTTTAGGCAGTTTGGGGACCTGCGTGACCACTTGGCGGTTCGACAGAGGCCCAAGTGACGTGTGACCTCGACCAAAATTCGACATCCACAGGGGGTGTGTGACATGTGACTGTCGATTTGAACGAAATAGTACAGTATATTCCATTCGAGCATGCAAATCAGGCTTGGTACACAGTGCAATCCTTCTACAACCCATAGATTGTTGTTATCGGTACTTTTTTTGTGTATCGCACTCTAGCCACTGCCACTTCTTTTAAGAACAAATAGTCACCCACCAGGCGAGGCCAAGCCGACGGGAGGTCAGGCGAGCGACGAGTCACATGTCGTTCTATCGATTCCAATTCCCTTTTACAGCCATTTGCAGAACTTAGGGCGCGGGCTGTTTTTTTTTTTTTTTCCCCGCTTTTCAATGATAATCATTATTGTGAGCTCAGTTCTTGTCAGTTTACCTTGTAAATATGCTCATTGTGTTCGCAATGCAAATGCGGAGGGCACCACGGTCCCCGTTTTTCCTGATGCGATCATAATTGCCTTATTGGGAAAATATCGGCCTTTTTGTACAGAACTTGTCGCATACTCTGTGTTATGGTCAGATTGACCTATAAATTTGAGACAACACACTTGTGAGTATTACGAAGGGCTAGAGATACCGGTATTTTGAATGTGTGCTTTATTTCACCGGTAATCTGCATTCTCATGGTGAGAGATATCTGAATACCTTGTATATGAGAAATAGATTTGATATATAAAATACCGGTATCTCTAGCCCTTCATAATACTCACAAGTGTGTTGTCTCAAATTTATAGGTCAATCTGCCCATAACACAGAGTATGCGACAAGTTCTGTACAAAAAGGCCGATGTTTTCCCAATAAGGCAATTATGATCGCATCAGGAAAAACGGGGACCGTGGTGCCCTCCACATTTGCATTGCAAACACAATGAGCATATTTACAAGGCAAACTGACAAGAACTGAGCTCACAATAATGATTATCATTGAAAAGCGGGTAAAAAAAAAAACAGTCCACGCCCTAAGTTCTGCAAATGGCTGTAAATTTTCAATTGTTCTTCAAATTTCATTTTCCTTATCGAAGGAGGACGAGAATGAAAAGTGTTTTGGTTTCCAACAAGATGCTAGACATAAGGGTCATTCACGGTTCCATAGATGCTACGGGAATCCGGCCATCTGGCTAGCCTGCACCGAAACAGTCCGCAACTCGAGCTGGAGCAGGTTAAACTTCCGATGGACGAATTTGCGTGAGGCGGGAATGGTAAGGGTAAAGTGGGCTGAAGAGTTTGCCTCGGCGTCAAAGCTGCGGGTCGTTCTAACTTCGCGCCTATAGACCATTGTTTGATTTACCAACTCAACTTAATTACTATGTTAGGGTTGGCGGCCAACTTCTTACACTCGGGACCAATGCCTTTCGTGCAAACAGTATGACTACGCGACGGCTTCGTTGTTTTTAGAACTGGTTCGTTGCTCGCCATTCGCGTTCGATCAGGTTCATCTCGGTTCAGCCTCAATGCTTGCGCAATCAAACGAACGAACACCGGACTAAAATAATAAGTACAGCGATAATATGCTACAACAGTTCCAACCCGATCCCCTTGGTTGTAGCTGTAACATACGTGTTTTGCAATCGTTTCGGTGGAGGGACGAAATAGGAATTATATTTGGTCGTGGCAGAATCACTGCTACGAGCTTCCTACGGTTGAAAATACGTGGTAAAGATACCATGGCCAATGCCCCTCACTGCTCTGGGTCCATATAAATTCGGGTAAAATAAAAGCTGGGGGCTTGTTCGATCACCGGAGCAGAAAAGAACCCGAGCTATCATTATTCAGTCTAGACGCTACCACAATTTGAACCCGGGATCGGGAAAGCTACAACCCACTTTGTCGACAATCGCTTCCGTTGAGGATTGGGTTGACCCGGGCCCTCAGCTCGGCTTGCTCGCGTTTTTAACCGACCTGCAACTCAGAAAATGAAGGACCGGGAAGATCAAATGTCTGCTCCTAGGAAACTCTTTTCGCAACTTTCCCACGGTTGAAAATATTCCGAACGGTGGTCCAAATACCAATTCAGCCCCGCGTTAATTACACTGGGTCCATCTAGATTCAGGCTTTAGATAGCAACAAGGAAACGCGGCGACAGCATCCGCACCAGAAAGTCGGGCTTATGTAAATATGCAGTCTCGAAACTTGGCGCGAAATCGGACTCAGAACTTGAAGAACCACGGTCGAGCACCATTCTTGTGATATCCTTGTGTTGAGATGGGTTCCCTCATACCGAAAAGGTCATGCATGGCTTACTGAATTATCTTTGCCAGCTTCCTATGATGGACATAGCACTACTAGCAAAATAGAATTATCTCTTCATCCGGAAATCTCAGCTTATTCGGGAAACCGGCTCTGTTCCTCGCCCGCGTTTTCGCTTCTTTCCGACCCTGGCTTTATTGCAGACGTTTCGCTGCCTCGAGTCAGCCGGGACGGACGACCCCCCCCGCGAACACACACAAAAGACTAAGCTTCTCTCCCTCATCTAGCGGCGTGATATTATGTATATTAGCTTCAGCTGCTCCTCCCTCCGACGGTCCACTATCCTTTGGCACCCACCTTGTTGTCACACCTAGGCACATACTCTTCCATCGGTTTGTTTATCTGCACAAGATTGGCGTCCAGCACAACGACCTTGAGCCGAGGAACATAATAAGGTTAAAGTCATCTTCGGAGTCGGGGCCTTTGATCATCAACTTTCATCACGCATCGCTAGATTACAACTGCCCCCGGTCGTCGTGCAAGGAGCTTCTCCACGTTGCGCAGGCTCTTGACCTCGATGCAGGTGAGTAATGTTTAATTAATGTACACCTCCCTTGTCATCTTGTTACGCAGCACCCAAGAGTGACTGGAGAGGCCGGAAGCAGGGATGGCAACGCTTTCAACCGTATATAATGTTGTTCTGGCTTTCATATGTGCTGTAGTCTTCGCTCTGAGCGGGTTCGTGTGTCGTCCACGTAACGTTTGAACTTTTTGCGTTCTAGGTGGCTGCATGGATATATTTGTGCGATAAATTTGCAATGTTAGCACCGCTTCCGACTCAGGTCTACTTGCATATTCGGCGACTCAATTGTCTCAGGGCCTAACCAAACCCTTGCTTATTTTTTAAGTAGGTACCTCATCGGTGTGATTATTCGCTTGCGTACGAATCACCCATATCAATAAACTGCACCCTTCCTCACTCAGCCACCGGGTATGTGTTTTACTGCGCTTACCGAGAAAGGTGCCCACTGCTAAGCTCAAGGCTCCGCATCTCGTCCAAGTTCACTCCCCCTCTCAAATTTCAACTCCGCGACGGTCGGCGCCCCGCCATCACGATGCCCCATCATCACATCAGGAAATAAGCGGAAGGGCGGTCCGCGTGGATCTGAGCGGATGATCGGCGTCCGCTTGGCGTCCGTCGCGTCAGATCAGATACTGCTGGCGTGAAGCGGACCCGCGCCGACGTGGCTCAGATATGAGACAGCCAAGTTCACCAGCGCAGACCAGTTTCCCGTCAGTCGGGCGTGAGGTGGCCATATATCCCGCATTTTCAGCCGCTTTGGGCCACAATATTCCCGCCCCTTCCGATATTTCATGCGAGAGCATACGTTAGATTAACAGAGGACATATGAATTGCATGAAGTAGACGAATACATGGAGAAACTACGAAGGATGGGACTCACCTCGTAAATACACACGTGAAAAACACCAATAACCTTCAGGCAGGCATTGAAAATGTTTGAGGCTTGCGACTTGAGACTTGCCGATACTTGACGATACTGGAAAATTGAATGACTTTGGCGCGACGTTGAAGGCTTGATAGCTTGAGGAGGCTTGAAGGCATGAGACTTGAGAGGAATCGTTTGCGAGTTTGAGCTTGGGTGGGTGATGACAGCTTGGGACACAGTGTTCTTGGGTTGCGGCCTTCTTGTTCAGGTCGTCGGTCGAGGATATAACGGGAGTTGGATTTAAGACGGCCGAAAGTTGAGTAGGTTAGGGGACGGATTGAGGCTGTATTGCGAGCCTTCGGTGGCGTATTTTGACTAGTCCTCATTCAGGACATCTTGAAGGCTTGAAGTCGGCGAGCGGGGACCAGGAACCAAAGCAGAGATGGTGGGGTCGATGTAGAGCTCAGGGGAACCGCGAACGATGGCCGAGAGGCGCGCAGAGAGCGGGGTGGTGTGGTGGGAGAAAGAGAAAGACGATCAACATCCATCAAATTATCAACAAGCGTGATGATGCGCGCACGGACCTTCGACAACCATCAATTGAGAGCAATCAACTTTCCTCCCGCTGCCCCGCCTGCCCGTCCGATTCGCGAACTTGAGGGACACAAGAAGGACATATGTCCATGTATTATTCTATTGTACTTTACAATTACATGCAGCATGTAGAAATAGGGTTAATTATTTTATTGTGCAGTGGAACTGTACGGCTGTCGGTTGACGCGTACGCGCAGATACGCTCCAATGATGAAGGAAAAGACTGAGAGTGAATTGTCAGTGGCCCGCCAGCCCGACGACAGCTGGCGAGGTCAGATACGCGCTCATCAGCTGGCATCAGACTGATCAGCGCCGTCAGCTCCAATCCGGCGATTGCTTATTTCCTGATGCAGCCGAAATCAAACCTCCCACGTGCTCGATTACCTCTGCTGAAAGCCTGAAACGGACTCTCTTCCCGCAACGACAACGCCTGCGCCGCGCAAACGAGACCATGGAGGCTGCGAGGCGCTGACGGGGTTCGTTTACATCCCTTACCTCTGGATGATTTCTGGCCGTTGGAAGTCAAGCGCAAGATTCGAGCAAGACGACGGTAAAGAGAGAGATTGCAGAGGATGGCAGCGCGCGACAACGACAGCACCAAGGCGGACCCCAAGCCGCGGTATGTCCAATTCGACCTATACCTTAAGCCTCGATACGTCTTCCTCTGGTTCAAGCATCTCATCGGCGGCGTCAGATACAACCGCGAGTGGACCTTTCCATGATCAACAACAACGCATCCCGCCCTTGCGCGCGTATTTGCCCTCCTGCGTTGCTCCCGCGCATTCCCCCCGTGGGGCGCATCGTGCCACCACATCTCCATTGGCTTCGGTGGTACGGGAGGAACGCCATCTAGATCTGCCTGTCACCTTCCGACTGTGCCCTGATACTTCGCCAATGACACCAAGCGCAACATCAGCACGTCGAACAGAATCCCCCGCCCGAGAATTGGACGTGTCCCTTTGGCGACGAGTGCGTATGTGTCTGCCTTCTATTATAACACCTTCTATCGCGCACCACGCGCACTTTTCGTCACCCGCGATTTCACCCTTTGCTTTACCTTTTATTTATTCTCGTGTCCTTGCACCCCATGATGGACAGAAGCAGTCGACGCAGGCGCCGGTGGTCTGGACGAGGACGGTGTATAACGAATATGCTTGGGGAAGCTGTGGGCACAGACGCGCGCGTCGTTGTCGTGGGTGATTTAGATGAGGACAGCCTGGGGAGAGGGGCATTGGAGGCCGCCGCGGGTCGAAGCGCAGACACAAATTGTGGGTGTTGGGCGTCGCTCGGACGTGGAAGAGAAGGCAATAGTGGGACCACCGAACAGCGGACTCCGCGCCGCGGGTGTTCGAAGCAGTCCAAGTTGTCGCTGACGCATGGGACTGAAGCGAGGTGAGGCGAGGCGAATGCGGATGCGGAAGCGGGGAGCGGGGACGGTGCTGCGCATCACGTCGAAGCGGGCGAGATGGTGGGGTAGGACGCGCCAAGGGCGGAGGGGGCGCTGTGGTCCCAGAAGGAAGAGGAACGGACGCGGTAAGTCACCACTATTTTAACACTTCGCCACCTGGACCCACGATTCTGGCCAAAATACGTACTTCACCTTCCCGCAGTTCAATGTTCGTCATCCAGCAATTGTTAGAGGATACTGAAACTAGCAAACACGCATCCCTTGGTGTCCCGAATCTGCAGGCCTGGCAATCAAAAATCGAGATGGTCAGACCCCGGACTGTCCCGCCAGCGTCACCGCGGATACCAACCGCGCGGTGTGTGAGATCAATTCTCTCTTGATAAATTCCCGCTTTATCTCAGGACGCAGGATCGAACTGGTCTGAATATCTCAGCCAATCCCTCAACTGAAACGTGGTACTCAGTCATTCATCAGAATCAAGTCTCCGCACTGCCAGGCTTCAATTTAGCCCTTCACTCACCGCTTTTTTTTTCGCAACTAGGTGTTCGTGAACCGAATAACATTCACTTAGCGCTGATACCTTTTGGATCTGTGGTCACCGCGCCGGGTGGTTTCGATCTTATATCTGCTTCTTCCGATCTGATTGATTTGCTCGATACTACGTAGTGCTGGCAAGGTTCGGTTCGAAAATCGGTCCGAACCTGAACCGAACGCGATTTTCAGGTTCAGGTTCGGCCAACCCCGGAACCGAACGCCGCGTTCAGGTTCGGCGTTCACGCCTCAAGCCGCTTGAACCGAACCCCGAACCGAAAGAAGGTAAAACTAGTGATTTTAGACATATTTTGGGAATTTTGTGGTGAATTCTGACGTTCCCTTCTGTAGCTCTATGCAGAATTTATGCCTCTGTACCCCAAGGTTTGACCAAGATTTAATTTCACCTGGATCTCACGACTCTCCTGTCTAATTTATCAATGCAGAATTTTTCAACCGTGGGATTTCGTTGACTTAAGGGCCGTTTAGGCTCCGGAGGCGACTCTAGATGCGACTGACACGGTAAGCATAAAGAAACATCCAATACCTATCCTCATGGACAACTTTTCTCTTCCCCGAGAACGCCGAATTTTGCTCAGGTTCGAACCCGTTCGAACGCCGAACCGAACCTGAACGCAGGTTCAGGTTCGGGGTTCAGAGGGTGGCTGAACCGGACGCGGCGTTCGAGTTCGGCGTTCAGGGAAATGTGCCCTGAACTCGAACCGAACCGAACCTTGCCAGCACTAATACTACGGCATCACCGACGAACTATCACGCACCGCACTGCTCGTCTAATCCCGGCTCAGATTGTTGTTGTCCGGAAAATACGAGCCTTCTTGTCGGCAACCATGACTCTTCACAGACCTGGCCGTCTCAATGATTTCACAGATTGGATCGCATGAGATTTATCGTCGTGCTTCTGCCTGCCACCATAGCAGGCTAATGTTATCCTGAGAGATCTTATCCATCCACAGTTATGTTTAACTTGTGTTCATCTTCATGATCCTTTCCTCCGATCGACATCTTCTCCCGCCTGATAGATTTGCGACGAAGCAAACTATGGAGAGCTGTGGCTTGGCATTTAGCGTAGCGAAATTAATGGTCCACCAATTCAGCGGAGGGTGGCTCGCGGACACGAAATCCTTGTTTCTTTCGCTCCGAACTCACCGCTTTCGAAAGCTCAGCACGGCAAGTGAGAAATAGCTCATCACGTATTCAACCAACCATCAACATCGCATTTTCTGATCATGAATCCTGAGTAAGTACTGAAATAGCGTCAGGATACCGGTATAAAGACATCGTTCATCGTACTGGTTGCCTCCCCTCACCTTCTTCCCTTCATGCATAATTCTCTGTTCGATTCTATCCCTCCAAACACAAGGGATGCCGATTTAGTGCCAATGGAGGATGGCAACTCGGCGGACACTCTCCTCGACTCTGCTACCACTCTACTGCGGGCGTCGCGCGAAGGTAGGAGGGTTTCACGTGTGTAGTCAGTTGGCTTAATTTAGACCACTCCTTAGCTCCTCCCAGACGCCGATTGAAGTCCTCGACAACTTTGGGTCTGCTATCGCTAGTTCTCCACTCAGCACTGGTAGCCCTTCACTTAACTCTCATCGGTATATGGGGCGCCAGTTTGGAGCACCGCCTTGTGTTCTCTTTGGACAATCAGAAGACTGTTTCCTTTCTAATCACCGCCATCTCCCAGACATTCGGGACGGTACGAGTCTTTAGCTCTGATTCGGAGGTGACTGAAGGACAACACAGATTTATGCCGCCCTCCTCGTCTTTGTCACTCAAACTCTGTGGATGCGACGTAGCCTCCAGGTGGATCGAACATTGACGGCCATGCATGATCACGCCGCAGCCTGGACCGGCATTGGCTCCGCATTGCTTCATATATGGCACCAGAAGGCTGCTGCTGCCTCGCTCACCGGAACGTTCGCCGTCTTTTTGTATCTCGGGAACATCTTGGTTCTTCACATTTCGACCCCGGCGTTGTTCTCTCTCCAAACATTCAATTTTACTCGCCCGCTGCAGGTGGAAACAAACGGGCTCCCAAGCTATAATATTGGTCAATTCAATACGACGCCGGAATGGTGGGACACATTGTAGGTAAAATTTTCCTTGAGGGCCAATGAATGCATTAATTTCCCAATAGCACCAACATGACATCTTATGCGTCGAGCTCACTCTATTACCTGCCGTCAGTCCTAGGAAACACAAAAAACCTCGGGGTGAACGGAAGTACACTGTATGATGTCCTTGACCTCAGTTCTGGCTCAGGGAATGTTACCGTCCACGCTACCGGCTTCAACATCACTTGCACCTACCTGCACCCATCTCCAGACTCCCTGTCCTATTCCGGGGACACTTGGCTCAATGATTCGTATAGTGGGACACTTACAGTACCCTCTACTCGTCAGTTGATATACCCACCTTTACATCTTGTTCTGATCGTCGTAGAACCGGGGGTAATTTCCGTGGGGGCCGGAGGTTTAATATCCATCACCTTCTACAGCACCATTCCGATCCTCGACTCTGAAAATAACCACCCACCCGAGGTCACTCTCAATCCCCCCATGAACACGACCATCCTTCCGGTCGCCTCCATCCAACTCTTTCAATGCTCACAATCCCTAGTCAATCAAACGGCGGTCGTCGACGCTCAGTCACGGATGCTGCTCTCTGTGGAGCCCGAAATCTACAAGAAAACATCGACGTGGTTGCCGTCAAATACGTCTGCGGTAAATATTAGCACTGGGAACCCTTTTCTCGATCTGGTGCGTGTTTCCTTTCGGAATTGGCTTCACATTTATATTCCTGGCAGTGGCGATCATGGTATAGCAGCATCCCTGTCTCCGCCTTTCCGCGCGATGGCAATATGGGGGGGTCTAACTTCGTCTCCGTGGCTGATATGTAATGAAGGTTCTACTTCTTTTGATCTCGCTAAATGCACCCAGGTATATCATCGAGAAGTTGAACTTGCATCCTGCAAACCTTAACGACGCTCCCAGCACTGCAATGCTTCACGACCTCGAAAATACGCTGGGAGAGATTGTTGCTGGCATGTTTTGGACCCGTAAGTCCAAATTTTGTGAAGAGAAATTGTTACTTACTTGGGTGAAGTTGGGAACATTCTGCCTACATCAGGATTCTTTTGGTCTGAGGAGGTTACTGGGTTGCGAAATAAATCTACGTACTTCTGGAATCCGACACGGATCGGGCCCTCGATGACGCCTCCAACTTTACTTCGAGGCAATGCCAGTGTCACCGAAATACAAACCCGAGCACGGTTGGATGTAAGTACCTTGGATTCGGAGTTCCTCGCGGAACTAAGCCCTCCCACAGTTGAGCATAATCGCGGTAGTATCCCACACTCCACTTCCCACTTGAAAAATACTGATGATTCACAGATAGCAGCTGGGCTTACCGCGTCCGCCATACTCACCCTTCTCTCACTCCCACCGGTCATCCTGAACAAGACACCACAGAAGGAAAGTCCCCTCGATGGTACGGGGATGTTGCATGCCATCTGGCTATACCGAAACAGTTCGGAACTCGAGACGGAGCTGGAGCAAGTTGAGCACCCGACGGAAGAGAATTTGCGTCAGGCGGGAATGGTCAAGGTCAAATGGGCTGAAGGAGGGTTGCGTCGGCAGAAAAGCTTTTGATTCATTCTAATTCGCTCCTTGCGCAAAATTTGCGAGGGACGAGATTATCGGGAAACGATCCTGGGGCACACGTAGAGTGGACTGGATGAAATTTAACAGATGTGTCGATCATCGCTCAATGATAGTTGCGTCACACTAGTAGTTTGCACAAACTGCATGCCGAGTTGTTCGCCCAAAAATCGTGTAAGGTTGTCTTTTATTGATTGTTGAAATTCCGAAATTATTGAAGGTCCGGGCCGACCGCTCCTTTCGCCTTGAGGTTGAGTTGCTTCCCCATAGCCTGCCACAAGCGATATGCTGCACACACAGTGACTCTTATTAATTAATATGTACCGCTGCACAACAAGAACCGTTATTCGAGATCGCCGAGATCGCCGATGAAACAACCGGCGACAGAATCAATATGAATTCAAGTCGATGGGGAGCTGGGCGATGGTGATTCTGTGTTTGGTTGGTCACGACTGTGACCGTACGCGTCAAGATTCTCACCTCACCGTCGCGACCATGCCCTACGCCTCCGCAGAAACAATCTCCGAGGCCGACTTCGGGAATGCGCTGAAGATGCTAGAACCTCTTCTAGTCAACTTGCCCACCCAACTGCCTTCGAAAACAGGCTCGGACTCCACATTTCAAGCATTTGTCGCGTCCCCATTTACCTTGGACGAGAAGTACTTTGAGCTCACCGAGGACGAGGTGAGCGAAATGCTCAAGCGCTGTTTTGGTTGGCAGACGCGTTCGACGGGTCACGGCATCGTGGCCATCACCGAGCGGGGACCAGGAATCTGTGCTGTCGCCGGAGTGCACACATAGAGGGGGGACTGGATGAAATTCAAGAGATGTGTCAATCATCGTTGACAATTATGTCGCACTACTATTTCGCACAAACCGAAATATCCCATTCGGTACGGTGGGGGTTACTAAGGATTTCCTATGCTATGCTCAGTCTTGAGGTAAACCCAGATTTAAGGTGAAACTGCATCTAACTTAGACTGAATTTATGATTGAGCACCGCCAAAAACTCGCCAGAAAGCAAGGGGTTGCCGGGCCGTGAATGCCGGACCCGGACCAGGTAGGGTGGTTCGGCCGCCGGGCTGGAAAAATAAAACTGGGGGTCATTTATTTTTGGCTGAGAAACGGTCTAACAGGGAAGTCTTGAGCGCTCTATATCTGTTTCAAGTGCTACAGACATTTCTTTTACCCTAGGGAGCTGAAAATGTTAAACCAGTTGGAGATTGATGGCCGCGAGTGTCGGGATCAAAATTCAGTGATGTTTAAAAAAATGGTTGTTGCAAGTGTAAGCGGAAATCGTGAGGCATCAGCGGTGCCCTTGCTAATTCTATGTCTTCCAGTTGCCATCTACGCCTGTGGTACTTCCCACATTGTGGTGTTGCACCCTCATTTCATGCTCCCAAAGCTCTCACAACATGTACTTACACTATGTCCATGCAGCGGAAGATGCCGAACACGTGACAAATTGCCTTATGGGGACCGGTTGCTGACATGGTTATGCTTACGATGATACGCTGCGGATCGGGACGACCGGGGGAAAATGAGCTGGATGCTGGGCCTCGATGTATGGCTAAACCACACACTAAACACACTCCAAATCAAACACCTAATCACTTCTCCGCTTGTATATGCGTTCGTGGGGTTCCAACCGAAGTATTACGGCTGTTGCAATAGCTGAAAACTAGGTTTCGACTTAAAGCTTTAAGTCGACCGCTTGGTTTCTTGGACCTATTGGGTGCTGATGCGACCTTTATAGTTCTTAGAAGAGTTGTGGTTTTCAAAAAGGTTTGTGGTGATGGACACCGGGTGGTTGTGTGGTGAACTAAACTTACACCACCAAAGTGCCGACACGTCGGAGACAGCCAGGACAGTCACCGCGCAGACAGCTGAAGAGAAGTATGGCCACATCTGGTAGCTATGTGGCCACCAGCTATCCCTCTCAGCTGGCGTGCCAGCTTCCGCCCAGCTGGTTGGTCATGTGTTGGTATGACGGTATCCACGCAGCTGTTGTCACTTTGACAATTTTGAATAAACAGTAGTCGTAGCATTGGGGACAAAAGAACTGAAATTTAAGGAGCCTAGAAGATACTTACATCGCTTGCACCGGCACTCATAATATAATCAGCGTCACTTGTGGCGACTTCGGAGTTGCTTGCGAATTGTGACCGGGAGGAAAACTCAATACAACTTCGAGGAATTCAAGATTTGAATTTCGAAGGCATGTCCAACTTAACACAAATGAAGTTGGAGTCGGACGAAAGTTCAAAGGGCGCGTTGTTGTCTGCAGTTTGGTTCATTACGTTGTTGACAGGTCACGGGCTGGTTCATCGCGCTCTGAGTCCTTCCTTCCTGCCCTCATCTTTGAGCATTGTCTCCTTCCAATTCCTTCCCCCAACAGCCCCCGGGTCGGTCTCGACGATCTCCCTGATGTCACCATCGCCCATCGCCTTCCAAGAGCGCCATCTTGCGTTCGGTTGTAGCAAGTCGCCACCGCGCTCGGCCGCAGTGAGCAATGCATGCGCCAGCGTGGTGGAGGTCCGCAACGTACCTGAGAGCAAGATTCATTACCTCTTCGCCCTTGCGTTGCCCCTTCCCTGCATTCGCCCCTCGCGGTGGATCACCGCATAACCGCCGCTCTGCTAATATCCATCAAATACCTTTCTTCAAAACCCATGGCTCTTTGAGCTCGAATTAGCTCCATATCTTCCTGTACCGCTTCAAGCTTCAAGCCCTTCTGGGTCATCAACCTCAGAGCAAGTGTCAATATCAAACCTACGCCGAAAGTTCTCGAGTCGTCAACTCAACAAACCCCCAATCGATTGACTTGGTATCGCTTGTTCAATATTCCAAGCCGTTGAGGTCGAAGTCTCAAATGTGTCAAGCTGCAATCAATTCGAAGTCGTCAAGCTGGCCTCCTGCACGCGCATGCGCCCCATCCTATCCCGTCCTCCCTGTCTCCGCGTCCACATTGTCTCCAAGGTCGTCCGCCTCCGCACTGTCGACACCCACACCAGTTTTCACTGGGCTCTCGTCTTCAATCCGTTATCAATGTCCGTCAGGTGATGACGATGTCGTGGCATAGGCCTCATTGTTTTCTCTGCTTGGTTATTTCCTGTGCTGGGTCGTGTAATGTGTACATAGATAGTACGGTGCACTGGAATGTACCTCATTCTCAATGGTCATTTCTATCTTTTTATCCGCACCCCGGAAGCCTGAAACTAATCTGTCCCAACAAGTGAAGGACAGGTGCGCTTGCAGCTCGCCCTCAGCTGGAAGTGGCCTCACGATGGAGCTATTCGCTCCTCAGGCTAGGAGCCAGTCGGACCGTGCATGGCGCCCAGCCGCCGGCGACATATGTTGCACATGTTGGTTCCACCTGGCGCACAGGTGTCCGCCAAATGGCGGTGTAGTTCGACACTGGGTTTGAACTGTAACCGAAGGTTGACAAGTTCCGCTGTAATATTCGCTGACGCTGACGCTGAGACCTTAAAACGCTGACACTGACGCTGCACAACAAATATAATCCAATCCCAATATATTGGTAGACACCAAAGTATCTAAAGACACTCAAATGTACACCGAATGGATTCCGTGAGACTTCCCGGACAGAGGCACACGTTATGCTGTGCTCCTAACAAGAAGGGTACGGTCCACTGGCTTCCACCTAAGCTCTACACCTACTTATATACTGAATCCTACATACCAAATACTACAAAACATGGAAACTCGAAATAGTAATGTACATAATAGTCCAAACATTGAGTCCGTGAAGGTACGGACTCCTACTGAATACAATATACTAATTTACATATGAATCTTGACTTGAAAAGGTGAATAATCTGCATGGATGTTGGTACAATTAAAATAAATAATATATGTCCGCTTCTGGCGTGTCCAAATAATATCCAGCCTCGTCGTGTCGACCTAATTCGGTGTGTGTGACTCCTGGTGAATCATCCTCGAGTCATTCGAGTCAATTCGAGTCATTCGTGAATAGCCATATGAGTCTATTCGAGTCAAGACTATTAATAGCTTCTTGGCATCACGATTTTGGTTTAGCCGGCGGCAAGACCTTGCTGCCGCTACTGCTCCCTTTGAGGTGCCGTTCCTGGTTATGCCGTCGGACCTTTCCGGTCCTCGGATCTTCGGCCTGATTGACAGGAAATGCCAACTCTACCGTAGACAAATGTTCTAGTCAACATAGGCTGCCCCTGCATAGCTCCCATTCCTCAACCCTGGTCATGGATGGATAGTATTTCCTCCTGTCCTTGATTAGAGTGAACGCCCAACTCCTACGAACCCTGAGGGCTTGTTAAAAGAGAAGGTTTGACTTAAAGCTTTAAGTATGATTTTGACTTTCCGGCCAGTATTGACCTTCCAGTGAGTTCCCACCTTAAAGCTTATAGTATATACGCTACTGTCTCCTAGCTAGCTGCCCGGACCGACACTAGCCCCCTGTTGAGTGATTTATATAGCCGATCACAATACAGCTAGTGGCACAGAATGAGCAAAATTGGCAAATTCCGCGCGTGGCCCAATTGCTGGCTTATCAACGAGGTAGGGTGGTTCAGCACCCTCGGCTTAATTTGAAAAACCGGGTCCGGTTCACTTTTTCACAGAACTTTACCTCCTTGCCAGAAAGTCGGCGACATCATCCAGCCGAAGGAATCCAGGATCACTGCCTTACAGAGGGTAGATCTTGCTCCAGTCTCGATCTCAATTTGTTTTGGAGATTCAAGTTTCCTCACCGAGGTGTTCGTGCAAAATCGCCCAAGGGTGATGATGAAGATCCGGGCCGAGCGCTCCTTTTGTCCTGGGGTTGAGTTGCTTTCACCACAACCTGCCACAAGCAATATATTGCCAACACCGGAAATCTTGGAAGCCGTTGACTTTTTGTCGACTTTGGTTCTCCACATCGACCTTTCTCAATTACATAATCTGTATACCGCTTCACAACGAGAACCATTAGGGTCATTCACGGTTCCCTTTTTCCGGCCCTTTTTCACTCCCTTTTTCACTCCCTTTTTTGCTGCCTCTTTGAATTTTCAACATTCCAATTTGGCTACATGATAGGTGTAGTTCTGAGTCTACAAGATATCCACTGCGGTATACAAGCCTCCTGGCATGCAAACCATGTACCTTCAAGCAAAGGGGAACAAAAAAGGGAGCAAAAAGGGCCAGAAAAAGGGAGCACCGTCGGGGGGTTTCACAGTTGCCCTTTTTCTGGCCCTTTTTGTACTTGTACCTCTCTTGTATTTGGCCAGTTTTATAGCTACAAAGTTCGTTTCTTCCCTTTTAGACCCTTTTTACTCCACTGAATTGAAAAGGGAAAAAAAACTGGGTGGAAAACGGAAAAAATGGGAAAAAGGGAGAAAAAAGGGAGTGAAAAAGGGCGGAAAAAGGGCAACTGTGAACGACCCTATAGATAGCGGGCATTGCCGTGCAGCGGGCTAAACAAATTATTTAATGCACAAAATCGACCGGCGCCAAGACTTTCCTTTTAAGGTAATGATACCATCGAAGATAGATAAAATCTTGCCTTTTGTGGCCTGATGGACGAGTGGCCGGATTGGGATGCCATGTTGTATCCGTCCTTGTGGGCTCAGTTCGGGTCCGTTCGGGATGGTGAAAAGGCAAAGTTGTAGGCCTGCATGGGACCTGTCGTTCATGTGTTAAAATGCAGTGATAGGCAGAGAACTGCGGATATTCACCATTGTGTTAACAAGTCAGGAAGTAGGGCATGTGGAATGTCTGAGGCCCAAGACTAGCAACTTTCACATTTCCCGTGTTTTATTCCTCAGTACAAGTCAGTGTTTATTTTGAACTCAGTCTGAGAGTCAAAGTGAGTTATAATAGCATATTAAGAGTTTCTAGACCATCAGACCACCAGTATACCACTTTTAAGACCGGAAAACGAATTATCATCTATTTCATCCCTGTACCCAAGTAGCCACCAGACAGAATCCCAGGGTGAGTTACGGCCCTTCAGAAAATCGATTACCACATATCCTCGATTCCAGACCTCACAAAGTACCTCACACCCCGTCCTACCCTGTTCAATCTATACCGTGTTCAACTTATATTTGGCCCCACAGTAAAGCACATCCACTGCCTGAGATCGTTCTACCAGCGCACATGGGTTAATTTTATACCAGTAACCTTCCACCATCTCAGTTTGAGCAAGCTCATTACCGCGCCTGGCCGACAATTCGTTTGGCCTTGATCCCCAACGGTCACCGTCAGCTTGAAGTCTGCGGTACTCAAACCCTTGCATATGCACCCCCCTTATCGATCCAGCACCTGCAGCAGAGAGAATTCTGCGATTTTTCCAATCACCTTCCACCAGTCAACCCCAGTGAAAAGTCCGTGTTGGCAAGTCGAGAGAGAAAGGTAGAGATGCAATGAAAATATTGCCTGCCAAAATATTTAGCATACATCGATTTCATTGCATGAACATCTATTGGTATCGAGGGGAATCGAGGCAGAAGGGATTAGACTCGTAACCAGTCTGCGATACGGCAAAAGAGAGGGTGAGGTTGTTTGCCATAGGCAACGGCAAATAACCTCATCACTACTTTTGCCGTAGTGCAGACTGGTAACGAGTCTAAGAAGGGTAGACTCGTAACCAGTCTGCGCTACGGCAAAAGAGAGGGTGAGGTTGTTTGCCATAGGCAGACTGATACTACTCGGCCTTGATCAGAGGGCTGCGCCCGGAGTTTGAAAAAATCTCCCCGAAGCTGGATTTTGCTCAATTTATTGGGTCTTTCCAAACTTTTTCAAAAATCGGTAATCTAACACCTTCAAATTTGAGTTCTGTCTCTTTAGAATATATTTCTATGGCCTAGAGGCTGAGCTGTGAAAATTTTAATTTTGGCGGGGAATTGATGGCTCGACACAGCCACCCGATCGGCACTCTCGGCCCCCCGCCAAAAGTTCAAACTCCGGGCGCAGCCCTTTGGCGTGGCCCGAGTTGTACCAACCTCATCACTACTTTTGCCGTAGTGCAGACTGGTAACGAGTCTAAGAAGGGATGCAGTTATTTTTGGATGCGCCGATGCGGTCTGCATTTGTGTAGCAAGATCAATAGAGATATTTAGCTTTGAAATCACATCCATGTATCCAGAAATTATGAATGCATTGACATATCTACTAAACAAGATCTGAATACATCTACAACAACGCCGCCAGATTCATATGGTAGTCCAGTGCCGCTTGAGATCGTCGAGGTCCCGAGGGTGTTTGGAGTCTGGAATGCCTGAAGATGTTTTGAAGGGAGTCTTGAAGGGAGTCTTGAGAGGTTTTGAATGTCTGGTAATCATTCTTGAATCTTGAATCTTGAAGCTTGAAGCTCAAGGGTGTTGGTTGGGTGACGAGTCAAATCGGGAGACTGGATGCCGATTGCGCTGGCCTAGCACTTGGAGGCTTGAATGCTGCGGTAGGATAGGAGAGGGTGGCCGAGTAATTGAGATTGGGGTGGCATACACGGGCACAGCAGCGAGGTCAATGAGCAGGGTGGTGGGGGAAAGAGACAAGAGCATCAATATCAACATCACGCGATTTAATACCAGCTGGCGCCGGGGCCGCTCGGCTACCGACTTGTCGAGTTGCATCTTTTCAGTTGTGCTGTCGCGGTCAGATTGTGTGAATTGGAGGGAGCGTCGGCACAATCCACTCTATTCCTGGTACCATATACCAGGTCTGGAACACGAATAGCCATCACGCCCGGCATTGCTCGGCCATGACACGTGAAATTCAGCATCGTGGCGGCATTGTAAATAAAGTCAAAACTATAATCTATAAATCCGGATATGGGTAAAGTTGTTAAAAACTCATGAAAAAAAACCCGAACTGGATAAATGGTTCGGAGTAGGCTGAAATCTCTCAATTCTCACGAGGCGAGACTGAGGCGAGTAGGCCGAGACCCACGAGCCATGAAAAAAGAGTATGGATGTTTGCATATGCTACAGGGTCTGGGAAGAGGTACCAGGGATGCCCAGAGGGCCTTGATAATTTCAATCTATATCAACAGAAAATGAAGGCTACCTAAGCGAAAATTTGATGGCAAGCGACTGTGTCAAGATCTCTAAATATTTCCCTCGCTTGTTCATATACGTCCATATTTACCTCTTTCTGAGGGTATCCACCAACACGGACTTTTCACTGGGAGTCAACACCCATCCGACTGAACACACCAAGGCGCCCGCTCGTTCGGGTGATTGAAACAAGGTCACCCAGACAGCGCCCGTGGCGAGATTTTTTGGTGCCTGAAGTGTGAAAACATTCAACAATGTTTGTACCTCAGGGCCCATTTCTCTTTTGAAAACATTGATCCGACCGAAGACCAACAGCGCGGCGAAGGAAACTTCTTATTTTGCGCATCTCTGTTCGAGCCGACACGTCTAAAGGGAACCAAAACCCACGCCTGGAACTTTCGTCACGCGTGACATCACACATCAGGACAGCACCTTTTTTTCAACCAGCCCGTCGACGCAACGCTGGGGGGAACGGCATTCCCCCCAGACCCCCCTGCTCTTTCGCTTGCGCTGGCCTTTTTGCTGGCGCTAGCCCTTGCGCTGGCGCTAACCCTTTCGCTGGCGCTAACCCTTTCGCTGGCGCTAGCCCTTTCGCTGCGCTGGCCACGCTGGCGCGCCCTTCGTCTTCATTTTCTCCCCTCATTCTCTTCTCTTGTTGCACCTTGCACCTAGATACTTTCTGAAGTCTTGGATTGTGAAATTAATATTTCTCTCTGTCTCCACACACTGCGCAGTGCTACCCGGCAAATAAGAGTACTCCAGGACATTCTAAGCATCAATCCAAACAGTTCCATCCTAATCCCATATTTCTCAGATCCAATAACTAATTATGTGGGGTATCGGTTAAGAATTACAATTTACAGTGTAACTACTTGTGAGCCGCGAGGCATCAATGTTCACCAGATGCCATGGGACTCATGGCGTCGTTGCTTTCGTTGTTGTTCAAATGGGGCGGGTGCATTGGAGTGATTGGTGCCTATAGCAGGGGCGGATCGAGCTTCCGGCGGAATTGTTGGATCTTTTGCCAGCCGCACGGCGAGACCAGATCCATCAAAGAACCGCTCAAGCTCGGAACGCGGAACACCAAAATCTAGAAGTGCCTGCAGCCTGTGAGCCAGAACATCTTCGGCAGTATCTGCGGCTTGCATAAGTGAGTTGAGGGAGACTCTATCTTGTATTGGGGAAGGGGGAGAAATAATGTCTGGTGATGGGAGGAAGTCGAACCGCGGGCTTGGCGTGTGGGGCTTGGGGAGTTGAAGTATGGAGTCATCGTCTTCTGAGCGAGTTTGTGCAGATGTGAATGGAAATGGGAGAGAAACGTCGCCAGGCAGGTCAAAAATAATTGCACTGCTGTCTAACGCGAGGTCAAAGTTGCATTCGGAGCTGGCTGAGGTGAAGTCTGCATCGGGCATGGGAGAGTCCGGTTCAAGACTCGGTGGGGATTCTGAAGTTGGCGGGGTAGGAGGCATGGGAGAGTCGTTGTATATGTGAATCGGCGTTGTAGAAGACGGGATAGTAAGATTGCCGGTTCCTTCCGTTTGGAAACTCTGGTCACCAGCCTCAGATACCGCGAGGAAGGTACCAAACCCTTCCAATTCCGATAACACTGCGTCAATGGGCTACTGCGGGTCGCCGTTATCCTCCGCATCATCCTCTTGGACCTCCGCCATCATCTTTTCTTCAAACTCAGCCGTCCAGGGCCCTACCGCATCCTTTTCGTCAGCACTACTTGAGTTGAGTACTGCATCAAGCCAGGTTTGTGCCTTGCGTATCAAGTCCTCGGTTGTGGGGCTGGCAGGGATCGGGTCGGTTAAAGGCACGCGAGGGTTCGGCTTCGTAACCGAGGGTTTCGAGGGAGCTGCTGCCGCTGATTTCGAGGACGCAGCGGCCGCTGCACGAGAACGCGGAACGACAGGGTTGTTGGATTTTGGTGCTTCAGTGCGCATGCCGTCGTAATAAACTTTCCTCTCCCGGCGCTCTGCCCATTTCTCGAAAAACTCCGGAAGGACAGTTGTGATCATTTTCAAGATCCAGTAGTCAATGCGGGGCAGTCGGCCGGAATGCATGTAAGGCGCAAAGTAGACACCCTTCAGACGTCCGTTGAACGATTCCAAAGGGTTTGTCGTTCACGCTATCTGTGACACTGGCACTCCCATTCGTGCCGCGGCCTCGTCGACACCAGCCAGGGACCACGACTTCCAGAAGTCACGAACCTTCAGGTACGCTTGGAGGTAGGTGAGGAACGCCAGTGCTCCTTTACTCTGGTCCTTTCCTGCGCGAGATTTCGCCAGTGTCTTGAAGTGCAGAACCTGCGCATTATACGCGGTGATTGCGTCGTCGTAATTGTTGATCTCTTTCAACAGTTTCATCAGAAATTTGGCCAGATGCGAGCGGATGAATTGTCGTTCTGGGCCTTTAGTGATGACACGCAGGTAACGGTTGAGCGCGTTGCGCCAGGCCTGCCAAACATGGAAGAGACAGAGCAGGAGGATAATGGCAGTCCAGTTTTTGCGCAGGCCATGGCGTTCCCGAGGATCATTATCCGTACTGCCTACGAATGACTCAAATTCTTCGCCGGCTGCATTCGTGCCCATATCTGTTTTCCACAGCTTCAATAAACCTTCCAACAGCACTTTGTCATCGTCAGCATGGACGGCTTTGGTCTCTTTTTTCGCGGTAAACATCATAAAGGCGAGAGGCAGTCCTTTGTTCTCGTCATCTATCGCCATCACAATTGCAAGCAGAGCGCGGCCGTTGCAGACACCGAACGTCAGGTCCATCAGAACCTGCCGTCGGTGGCCATATTTCCAAGCGAGTAATTTCTGTTCCGGCGTCATGAGAATGATACTGAAGCGATCGGTCTCGTCGGGGATGTAGGGAGAATAGGCGACGCAAGCGGCGGAGAAACGGGGATCGGGGGGCTGGGGCTTTTCTTTGTTGAACCAGAGATGGAGATTATCCTGAGCTGTGCTCCGCTGAGGGATACCGGACTCTCTGGCAATTGTGCGATAAAGGGAAGTCGACTCGTAGTCCATGAGAACATAGCGGTAAGAGTCATCGCCAACCTCAACGCCCCAGCGCGCATGAGAGAATTCACGACAATGTTGACGTAGCTGGGCGAGAGGAATGTTCTTGCGTAATAAAGATAATGCATGGTCTCGGACAAGTGGGTGCAGCGGTATCTGGGGATTACGGTCTATTGTATGCGTGTCGAGACAGATTGCTGAGTGTGTGAAGTCTCCAAGAATCTCGTCTATAGTTAGAAGCATATGCGCTGAGGCTACGGTGTCAGCCAAATGGATAAGGGTGTGAGTTTTTGTGGCGTACTGGATGCATCTGTACTGGGCTCATAGTGGGTGGTGGTGATACGAAACCAGCAGCCACAGTCGACGTTCTCCCAAGCCATTTCTCTCTTTTTTGATGCAAGGCGTCCGCTGGTGTGGTCGCTGCCGCATTGACATTGATAGATCGCACGGTAGCGAGTGAGTTTACGAGATTTGTCGACCGCGTTCACAGTGTCCTTGATACTGGTAACAATCACGAGCTTGGAGCGGGCGTCTCGGTTGATTTCGTTGGGTAGATGGAGGGAAAAGTCCGTAAACGCTTGGAATGCACGGTCTGCAAAAGATTACTTAGAATCTCGGTTATGGGAATCGACGGGAGCTGGTGAGAGTTACCCTGGTCTTTCGGGCTATTTGAAAATCTCATAGTATCCATTCCCATTGCTTCGATGTGGTGAAGAGCAGCGTCACGCGCGGTGTCGTTCATGCGAAGTTTCTTAATGATTCCCTTGGGATCGAGCTTCTTCTTGGTCAATGCGGGCACATTTCGGATGAGATTTGGGAGGGAAGTAGAGTTCATTCTGGTAGAGAGGGGAAGACAGCAAAGACATGAAAAGTACGGGACGTGGACGCGACGACTAGACGCGACGGAGGACGCGACGAAGGTGACGTTGATGATTTTGATTTCACATGCTAAAGCTATCACGTCACAAGTGTGACCAAAGTTCCAGGCATGAGTTTAAAATCCCGTCTAAAGCCTAAGGCGTTCTCAACACTGCCAGCTTCGATTCAAGACTTTATTTTAGCTTAATGTTTTTTGGAACCACCGCGCCTGCGGTGATATTTGACGCGTCGCCCACCTTCCCCAACACATGCAGGTTCAATCGAAGCCCTTCTGGACGACCGGTTCCAAATTCTGCGCGTCCACTGAATAATTCCAACTGCGCGTCAGCAGCTAAGAAAAATCTCTCATTCTACGCGTCTGGAGAACTCCCCAGTATTCAGGGTCAGGGCACTTGTTTTGAATTCGACGCGTTTTCTGCCCCCGAAAGAAAACTCGAAACGTCTCTCGCAATTTAAAGGCCACAAACAAAATATATTCATGGATCGACTACGGACACGGTACCTACCTGATCTATCTACGTTGCCGTCGTCCACACCCACCAACGCCTCCGCCAAACTGACGAGACACCCCACGTCCAGCTTATTCTCCGCCAGATTCCGTTTCAGCACCTGCTGTATGTGATGCCCGTCTGCGAAAACAAGTCAGCTCTCCCAACGACGAAAGAACCACACAACGCACCCTCAAATCATTCCGCCTCAAATCCAGCGTCCTTAGAGCCCCGACCCTCGGCAGCGCATTCAACGCCCGCACCTTATCCAAAAGCGCCGCGCTCGGCCCATCCCGCTCCCTTTCCCTTCCCGCCTCCCTCTCCCTCGCCTCCCGCGCCTGCCGCTCCTTATCCCCCGCGCCATGCCATGCACCCCACCATAC
Source organism: Mycena metata (assembly GCA_029378385.1). Taxonomy (NCBI): domain Eukaryota; kingdom Fungi; phylum Basidiomycota; class Agaricomycetes; order Agaricales; family Mycenaceae; genus Mycena; species Mycena metata. The sequence continues at coordinate 470,440 of JARKIB010000031.1, read as the reverse complement.
ACCGACGACGCGGGCGACGACGCCGGCGGCGATGGTACATGCCTTGCCGTCACCCCGCCCAAAACACTACTCGCTACCACCGCCCTTCCCGGCGGCGCCGCCCCCACCCCCGCGCCAGCACCCGCGCCCGCGTTCGCAGACTGCTGCCGCCGGCGGGGCACGTACGGCGTGTACGTCGTCTGCGCGGCCGTGATCGTCTGTGCCGGATGGTGCGGCGGCGGCGGCGGCTTTTGCGCCTGGATCTGCAACTGCGCGTGCGCGAGGCTGCTGTTCAGCACGCTTAGCCCGCCGAGCCCCAGCCCGATGCCCGAGTTGGGGCCGGTGGGGAGGATGGGCGAGGCGTTGCCGCTGCCGCCGCCGCCGCCGCCGTTGTACGCCTGCGAGTGGTGGTGCTCGCGCAGGTGGTCGAGGTGGTGCGCGGCGATGGTGGGGCTGGGGGGCACGGAGCTGTGGCTGTAGCTGTTGGTGAGGAACGTGGAGGACGGGGAGGTGGCGGTGGGGGCGGCGAGGACGTCGGGGTAGTCGCGGATCATGAGCGCGAGCGCGACGGCGCCTGTGGGCGAGATCTTGTTGTGTCGGAGGGAGATGTTGCGCAGGGTGGACGTGCGCACGGCGCGGGCTGTGAATAGTCACGTTAGTATGAGCTTAGGGAGTGAAACAGTACCAATGTCTCCAACGCCGCCGCTCGCAGCCCACAATCATCGAGCTTCAGCGACACGAGCCCCTTGCGCTCCCGCCCCTCCCTATCCCGCGCATCCTTGTCCTTGTCGTCCAGCGCATAGCCGAGGCTGTAGCGCACCTCGCTGCCGTTCATGCACGAGGTCGTCGACGGGGAGGAGGTAGAAGAGTAGTCTCGGCTGTCGACGGACGCCGAGTCGGAAATTGAGACGAAGGACGCCGCGGAAGAGGTTGTGCTAGGAAGAGAATCAGTATTTAGATAGAGCGCGGGGTGAAGACGAATAGAACGGCGGCTACTAGATTTAAGGACGATACTCACCGCTGCTCGACCGGCACATACTCCACCAACGCGCCCACGATGCACTCGACCGCCTTCTTGTCGAGCGGGTTGGAGGAGAGGTCGAGGAAGGTGAGGGTGTGTGCCTGTGAGGGGGTTAGCGTTAGCGTTGGTATGATGCGAGAAGCGTTATTGGAAGAAGAGAAGGATAAATAGCAAGGGAGGTGGAGGGAGAGGGGAGGGCAGATAAAGGGATGTACGAAGATATCGACCGGCGCACACAGCTCCAGGTCGCATACACGCCTTACATCGGCATCGGCATCGGCATCGCGCCCCTCGGGCTCCAGGTCCGACGTCTCCGTCCCACTCAGCACCGTCGCCGTCGCCGTCGCGCAGGCACGTTATACGCTCGCCACAATCCGATCCCCTCCGGCGCGTCCTCCACATCTACGCTAGCGCACACGCCCAACATCGACTCGGACTCGGACTCGGACTCGAACGCATACGCTCGCCACAATGCAATCCCCTCCCGCGCGTCCTTTACATCTGCGCGTACCAACATCGAAATCGACTTGGACGCACGACGCAAGACGCACGCACCAACTCCCCGGCCGTCAGCGCGCATGGCCCACAGGCCCGCGCAGACGATATCGTCGTTGCCTCTCCTCCCACAAGCCCGCATAGAGTCGAAAGTCTAAGCAACCGTCCTTACCTTAACCAAATACGCACCCAACACCCTCCACGCGTTCCCTTTCAGCTTTTTATTCGACGCGAGGCTGAGGAAGGAGAGCGAGCGCGGGATGAGGAGGGCGTGGAGGAGGGGTTTTAGGGTCTGTGCGAGCGTCAGCGAGCGTTAAGATGCGATATGAATAAGGGAAAAGGGAAAGAGTAAAGGAATAATATGGCAAGGTGGAGGATGGGGAGAGGATGGGAGCGAATGTGTATGTATGTATGTAGACAAGCCAAGCGCCCGCCCAAAAGAGAAAGCGTGGGTGGACGTCGAACGTCGAACGTCGGTGGCGTCGACGTCGGACAGAATCCATCCATCCATCCATCTACCCATCCAGCCATTATCGGCGTCTCACGACGTGTGGCGTTGTGCGCACGCGACTGCGACCAACACAAAGGCGAGAAACGAAAGGCGAAAGCCAAAGGTGCAAGCCGAAAGCCGAAAGCGCAAGGCGCAAAGAAGGAAGGAAGCAAAGGAAAAGAAAAGCAAAGTAACACTCACAGCCTCCTCCAAATCACACTCCCTCCACACGACCTGCGGGTTGGGCGTTAGTATTGCGTATATCACTCCACGAAAAACAGAAAACGCTAGTAGCGCACGAGACGCCGACGCGTGCACAACGCCAACGCCAACGACACTCCGACTCCGCCCGAACACGAAGAACAGAACGAAGAACTGCCGCCGAAGGCGGCAACGAGAACGCGTCCCGTGCACAACGCCAACGCCGACGCGAGTCTCGTGCGCACCCCGAGACACGAAGAACATGTACAGAACGAAGAGTCGCCGCCGCAGTGCACAACGCCAACGCGTGCACGATGGGCTGCGGCCGCGTCCCATACAACGCCAACACCTCTCCCGCCCCCGCCCCAAACACACCAAGTAACGAAAAAAAAACACACCTTCCTCAACCCCCACTCAATACTCAACACGTCCGCGAGGATGGCGGCTGAGGCGGGGGTGAGCTGGACGCCGGAGAAGGAGACGGTGCGGGGGTGGTTTGGGGGGGGTTGTCTGTGTGAGGCGTGTCAGCGAAGAGGAAGGGGATGGTGAGTGTAGGAAGAGGGAAGAGGGGAAGAGGAATGGGAAGTGGAGGAGTAGGTGGGGAAGGGGGGGAGGGGAAGGGCGCGCGCGCGCAAGTAAAACGAGGGAAGAAGAAAGAGAAAAGAAAGACAAAGCACAATCGATGGTGAGGGTGGTCGTGGTCGTGTGCGCCCCGCCCCCGCCGCGTCACATCGCAAAGTACGAACGGAGCACGACCGGGGATTGGATATCGGCGCTACGTCGCCCGCCTCGCCACCGCACATGACAGACGAATCATCTGTACACGGCCCTGCGTCCCGATGGGCCGGTGAACGCCCGACATCAGCGCCAGCGCTAGCGGATCTAGATGCGTCGTGCGTGTCTGGCGAGCGCAGGAGAGACTGGCGCAGGACGGGGTCATTGCATGGGCGGGCGGCGCGCAGGCAAAAAGAAATAAAGACTTTGTAAAAAGTCGAAAGAGAGAGGCACAAACGCGCCGCGTCCCCCCCTCCCTCCAAAGACACTCGAAAAAAAAAAGACAGCAAAGGCAAAAACACACCTTAAACGCGGTACATATGCCCTTATCCGGCACCTCCTGGCACCCCTCGCAGCACTCGCGGTAAAAGCTCTCGACCTTGTCCATCGGCCACCACGTACTCTCCTCCCCGCCCGCATCCGTATCCCTGCTCCCACTCGTCCGCGTCGAGGCCGCATCACCCCCACTGCCCCCACCCCCACGACAGGCGTCCCCGGCGTCGACGTCGACCCGCCCGCACCCATATACCCATACGAATTACTCCACACGACCCTCCGCCTTCTTTCCCTTTCCTTCTCCTCAATCGCGCGCTTCTCCTCGCGCAGGGTGGGCGTGGACGGGGGCGCGGCCGACGAGATGGGATAAACGACCGCGATCTCGGGGAGGATAAAGTGCGCGCGCTTCAGGATGCGGGTCGATTCGTCTGTCGCCTTCCCTCCTCCATTACCACCATCCTTCCCACTACTAACATCCTTCCCCCCGTATTCCCCCACATTCGACGGCCCGGGTTGCGCTGAGATATTGGCGGCGGACGACGAGGAGCGTAGGAAGCTGCCGAGCCCCATGCGCGAGAGAAGACCGCCCTGTGCGGGGGGCGGTTTCTTGAGGATGGAGCGGCCGGGGATCGGGATTGTGACCGCAGAGGACGAGGGCGAGGGCGAGGATGGCCCCAGGGAGGGCGAGTGCAGCGACATCGTTTAAAGTATTCGATGCAAGCGCATATATTTGTTACTTCTTTTTTGCCCGTTTTTGCGCGATGTAAACCAGCCAAATCGTCGCCTGGTAAGCCCTTGTGCGCTTGCAAGTGTCCTAGTCCCTGTAGATCGAGAAGCGACACCGGGCGTCTGAGGAGCAGCTCGGGTCACGGAGGTCGGCGGATACGGAGGAGCCTTGTTTGGCAATGGCGTGTGGGTTGATGGTCGTGTGATGGTGTGGTGTGATTGATGCGATATGTGATGGCTGATGGGTTCAAGTTCAAGTTGAAATGTGGTGTCGTTCGGTTTTTTTGGACGAGAAACTCGTCAAAGGGGGCTGACGCAACCCGGAGAAAAAAGATGGAGCTGCGGACTTATAACCCCACCGTGAGTCGAACACGGGTTGCCCCTGTTTTTCACGTAATAACAGTCGCATGCGCACTAACCACTGTGTGCTGCTGAGTCGTTCATTCAGGTTCCTCATTCACCTGAAGGCCGCTCTAATATTATAATGCGAGTGTAGGGAGAGGAAACGATTTTGAAGTCACTAGTACTCGTAGGGATTCATCAAATAAATTATAGCTGGGATATTGATGGTTAAATTATCCAAGATTTTCAATAGGGGAGAACCAGTAGAAAGTGAGGTAACAAAGGGAATAAGCACGGCAAACGGGAAGGAAAAAAACCCTGGTCGGCGCTGCGTGGCCCGGCCGTGGTTCGAACACGGACCTCCTGCAACCTTAAAGTTATTGCCAAGATTTTCAACGTGGGCAGGCGCACTAATCATCATGTGCCATTGGGTCGTTGACTGCCTACAAGTGGATGCTAAGTATGAGTATCATTACATCGAACGAGTCGCGAGGGAATTGAATGGCCGCTGCGTGGTCGAGACTAGGATAAGAATAACAATACAGCCCCTGTCGAACGCAAATATACGTGTAATAGTTAAGCCTCGAATGAGCCGAAAATAAATGAAAACTACACTGAGATCAAGGCCGTGGTCATTCTATCAAGAAGAAAAAAATCACCCCGCTGAACGAATGAGCGCGAGGGGTTTGATGGAGGTCGTGTGATGATGTGGTGTGATCGATGCGATACATGATGGATGATGGGTTCAAGTTCAAGTTGAAGTAGGTTGAGTTTTGAGCGGGACAAGTTCAAGTTATTTTGGCCCAGAAAACTCACAGGAATTCAATGCAACCGTGATTCAACGAGCCGGAAATGGAAGGCCTCAGATGATTAAACTCATCCCCGGGCGCAGCATGAAGGTAGGTGCAAGGTAGGTGCCTTTCATCGGGGAAAAACGCAGTAGCAGGGAACCAAACAGGAGCGCGAGCACGGACAGCAAAGAAAAAAAAATGCACTTTCGGCCCCATATGACCCAACAGTGAGTCGAACACGAGTCCCTGTTTTCACGTAATAACAGTGGTAGCAGTGGTATGCACACTAAGCACTGTGTGCTGTTGAGTCGTTCATTCAGGTTCCTCATTAACCATTGAGCTGAAGGCTACTCTAATATTGTAATGCGAGGGGTAGGGATTGAGTATGATCAAATAGATTACAGCTGGGATATCGATCGTTGAATTTATCTAACGGAGGCGTAAGATGGTTCCCCAAGGATGAGAACCAGTAGACAGTGCAAAAACGAAGGGAATAAGCACGACAAATGGGGAGGGAATAAAACATGGGGGAACCTTGCTATGACCCAACCGTGAATCGAACACGGACCTCCTGCATCCAACCTATATCTACTTCAACGTGGGCAGGTGCACTCCCGATTTTGTGCTATTGGGTCGTTGGCTGCTTATAACTCGAAGGCTAGGTATGAGATCATCAGAAACGAGCACGGCAACAGGGTGAGAAAAATTCCGTCGTTGACTGTCGTATGACCCAACCGTGAATCGAACACGGGCCTCCTGCATCCAAATATTGCTGGTAGAACCACCCAACATGGGCAGGCGCACCAACTATCGTGTGCTACTGGGTCGGTGACTGCTATAGACCCGAAGTCAAGACATCTGAAGCTTAAATGATCCTCATCCTAGGGATTTGATTCCGCACACCCACAGACGATGCTCGTTGGGGTCCGTGCCTGCCTGGACCGAATATTCAACTAACCCCTCTGCCAGTCGGTGGATTATGGCCAATTTCATATAAAGGCAAGGGTGAACTTTTTCGTAGAGGAGAATTTCCACAAATCAAGTTGAAGTACCACAAATTTCAACGGGGAGTAAAACGAAGGATACTGCGCAATTATGACCCAACCGTGAATCGAACACGGATCTCCTGCATCCAAGCGAGAACGACTTGTATAAACATGGCAGGCGCACTAACCACTGTGTACTATTGGGTCTTTCGTTCAGATTACTCATTAACCAGTGAGCTGAAAGTTGCATTGTTATTCTAATGCGAGGGGACGATTTCGAAGTCAGGGATTCAAAGTATCACATAAACTACAGCTGGGGTATCGATGGTTAAATTTATCCAATGGAGTTATGAGATGGTTCACTGGGGGGAGAAACAATAGAAAAGTGAACTAACGAAGGGAACAAGCACAACAAACAGGAAGAAAAAGAAACCTTGTGGACGCTGCATGTCCCAACCGTGATGCAAACACGGGCCTCCTGCATCCACCTTGCATTTGCTTCCAACGTGGGCAGGTGCACTCCCGATTTTGTGCCATTGAGTCGTTGTCTGCCTACAACTGAAGGCCGAGTATGAGTATTATGACATTGAAAGAGGCGCGAGGGAGTCGAATGGATGGATGGATGGATCAAAGCGCGCGCGCTGCCTTCTTGAGACTCGAGACTCGATAAACACTAGGATAATAATAACAATACAATCCCGCGTTGATTGGCGTCGAACGCAAATACATAATGCGCAATACTTAAGCCTCGAATGAACGCGAAATAAAACACTACGCTGAGATCAAATTCTATTAAGAAAGGTCCGGATTCACGCCGCTGGACTCTGAGTAAATTAGGGTCCTGACGAGTCGGAATATCGCCGAGGAGGTGTGTCTGTGCATACACTTCATTAGCTGGTCCATGACTTAAAAGGCGCGATTCTGCATTTTGCGGTATGCTCTCAGGCTGAAAGGGGGGAATTGCGGTTCGGGGGTTTAAAAGCACCGGGGTATCGTCCAAGGAACCCCCCACTTGAATGCCTTTTAGAGGGAAGACTCGAAATTAAGGGATAGACGAGGTTGAACATCCTTTACATTGCAGCATTGCGTTGGATGTCGAGGTTGGACGGGTTCGATTTGAATGAAATTTACGAATAGACGTGCAGACAGACACGAGAGGAACAGAGTAGTGTTGACTGACCTGAACAAGTTCGAGGTTACAGAATGGGCGGAATGGTTGATATCGCGGCGGTCAAGATTGAAATCTACAGAGGACGGAAAACGGAGCCAAAAGTGTTGGCCAGTGCAATTGAGCGTGAAAAAATGAAAATTTTTCGTTTTGGAATGTTTTCAAATAATTGTGAATATCTCGGTCAGTTTTGCACCGATTTGCATAGAAACTAGATAGATATACTCAGTGAATTCGTGAGCAATTAGTGATAGAGAGGAATTTTCGAAAATATTATGTATTAGTTAATCTGTGTTTTCAGGGCATTTTCACACAAATCACCGTTTTTACATGTCTAGAACATGTCCTAGGCGCCCAATATTTTGTGCGGAATAACATATGTACTTAGGTGACTATGTGGCAGAGCTAAAACCGCATGGAATGCGCGGATAAGTGTGATTCTCACAGGATCTTCAGATGCAAGAAAATGCTGAATGCCTTCAATGCAGCTAGAAGAGCTGGAATAAGATTATGTGTAGTTCTGGCTCTATCACATCTTTCCCTTGGTATAAATATCGGTCCTCGCAAAATCTTAGGCCCTTGTGACATGTTCTAGGCATACAAAAACGGTATTTTGCGTGAAAATACCCTGAAAACATAGATTACCTAACACATAATATTTTCGAAAATCTCTCTCGGTCACTAATTGCGCATGAATTCGCTCAGTATATCTATCTAGTTTCTATGCAAATCGGTGCAAAACTGACTGAGATATTCACAATTATTTGAAAACATTCCAAAACAAGAAATTTTCATCCGCGCCTTCGGTTCTGACTTCAGCTGTAAGGTCGGCGTGAGCTGCGAAGGATACATACCCCGGTCAGAACAACGAAGTGAACAAGCACTATCCTCGAGACTGGGGTGAGGATCGAGGTCGAGTTCGCGAGCGGTCTGAATAACTGCGTGGGTCACTGGAGATACTACATGGGAAAGACGGCCTACGCGGTTACACTGGCCTTGTGAAGGTTATTGGCATCGCACGACGTCTAGATCACTCGATAATCGAGGTTGAAACTGCCGAGAACGAAAAATTAGTATTGTGGGTGTACCCGAAAGTCTACTCATAGCTGAAAGTCCAGGGAGGCTTAGGATAGACTTGGGCACCTATAAGGGATGAATTTGAGCCATAAGATACAGCAATTAAGCCCTATGTGAACGCGAAATAAAATACTTACAGGGCAGACGGTGAGATCACTTACGTGGGAATTCTATCAAAAACACCCGGGTTCGAGCCGCTGAAGGCAGAGCGGGTTAGTGCGGATGGTCAGGGTAATAAAGGGCTCGGAAGAATGTACCTGTAGTGGTTTGTATGGTCCTTGAGCGAAACTATTGAGAAAACGGTGCATATATTCACCATTCTGTGGGGGTCTCTGAAAGGGAGAGATCGAAGGTTAATGGTTGAACGAAGGGTTCAAGGGAGGAGATGAACGCACAAGAGACATTTGTTTTGAGTGCAGGGTCTGCATTTAAATGTGTTTTGGATCCAAACCTGAGACAAAGTTAAGTTGGTTCCGGGGACGGACGAACCGAGGTACGTGGAAAATTTTTATACTGTAGCGTCTGTCTAGGAGAGACTAGGGACGGACGGTGTTGAATGTAATTTACACTGGACGACTTGAGTCGATGTTGCCGGTGGGACGAATGCAAGTCGAATGAAAGAGGATCATCATGTGAGAATAGGCGTTCGGAAAGTCACAAATGAATGAAGAACCAACTCAGACTGACCTGGGTAAGTTGATTGCAGATAGGGCAGGTAGTGCAATGTCGGGATGGCGGTGAAACTATTAGTCTAGGTAGGACAGGTATATGATCCAAAAACGTCTCTGGGTTTTATTAGGGGATATGTCGCACTGAGAAGATGGTCTTTCCGATTTAATCTGAGAAGGAAACTAGGGAGAACCGCAATTTGGTATCCGCTCAAGAAAACCAACGAAAGCCGGGGATCACTCACGCGTGAGGTTCAGATAAGTTCTGAGGATGACTTGATCACATTTTTAAAAGATATAGGCGCTGAAATATGTGCCCATTTAGCCTCAAATGAACCAGGGATAAAAAACTTACACGGTAAACGGTAAGATCAACTGCGTGGGAATTTCATCAAAGACGTTCGGATTCGAGCCGCTGCGGACACAACGCGTCAGTGTGAGTGTCAAGGGCGGTGGAAGGCTAGGGGTAGTGTACCTGCATTGCTTTGTGTGCTTTTTAAGTATATCTGAGAAAAAGCGCATATATTCAGCATTTTGCGGTGGTGCCTCTGAAATGGAGGAATGGGAGGTCAGTGGGTGAAGGAGAAGTCGATGGCAGCGAATTATCGTACGAGGAAGACGCTATTCATCCAATATTACTGTAGGAATCCATTTTGCATTCAAAGCTGGGACAAAGTTGGATTGGGTCCGACGGAAAGACGAGGTTGAAGAAAACTTACGTTGGAGCAAGGGTTGGGATGGCGCCAGCGGCCGAGTTCAACTTGAATGAAGGAGCATAATCGTCCCCGAATTGATGTTCAGAACGACCCAAAGCTCCGAAGACGAACGTAGACTCCCGTTGGTAAGTCCAAGTTGCAGAATGGGTGAGGGGTTGGCGAGTGGTTGAGTTGAATGTCTAGTTGAAATTGACGCCGATTCTTTCGTGAAGATGAGATTTGCAGGGGCTAAATGAGTCAATGAATTAGCACCGGATGGATGGAATGATATGGAATAGACCCAGCCTACGACTCACCGACTGGTTTGACGGCTCAAGAAATCTCCAGTTGAATAAGTTGAATAAAGTAACCGTTGACAGCAAGGAAGGAAGGTAAACGAGGTCATTGGATACATTAAGACAACAGTACTAACCTCAAGGACAACGAATCGAGAGCTTAAACACGTTCAGGATCAAGCCGGCGAAGGCAGTCGGGAAAGTTGAATTTGATGGGTACGTCGAATGTACTGAGATTGCGATGAATCTCGAGTCAGAATAGATTTAAGGAGGGCACGATAGGCATTCCTGAGGTACACAGAGGTGTAAAAGAGTGGAAATGGAAGTGGGGATCACCTTCGAACCTCGAAGGTCCAGGGCACTACGGATGTGCGCAGAGTAGATCCAATCGACTCGGGGACAATCAGTTGCGGGATAAGAACCGGAAGCACATTCCTTGGTAGAAGAGGAAACAGGAGCATCAAAGTAGATCCACCGAACCGAGAAAAGTGGTGGGAGATGTCCAAGACTACAGTTACATCAGCCTTTTCACAGATTTCTTGGCAGTGGAATGCCCTTGAATGTGCTTTTCCACCTGAACCCAATATTTTTGGCAAAAAAAAGTTGCTCCAATTTGCGTGAAAACAATGGTGCACTTCAAAGAAAAAACCTTTTTTTTACTTGTGCGGGATTCAAACCTGGCTTAATTGCTTGTAGCTTGCGCACTTGTTTGCCCAATTCAAGCAAGATCAAGGACATTCAAGCGAGTTCAAGGAATCTGTAGAAAGTCTGATGTACCTTCCAGTGGAGGGTTTGGCGACCGCACGCTTGGAAGGAAAACTGACCAATAATTAGCGTTTTTGACAGTACTAGTGTTTTCGTGTTTGGGCCCGCGCAACCAGGCGCCGTGCAGCATTCGGAAGATAGCGCGTGCGTTCCTCCTACATAGAAGGTGTCGTCCTCATGCTCACCTGCTGCAGGCCCTGCACGTCGTTATCGCGCGCATCGGCGGAAAGTGAGAACAAATTGTGGTGGGAATCTATGTTCCACACGGGTCGCGCGGAGCTAGTTGAGGCAATTCGAGCGGCATGTACCAAGAATATGCAGACAGGCGACTGGGTTACGGGAAGGGTAGACTGTAGACACAATGGTGTGCGACGAGCAGTGGATTAGCATTGGATGAGAGTTGACACGTTGACGAAGAGATTAGGATGTGTGTTCCCTCGGAACTAGGGCGGCTCGATCAGCCTGCTTGAGAATTCTGAACCTTGAGGATTGAATTTCCTCGGGGCAGGCGTCGGAGATGAAGTTGGTTGATATTAATGCGATTCCTGATCGGCGATCGGCTGGAATCCCTGAGCCGGTGCACCAACTTGTTACTACCTCGATAGCGAGACTTAAGCTTCACTTAAGCTGCACCCAAGGGCGGGGGTTCTCTTTTTTTTTTTTTTTTTTTTGGGTTTCCATTCCTCGCCGTCGTTTATACCCATATTCCTTCCGCACGGTCAAGGCCTGTCAAAGCGTGGGTTTGGGGTCAGAACTCAAGAACCCTGGATGCAGCATCTGGCCGCTTTAGGATTTATTAAGATGGCTGTCGCTGCCACAGTGTGACATGGAACTTGGAACTTCGACACGTATCGACGACACATTGCAACGTGGCTTAAGACCTCACTGCAGCCTCGTGGCTGAAGCTACTGTATTTCAAGTTGCTCACAGCTCCTATTGAGATTCCAATCCGATAAGCACACCACCCCCAGGGAACGATCCATGGCGCAAATAATCCATATCGGACATCTCCACGGTACGAGAAAATTGGTCTGGACATGTGCAAAAGTAGTGAAGTTGCGTAGGAGGTACCGGGGGCGCTGGTGGGCCTGGACAACACGGTGGCGAGGGGGGCGTCGGCCAAGGTAACAATTTCTATTCCGACCAGATGCATGTCTACGGATCCTCTACTCGTGTACGTTGATGTGTTTTCATATTTGTTCAGCAGCTGAAAAGCAGGTTCTAGGCCGATTTACTACCCTGGTTTGCTCGCAGAGCACTATTTGCCGCAGATGCGGCCACCGGAGGGCCAGCAAGGCGGGCCTGCACAGACAACACTCGCATAGGACTGATATCCCGCCTGAAACAGTGGGCATGTGATACATCTGACAGCTTGCCCATCTTTTGGCTGAGTGGTATGGCCGGTACCGGCAAGTCAACTGTTGCCTACACCCTCTGCCAGCACTGGCGTGCAGAACACCGTCTAGGTGCATCATTCTTTTGTTCTCGAAACGATGAGAAGGCTCGGTCTCGTCCGTTCATCATTCCGACCATCGTCTGCCAACTCCTCAATACCCACAAGCCTTTCACCCACTCACTCTGTGATGTTCCTATTGACGTTATTCCAACGTCGACTCGCCATGTGGACGAGCTCCTTGTCCAGCCTTGGTTACAAAGTATGGCTTCACAGTCTGCTGAACAGCTGCCATTGGTGGTTGTTATTGACGCACTCGATGAAATCGAGGGCAATGATGACGGCCCTCAACTAATCAAACAACTCATCCAGGCAGTTTCTGCATCTGGGACGAGGCTCCACGGACTCAAAATTTTTGTCACCAGTCGCCCTCACCCTCGAATCAAGGAAGAATGCAGCTCCATTGACAAAAAGGCCGTGTATCGTATGGAAGAAATTACTCCAAAGGAGGCATTTGAGGATGTTCGCCGCTTTGTCAATGCTGAGCTCACTGTTCTGCCTCGTGATCAGCAGGAAGCCATTGTTACAAACTCTTCAGGGCTATTCATTTACGCTGCAACTCTTGTGCGCTACCTTTGCCCTCCCAACTTTCGCTTGTCAGCAAAGCAGCAACAAAAGCGCCTTGAAACACTGTGGAAATCTGGTGTCAATGCAAAGGTGCCAGACAGCGAACACGGGGTTGACTTGTTGTATAGCACCATTCTCACTCAAGCGCTGCCAAATATCGGGCCGGAGGTAGAGACATCAAAGCGTGTGCTCTACGCTGTTGTCACCACTCGACGACCTCTCACAGTCTCTAATCTTGCGCCACTTGTTGTTGGTGATGTCACTGAAGAAGCAGATGAAGAGGCTGTCCACAACAGTTTGAACTCGTTCCATGCTGTTCTATATATCTCCTCACATGACAAATGCATCTACACATTCCACAAATCCTTCACCGACTTTATCCTTGACCCAGATCGCTCGCCCGAGCTGGCAAACAAAGCCAGGTCTTACTTTCCGAACTGGACAAGCAACTGTGTTCACATCATGAACAAGTCCTTACATTTTAATATGTGCAACCTCAAATCATCTTTTCTTCTTGACGAGGAAGACAAACACTTGTCAGAGCGGGTGGAGACCAGCATCAAACCCGAGCTTCGCTATGCTTGTCAACATTGGGCCATGCATCTTGCGTCAGTGAGACAGGATTACCAGGAGGATGTGCAGCAGCTTTCAGACTTACTACTTGACTTTTACAAGTTGAAAGTACTCTTCTGGATGGAAGCAATGAACTTGCTCAAGTTAGACTGCCGCCTTGCAACACACCTGGCCCACACCTGGGCATTGCAGGTATGTAAATTGACAATATTTTCAGTGCTGTGTTTTCACAACAAACTAGGTTCCAAATGCAGAGCTAAACAAGTACATGGCCGCTGGCCGGAGACTCTGGGCTTCATTTGTCCGGGGCCAGGCTGTGCTATCCACACCACATCTCTATGTCAGTAGTCTTGCAACAGAATTGGCCTTGGCCTCTGCTGGGACTTTGACAAATTGGCGAGAGCACTTCCCCAGGTTACCCTCTATTGAATGCAAGGGCATCTCGCTGCACAGGATGTTAATGAACATTAAGGGCCACAGCAACTGGGTCAGCTCTGTGGCATTCTCGCCCGATGGTGCACATGTGGTGTCTGGCTCAGATGATAGGACCTTGCGGATTTGGGACGCGGCAACAGGTGCCGAGGTGACCAAGATGGAGGGCCACAGTCACTGGGTCTACTCTGTGGCATTCTCGCCTGATGGGGTACGTGTTGTGTCTAGCTCAGGCGACAAGACCGTGCGGATTTGGGATGTGACAACGGGGGTGGAGGTGACCAAAATGGAGGGCCACAGCGGCTGGGTCAACTCTGTGGCATTCTCACCTGATGGCGCGCGTGTGGTGTCTGGCTCAGGTGACAAGACCGTGCGGATTTGGGACACGATGACGGGCACCGAGGTGATGAAGATGGAGGGCTACAGCGGCAGGGTCAATTCTGTGGCATTCTCGCCTGACGGCGCACATGTGGTGTCTGGTTCAAGCAAGAAGACTGTGCAGATTTGGGACACGATGACGGGCGCTGAGGTGACTAAGATGGAGGGTCACAGTGGCAGGGTCAATTCTGTGGCATTCTCACCTGATGGTGCACGTGTGGTGTCTGGCTCGGGCGACAAGACTGTGCGAATTTGGGACACAACGACGGGAACCGAGGTGACCAAGATGGAGGGCCACAGCAGCAGGGTCAATTCTGTGGCATTCTCACCTGACGGTGTGCATGTGGTATCTGGCTCAGATGACAAGACCTTGCGGATTTGGGACTCAACGACAGGTGCTGAGGTGACCAAGATGGAGGGCCACAGTAGTAGGGTTCACTCTGTGGCATTCTCACCTGACGGCGCAGGTGTGGTGTCTAGCTCAGGCGACAAGACTGTGGGGATTTGGGACGCGACATCAGGCACCGAGGTGAGCAAGATGGAGGGCCACAGCAGCAGGGTCACTTCTGTGGCATTCTCACCCGACGGCACACATGTGGTGTCTGGCTCAAGCAACAAGACCGTGCAGATTTGGGACACAACGACGGGTGCCAAGGTGACCAAGATGGAGGGCCACAGTGGCGAGGTCAACTCTGTGGTATTCTCGCCTGAGGGTGCACATGTGGTGTCTGGCTCAGGTGACAAGACTGTGCGGATTTGGGATGCAACAACGGGCACTGAAGTGACCAAGATGGAGGGCCACAGCAGCAGGGTCAATTCTGTGGGATTCTCGCCTGACGGTGCGCATGTGGTATCTGGCTCAGATGACAAGACCTTGCGGATTTGGGACGCAATGACAGGCACTGAGGTGACCAAGATGGAGGGCCACAGTCACTGGGTCTACTCTGTGGCATTCTCGCCTGATGGTGCACGTGTGGTGTCTGGCTCAAGAGACAAGACTGTGCGGATTTGGGATGCAACAATGGGAACCGAGGTGACCAAGATGGACGGCCACAGCAGCAGGGTCTACTCTGTGGCATTCTCACCTGACAGTATGCGTGTGGTGTCTGGCTCAAGCGATGAGACCGTGCGGATCTGGGACGCGACAACAGGTGTTGAGGTGACCAGGATGGAGGACAACTGTGGCGGGGTTGCCTCTGTGGCATTCTCGCCCGATGGGGCATGTGTGGTGTCTGCCTCAGGTGACGCGGCCGTGCGAATTTGGGATGCAACAACAGGCGCCAAGGTCACCAAGATGGGGTACCACAGCGGCTGGATTGATTCCGTGGCATTCTCACCCGACGGTGCCCGTGTGGTGTCTGGTTCAAGTGACCAGACCGTGCGGATCTGGGACGCGAAGACAGGTGCTGAGGTGACCAGCGTACAGGGCCACAACAAGGATGGCTGGATGGTGCAACCTGGAAAACCCCACATTCACTTGTTTTGGTACCCCCCTGAGCTTCACCATACCTTTTTCTTCCCCCCTTGCCTCTGTTTTATCTCTAACAAGAGTCAGACCCGTCTCGAACTTCATACTCATAGTCTGGGCACTCACTGGAACCAGATCTATCACTCTCCATGTCCCACCTCCTCTTTAGAATAGTTAGATAGACCTGTATTTGCATACTACAGTTGATGGTGTTACATGTAAGCAGGTCCGAGACACGTTGTGGAATGCTACATCAAAGGGTGGATAATTGATTTGATATCTCTAATCAATCACACACCTATATAAGGACTTCGAGATAGTTGTAAACTGGCAGGTTTAAATTACGATGCATATTGTTTGTTTAACTGTTACAATGTAAGGTGTTCACTGTGGAAACACACCTGCAAATTTAGGGTTACTGTAGGTGGAATTCTAAACACAAAGAATAAATCTACACTTCAGATGCACTGGAATTAGTTCTTATTCTCATCGTTTCACTGCTGCTAATGTCTGAACTGAAGTTTGTTGAATAATATTGGCCTTCAGGTCATCGGAAATTGATTTAAAATGCAAAGTATCATATTGTAGGTCACCTCACCTTAAGAATTACTTGTAGAAAATTAGGAAAGTACGGTAAAACTTGGTATATCAATTGCGCTGAAATCAGAACCGAAACTCTAGAGTTTTATTTTGTGGTACCTCATACTATCCTTTTATGAATTAATTCATCAGGTAGGATTGAACCTCGGGCATCTTGGGTTGGGTTCAACCTTGAGTTTACCATAGTGCTTTGACTCGAGGTATGTTGCCTTCATCCTTGATGAGGTTTTTTATGGTGGTCAGAGTGCCCCTTTAATAAAACAGCGGTATACTTTGTGATTTTGGCCACATTTTACCCCACCAAAAGATGAAAATCAGCGAGAGGAAAACAAACTTCTTGTCGCATAACCCCTATCTCTTTTTTGCACACCCAGAACTTTGTTCTTGATTCACTGAACAAAAAATTTTGGTTGATAAAAGAGTTTGAACCTGAGAAGAAAAGAAGTGCTGGGTAGAAAAAAAAAACTCAATCACAGTCTTCTTTTCCCGATGACCAAAAAAGGTTTTTTGGACTGCAACACAAATTTTCGGAGATAAGTAGCGGTGCTAACCCTAATTTGATTGCTTGATCCAATGTCCGTATCCGGCTTAAATGCAAGAGCTTCAAGTTGTTCTTTGCTATCATGCCATCTATCCCACAGGACATTGGTGACACCCTCCAGTTTCTGGTAGATACACCCACCTATGCAACTGTGCACCAATTAGTTATCTATGGCAACATCCTGCACAATCCTACATCCTCCGAACCATCTCCCTTAGCGATAGTCAGGGTGGGTTCACCACACTTCTTGTTGGGATCCCACCCGTGGGGCCAGTGGTAATCTCTATTATCCTTTCCATGCTCTGGTGATGAACTGACCACTCAGCCAAGCATAAGCTGAATCAAAATCCAGGGCAGCAGCAAGAGGAGAGGGAAGAGGGCCAGGAGTGAGAGCGATGACAGACAAGATACCGGGGGCAAGGGGATGAGGTCCATTGTTCGACATGTCCCTACCTTCGAGAGGCTGGAAATGAAGTATCACAGATGTATGGTGGTGCACCGTGCCGGCAGGGACTCGGTTGGGCAACAGTGTCCCAGTTCAGACTGCTAAGCGGGACCACAACCTTGTTGCACATTCCGTTCATATATGAACAACACACTTTGGTAGTCTATATTCCCCGGTGTATTTCCTCGCTGCAGTATCTGATCCATTTCCCTTGAGGAGTTACCCAACACAGAATTTCTGGTAGATACACCCGCCTGTGCAACTGTGCACTGATTAGCCATCTATGGCAACATCCCGCACAATCATACATCCTCCGAACCATCTCCCTTGGCGATGGTCAGGATGGGTTCACCACACTTCTTGTTGGAACCCCACCCTTGGGGCCAGTGGTAATCTCTATTATCCGCTTGAGGATGCGGGTCGATTTGTCCTTTACTCCATCTTTACCACCGTCCTTTCCACCCGCGCCACCGGAAGCCTGCACAGCGCCGTATTCGCCCACATTCGACGGGCCGGGTTGCGCTGAGGTGTTGGCGGCGGAGGACGACGAGCACAGGAAGCTGCCGAGCCCGATGCGGGAGAGAAGGCTGCCCTGTGCGGGGGGTGGTTGCTTGAGGATGGAGCGGCCGGGGATGGGTATTGTCACCGCGGAGGAGGAGGGCAAGGGCGAGGATGGCCCCAGGGAGGGTAAGTGCAGCGACATCGTTTAAAGTATTCAATGCAAGGGCATATATTTGTTACTTTTCTTTGACCCGTTTTTGACCCGATGTAAACTAGCCAAATCGTCGCCTGGTAAGCCCTTGTACGCTTGCGAGTCTCCTAGTGCCTTGAATCGGGAAGCGACACCGGGGGTGTGAGGAGCAGCTCAGGTCACAGAGGTCGGCGGATACGGAGGAGCCTTGTTTGGCAAGGGCGTGTGGGTTGATGGAGGTCGTGTGATTGATGTGATACGTGATGGCTGATGGGTTCAAGTTCAAGCTGAAATGTGTTGTCGTTCTGTTTTTTTGGACGAGAAACTCGTCAAAGGGGGCTCACGCAACCTGGAGAAAGAAGATGGAGCTGCGGACTTATAACCCCACCGTGAGTCGAACACGGGTTGCCCCTATTTTTACGTAATAACAGTTGTATGCGCACTAAGCACTGTGTGCTGTGGAGTCTTTCATTCAGGGTCCTCATTCAGCTGAAGGCTGCTCTAATATTGTAATACGAGGAGACGATTTCGAGGGATTCAAAAGTATCAAATAAATTACAGCTGGGCTATCAATCCCAGTGAAAATCCCCTCTGGCCGGGTCTGCCGTGATCTGTCCATATCCGCCTACCCAAAATCGGCCAGATGCGGCCAGAGGTTTGCCCACATGGCAGACCATGCCAGATCAGAGATCTGGTGTAGGTCGCTGTTGTCTGCCACCCTTCTGGCGACTTCTGCCCTGTACCGCTCAGGTCTGCCCGCTAGTTTCAATAGTAATTACATTGGAATTCACTAGATACAAAACAATATACACTACAAAACTGCTACCACACTCACTTTGTCATCGCGCCGTCCCGTCGAAGTCAGCACGCCCTCCCATGATCTCGTCCCTCGCACCGCTGCCATCCCATCGAAGGCCGTCGAAGTCAGCACGCCACAGCGGCGTGAGGGATGGTGTGCCTGCATCGATCCAGTAACCAAGGAGGGGTACAAACTCTGTGTGCAAAGCAATGAGTTTTGAGACCAACGAAAGGCGAAGAAAAGAACGTACTGAAGTCATAAATGGAAGTGTAGACGATGGCATATCTACCGAACATTCAGATGAGGACGAAAATACCCAGCGGATGTCGTACGTACCTCATTAGAGTTGCGTCGGACCTGTTAAAGACCTAGAGCACGATCAGGCGGCTGCTCATGACGGAGGATGTTACTCACATTTATTCAGGGGTGATTACAGGTGCAGGCCGAGAGCTGCAGGTAAGATCAGCTGAAGGATTTTACATAGCAAAACATATTTGTACCTTCGTTGACGGGAATGTGCCGCCCAAGTGAGTAGTATATTGCAGACTGCGGCGACCGAAATGGCGGGAGCTGCGGAGCATCGTCAGAAGCATGAGATAGAGATGCTGGGGACTCACATGAGTGCGCATCAGGGGTGGGTTTATGCATGAAGGCGGTGGCGTCTCGGGGCAACTTGTGAGCTTCGATCAAACCAGACATGACCAGAACGCACCGCAAAGCCCAGGAGGGTTGCATGTAGTCATCCTATTCCCACTAGAATGTTGTATGCTGGGGTAGAAGTGGTGCGAAGACAACTGGAAGGGTATTTCAAGAAAGGAAGTGGGGGGTGGCGGGGGCAGAGCTGAGGGTGGTGTAACCGAAGATCCAATGAAATCACGGGATACGAAGGGGGAGCGGGCCCAGAGAGCTTGGACTGGGAGTAGGTTGAGCAAGGAACATTGTGATTCTACAAGATCGACGCAAATCAGTTGCGCACTCGATTGAAGGCGGAAAGCCGCCTTCCCCGGAAGAATATGGAACCAAGGGCTTACCTTGCAGATGGGTGGGTGGATGTGGTTGCCGCGGTGGTCCTGGGATGAGTGAAAGCTCGTCGTGAACCTTATTCTTGCTTGATCTTGCTGATTCGCTGTGCCATTGCAGGGAAGCCTGAAACCTGTTGATTCGGACTAGGGAGCCAGGAGGACCTCGGTGGAGCACTCTACATGGATTCGAGGGGGTCTAGGATGCGAGGGGGAGGAGTTTGGCCAATGAGGGATGGGGGAAGGAGGAAGGAAGGCGGACGTGTGGCTATGCCATTAGAACATAACAAGAGCAAACACATCTCGAGGTACTGTAGTGTTTCAACCAACTGTTCACAGGTTGTGACGCGTGACCCCAAGTGTTCACTGGACCAGGTGTTCAGACGGGCGAAGGGGGTGTGACAGAATGCCAAGTGTTCACTGCAAACAAAACCCCTCTGGCTCAGCTGGATTCACTCTCTGCCACCTGTTTGGTCGAACACACCTGGTCGGTGTTCGGATCTCTTCCAGTGCTTTTTATTTTAACCAACAATTCCCCCCCCCCCCCCCCCCCCCCCCCCCCCCCCCCCCCCCTGACGTTTACCGTCAAATTCTGTACGCTCCTTACGACCTCCTTTTTTACCCGTACGTCATCGGTAGAATTCATTTCCATGCTCAATAAAGTGAGCGGGCTACAATTGAATACTTATGTAGCACAATTTGATCTCAGATCAGTATTTTGAGACTCCGGCAACAGGGCAAAAAATCCTGTCATCAACCGTAACAGCAGGAAGATGGAAGTAAACGACACTTCATGCAAAGAATCGGACTGGATTGGCCAAGGCAAAAAATGGGCAGCAACATTACCCTCCATTGTCTGCCGTGCGGCCCAGGCTGAACTCTCTATCCCATAAGAATTGGAGTACGAGCTTCTCCCGCCAGAAGTATTGCCTGTAACACAGTTCATTCAATACCCCCTACCCCTCCAAATTGCTACTGTCAGCAATTGCACGGTCTCCGACTTTTTCAGCAAGACCTTACCTGGCCACATCACAACAGCCGCGGTGCTTTGACTGTGTCATCTCCCCATCCCCGACACCAAGCTCGTCAACAAGCTATATGCAGCTGTTCGTCAGGCATGGCTTGACGGCTACAAATCCGTGCAATACACACACCTTAATGGGACAGTTACGTCGTACTTCCCGCTGTTGCTCATAACGTATTGGAACCAAGTCGAAGGTCCGCCAGCCCTGGATAATGGCTCAGGAATGGGTGGAAAAACAGAAGAAGACTCATAACCGAGCCCTCGCTGAGACCACTGGCGTGCTTCTCGAAAAGATGCCGTGGGGTCTCACAAAACCGTAGGACAGCGAGCCATACCACAGCCTCTGGCGCTTGGCCCGCACTGGCTTGCCGGATCACAGCTTAACGACATGCTCGAACTGCTTCGGCTCAAGATTAACAGTACGCCGGGGCCGACGAGGGATCTTTGTGTCAAAGGCATTGACATGACGCGCGCGCTCCTGAAGGCATACGATGAGCGCGACATCATCAATTATAGAACGGCCCACGATCTTGATTGGCTTCGCATCCTCGCCGAAGATTTGCTGGGAAGCCAAGCATCACTGCTCACCGGGACACACCTGGGACCTGTGAACAACGAGCCACACTGGACAGCGATCATTGTTGATGTGGCGGAGCGCAGATTTTACTACGGCGATGGCTACGGATTTCGAGCTGAAATGCCTGAGAAGCTGTTAGCCGCGTATCGTTGGTGGCTTGGTCATCATACCTCAATGGATTTCTCAGTCGGTGACCTGCCCATTGCAATGCAGACCGACGCGTTTTCGTGTGGCATGTTGGTGGGCAACTCGTTGGAGCACTTCACAGACCCATCTGTTCTGCTCATCGACGCAAAAGAGTGGGCGGCTGCACGGCTCCAGAAATTTATTGAAATTGCCGAGCGATCTTTAGAAAAGGTACGTACTGAGTTTATACCTCCCAATAAAGACACTAACAACCCGATCTAGCTCGAAATTGAAAGAAATGCAGCTAGAGCAATGGACGAGGACTATGATGAGATAATGAGCGGAAGCGGATGGGACACGGGCTCACCTATACATAGCGCACACGGCTTCGAAGACCCTCCTTCCCCACCTGCGCCACTCTCATCTGCCGCATTGAAGCGTCCCAAGGGGCATCCGGATGCCCCAAGCCCAGCTCCCAGTCCCCAGAAAAAGTGCATTTACAAACATGCACATCGGACTAGATCACCCCCTCCCCCTCTGTCCTTCGCCTTGTTGATGTCGAATGTTGGCAATGCTAACGAGGGCAATCAGTACGACGAAGAGATGGACAGTGATAGCGAGGACGATGCCCATGGGGACGTACATTGGCACTTAGCCGAAGGAGTGGATGCAGAGCCTCCCCAATTGGAGTACAATGAGACAGGCTGGACTGATCATGAGTACGAGTACACCTCATCAGATGGCGGATGGGGAACTGACCGTGACGATGAGGGCGAGGGAAGCGATGGCAATATGTACGGCACCGAGGAGGACTCCGAGCGTACCGGCGTAACCGCAGACAACGTTAACGACGGAGCCGTGGACGAGGATGGTGCCAGTGATGAGCATGGCGCTGGTGAGGAGTATCGTGCTGGTGAGGAGCATGGTGTTGGCTATGAGGATGGTGCTGGCAACGGGCATGGTGCTGGCAACGGGCATAAGAGAGTGGTGGCAACAGTGTGGGAAGAAGATGTCGCAAAGGGGGCAAAGCCCAAGCTCACATCATATTGGAAGGTGGAGACACCAGAGCAAAGGGTAGAGAGGCAGGAGCGAGAAGCTCGTGTCGCTAGCGAGTATTTTGAAGAGCGTATGGCAGAGCAGGTAGCTCTAAAGCGGATGAAGCTCGCCAAAGGTCGCGAGGATGCGATAGAGCGGCAGCGACGCTGCCGTGCTCATGTAAAAGAGGAAAAAATCACGGCAGGCTTGATACCGGGGAGGAAAAAGGTCAGTCCAAATCAAGTGCGGTTTCTCTTTACTGACCTATTCTCCAGATGCAGCCTACAACACTAGTGGAGCACAATGTAACCTCCTCCATATCCCATGCTCCCTTGCCTGAAGTGTCGCGCCTGCATCGTCAATTCAAGGAGGATCTGCCGAAGAAAGCCACGGGTCGGAAGAAAATACATGTGAAGAAGGACGCAAAGCTCACCAACTGGTTTCATCCCCTGGTGTGGCCGCAGGTCGAGCTTGCCGCAGTGATTGCAGGGAAACCATGGAAGCCTCGGGAGATTGCGGCAGCGGCCAAAAAAACTCAATCCCACCCTTTTCGCACGCCTAACTGAGCAGGTCGTTGGCCGCTGGATTGACCCTGAGGCCAAGGTGTGTGGTGTGTCGAACACCACAGTATAGGGCTTTTTCGCGAAGCGTTCTGGATATACCCCTAAAGTGTTACGCGAAATGTTCTGGGTAGGGAAGAAAATGATTAAAAGGGCAGGATTCGAACCCAGGAAATCAAAACGGAGCAGATTACATCATCTGCCAATAAGGCAGTGCTGTAACCAACTGCTCCAAGAGAGAATGTAGATACTGTTGAATGATGGAGATAAATCAAGCATTCTCTAGGCTCAGAATCAGCTGTTTAGTGAAGAAACTAGGTTGCCCCACTGACACAGGTTAGAGTTAGGGTGGTTAGGGTTTGGGTTAGGGTTTGGGTTGGTTAAGGTCCGGGTTAGGTTAGGGTTTATTACAGTTAGGGTCCCTGGGATATTGTTGTTGAGTTTTTGGAGATTTGTTATTTGTTGTTGGAGGTAGTCATACAGTGCAATCAAAAGCAAGAGAAAGAACAGCAATTTGCTCTTCTACTCATCAGAGATTACTTAATCTGCGGCATTCTCTTCGTGGGTTCAATCCTCTCTTTTGCCACTCTTTATTCTGATGTAAGTTCCTTCGGTTTGGCCTACCCAGAATGTTTCGCGAAACATCCTACGGCTGTATCCAGAACGTTTTGCGAAACCGTAACTTAATGAGCTGTGTCGAAGTGGAAGGCGACGGTGCTGGCAAATGTGGAGGGTCTCAAAGGCAATGCCCCTGGTGGCCATACGATATGCTCCGGATTGCTGGTATGTTTCTCTTTCAATAAATAAGCCTGCGCTAATGGAAGTTCAGACACCATACCCCGAGCTCCGTGAAACGATTAACACGCACCTAATTTCCCTTCGGAAAGCTGGGGTACCGCTGACAATGGTCGAAATTCGGGCACTGATGGTGGCCCACATAGACCAACAGGCGCCGGAGCTCTGGGACAAAGTCATGGCCGACGGTAGCGCCTTCCGATGCTCAGAGTCCTTTGTCAAGAAGTATCTGCACAATATCCTGAACTGGAGTCAGCGGCGCGCCACAAAGGCAGCTCAGAAAATACCTGCAAACCACAAGGAGATTCTTCACACCGCGTTCCTTCGTGAAACCTGGATTATTCGTGATCACGGCATTCCTGCTGAGCTCCGGGTGAACTCCGACCAGACCCAGCTGGTGTACCAGCAGGGGACGAAGACAATGTGGAATGAGCGGGGTGCTAAGCAGGGGGCAATGGTGGGACAGGAAGAGAAGCGCGCCCTTACGTTACTTCCTTCTATCACCGCCAGTGGTGAACTCTTCGGAATGCAAGGCATATTCCAGGGCAAGACTGCCGCTTCCTGCCCCAGTCCCTCGGAGGCCCACTACAAGGAGGCTGTCGGACTCAGATATGTGATGTTGCCTTCCAAGACGGATACGTCTCAAGTTACCTCCCACTCAGACTGCGCTCTGGAAATTCAACCTCTGGGCGATCCACAAGTCCGAAGAATTCCAGCGGTTCATGAAGACACATTACCCCAACATTATCATCAACTTTGTTCCGAGCGGATGCACCGGCCTTTTCCAGCCGCTCGACGTCGGAATCCAGCGTGTCATGAAGCTCAGCATGAAGCGCGCTGCACATCGGGATCTTGTCGAGGAGGCCAGCAGCCAAATTGCGAAGAAAATCCCGCCCGAGACGATCAAGTTGGACACTACCTTGGGAGTCCTTCGGGACCGTTCTGTGGGGTGGTTCGTGCAGGCTATACGCGACATTGACAATGTAGAGTTAATTAAAAAGGTTAGCGCATGAATCTTTCCCTTCACTTACGTCCTATTGACTCTTTGCACACTAGGCTTGGGAGATGTGCCGCACTGGGACCGAAGATTTTAACCTCTCGCAAGCAAGCCTGACGTCTCCAGCGGCCCTCGCTCTCCTACGTACTCTCCACCTAGATCACCCCGCGCTTTTTCAAGAATTCACACAGGGGAGGAATGCCGTTGCTGCCAACTCTGCTGCCGCCAATCCGGTGGAAGAGGAAGAAGCACCCTTCTCCGAGCCTGCCGACGACGACTGCGACGTCCCCGTCGAGGTCCTCACTGCCCATATCGTGTCAGGGAGTGCTGTTGTCGCTGACAACTTCGCGGTCTGCGAGGATGGTGCCCTCGCCCGGGCCGGGAATGCCGAAACGTCTGACGCTGAAGAGGAGGTGCCTGAGCCAATTTTGGGCCGGGGTAGGCACCGGAAGCTTCCCAACAGGCTCTATGGACCAGCCTGGGAGCAGCATTGATTGTTTCTGAATTCATCATGCCACTTTCATGTCACAATTTTTGGCGGATTTTTTCGCACTTTATAATAGCTCAAAAATGCGATTTATGGGTTCTCCAAAACTTCACCAGAACCGGTGTTCATTTCTCTCTGTGACGAGTACGAAAGCCAAAAGTGTTCAATTCACAAGTCGTCGTGACACGTGACGTGAACACTTGGTCGAAACACTACAGTACTGTACCATTATGTTCAAATTAACAGTCACATGTCACGCACCCCCCCTGTCGATATCGAATTTTGGTCGTGGTCATGCATCACAGAGGCCGGTGTCGATCGGTCGAGCGGTTCGTCACGCGGCCGAAAAATCGTGCGAAAACGCATGAAAAATCACTGCAACTCCCTGTCTTTGCTGAGTGTGTTTTCAACCAATTTCTGGACCATTCATATCTGCAGCTCAATGTGGTTTTAACCTTTAATTTCACCTCGCTGGTCGAAGCTTTGCATTTCGAGCGAGATTTCACACTACATTTTTTGCATGTCGATACCTATAGTTTCGCAACATGATTTCGGCTCGCCCTATCTGTAAACTGAAACTTTAACTGCCATTAAAGTTTCACTCAAGTCGAATACAAAGGCTATTCTTTGGCTTACAGCACGTGCGAATTCTTTTACGAAACTTAGAGAATCAGCTCAGATCTCAGGCCCAACTATTGCCAACTCGACACTTTGAGTTTCAATTTGCGGCTCGGCTCGTCCGAAATTTTGTGATTGCTGGTGTGCCTACACCAATTCCGGATCTCGTTGCGTCGAGCCCTTCAATCATTGTCTGTCGAGACTCCGACATCAACTTTGGCCTTCAAAACCTCAAATTTGCTTCGAAGTACCTCAATCATTTCTAGATCTCAAAATCCGACTTCCGCCATAGACGCCAGGACTTGGATTTACGGGGACTTCGATATATAAAGTGTGCGTGCTCTAATTCTTTCACATTACTAATGTCCTCATGCTTCCTATCTATGTCCTGCCGCCCATCCCCGCTATGGTTGCGCCCCCAAAGACCCGGTCTCCTACTCCCATTGAACCTGTCGCCTGCTTGTTGTAGTTGGATTTGAATGCATGATGTTTCTGCTGCCCACAATTTTGTATCCCCTACAACATTTAAACCAGACTACACCTGAGTATTGTGAGCTATTGTGAGATATGAACAACTACTGAGTTCGCAAGCCACAACTACCAAGGGCTACCAGGCGGCTACTGAGCCTCACTGCCAAAGCTACCAGGGGCTACTTTGGCGGGGAGCTACCAGGAGCTTCATATGGGGGGACTTGCCTACCAGGCTACCCCGTCTACTGAGACCTCGTAGCACTACGTAGTCAAGGCATTTTTTGCTGATGTTTGATTCGGCAGTTCTGAGTGTTGAGAACAAAAAAAGCTCATTTCAATCGGTTTTTTTTCCCTCGACATAAACATAAATGAGCGGATGTTTTTGATACAATCATTACAGCCAAGCATATACAAATAATGCGTCGTGTCGAACTGCCCCTGGTCGAATACCGGTCAGAATTATTTTGGAGCACAATGGAAAGTGATGAGAAGATTGCCAAAGACATGGCCATGGTGTGACAATGGCCGGAGAACGGGAGGCTACATTCTGAGAAAGGAAATAACAAAGTGGCATGAACAATGGGTAGCTTCGACGGAGGGCAGTGAGAATGCATCCAACAATTTCTCTGCTTTGCCCCCCACTCTCCCTAGTATGCGATGCGCTGAACGGTATTTTGGGTGCGAAAATCACGGCAGCACATGAGCGATGCGCTCCGCTGTGCGGAAGAGCAGCTGTGTTTTGGGCCTTTGAGCTTCCAGTTGCCCCGCTGAGTCTGACCATAGGCCCTATGGACGCCGTTGGCTCAATGTTCATTGCACAATACAGTAAGTACCGATATTTCACTGCAACTGCACTACATATTGTTACGGCGGAATACGTGACTGGATGGGGGATGAATGCCGTCGGATTGTCCAGTAATTCGCAAGTAAGTACCCGCAGAGTCCTGTAATCCGGACATGGTTGTATGATATATCGTTGGGTCAAGCGGGTATCCCGCAGCCCCGTCGGAAGTGGCTAGGAGGTCGTGCCAACTGTCGAGTCAGAATAATGTACTGTCAGATTGAGCAGAGAGACCAGTGTCGGTGGTGGGACAGCTAGAGGAGCCAGTAGGCTGGATATTGGCCTCGAGGCCATTGCACCACGATGAATCGACGGTGGTGTGATTAGTTTGCGAAGGAGCCAATGGCATCATTGTGAACAAGGAGGTTTCTGCCGCTAACTGCGATGCACGCTTGGACGGGTTGGGAATAGTACCTGGAACAACTGGAAAAAAGTGAGCTCTCATTGCAGCGGTACATATCTAATCTTACCTGTTGCCGGGTTTTTCAAGCTTCCGCGGGAGAGGTTGACATCGGTGTCATCCCCCGTCGCAACGACACGCTTTTGCACAATAACTGTGTAGTATATATTAACAGGGTAATTAGAATGGAAATAAAGTTCACTGTGTCGGTTTAAAGATCGTTGTAGTCTTCTAAAATGTGTCGACGTCTGATCACGGGAATAGATACCATCCGAAGAATGCAACTCGAGGGCCTCCATCGCCCGAACATCATACTGCATCCCCCTCATGATCCCACCAAGCATCGTCAGATTGACGCCGTCGCGGTTGATGAATCTTTTTGTCCTTCCTGTTTACTAGTTCTGAGTTTTTTCTTCTTTTGTGTAGGCCTCGCCTATCACGATCGTCTTCCAACGCGCCGGCTTCGGCGCCGCCGTCCTCCTCACCGCCGTCCTTTCGGCCACAAACAGCTGCTTCTACGCCTCTTCACGGATGCTACTCAGTCTGGCCCGCGAAGGAAACGCACCGCATTCCTTTGCCTTGCTGACGAAAGGCGGCGTTCCTGTCCCCGCGCTCTTGTACGTCGCACACCTTCTTTCGCTCCTTTGCAGCTAGTTTGATATTATTCCCCAAGACTAACCCCTCGCTTTCTCCTGCCTTACATTCCTCGCCACCATCTGGGGCGAAGGTGTCGCCTTCACTTGGCCAGTCTAGTCCATCCATCACCATACCCATCTCTCTCTTTTGTTGTTCACGTTCATCAACCTCACCGGAATTAGCGCCCTCTTCACCTGGATCGCCATCGCCGCCATCAACCTCCCGTTCCGGCAGGCATTCAAAGCGCGGGCCGCGACCTGTCCGACCTCCCTTTCCGCGCGCCCTTCGCGCCATTTTTGGCCCTGACGGCAATTGTGCTCGGGTGGGCTGATGTTCGCGACGCAGGGCTGGGCCGCGACGACCTATGGGGACACGGGTGCGGCGCTGGCGAAGGACGTGTTGGTGGTTTATATTGGGGGTATCTGTTTCCTTTTCCTTTCGATCTTTTATGGGACTTCTGACCTATTATTCTTAACCTCAGGTTCCCCTCCACAATTTCCACGCCCATCTCAAGGTCGAAACTATACCCGGACGACGAAATTATGCCTCAACTTCGACTGCAACACTTCATTAAGGTCAGTCATGGCCTGAATGTTCATCGTATTGATGATTTCTTGACTCACAAACCCCTTTTTAGCTATTTTCAACGCGGAAATCATACTCGGAGGTCGAGACTATGCACCTACGCCGAAACCTTCAAACTCGACTTTGCCATGTATTCAGTCCTTATTCAAGTCTCTCTTAAGCCAAAAACGTCTTTTTCAGCCTATTATCAAGCCCAAATTGCATCTGGAGGCCGAAACTCTGCTTCGACATTAAATTCCATTCTACGGCCAATTTTTTAGTACTTACTCAAATGTTCGTTGCAATGATACTTGGACTCATTTCTCTCTCTTTTAAACTGACATAACGCTAAACTCATGCTCCCCTGTCGAAACTACGCCCCGACGCCGAAACTTTGCATCAAGATCAAATTCATCTCTGGCGGCCAATTTTAAAGTTCCAAGTTACTGAATTGAGGTCAGTTCTTGCTTACCTGTCGAACTTCACGTTTTTTGAACTGAACTCACAAACATCTTTTTCAGTCCGTTATGATGCCGAAGTTACGTTCGGAGGCCGAAACTATGATCCCACCGAGTTCAACTCTGCCGCAAATTTTCAGCTTCAAACCGCTTCATCACGCAAGTTCTCTTTCAACTCGTTCATTTTGACGATTGATGACTCATTCAAGGTTTTCTACAGCCCTCGGCCATGTCAAACTATGCCAACACGCCGAAACTATGCTCGAACGCCAAATTCAACCACGCTCGGCCATCTCGGGGACTCCAAAACAATTTATCCAGGTAAGCCCTTATCATTTACATCCACCTAACGTTCAAATGAGCTCATGAAACGCTTCTCTAAACCTCATTCACGTCGAATTCATGCACACGCGTCAATTCGACTTTGAACTTCAAATTCAACCACACACGTGATCGCGGAACTCCCCGAGCCGCCGTCAACGGCATGTTCAAGTTCTGCACGTAAGTTTACAGCTCTTTGCATAAGTAATGGCACTACTGCTATTTTTAGAAGAAAGAGCATTTTGAACCCTACCGGGTTTTTAGCTGATTCCTCCCTCATCTCTCAAGGGATCAACTTGGTTCTGGGTGCATTAGAGAGCGGGTAAGCGGGGCTTTGAATTCATGTCCATCTCCAGTTCTAACTCACCGGCGCTGTTGACCCTCAAATTCACCCCTTTCGATTCCACCACAACTTGTTAATTGAATAACTCCATGGTTTTTATTCCATTTACTCAATTCGGGCGATGGTGGAATCCATAAATGGAGTCAATCATCCTAGATAGTGCAGATTGTGTGAGGTCTACGCGGCACCCGGGTTAGATCGTGTTAAACGGAAAATTCCAAAAGGCGTGGGAACCTCGGTTGTGCTTGGCACAAACCATTATGTTTTGTCCACGAAACCTTGACTCGGCTTCCCCCTTCAGTATGAACCCATTTTGATGTAAATCGGTTGAAAAATGAGTGAGTATTGGAGTTTGCAATTTGGGATTGGCACCATAAGGCTGATTTTTGGCACAACTGAAAACTTTGACTTAGAGGGTGAGGCCTAGGGCAATTGAAAGCCCCGCTTACCGGCTCTCTAATGCACCCAGAACCAAGTTGATCCGTTGAGAGATGAGGGGGGAATGAGCTAATAACCCGGTAGGGTTCAAAATGCTCTTTCTTCTAAAAATAGGAGTAGTGCCATTACTTATGCAAAGAGCTGTAAACATCATAGTATTATGACTATTATAACTCACTAGTTTTTACACTTTAAAGCTCTATGCGTATATTTCTCAACTGCTTCACCCATTCGCGTTCTAACCTTGACTCCTTCAGTTTTTACCCCCAAACGACGCATTCTTTCAAATATTTTCACGTTTGACCTCTAATTAAGCCCAAGGGGAACTCGGGATTCGAAAGTCGGAAGGGGGGTCGATAAGTTTTTTTCAGCCCAACCTAGACTCCCCCCCCCCCCCCCCCCCTACTATATAGGGAAGGTGTTTCCCACCCCTGGCGCCGGGCCGCTTCCTCCGGCATTCCCGCCGCTTATCAGATCTAGATCAGACCCTACAACGACTTGATTTTAATGTGTAAGGTACATGCTATGGTCCCAGAACTTGTCTATAATGCTGCTAGACCTTTAAGTAGACCTCCAGAAATTTGTTGAATCTCATTCCAAGACCGTCTGAAGACACCTTTTGGTTGAACTTGGGTGGAAATATTGTCTTGGCATGTCCTGAAGCAAGTAGAAAGCAGAATTCGGAGGTTTTCACCTACTAGGAGCTCTATCATCCTTCTCCCGGCCCTTTTCTCCCCTCCCATAACTTATAGTAAGAAGTTTTTTTCAGCCTCGGCCAGACCCCCCCCCCCCCCCCCTCCCCCCTTCCGATATTTTAATCCCGAGTTCCCCTTGATTAAGCCGTCGGATCAAACTCAACTCCGCACGCGCAGGTTCTGACCTTGTTCAACGTAAGTCTTCCTTGGATGCTTTCATACTTCAAACCTCGCATTATTAGCTCTAATCCTTCAGTTTTTACAACCCAACGACGCACCTTTTTCAAAAGTTTTGACGTTCAGTTTCGAATCAAGGCGCCCGCTCGTTCGGGTGATTGAAACAAGGTCACCTAGACAGCGCCCGCGGCGAGATTTTTTGGTGCCTGAAGACAGTGTGAAAACATTCAATAATGTTTATACCTCAGGGCCCATTTCGCTTTTGAAGACCTACCAGCAAATTCTCCAGACCAAAACATTGATCCGACCGAAGACTAACAGCACCCGCGGCGACGAAAACTCTCTCTTATTTTACGCGTCTCTGTTCGATTCGACGCGTCTAAAGGCGTTCTCAACACTGCCAGCTTCGATTCAAGACCTTATTTCAAATTCGTCGGGTCCAGTTTAATGTTTGATTATTTCGCGGGTGATATTTGACGCGTCTTCCTCTATTTGACGCGTCACCCGCCTTCCCCAACACATGCAGGTTCAATACAAGGCCTTAAAGGCTTGGACCGGTCCCAAATTCTGCGCGTCCATTGAATAATTCGAACTGCGCGTCGGCGGCTAACAAAAATCTCTCATTCTTCGCGTCTGGAGGACTTCTCGATGCTTTCAAGGCACTTGTTTTAAATTCGACGCTTCTCTCGCGCCCGCGGCAAAGGGAAATCGAGACGTCTCTCGAATTTAAAGGCCACAAACAAAATATATTCATGGATCGACTACAGACACGGTACCTACCTGATCCATCTACGCTGCCGTCGTCCACACCCACCAACGCCTCCGCCAAACTGACGAGACACGCGACGTCCAGCTTGTTCTCCGCCAGATTCAGCACCAGCACCTTGAGCGTCCGATTCCGCTTCAACACCTGCGCAATATACGTGATGCCCGTCTGCGAAACAAGTCAGCTCCTCGTGATGCAAAGGAACCACACGACGCACCCTCAAATCATTCCCCCTCAAATTCAGCGTCCTCAACGCCCCGACCCTCGGCAGCGCATCCAACGCCCGCACCTTGTCCAAAAGCGCCGCGCTCGGCCCATCCCTCTCCCTCTCCCGCGCCACCTCCCTCTCCCTCGCCTCCCGCGCCTCCCGCTCCTTATCCCGCGCGCAACCATACACCGACGAGGCGGGCGACGACGTCGTCGGCGACGGCACATGCCGCGCCGTCACCCCGCCGAAAACACTACTCGCCACCATTGCCCGCCCCGGCGGCGCCGCCCCCACCCCCGTGCCAGCACCCGCGCCCGCGTTCGCAGACTGCTGCCGCCGACGAGGCGCGTACGGCGTGTACGTCGTCTGCGCGGCCGTGATCGTCTGTGCCGGATGGCGCGGCGGCGCGGCGGCGGCGGCGGCTTCCCGCGATGCCCCTGCCCCTGCGCTTGGATCTGCGACTGCGCGTGCGCGAGACTGCTGTTCAGCGCGCCCAGCCCGCCGAGCCCGAGCCGGGGCCGGTGGATGGTGGGGCTGGGGGGCACGGAGCTGTGGCTGTAGCTGTTGGCGAGGAACGTGGAGGACGGGGAGGTGGCGGTGGGGGCGGCGAGGACGTCGGGGTAGTCGCGGATCATGAGCGCGAGGGCGACGGCGCCCGTGGGCGAGATCTTGTTGTGTCGGAGGGAGATGTTGCGCAGGGTGGACGTGCGCACGGCGCGGGCTGTAGATAACCACGTTAGTATGAGCTCAAGAAGTGAAAGAGAACTTACACAATGTCTCCAACGCCGCCGCTCGCAGCCCGCAATCATCGAGCTTCAGCGAGACAAGCCCCTTACGCTCCCGGCCCTCCCTATCCAGCGCATCCTTGTCCTTGTCGTCCAACGCATAGCCGAGGCTGCAGCGTACCTCACTGCCGTTCATGTACGAGACACCGAGTCGGATATTGAGACGAAGAACGCCGCGGAGGAGGTTGTGCTGGGGAAGAGTATCAGTACAACGTTCGTAGCGAGGGTAAAAAGCGGGAAGGTCTAACGACAGATGAAGAGTGAATGTAAGAGTGAGTGAATCGTCCCAGCATGACGGTATCGCGCATTCGACTGGAACGGCGAAAAAAGACACTCTAGGCTCAGTGTCTTCGAAACCACGACCACATAAAACGTCACCGCCCCGAGAACATCCGCGCGCGCCAAAAAAAGGAAAAGACAGACGATAAAATCCAAGGGGACACTCACCGCTGCTCCACCGGCACATACTCCACCAACGCGCCCCGATGCACTCGACCGCCTTCTTGTCGAGTGTGTTGGAGGAGAGGTCGAGGAAGGTGAGGGTGTGTGCCTGTGGGCGAGGTTAGCGTTGGTATTATACGAGAAGCGTTATTGGAAGAGAAGGATGCGGGCGGGTGGGATGGAGGAGTAGTATGGGGAGGGGAGGGCAGATAGGGCATGTAGGCGTCCACCGCCAAGCGCCGTGAACGATATACGACGATATCGACCGGCGTCATCCCGCATACGGCACCCAGATACACGCCCCACATCGGCATCGGCCTGCCCCACTCAGCGCCATCGCCGCCGGCACGCTCCCAGCCACACTCCAATCCCCTCCGGCGCGTCCTCCACACGCCCTCCCTTGTACTCCCACACCCACAAAGCCCCGCACTCTCACACCTTCCAAAAAAACCCTCACGCACCTTACTCACATACGCCCCCACCACCCTCCACGCATTGCCTTTCAGTTTCTTGTTGGAGGCGAGACTGAGGAAGGACAGCGAGCGCGGGATGAGGAGGGCGTGGAGGAGGGGTTTTAGGGTCTGTGGGAGCGTCAGCGAGCGTTAAGATGCGATATGAATAAGAGAAAAGGGAAAGAGTAAAGGAATAATATGGTAAGGTGGAGGAAGGGGAGAGGATGGGAGCGAATGTGTATGTATGTATGTAGACAAGCCAAGCGCCCGCCCAAAAGAGAAAGCGTGGGTGGACGTCGAACGTCGAACGTCGGTGGTGTCGACGATGGTCAGAATCCATCCATCTACCCATCCAGCCATTATCGGCGTCTCACGACGCGTGGCGTTGTGCGCACGCGACTGCGACCAACACAAAGGCGAGAAACGAAAGGCGAAAGCCAAAGGTGCAAGCCGAAGGCCGAAAGCGCAAGGCGCAAAGAAGGAAGGAAGCAAAGGAAAAGAAAAGCAAAGTAACACTCACAGCCTCCTCCAAATCACACTCCCTCCACACGACCTGCGGGTTGGGCGTTAGTATTGCGTATATCACTCCACGAAAAACAGAAAACGCTAGTAGCGCACGAGACGCCGACGCGTGCACAACGCCAACGCCAACGACACTCCGACTCCGCCCGAACACGAAGAACAGAACGAAGAACTGCCGCCGAAGGCGGCAACGAGAACGCGTCCCGTGCACAACGCCAACGCCGACGCGAGTCTCGTGCGCACCCCGAGACACGAAGAACATGTACAGAACGAAGAGTCGCCGCCGCAGTGCACAACGCCAACGCGTGCACGATGGGCTGCGGCCGCGTCCCATACAACGCCAACACCTCTCCCGCCCCCGCCCCAAACACACCAAGTAACGAAAAAAAAACACACCTTCCTCAACCCCCACTCGATACTCAGCACGTCCGCGAGGATGGCGGCCGAGGCGGGGGTGAGCTGGACGCCGGAGAAGGAGACGGTGCGGGGGTGCGTTGGGGGGATTGTCTGTGTGGGCGTGGTCAGCGAAGAGGAAGGGGATGGTGAGTGTAGGAAGAGGGAACAGGGGAAGAGGAATGGGAAGGGACACGCGCGGGCACGCAAAACGGGAGAGAAAAGCGACATCGAGGGTGGTCGTGTGCCACCCGCCCCGCCCCTGCCACGTCGCGCGAATCGCCACTGCACGCCCACGGCCGACATAGACACCGCACACACGCCTCCTCACCCGCCGCTGCAGCACTGGTAGTAGATGGTGTACACCATACACGGCCCTGCAGGAGGTGACCGGCCGGTGAAACGCCCGACATCAGCGCCAGCGCGGGCGGATCTAGGTGCGTCGTGTGTCACGCGCCGTGCTGGCCCGCGGCGCTCGACGTCCGGCGAGCGCAGGACGGAGGCATTGCAAGGGGCGGGCGGCGTGCGCGCAGGTAAAGAGAAAAGACCTTGTAAAGAAAGTCAAGAGAGAGAGGCACGAACGCGCGCCGTCATCCACCCTCCCTCCCAAACGGCTCTAAAAAAACACATAGTAAAGGCAAAAACACACCTTAAACGCCGCACATATGCCCTTATCCGGCACCTCCTGGCACCCCTCGCAGCACTCGCGGTAAAAGCTCTCGACCTTGTCCATCGGCCACCCCGTACTCTCCTCCCCGCCCGCATCCTTATCTCTGCTCCCACTAGTCCTTGTCGACGCGGCATCCCCACTACCACCCACCACCGGCGTCCTCGGCGTCGACGTCGACCCGCCCGCACCCATATACCCGTACGAATTACTCCGCACGACCCTCCGCCTTCTCTCCCTTTCCTTCTCCTCAATCGCGCGCTTCTCCTCGCGCAGGATGGGCGTGGACGGCGGCGCGGCGGACGATATGGGATACACGACCGCGACTCGGGGAGGATAAAGTGCGCGCGCTTCAGGATGCGGGTCGATTCGTCCTTTGCTCCATCTTTACCACCGCCACCGTCCTTCCCACTACTAACATCCTTCCCCCCGTATTCGCCCACATTCGACGGTCCGGGTTGCGTTGAGGTGTTGTTGGCGGCGGACGACGAAGAGCGCAGGAAGCTGCCCAGCCCCATGCGAGAGAGAAGGCCGCCCTGTGCGGGGGGCGGTTTCTTGAGGATGGAGCGGCCGGGGATCGGGATTGTCACCGCAGAGGACGAGGGCGAGGGCGAGGATGGTCCCAGTGAGGGCGAGTGCAGCGACATCGTTTATTCCGTCCCAAGTATTCGATGCAAGGGCATATATTTGTTCCTTCTTTTTGCCCGTTTTTCGCGCCTGCCAATTCGAAGCCTGGTGAGCTGTGGTACGCTTGCGAGTCTCCTAGTCCCTTTAGATCGAGAAGCGACACCAGGCGTCTGAGGAGCAGCTCGGGTCACGGAGGTCGGCGGAAGGAGCCTTGTTTGGCAAAGGTGTGCCAGTGATTGATGCTAGGTGATGGTTGATGGTTCAAGTTCAAGTTGACCTTCTGTTTTTTTGGGACCAGGAACTCACAGCAATCGAATGCAACGGTGGTTTAACGAGCCGGAAATCATCGATGGACCTCAGATGATTAAATTCATCCAGCGAGCGCCCCGGCGTGGGCCCGGGATTTCATGGGGTAAAACACAGTAAGTAGAAGCAAATCAAAAAGGTACGCAAGCAAGGGCAACAAACCGGCAGAAAAGAGATGGAACTTCGCAAGTGAAAGAGCGAAAAAAAGCGGTCCGGCGCCGAGTGACCTAACGAATGACCCAACCGTGAGTCGAACACGGGTCCCCTGTTTCCACGTAATAACAGTGGTAGGCGCACTGAGCACTATGTGCTGTTGAGTCTTTCATTCAGGTTCCTCATCCAGCTGAAGGTTGTATTGATATTCTTATGCGAGGGACGATTTTGAAGTCATCGGTAGGGATTGACTCGGAGTATCATCAAATACATTACAGCCCGAGAAGCCTGAGACATCGAGGGTTGAATTTATATGTTGAAGGCGTAAGATGGTTCCAAGGGGGGAACCAGTGAAAAACCAAAGGGAATAAGCACACCAAACGGGGAGAAAAAGAAACGGGACGCTCTTCTGCATGACCCAACCGTGAGTCGAACACGGACCTCCTGCATCCCAGCGCGAACGTCTTGTATAAACATGCGCAGGCGCACTAACCATTGTGTGCTATTGCGTCGTTGTCTGCTTAAAACTCGAAGCCCACGTATCTCATTCTTCGAACACACCTGCCGGGCCGTCGGGCATCTCGGAGATGCCAAAAGCTGGGATATTGATGGTTGAAGGCGTAAGATGGTTCTAAGGAAGAGAACCAATAAAAAAACGAAGGGACAAGCAGAACAAACTATGGTGGGGGAGATAAAAATTGTCTTGGGCTGCCGCATGACCCAACCGTGAATCGAACACAGTCCTCCTGCATCCCGGTAAACAGTCTCTATACCCACCATGGGCAGGCGCACTAACCATCGTGTGCTATTGGGTCATTGGCTGAAGTTCCTCATCGGACTTGAAGCTATGGATTTGATTTCACGCACCCACAGACGATGTTCGTTAGGGTCGCGGACGTGCATGCCTGGGCCCAACAATCAACCACGGATTATGGCCAATTTCATGCCAAGTCAAGGGTGGATTTTTTCGTAGAGGTTCTCCGGAAGATTTCCTCAAACACAAATACTTCTACAAATCAAGCGGGCAGGTCTCGGCACCACAGATTTAAGCGGAGGGTAAAAAAAGAACCGACATCCCGCAGTATGACCCAACCGTGAATCGAACACGGTCCTCCTGCAACCCTATTGGAAGATTTCAACCCGGGCAGGTGCACGGACCATTATGTACTATTGGGTCGTTGCCTGCCTACAACCGGAAGCCTAAGTATCTGATCCTTTCTGCGCCCCCACGAAGTCAGCCAGCAAACAAGTTCGAATTCACAACAATTGTAACAAAACATGCTTTATCCCACTAGCAGGACTGTTCGATAATGACCTAACCGTGAATCGAACACGGTCCTCCTGCATCCAACCTGCATCTACTCCAACGTGGGCAGCTGCACTCCCGATTTTGTGCTATTAGGTCGTTGGCTGCTTATAACTCGAAGGCTAGGTATGAGATCATCAGAAACGAGCACGGCAATCAGGGTGAGAAAAATTCCGTCGTTGACTGTCGTATGACCTAACCGTGAATCGAACACGAGATTTCTGCATCCAACTTGCATTTGCCTCCAACGTGGGCAGGTGCACTCCCGATTTTGTGCTATTAGGTCGTTGGCTGCTTAAAACTCGAATTCAATACATCTGAACATCCACCCTGCCAGGGTTTTTACCGGGGCCAGGCACACTAACCATTGTGTGCTATTGAGTCGTTGGCTGTTTACAACTCGAAGCCCGCGTATCTGATTCTTTGAACACACCGCCCCGTCGGGCATCTTGGAGATGCCAAAAGCTAGGATATCGATGGTAAAATTTATCTGTTGAAGGCGTAAGATGGTTCTAAGGAAGAGAACCAGTGAAAGAGGAACAAGCACAACAGACGGGGAGACTGAGAAAAACAACGAGTAATGCGCGCGAACGAGCCAACCGTGAATCGAACACGGCCCTCCTGCAACCATTCTTCAAGACATTATTAACGTGGGGTGCACTAACCACTGTGTGCCATTGAATCGTTGGTATAAGTTCCTCATCCGACTTAAAGCTATGGATTTGATTCTGCACCCACGGATAATGTTCGTTGTGGTCTCGGACGTGCCTGCCCGAACCCGAATACTCAACCACCCGCTATGGATTATGGTCAGTTTCGTGTCAAGTTTGAGGTGGATTTTTCCCCAGAGGTTCTCCGGAGGGCTTCCTCAAAGACAAAAATATTCCACAAATTAGCGGGCAAGGCTCAGCACCACAAAAGGGGAGTAAAAAAAAAATTGTCAGTTATGACCCAACCGTGAGTCGAACACGGACCTCCTGCATGCCGGTAATCGCGTTCTAAATCTAACCACCACGGGCAGGCGCACAAACCAACGTGTGCTGTTGGGTCGTTCTGCTTACAATCGAAGCCTAGGTATCGGATTCTTTGAGCACACCCGCCGTTGGGATGCGATATTCAACAACTGGGATTCTTCAACCGAAAATTAAATTGCAAACAAGAAAGACGTTCTTCGTGAGTTTAATGCAGGAGTTTAGCGACCAGGGTAAGATGCAGAACAAAAGTCGTGGAGTTTCATCTGAAAATGGTTCACCGAGAAAGAGAAAAATAAATGTCAAACAGATTGGAAAGAACCCATGACCCAACCGTGAATTGAAAACGGAAATCATACTATGCACAACACGCGCATGTCCACGAACCGTCGTGCGCTACTGGGTCGTTGGGTGCTTGCTTTCGTTCAAGTTCCTCATTCAACTAAAGACTGCATTAACATTGCAGGGAAAGGAGACAACTTTGAAGTCATTATTAGTGGCATTCAAACTAAATAAATTGAGAGCCTGAGAATATTGCCAGTGAGATATCGATGGTTGAATTTATCTAGTGAAGGCGTAAGATGGTTCTGAGGAACATAACCAGTAAAAAACGAAGGGAACAAGGACGACAAACGAGGAGAGAAAAACAACAACGAAATATTACTCTGACCCACCCGTGAATCGAACACGGCCCTCATGCATCAAGTTGGTTCCGAGGGATAGACGAGGTTGAACATTGTTTACATTGCGGCATTGGGTTGAGATGTTGAGGTTGGACGAATGAAAGAAGATAATGGTCTAACACAAGAGTAACAGAGTAATGCAGACTGACCTGGACAAGTTCGGGGTCACAGAATGAGCGGGATGGTTGATATCGCGGCGGTCAAGTCTACGGAGGACGGGAAATGGAGCCAAAAGTGTTGGCCAGTGCACAATAGACATATTCACATAGTCGACAACATCGTCACAATTGTCATCGACTAGGTAACAAATTGCCAATAAAATCGATATCGACGCATACGCGTCTGCTTACATTTGACTCTCCTTCTTCGCCGATTTGGCTGCGATGCGCCTCCCTACAGCCTCTTCGGCGCATTCCCAAAATCCCGGCATCCGACCACTCCGAGCGTCACTCAACCACGCCCCTACATCCTCTGTGACCCTCGGTGGATGCTGCACCAGCACGAACCGCACGTCGTCGCTGTGAATCCTCGGCGTATCGATCGCCTGGTAAAACGGCGCGCCCACCCCCAGCTCAATCCACATCTCCGACAGGCCAGCCAGCACGCGCAGCGCGCGACACTCCTTCAGCACGTTCATGCAGAGGGGTACGATCCCGCGCGCGTACGGGTTGTACTGTAGCGCGAGGTGGGTGAGGTGCGGGAGACGCGCGAGGCCGGCGCAGACTTCGGGCGCGTGGATGTGCTCGCGCATCTCGAGGTGCGTGAGGTTGGAGAACGCGTCGAACGCGGTGCTGCGCTCGTTGCGCGGGAGTTCCGAGAGCAGATCAGTGAGGTCGGCGTGGAGGCGCGTAAGCGCTGGGAACGTGGAGATGAACGGGAAGAGGAACGCGATGGACTGGTTGTGCGTGCTTTTGGCGGCGAGGCTCTCGATGCGGGTGCAGGTGGTGAAGATTGCATCGATGGCGGAGATGGTGAAGGGACTCAGGACGGGTGGGTCGATACAGATGTGCCGGACTGCGTCGCGGTAGAAGGAGGAGCGGGATCGGGGGCTCAGGACGAATGCGACGGGGGTGGGGTGCGACGTGCCTACGAACATTACTCTGTACAGGAAAGGTTCGACCCTGGCATGTATGGAATGAGTACTCAATTTGGTATTGGGTAGCTCTGGGAAATACGTACCAATGTTTGACGCGGTGTGCCACCCGCATCAGGGTTGGGATGGTGGAAAAGTGTACGCTCGCGGCGAGTTCGAAAATGACGCGTTCCAGGTCGAGAGGAAGAGCGGGTTCCATGTTGTGCGAGGGCGATTGGAAAGTTGGTAGCAAGGCTGTGATTAAGAGCAAGAGCGTGGTGACATTATATACCCGCTGCGCGATCAACGCTTTGACCGAGAACCCATTTTTGGAAAAGGTGGCCGTCCATTGTTGGATCGTGGCCAGGAAGCAACAAAAGAACAAAGTGTTGCGTTTTCGC
Organism: Mycena metata; assembly: GCA_029378385.1. Lineage (NCBI taxonomy): Eukaryota > Fungi > Basidiomycota > Agaricomycetes > Agaricales > Mycenaceae > Mycena > Mycena metata. The sequence continues at coordinate 429,408 of JARKIB010000031.1, read as the reverse complement.
GGTCCAAGCATCGCGGGCTTGACCTTGCTTCCGGCCACAGGGGCGAAGGTCAAAGCATTGTCGTCGAGACAACAGGTGAGACTTACCCGTACGACAATACCGCTTGCGACCCGAGGGGTGCATATTGTGGGCATTCCTCTTACGGCCTGGATGGCGGGAATGCTCGGGTAAGTATCGGTACGGCGGAGCGTACGCGTTGGGACCCGCCTCGGCAATTAGACTTGAATAAACACACTTTAAACCCAATTAGTACACCGGGGATTGTACTACTAGTAAAAAGGCCGTTCAAGGGTGGTAGATAAACGCAGCGATCCAGGCTTAAAGATGCCTCTCCCCTTGCTCAATCGCCCGCTGCTCTTCTCGTAAAGTTGTCGGGAAAGGGAGCGCGGCGGACGAGGACTTGAAGTGCACGCGCTGGAGGATGCGGGTGAACGACGTCGACGAAGAGAAAGAGCTTGCGAAGATGAATTAAAGAAGCCCCGCAAAAAGCTCCTGAGTCCGATCCGCGACAAGAGGCCGCCCTGGGCGGGGGACGGTTTCTAGAGGATAGAGCGGCCGGGGATGGGGATTGTGACTGGAGAGGAGGAGGAGGGCGAGGACGAGGAGGGCGAGTGCAGGGACATCGCTCATACGTGATGATGCCAATATCCGTTCCGTGGACGTAGACGTGGGTTTGAGTAGGTTATTCGGCCAGTTAACCGGTTATATGCCGCCGATTCAAGGGTCGTAAGTCTTTCCCTTTGCAGCGTGCATGCACACCATCTCCTTTCGAGAAAAGAGACCCCAGGACTTTGGGGGAAATCCACTGCCGCAGGCAAGTGAAAATAGACGACACGATAAATCTTGAGTACAAGAACGACGCCTGGGCGCGAGCGACGAAGTGTTCCGGTGACGGCAATGCAGGCCGACTCGCAGGAATAAAAGCCCAGATTCAAGTCAAGATTTTTCGAGGTAGTTCTGTGGAGGCTCGCTCGACCCAAGGGTAGTAGTATGACCCCACTAAGGCGGCTGAAAGAAGGATGTCGCCCAGAATTACACATGTCACACGCTGTCACACGATGTGGTTGCCAAGCCTTCGCCAAGGCTGATTGGCGGGTAACGGCCCGGTCGCGATGAGCGGAGGCTCGTGGCCGCCCTCCGCTGCCTCAGCAGGCGGAAGGATGAACGACGTCCTCGAGTGAAACGGCCGCTCTTGAAGCATCAGCGTTGCCCTCGTGCTGCACGTCGGCAGGCTTTGGAAATCGGAAGAGAGCTTGAGAAAGACACACAAGTGTGGTTTTGACCAGCAACCCACGGGAGGGATCTCTCCTTGACCACGGAGGTCTGCGCCATGGCGCCAGTGCGTTTGCGTAAAGCATCTTGTGAGTTTTGAAATTCCGACCATGGCGGTCCGCATATAATGTCACCTTCTTAACACAGCCCTTGTGGCCCACCCACATAAGGCTGTTGAACGAGGCTTCCTGCATTTTCATCCCACGGAGCGCTTCCCAAACGGGCCAAAAACCTTGACAAATTGCAAAACGGTGCCCACCCAGGACCCTATCACCCACATAAGGCTGTTGAACGAGGCTTCCTGCATTTTCGTCCCACGGAGTGCTTCCCAAACGGGCCAAAAGCCTTGACAAAACGGTCCTTTGACTCACGATCCGCCTTATGTACTTACTTAAAAGATCAGCGGGCGACTCAGCCGAGCTCTAGTCTCTATCACTTGACTACCGCCACCACTCACAGTAGGAATTATGACCGCCTTTATGCGCAGTTTCCGTGAGAACGAGCTCCCGCAGGTGCTACTTAAGCCGCGAAAATTCTGCGGGATGGCTCGTTGTCTTTTCTCCCATGTCGGTCTTCTCCCGCTGCAACAGGCTCTCAGTAACTGCTGCAGAATTCAATTCTGTCGGGGCCCGGGGATCCATTCACCACATTCGTTCTCCCGCTCAAGTCAATTTCTATTACGGCGCCGCGAATGCTCACCAACGCAATAACCCGCCTCTCCCGTCGTCTCAACGATCTCGAGGTGCCCGTGGTCGGACGTCGGCCCGCGGCGCGTTCATGGGTTCAACCAACCTCTCGGCGAACTCTTCCAGGATGCAGGACCGCGGAGGCGGTTCCAGGCTCTTCAATATGCATGACCCCAGTGGGAACGAGCGCCGTACGTACCGTGACCACCCTTGTGTGCTACGTTGTTCTCTGATCTCTGTTTTATTCTATTTAGCCTATGCTGCCAGCGCATACGACGAGGGTAACGGAAACTTTCACGATGGCTCGCAACCTGAGCGATCCACAGACTATGAAATTTATAGACACAGTGAGCCTCCTTCACTTGTACTCGACACCAATTCAATATCGTTACCTAGATCGACCTTCGCCCACCCCCCACAACTATAACGGTAGGTTCCTCGTATTTCCGAGACCACAAGTCCTAATACGCCCAGTAGCAGACACCTACCGTCGTAGTTCAACATCGAGAAATTATCCCAATGACCACCGAGGCAGGTTTTACTCTCATTCACACCTCAGCTCTCGTCAACGTTGCAGACCATCCTGTTCGACATGATCAACCACATCTACAGCCCTTCAGCGGACGACGCTACGCCCAGGAACACGGTCATGGTAATTACTCCTACAGCTGCTATATATGTTCGTTCAAATTCTCAAGGCTCCAATGTTTCAAACGGCCCCGAACATTCAAGGAGCTCGCGTGCCCGTCGAACTCCATACGAGCGCCCCCGGAGAAACGCTAACCCTGTGGAACGACCCTCCGAATCATCAGGTACTTAATTGATCCATTGTTCCTCACTCCAATTAAAGTCATATGTCTAATGACGATTGGCAAGATTATACGAGGGATAGATTCGAGTTCGAAGAATTCAACCGCGGTCGTGGTACGTCGGGAGATCCGTCTATTGAGCTTTCGCCGCGCTGAATCCGTGTTCTAGGACACGTGGAAGATGCCAGGACCAGAAGACGAGAGAGAGGAAATCGGGGACGAAGGACCCTGCGCCGAAAGTATTGACTTGGATAAAGTGAGTTTATCATCCCCACGGTCGCGCTTAGCGCCTCATTGCCTTGAAGCTTGTTTCACCATCTCGGACGCTGGCCAATCCTCACCAGCCATAGAGCCCCATCACTGTATCGCTAGTTAGATCCTTTCACCTTTGAAATTAATCACAATCGACTACTCAGCTCCTGGTCCTATACTACTTTTAATTACACCCAGGTCCCAGATTCTCCGACCTACTTGTTCGTATAGAGAGTCCTGAGGAACAGACCCCGGCCCGAACAGCCGCAATATTCCAATCCAAGCCAGCGGCATAACTAACCGGAACGGGAAAAAAACCTGCTAGACTCTTGAAGACTATGACCCAACGGTAAATCGAGCACGGGCCTCCTAAGAGTATTCCGCAAACATGCGCAGGCGCACTAACCATTGTGTGCTATTGGGTCGATGGCTGCTTTGCAACTCGAAGGAAGTCCAGGTATCTCACTCTTCATGCGCACTTAAGTCGCAGATGTTCACTCTCAGGCATCTCAAACGTTCCATGGCGCGGATATTGGATCACCCAGCTCCAGATGGACTCCATGACAATTTCAACCACTTTAGACTGAAATTCAAAGAAAAAACCGTGGGATGGTCGGTGGTTGGACGACGACGGGATTTTTAGCTGGGGTGGGACTGCGACACAACCGCGGACCTCCTGATTAAGCCAATGCTTTGCATATAAGTACAAACCGTGGGTGCACCAGCAATGTGCTACTAGGTACGATTACCTTGTATTTAAGTCGCCGTGAGTACAGCAATGAGGATCCGAATATCAATTCGAGTGATGCTCAACCGCCCACCTTTTGTTCGGGATTAAAGGAAGGTCGAAGAGAGCAGGTCAGAAGACGATGGGCAGGAAGACAGGAAGCCATAGCAAGAGTGAAAAGAAGGGACAAACAACCAAAGGATACTAATGATGACGTGACCCCGAATTGAACGGGGACCACCGTTTACCAAACCTGGTGGTTTGGAGCTGGGGACTGGATTACGCCATTAGGTCGTTCACTGAAGTGACTGCATCCCACTCTCATTGTGGGAAGTTTCGGATTATATCTCCAGCATCCCGAATGTATTCAACTATAATTTGTCTGTGAATTTGGTCTTGAGTGAGAAATGGACCAACGAAAGACGGAGAAAGAGAGGGCACAAGAAGCAAAAAAGCAGACAGGAAAAAATCCCGGCAAGAGCAAAGAGACGAAAAAGATGCACCCTAGCGACTACGACCCACCCCGAATCGACCGGGAGCCAGTTGAACCTTCGCACAGCCACAAGTCAAAGTTTGGGACAAAGTTTGCGCTACATTGACCCAACCCCGCATCCGAGTTGAACGGGAACCTACTATCAATGACTAGGAACCTGGCCACACTAGGAACCAGGCCAACTGTCAAATATAAGACTCAGTGGTGTCAAGTATGTGTCTTGTGTGCTTTTACAAAAGAATAGGACCCAATATGCATCTTGAGAACAAATTTCAACCCAAAATGATAAGTTGATCCAAGGCTGTGCTCGGCCTGATTTCGGCTTTGAGGGTGAGAACGATGATTTGATAGCTCCGAGAGACCATTTCGCTTGTTTCTCAACCAATAGGTGGTGTATCCGGGACTTTGGGGGTTCATTCTTCTGCTGGATATCGGGGCTTTTTTCTGTGCATCCCCAATCCAGCGCAAACGCTCCACTGTTGTACTAAATCCACCAATACAATTAGACCTGAACCCACCGATCACGCTTGGAAATTGGAGATAGCTATGGAAGCTTGAAGGCGACGACTCCAACGCGTTACGACATTCATCCCGAGAGGCAATACCTCGATATTACCTATAAAGCCTCATCTGAATGCCTTTATCTCCTCCTTGGTATGCAGTGAGAGAGAAAATTACTCTTTCGAGCCGGAAAAAAAGATTAAACGTCGGGTTCTCAGCAGTAGACCTCTGAAGTCGAAATATGGATCCAGGTTAGTCCATTTGGTTCCAATGAACCTCCATGTCCCTTGTTTCGACTTACAATGTGGTATCACTGGTGCACCAGCGTGATTTAGTTGACAGACTGCTCCCGCCATGGTGGCCCTTGGTTAGATGTCCCCGCTGTTCCATTTTTGTGAGTCCCGATGCCTGATAAAAGTGCTCAAAATGCATTGTATGGATCCCATGTGTAATATAGGCCACGGTGCAGGCCTTTATTCGCAGCCAATGGTCGGCTTTTGAGGGTGGCCAGGTACCCTGTCAATTGCCATTTCGGGAAAGTCCTCAAAATTAAATTCATTGAGCACCCAAAATGGGGTCAAAATTCTCGCGAATATGCTCGATCCCTTCGCAGGATGCGCGCTTATACCCCAGCACCCACAGACCTGGGGTAAGCCCTTGTGATAGTTCGGAAATCGGCCGAAATGCCTTAGGTGGCCAGGTTCCCAGCGCGATATAGTACTTCCAACGATTTTACTATTAATATTACTTCGTCAGGTGCGCAGGTCCACTAACCATTATGATATTGCGTCATATTTCAAATGGGTGTCCACAGGGTCTGTTATCTGGGATTCTGACTGAAGACTAAAATAAAAAGGAATCGGGTGTTGAACTTGAACCACCTGTCTCGGAATTCGTGAGGAAACTATAAGGAAGAGCGGGAACGGAAACAAAACAGGACGGCTATATATACAACAAGGCGAGAGACCCTAGTCCTTGAGAGCGAGAGTAAGAGACGGAAAAAAGCCAAAACCTGTTTCGGGCATCTCGGGGATGTTCATAAATCAACTTGTGATCCAGAGTTCACATTGGCGAAGAAAGCCCGTGGAGTCCTGGGTACTTTGAAATTCAAACCCCAGTGGTTCGAAACTCGAAGGGTAAGTGTGAAACTCGGGCTCAACCGCAGAGAACGGAGTTAACGTTTTACGCAAGGTGATGTTTGATCGCTGTCACTGACGCGATCTTTGCGCCATGAGTCGCCTTCTACGCGACGCCCAAGCGCTTCCCGCACCACGATGAGCAAGGACGACATCAACGACGACCTGCCCGTGCCTGTGCTCTCTCGCGGCGACGATGGTCCTGAACTCGACGCAAAACGGTGGCTGGGCTCGGCTGAAAACAGGACAGTCCGAGGCATGAAATCACGACACCTAACGTTCATTGCTATCGGTGGGTAGCCGGTGGGCTGTTTAATGCGATAAAGACTAAGACCCCGGGGTTATTGCAGGAGGAACAATCGGTTAGTCGTGCGGTTTGAATAGGTTAGCTAATCCTCACTTGGACCCACAGGCACCGGTAAGGCTCGGTTTTGCGCTTTCCGAGAGGGTTTCTGATAAGCACGCGTTTTCAGGTCTCTTCCTAAGTATAGGCTCGTCCGTCGCGACAGCCGGTCCCGCTGGAGCCCTTGTCTCCTACGCCGTGGTGGGACTCTTCGTTTTCGGAGTGGTAATGACTCTTGGAGAAATGTCATCACTCATCCCTGTATGTTCATTCCCTTCTTCCTTGGCCAGGGAACCCTAATCGTTGATAATCATAGGTCAGCGGCGCGTTCTCGTGCGTAAAGCGCTCCATTTTCAACACCATATGTCACGAACAAAATCAACAGGACTTTTGGAAACCGTTTCGTGTCCCCTGTACTTGGCGCAACACTGGGCTGTGAGCTGCCGACAATGTTCCTGAAGGTCGTAACCAATGAAACGCAGGGAACTACTACCTTCAAGTGACTTTTGCGTCTGTTTCGGGTGAGCCAAAACACTAACGGCCTCCGGATTCTAGTGGGCACTTTGTGAGTCGATTTCCCGCCTCAAGTACAATATACCTGACCATAATTAGCGATACCGGCAGAGCTCGTGGCGGCAAGCGTGATTCTGTCGTACTGGACAGACAAGCTTCAATCATGGTTCGTTTCGGTCCACCCGGACTCACCCGTTCTAAACCCCGCGTACAGGGAATGGTCGCTCATCATCATCGTACCAGTGAGTCCTATTCCTCTAACCTAAACCCTAACGGAATTGTCGATCTCTATCCTTCCTAGGTCTTCGCCTTCAACCTCCTCCCCGTCAAAAAATACGGCGAGGCAGAGTTTTGGCTCGCCGGCATCAAAGTCAGTGTTTACTTCACCCCACTAGCCAGAGAGATTAACTGTTTAATGCAGGTTTTCCTGATCGTCTTGTTCATCGTCGTGGGCCTGATTTACGACTGGGGCGGTGTAATAGGACACCCTGGCCCGGGGCTTTCGAACATTCGAGATGGGGCATTTACTGGAGGCTTCGCTGGGACTGCCCAGAGCTTCACTGTGAGTCTCCCTCACAATGTCGGATGTCCTCACCGACGTAAACTCGTTCTCAGTTCGCTTTCTTTTCGTTTGGCGGGGTAAGATTCCAATTTCAAGCGGATTTCTCTGCCGACAAGTTGACGGATCCATCCAGGTTGAACTTGTGTCGCTCGCTGCCGGAGAAAGCGCGCAACCACACAAATCGGTCCCCAGGGCCATCAGGGCAACATTCTTCCGGTGAGTCGCATACAACGGAAATTCGTTTTCCCTTCTTACCTGTTTCTGGCCAGAATCGTCTTGTTTTACCTCCTCACCTGTCTCATTATCGGGTGAGCCTGGCGACCCGTAGTCCGCGCATCAGCTAATTAGGAAACAGTTTATGCATCAACCACAACGACGACACTTTATTTGAGGCTTACGATAACTCGGATGTTGCCGTACGTCCCCCTTTTTTCCCCCTTCCTGTTCACTAATTCTCCGCGATTTTTGTTTTCGTGTGTAGGCCTCGCCCATCACGATCGTCTTTCAACGCGCTGGCTTCGGCGCCGCCGTCCACGTCGTGAACGCCGTCCTCCTCACCGCCGTCCTTTCGGCCACAAACAGCTGCTTCTACGCCTCTTCACGGATGCTACTCAGTCTCGCCCGCGAAGGAAACGCACCGCATTTCTTTGCCTTGGTGACGAAAGGCGGCGTTCCTGTCCCCGCGCTCTTGTACGTTGCGCACCTTCCTTCGTCCTTGACAGCTAGTTTGATATTATTCCCCAAGATTAACCCTCGCTTTCTCCTGCCTCACATTCCTCGCGACCATCTGGGGCGAGGGTGTCGCCTTCACTTGGTCAGTCTAGTCCATCCATCACCGCACTCATCTCAAACCTCTCTCCCTCTTTTGTTGTTCAGGTTCATCAACCTCACCGGCATCAGCGCCCTCTTCACCTGGATCGCCATCGCCGCCATCAACCTCCGCTTCCGGCAGGCATTCAAAGTGCAGGGCCGCGACCTGTCCGACCTCCCCTTCCGCGCGCCCTTCGCGCCGTTTTTGGCCCTGACGGCAATTGTGCTCGGGTGGCTGATGTTCGCGGCGCAGGGCTGGGCCGCGACAACCTATGGGGACACGGGTGCGGCGCTGGCGAAGGACGTGTTGGCGGTTTACATTGGAGGTAGCTGTTTCTTTTCCTTTCGATCTTGTGTGGGACTAACGCAATTATCACGCGTGCCAGTGGCTCTCTTCTTCGGCATCGGCCTCGGGTTCACGGTACACCATAAACTGACGAAAACGGGCGTGCCTCTGCTCGTTCCCCTGCTTGAGGTGCGTTTCTTGCATTTCATTTCCTAAATCTCTACTCAACTTCAACCTGCAGTGCGATTTCGAGACCGGGGCGGTATGGGGCCGCGGCGGCGGGGCGGCGGTGCGCGAAAAGGAGGGGCTGGCAGAGGAGGAGAGCCCAGCGGGGATGGCGAACGGGGGAACATGGAGGACGCCTTGGTACGCGACGAGGCGCGTGTTGAGCAAGCTTTGAGTCCGCGTCATTCTTATCCGGGCGAGCACGTATTATTTCTATGTACGTACCTAGAGCACTCCATCTCGCCCAGGAGAGCCTCAAACCCCAGCGGCGGTGTCGCACTATGCAAGGGGAAACAACGAAAAGGTGAGCCGTGGCTTGGTGAGCCAGTGCTATTACAATGGCCTGCTCGACAGTGATTTTCGACGGCCGTTTCCTTTCGGTTGTCCCGAATTCGAGTGGGGAAATAGGACTCGCATTTTTGGACGAAAATCATTGCCCACCGCATCCGGAAATCTAGTTAGGTCTCGGCGTTCAATTATTGATCCCAGTCGAACGCTCGACGCGGTGAAGTCGTGAGGTGTCCTCAAAACTGACCATTAAAAAGTGCCCCCTTCCAACAGTGTGGTTGAGACCCAGTGGAATTGGACCTCGGTAAAACTTGAGTTTTCCTTCATAGATCTCCTGTTTGGCCTTCTTGTGCAAAGCTGACATTACACGGGAGACCATCATTACCGGCGTCGGTCGGGATGAGAAGATGGGGCGAAAGTGGGGCAGAATCGGCTGTGAGATCGATCAGTCGGGGACCCGAACCTACCCGAACTAGCTGAGCCATGAGGATCTTTGAATCTTGTCCGGGACCTCCACAACTCTGAACCAACCCACTGGGATCCGAAAATCTCGTCTATCAGCGTCGATTCAGCGATAAAGAAGTATCATCGCTCTGGCATCGTGGAATCCTTGAAGTGGGGTGGCAAAATCTATGGCATTATTTATCATCGTTTATTCCCGCGCTTTGTGTCAGGTCCTAGGATCAAGAACCAGGTTTTGATACCAGTCCAACTCTTCACTCTCAATTCCCGATCACGGCGTAATCTCGGGCCGATCCATGCCGCTGTCCCAAACAGGTACATAGGTAACCCCTGTCTTTCATCAATGTTGCACTATTCACGAAGGTTGGCCAAAGACGGCGGCCCACAGATGAGAGGAAGATGCCTCGGTACCCTTCATGTTCATTCAGCGATTTCTGTATTTTCTTAGGGTTTTGGAACATTGGAAGACTAAATTGCAGCAAAATAAACTGCCTGGCCATAAATCCATGAGCCTCTAAGTCTTTCTTCAGGTCAATATGCATTGCAAAGAAGGTTCCATTTCGTTCGGGGCTCATCCGTGCCTTTATACATTCCAAAAACATGCTCAAACAACGACTGTCAAGGCAAATTCAATTTTCAGGCACCTGAACTGAGGTTGCCCAAGGTTTATACAATTATTTAGCCAAGAACGATTCAAATTCCACCCCACAGCGACTATAAATCCCTCTGAAAATGCATTCTCTAATGCGTGTGAACATCACCGGTGGCGTGCTGCCGATGTTTCGGCAATCACTTTGACTTCGAACTTGGAATCAACACCTAGGATGTAACATCTTGACCTTGGCTCAAACTAGAGACTGACACTTGTGATTTACTGTGCTCATACTCATTTTTCCATTGGACTCAGAATAAACAACGAAAAAAGGTCTCATAAAAATCGCCGAACAAGACTGGGCAAGGCTGGATGGCCTTAGAGTGCGGACCGTGCAAGGAACGCTCTCATCAGAGGCTCTGATGGAGGGAAACGACTCACGGTGCGAATAGCGTAGTACGCCGGATGCCACTCCCGCCCTTCTACTCCCAACTCACAGCCTGCGTATTCACAGCGTGAAGATGGTACCTGAGAGCACACCCATGTGCTTCCTGTAAGAAGTGGGAACGCCCAGAGCTTCTCGACTGGCTTGGATTCTGAGGGCGACACCCCGCGTTTATCATGTTCTGGATGATATAGTCTCAGGAATTGCGATTTTAATTTAGAAATTCACCGTGGGAACTGCGTCGCGCTGGTTCTATCTGTGTTTAATTAACCCTCATTGGACTGCAAGATCCTGCGCAGACCTTATCTTCACAGCGAATTCACTCTGTGCTAAACTCTTCTTGCCGTCGCTGGTTCCTACGCGCACTTCCGCTTCGGAGCCTATCCAAGTTTCCTTTAGTGCTCCAGCACGGGAGTCGGTGATCAATCGACGATGATAGCGCAAACTTATCTTTGTCGGGCCACAAGGTGGCTTCCGAAGCAGCGCAAGCTTAGACACCGTCCTCCGGGAGCATAACCGCAAGTCACTTGTCGCTGCAGTCATCCCAACGAGCTTTTCCGCCTGAGTTCCATTTGACCTCATACGGTGTCGTCACCAGCGGAAATATAGCTGTCTTCCTTGGTGCTGATAGATTAAGGTGTTACCGACATATTTCTTGAACGGGGAGCTCTAAATCCGTACCAGCGACTTAGGTTAACCTTATTAGTATCGTACGAGCTCGCTGTCAGCGTGTCTCAATCACCTCCTCACCTCCCTTATGTTTCACGCAGCGTCAGCTTAAATGCTGTCGCTGAGATCAGGAACGCGAGACAGTGATCCCACTCAACACTTAACGTCTTCCGGCCCAGTCCTTCACGAGCAAGAAATCGTACGTCGCACTCACAAGCCGAGTTTCTCCCCCGCCACTAACGGAAGCCCTCGATTGCAGGCCCTCGGAGGTGCCCACGAGATCTTCGAAATACCCATTCAAGAGTTTGCTTCACGATCCTTCCACGTCCATATTGCCCCTCGCGATTCAGGCAATCCGCTCCATAGGAAGTTCCATGATAGCAATGCCGGTATGGTAAACGCGATGTCCGACAGGCTTGAGCTCACCACTTGGCACAGATCCCCACTGCCTTGTCAAATGAATCCTCGTCCACGTCTGCACACCAAACCACGCTGGTGGCAGCAGCGACAGGTGGAGCGATTATCCTGATTTTCATCGTATTTGCCACGATATTCCTCCGGATGCGAGCTAGACAGCGCCAACAAGAGCTGACGGACACGGTGGCACGGGAAGAAAGGAATGGGAAGGGCGCCGGAGGAGTAGGCATGCTCGACGAGGAAGATTTTGGTGAGTCGGAACGCGAACGGGCCCTCCCACAAATCGATTACCACGCGACGGGGCTCGAGTTCCACCTAAATCTGTCGAGGATGTCGGCAGACCGTCCGGCGCAGGAGTACACAGAACGCCCGCCAATGCTGCGATATAACAGCCAGGCACCATTCCTCTTCCCGCCGCGAACCTCGGACTCTGGATCGGCCTTCCGGGAGGAGGTATGGCCGCCGCCTCGACAGGAGAGCGTTTTCGTCGATCCGTTGCTGCACGCTTCGCAAGACGACCTCTCGCGTATTGTCACAGATATTATGGGCCAGGCCCAGCCGACGCATTCTGCCTCTTCGTCGACATCCACGACCTCTATACCATCCTCTTCCGCCCCTTCCCGCGTCCCGCGTTCGAGGCGCAACAGCTTTTCAACAGTCAACGCTCGGACGACGCTGCGTTCGTCCACATCGACGCCCACGCTCCCCCTCTCGACTTCGTCCGCCGAGACGCACGGAACGGTCTCGGACGATGATCCTCCGTGGCCCCCCACGCCAGACCAGGTCCCCGAACGCGAAACTCCACCGGTATCATACTGGCAGCGGCCTGGTGTCACAAAGAGCAAGCGGGATAGTCCACCCCAGCTGCGGCCATCGACTGGTGACGGCTCTCCGCGCGTCAAGAACTGGCTTGAGCGTACGCCACGGCGGCTGGAGCCGTCTATTGGACGTACGCGGCGTGCCGCCTCTGCGGGACATTAGTTTGAGGTTCGAGACAGAAAAGCGAATCTTCGCAAGCAGTTATTTACTGTACAGCTAATTAGCAGATGTAATTGTAGACAACCCCTCCGCTGTAGGCTGTACTTACCTTCGTTAAAAGACCAAATAATTTCATGGACTTGTATAGGACGTACAGAGGAGGGAAAACGAAGATAGTGCTCTGCGAAAGTATGGAGGGTATGCCTGACAATCACCTTTCACTTCATTCAGGCTTCCTCGAGTAGAGAGAAATTCAATCGTCTGGATTAAATTCAAAGGCAGAAGACTTGAGTCGACATGTCAACGGAAAAGGACGGACGTGAATTTGCAAGGACCCTGCAAGCTCAAGAGTTCCAAGTCCAAACGGTCCAGGAAGAGCGAGGAAGAGCTCGAGGAGGCCGCAAGGCTTGAAGGAAGACGAAGATCTACGTGTGGCAGTGCGATGGGTCTCCTCACATCATCCTGATCATCGATTGAACCGGATGCCGTAACGAGTTAAAAACGTGTTACTTACGAAGAATGCTGGAAGAAATTGGCAGACAACCACTTCGACATTCAATTCCGGTTCCGGCGTAAAAAGTGAGTCTACCCAACTCGAAAGAGTCCAGATGAGCCAGAATGGGTCATTCCAACTCGATTAAATTCCCATACACCACGAGAACCTCCCACGGTTTAGACCAAACCAAAATCTCATTCTGGAAGAACTATTGAAGTTTATAATTACTGTATTTGTCCAAGTTCGAAGCACAAGATTTACCCCGCAATTTTAGGGCAACAAACGAGTCAGAGTAGGTCCATGTAATCCTGGCATCTCCGGCGCAGTCTTGCCCAGCGTCCTCCATTCCAATCCCGGATGCGCGCCCACCCGTCATGTGGGGCCATCTGCTCGACCCACAGTAGAACCGAGCAGAGCGCAAAGTCCGCATATGACACACGGTTTCCTTGGGCGACGACGCCGTCGCCGTCGCCCACGTTCTTGTCAAGGACGATCGCGAGAAAGTCAAACTGCTCCTTCACAAGCTGCCACGCATGCTCGCGAGCGGCGCCTGGTGGAAGGGGATGGGATGAACCCGGGATTGGCGTCCCCGCACGCGAAGCCCCATGGAAATGACTCTGCGTGCGTTCGGGTAACCTGTCGTGGCTGATGGGTACCATGATCGGAAGCAAGGGTTTGGCGAAGATTTCTTGGATGTAATGTACGAAGAGGGTTTGAAGCGCCCGAGAGCCTTCGGGGAACACTGGGCGCGCTGGATAGGTAGCCTCGAGGTACTCGGCGATGTTGTTGGTATTGGAGAGAATTGTCGGAGTTTGCGCATTCCGTGTGGGGTCGACGATGACGGGGAGAGTGTATACTGCACGCCCATCGGCCCGTCGAGAGCTCGGCGGGGCTCCTATGGAGCGCAACGTCGCCTCGACATCTGGGAATTCAACCCAGACCGTGCGGTATGGAAGGCGTTTGTAGTTGAGGATCAATCTTTGAGTCGTCAACATCGGACGTGATGATAATGACAAGGCACACCTTATACGCCAGATGTTGGGAACCCAGGTTTGAGCTCGCGTTCCTGGAGAGTCGTAGAGGACTATGACGGGTGCTGCAGCACGAGAAGAACTGTGTCGCGACATGGTACGAGGGATGGAATAAAAAGTAATGGAAGTGAAGGGAAGCAACATACACCTTTTATACCAAGGGAACGCTCTAAATTTCAGCACGGGCCGCCGGGACATAACTCCACCTGCCCTGACGCCCCCCCGCCCCCATTCAGCCTAGAATTAAATTGAAAGTCAAACCAATAGTGCTGTATCAAATGCAGTACCGTCCTAGGCTTCTTGGAAAGCGACCATTCCGTGACCGCATCTGCTCCGAAAGGGGGTTGTCGTGTTGAAAAGACTGAGGAAAGGTCTGCGAGATAATGGTTTCCACTGCACGAAATATGGAACAGGCGCGCTTCGAGTCAAAATTGAGCTGACCAGTATAGTTGAAAAGACCTAATATGGAGTCAGAATACCCGGCGCTCGTTGCTTGCAAATACCTAATGTCCATTCTAAGTGGAGGCTGCGGAGCCGACGACCATTGAGCCGAAGTGATAACCCCAGGGGTGAAAGAAATACCTTACAGTGAGCTGTGAAAAGCCTTATTCTACGGCCATAAGTCGTCCAGTTCAGGAGTGCATGACTGGTCTAGGTGACTGCGGGTGACACAAAGCTAGACGCCCACCCAATTTGACTTTTATGAGAGCAGTTTGATCGCAGGAGTTTATTAGACTCACCCTAATATGGCATACAGCCTTCCCCGGTGGTAGATGGGAGCCCAAACCAGACACAGAACCGCTGATACTCGACGATCCTCCCGCACACGAGGCGCCAGCCGCAGATTTATCGCAGTAGCTCCAAGTGATTTCTGAGTCAAGGAGCGTCAGCTCGGCAATCCCGCCAGCGAACAGGTCTCGGTTGAGTACCTACTTAGGATTTGGTCGGACCTAGCACCCCCGGACGTTATGGTTGAGTGAGGGGGGCTAGGATATTTCGCCGCGTCCAAAAATTGGCGCCGCGTCACCTGGTAGCATCGCCGCGTCACGGTATATGATCGCCGCGTCTGCCATATGACCGCCGCGTCTCGATGACATCTCCGCCGCGTCCTTGGACATGACCGCCGCTTCCAACTAATTCAGCGCCGCGCACCGCCGTTCCGTCTAGTTCAAGTAGCGCCACCAGTAACAGTGGCCCCGTCCCCGGGCCACTACTCGCTCCAGCGGTGTGCACCGCCGCCGCCGGTCCAGTCTCTCCAGCAAACACGTCAAATTGCTATACCAGCGGGCTCCTTGAGTAACTCTGACTAGCTGTTTGCAGATGAGGCTCAACTAGATGATACAAAATAAGGACATTGAGTAATTGTACTCTACTTGAACATATTCAACTCGATTCGATTTCAACCCAACCCTTCCCCGATGCCACGACCTTACCAGCAGGGAGAACTGCGACTTTCTCCTTTTTAGGGTCTTTGGGTTGGCGTGAGCGAAGTGCGCGGGACGTCTCCTGACGCTTAGGTGTGGGAGTATCTTCCTCGTTGTCGCTGTCCTGCCGATGACGCTTGGCCGGTATCTCCCCCGTGCCGCGTATATTATCGATTAAAATGGGGGGCCGTATAGCTTCCCTATTCCTAATGCGCGTGTACGTGGGAGGTCGATAGGTGGGGTCAGGGAAGGTATGGTTGACGGTGAAATCTTTGAGGAATGTCTTGAATGCCGGTTCGTCCCAGTACTGCTTGTGCTGCAACTGCTTTGGCTTCGCGGCAAGCACCATAGCGCGCAAGCCTTGGTCGTACTCGAGGGTCAGCGGGATGATGGCCTTGTCTATGAGATCTTCGAATGTGTCGCCGTTCAGATTCAATGGCTCTTCCAGCTCATGCTGAATGGCCAACAGCTGCAATAGGACTCGGCCCACAGTGAGGATCCGTCGGTACCATTCTAGCTCAGGGACAGAATCGTTGAGCTGGAGGTCGTGGATTTTTCGGCACGTGAGACGCCTCAGGGTCTGGAACTCGCGAGCTTGGCTTTGGTATACAGGGGTCCGGGCTCGGATCTCGTCTTTGCTTTCCGTTGCAGCCTCGGTGAAAACCAAGTTGTACCATTTCACCACGGGATGGTCTTCGGGGAATGAAATTAGAAATTCCGCGAGCGGAACAACTGCCGCATCGTAAATCTCGATGAGTGGTTGATTTTCTGCAGGCTGGGCCTCGTAAAATGCTGGCCTGCGAATTTTCCCGATCTAAGGAGTACTTTTGAATGTCCGGCATCAAAACCTTGAACACTGCTCCTTACCTGGTCTTGTCGGAGTTGAAAATTGAGCATCTCTTCGCATGAAGCCCGGTCGTAGTTGCAGTGTCTCGACGGGCGTATGAGAATGTCTTCTGCCGAGCGCCAATCGATGCAATCGAAGTAGCGAAATTCAAATTCGTCGTTTGGATTTCGCGCATGCGGCCGGCGTTTGAGGAATTTAGCGGGGTACCACAACACATCCTTTCCCCGCCACCCGTCTTTGACGAGAGGATCCGGGAGCATAAGAATATCCCCACGTGAAAATCTGAAAGATTATGTTAAGTAATGTTATAACTGAATGAACTGGGACGCACAACTCAGCTGGTCTTGCTCGGCAGCCCTGGCAGGTAAAGATAACTTCCGGATCATTCCAGTCCACTTGGCCATTTTCCGGCTGACATCGAAAGTGCGACCAGAAGCCGCAGGTCGAGCACTGCACTTGGTCTGGGTCTTCATCACCGTCAGAGATCCGCCCGCAACCATGGCAGTGAATGGGGCACGGTGTTGTCGAGTTGGAGTCACTTGAGTCGCCACTTTCGAGAGGTGGGGGAGATCGTTTAGGCCGCTCGGTGGAGTTCACTTCGATTGTTTGGAGAATGAGCGCGTCCACAGAGTCCTGGGCCGTGTCAACTGGAGGCAGGTGGAGACCTATGTCGAGGGCGTTAAATTCGGGCTGGAATCTACCCGTGTCCGTGACCTTGTCGCCGTGTGGCGTCGAGTGGTTGGTTTCATATTCATATTCCCGTGTCTCTCCTTGGCGCCTTCTACTCGTCCACTTTTTGCGGTCGTCCCCGGCCAGTTCCATCAGATGCGGCCGCTCCAGCTCGGCGAGCCTAGGAAAACGGTTCGCGCGTTCATGTAGCTGCAAACCCCAGGGGGCAGCCTTCCGCCGCTCGGCACTGAAAACCTGTTGGCCGTTTACACCCCCTTCCAGGTGGTAGATAATGGCCGTAAGTCTGAATCCAGTAGGCAGATCGCGTAGTCGGTCTGAACGGCCTGACATCCACCCGGAAGGTTTGGCTCCGTCTCGATGCTTTGCGTGCCCATTATGCCGCATGCCGTCGTAATCAAAGATTCTGGCGCCGTCCGGAGTCACTTAACGAGCGATAAAGTGGGAGCTGGCGCCAAGCTCTGGGGTGTGGTCCGTGTAGATTTCTGCCGCCAGGGTATATTTTACGCCTTGTGGCGAAAATTTGCTCCCCAGAGGCAAGAGGGTTAGCGGCACCTTCCACGGAGAGTCAAGTGTCTCGCCGAGCTCGATAATGAGGACAACCGGGATACTCAGGATATATTCTTTGGCCTGAGCGGCGCCGTTGCAGAAGGGCTTCGAATCCCACTGCCGCCAGCAAGTCGCTTTTTCCCACTCCGCAGGATTGAGGAGCCAGCGAAACCATTTGTCGAGGTCGCCACGGAATATTTGGTGCATTGACAGCGTCAGCTGAAAAGGTGCTCTCCATACAGGATGAGACACTTCCCAGTGTTCCCGGGGGGCCGTTTTGGATCCTACACATTTCTTCACTTGTACCGCGTATGACCGGAAGAATGAAATGCAAGGCTCGCTCGTTTGGTCGGGCCCGCCTTTGCATTTGATCAGTTGAGCCAGTATTTCGTTGAACCATCCCTGGACATTTATCGGTGAGAAGTTCACCCCGTAGAAGGTATGTACTCACAAACATTGCATCTGAAGAGCCCTCAGACCGAATGTATTGCGCAACTGCAAGCTTCTTTCTAAACTCATTCCGCATCTTCGTCAACACTTTACAGCCCCCGCTCTCGATCCCAGGGATCACCGCCTGCTTAATATGTGTTTCAAGGATTACGAGCAGATCGAGGAAGAGATGGTTTGCAGGGAGCAAAACAAAGATCGCCTTCAATTCGGGGAAGTTCCGATTAGCCACGGCATAGAGCACGGTCAGCGATGAGTCCAACCAGCACGAGTTCTTGTGCCAGCGAAAAGAGCGCTGAAACTCGGGAGGAGGTACCGGTGGCTTTGGAGGATGTGCTGGCTTTGATTTGGGATTCTGCTTATCCCGTCTTTTTCGTGCAGCCTTGGCCTTGAGCCGCGCGATTGTGTCTGGCGCACGGCCGTCCAAGGAAAACTTGCGGCGAGGTTCGTGCCGGCTGTGCTTCGTCCACGAATATCGGAACCGAGTGTTCTTCCAGTACTGTGGATCGCGCCCGTAGTAGATTTTATCGCCTTCTGTAGATACATGAGTAAGTGAGGATCGAATAGAGATACAAACATACTGCGCGCCGCATCATAACTGCGTTCAAAGGTCTCTGCAATGCGAATCAGACCTTCCAGTCCATAGAACAGGGTGTTCCGGCGCCCGATCATTTGGTAAATCTTGTTGTGCATGGCTTCAGCCCCATTCGTCGTGGCAGGAAGTGAGTCCCAGAGTTTTCGCTCCATACCGCTCGCCACATGACACAGCATGCTTGCGTGACTTGGACGCATCCACCAGTCAACCCAGCGCTTTGCACCCGGAAATTCCTTGACCAAGCCTGCAGCGCAGCGACGAAGGCCCTCCTTGTCCTTTTGGCGCAGGAGTAACTTCGCAAACTTGCGAAACTTTGACTGTTCCTCCGGGGCTACAATGCGGCTGATCCTGGCAACGCGCGTGATTTGGTTTCCGAAATGTTGCCTGCAGCCCTTCAATAGCGCCGCCGCCGCTGTTCTCAATTCATCTTCCTTTCGGCCGCGAGGTGAATGCTCGAGCCAAAAATCGACAAAGGCCTCGATGAAGCCGCTCCTCTGAGCATCACTGAAATCAACAACCTGGAGAACAACAGTTGGCACACAATATTGGACTGTGTGAACCCAGCAACTTACATTGGCAAAGAGCGAGTCTGTTACCTTCCTCTTCATTGCGCGGCACTGCATCGCTAAACCACGGAAGAGGTACAGAAAATGGATGCGATAATGGACGGCCGTTGAACCATTTGAGTAGGTCATGAGGATGGGCACCCACGATTTGAGGTGGCTAGGTTCAAATGTAGAGCTGAGGAACAGAAGGTGGTTGTGGCCACTAAAATAGTCATGGCATCCATCCGAGACCACACCGTTTACTGCTTCACTCTTGATCTGGTCCTTGAGTCCTATGCGACGCTGCCAGGGTGATTGCAAAACAATGACGTTGACGCGATCCATCCAATGAACACCCACGGTCCACTCGGGGTGCTTCTCTTTGAAGCGCTCGAGCTTGGGGAGGAAGCGCTGGTCGCGGACCTACAACATTGAAGACAGTCAGTCAGAAAGCACAGACATACCCCTGCACACGGACGCACCTTGTTCTCCGGATTGAGAATCCTCTGGCGCTCGTACTGGATGCGATGCGGATTCAGAAGGACAGAGCTGATATTGGCCACCGAGGGACCAGGCCCATCAAGAGCTGGGCGACCAGCAAGCAACTGAGCGGGGCCCATTCGGGGATGCTCGTTCACAACATTCTCAAACTGAGAACGTTCCCGAAGTGTCAGATGACGGATCGGGACCCTGTCGTGGTGATGATAACCAGAGTGCTGGAAGTGAGCGCCATCCCGATACACCCAATACTGGATCTTAACATCACATGGAAAGTGCTGAAGGGGAGCACCACAAGAGCAGGCTGCCTGGAGTTGGAGTAGCCGCCCCGAGTTCTTTGTTTGGGGACGTGTGATAATGTCGCACGTCGAGCTCGTGCACTTCATGACCCCGCGACACAGACGAAGGGTATGAGCACCACCCTCTTTATCTTTTGCCCGTGAACTGCCGGCCGTATTCTTCTTGCCACCTCGGACCTCACACGCCCAGTGGACGGCAAATTGGCACTGTTCAAAGTACTCGCGCGGGTACGTTTTCTCCCAGTTACCATTCGGCCACGGGTTCCACTGCTGTGGTGTATCATCCCCCCGCTCAACATGATTTTCCACATTGCGAGCAGGATGGTGCACAGAACCAGCCGAAGTGCGACGAGGTATCGTGCTGTCACGCGACGCGAAAGACTCGTCACTATCATGACTGGTGTAGGAATCGTTGTCCGCCAGATTTCGAGCAGATCTCGACCGATTCCGTGGAAAGAATGACTTCCGCGGTCGGCGTTCCTCCGAAAATGAAACACGGCGCCGCAAGCGCTTACGCGGTGGCGGGGACTCTGAAGTCTTTGGCACCCGTTTTTTCTCCCACCTCAGGATGTTAAAGAAGGAGGGTGAGTGTTCACGCTTCCGCTTAGGTGGTTCCACTTTGTGTCCCTAATCAATAAACATATTGGTGTTTTTTTTAACCACGCACCAGAATCTGATCTTGCCTTTCGACCCTGTGAATAATATGCAACCTGCCCTCCGTCTTCTGATCGTACGGTCGTGTGGCGCAGCTCCGCGGCGTCGTCTAGATGCAACCACTCAGAGAGTAGGACAAAGAATGGTACGAAGCACTCACATATGGGCAGGTTCGCATATTCGGGAGGTAATTCCTCGTCGGACTCGTCCGTGCGATGTGCCAGTGGTAAAAAGCGAGTAACAACGCCTCTCAGCGCGCGCTAAAAGCAAGCGCTAAGTGCCGCAGGAAGTATTCAAGAAAACTTACCAGCATGAGTGGACTTGAGAGATGAGCGGAAGGACGAAGGAGAGCACAAGGTAAGGTCGATCAGTTTTGATCAATTTGTAAATTGGATATTACCCCGTCTTCTAAGCGAACGGAAAGTCGGAAAGTGTGGAGCTGAAGATCTCCTTTCCGCAGATCCCATTCACCTTGTCCGGTATTTGTTTCACCAACATCAAAACAAGCGGCAGATCTTTTAGTTGTAGCGGTCGAGAAATCTCAAGTCTATGTTGTCTTTGCCATAAGGCAAGCAAGAGCAAACGGCTTCGTCAGAGAGGAAAATGTCGGAGCAGCGTTCGTAAACCGATGTGACCGTAAGGCGAAAGAAACGAAGGCAGCTGGATTCAGAGTGCAAACAAGAGTTTATTGATAGTCTTAGTGTTCGCTGGTCGAGAAATCTGTCCGGGAAGCCTCCGAGAATGGCGCAGGGAAGACTCCGAGAATTGCGCAAGGCACATTTACGAGCGACAGTGATTGCTGTAGCAGAGGAAGACGTTGCACCGCCACGTCATTTACAGCTCTGATTGACAAAGCGGTGCAGGGCACGTGAGTCAATGAAGAATCGGTTTCCCCCCCACTGGTGCTGTCAAAATTCAAGAGAAGATTCGCCAGTGCGTAGGACGATTATTCGAGTTTTTTGGGAGTATTATTTAAGCAAAAAATCGTTAGGTATACTAAATGTCACTCGACGTAATACTCGCGGTTACAACTTCAACTACTGATTGTGGTTCACTCAATATCACCCAGGAATTTACACAGGGGACCTAGAGACTCCATAAATGTGCACTGTGGGTTCCAGTTTCCGGTCAATGACGGAGAAACATCAGAGAGGTACATCAGAACATCATGTTGTATTATCCTCGCCGTCCTCTTCACCGGTATTTTCTTCCTTCTCCTCCTCGTCTACATCCTCATCTGCCGTGGGATCAAGTTCCCTCTCATCGTGAGAGTTCCACTCATCCTCGGAGTTGAACCCATCTGGAGATCCATGCGCAGTTCCTTTCATCAACATTGAATCACCGTAAACGGACTTTACAAGACGAAATACACACCATCCTCTTCGGTAGCGTGGCCCTCTTCAGAGGCATTCATCAGTATGTAGACACGGCGGCGGATTGCAGTACATACCGGGCGGGTCAAAATTTCCTTGGAAATCATCGTCCTTGCGGGTGGGTGAATAACTGGAATCCCGCCGCAACGCAATTGGTTGCTTGCAAAGAAACTCCTGAAGCTCTGGCCTCTTTCGCCTCGACACGGGAAGCGAATGAGTGTATTTCGAATGATTATGGGGGCCGCCGTTCTCAAAGACAGCACCATCTCGGTAGAAGACAACCGACCATTCCACGTCACACGGCCGATGGCGCAGAGGCGAACCGCAATTGCAGAGCGCCTCCAGTTGCCGAGCAATATTTGAACCGGGCGCAATCTGTACGGTGCACACCGCAGTCTTGCAATGTATAACACCCGCACACCTAAAATGCGACAACCTCCCTTTCTCTGGGGTGACTGCGTTTGTTGAGCCGGATTTACCAGGGAGTTTATCGAAGATCCAATAAACGGCGAGCCGTGATGTGTCTTCCACTTGCTGGCGCGTGAAATGGCATTGGAAGCGGTCGTCTGGAAAGCCATCCCAACTTTCTAGAGAAGAGCTGGCAGGCGTTGGACCAGCCCGTGCGGAAAGGGCAGGGGTTGCGCGACCGCGCGGAGGAGGCGAAGTCGAAGGCTGTCGAGGAGGAGCTAAACGAGGTCCTTGGCTTAGATGAATGGGGACTGCGAGGATTGATTACGCACCAATGACTCTTTTTTTGCGCTCCTCCCTGACCCACCCTTGAAGTTGGCCTGAAGAATTGAGATTTTGTGTAGTCGATGAACCATCAATTTACCGCAACTGGCACGCACCATTCTCGTCGTAATATGGTGCAAGAGTACTGCCACGACGCGCCCGTGGAGACTGGCGAGCAGCTAATCCATGCACAACGAGCAGCAGGTAGATTAGTACGATTCCGTAGATAGAAAGAATTGTTGATGTGGTGAGCCAGCGCGAGGCAAGTGATGATGTCCAGGATAGAGCAACCAGCACACGATCCCAGTTAGACATTGCCAGCAGGAAAACGAGAAACGTGTAGGCGAAGAGGGAGAGGAGCATGGAGGAGAGAAGAAGCCAGAATTATGACATCACTGTTGATGGGTTCATGTTTGATCGGGCGTCGAGGCCCTGGCCAATTTTGGTTGGAGGTTGACCTCGAATACTATCAAAACGATGGCAGACCTTCCAGTTTTCGTGAAGGTGTACAGTAGACGGTATTTCATTCCCTATTTCCCAAAAATTATTCTCTCAGCCACTTTGTGGGATTTGACAACTTCGCCGCGTCGCGCCGCGCTGCCCTTCAACACATTTTCTTCGTTCACGCTGTCGGTGTGCAGGATCCGCTGAGTCGAATACATATTACCACCGCTTTTGGTGGCTCTGCTTGGCGCCAAAAGCGAGAACGGCGAAGTGGACGCGGCGCCGCGTTCACTTCGCCGTTTCGTGCTGCGCGCGTTCAAACATCAATAGTTTTCCTCAAATGCTGGCAAACAGCATTGAATGAGATAACCGCACATTCTGAGAAATTTCTGGGCCTGTGGGATCCACAACGGCGCGGAATTAATGACGCGGCGCCGCGTACACTTCGCCGCGTCACGCCGCGCGGCTTCAGAATCCATTTGTTCCCTGCTAAATGTTGATGAACAGCATTGGATAAGTTCAATACATATTTAAGGAGAGTTACAGGTTTCTGGGTTGAACGAGGAGCAGGAACGGCGCTGAAGTACTGGAACTGACGCGGCTTCCCCCGTGCACTTCGCCGCGTCGCGCCGCACAGCTTCAAAACCCAATATTTCTTTCCAAACGTTCATGGACAGTATTGGGTAAATTCAATACACATTTCAGAAGAGTTTTGTGTCTCTAGGTTCAATAAGGAGCGAGAACGGCATTGAAATTCTGACGCGGCGCTAGCACTGCCACATCGTGCACTTCGCCGCGTCGCGCCGCACGGCTTCAAACCGCAACATTAACATTCAGAATGGCGGCGTGCACAATCAGGTAAGCTAAATACACCCTTTTCCCAGAGTGTGTGTCTTTGGATGGCTTCACGAGGGAGAACGGCGCGGAAGTAATAATGAATGCGGCGCTACCGTACACTTTACCTTGTCGCGCCGCACGACTTCGAAAGCAACATTTTAATTTCCTTATTTGTTGGTTTTCAGAGTCGAGCAGGCTGAATGTAGAATCTAGGAGGCTTTGGCGGCTCTGGGTGGTTTAACACCGGAGAACGGCTCTGAAGTGTTGACGCGGCGCCCACACCGCCACATTGTTCAGATCCAGGTATTTCATCAAGAACAGCCTTGTATATTACACACACCTACATCGTGGATGATAGACCGTGGCAAGGTCGGTGAGGAGCTTGTACGTGGTGCCGCGGTACCGCCGCGTCGAGCATGTTTAGCGCCGCGTCGGTCTTGGTGAGCGCCGCGTCCGAGTTTGGCGAGCGCCGCGTCTGTATGGTGAGCGCCGCGTCGTGGTATAGAGGCGCCGCGTCTCACCAATGTAACCGCCGCATACCGCCGCGTGACGCGGCGGTATCGCCGCGTCAAAACAGGTGGACGCGGCGAAGTCACCGTACACTTCGCCGCGTTCCGCCGCGTCGCGCCGCGTCACCGCCGCACCACCGCCGCGTCCAGACTTTCTTGGTCGGCCTTTATCTCAAGGTCGGTGCCCCCATTCGCGCCGACTCTTCTGCCATCCTATGCCCCGACATCGCGCGTACACAACAACTGTCATTGCGGTGCGAAGATCGATTCTACAGCTGGCGAACGGCGCTGTTCAAATTTCGAACCGCCGCGTCACCGCCGCGTCACCGCCGCTTCACCGCCGCGCCAACCTGACGCGGCGAATTATTTTGGCCCAGTGAGGGCTATGCTAGGAAATCAAGCACAGGGCGCCGCCCTCGTAACAAACACCAAGTATCGGTGCCGACAGTAATTGCCGCAGCAAGACAGGTCGTCGCTCCCAGAGAGGGTGGGTCCATGTTCCCGCAACGATGACTGTGCACGAGGGCGTTCATGCCGTGATCTAGGAGGAATGAATTCGCCCGGGGAACGGATATCAATTCATCGGCGGATGGGGGATTCGACCTTCAGAATGGGTGTGCTTGTCCAAGCGCTAAATAAAAATTAACATCCGGGCGATGGAATGCTGCGCAGTGGCACGGTACGCGGCCCCAATGAGACTTAGGGAGCAGTACCGTGGTGTTTTGGGATCCGAAGACTGAAACACCCAGTTGTGTGTGAGCTGAAAGCAATCCAAAAATTCCTCCACGACCATATTTCAAGTCAGAATGCGACTCAGTGCTTAAGCGCCTGTGCGACGCCTGTGGGAGTCTGAAGAGAAAGAATCGATGCGGCATCAAACCATCATGATCAATTTGGCGTTGTTTCTGCCAGGTTGACCCTCTTCCTTGCCGCTTACTCCGACAAGAGCCGTCTTCGGCAGGCCTTCATGAATATCCAGGCATCATTTTCAGGACTTCAACGAATTTGAACTGGGTTCAACCTACCCGGGCCACCCGGGGCGGACGGCCCGCGTGGGAACTGATTCGGCCCGCGGCAAAGGACGTCTTGGCTCTTACACTCATCCATCTTTTGCCAGAGTCCATACCTGCACCAGCCAACACGTTCGAGTTTATCTGGATCTCTCTCAACGTAGCACTCAT
The DNA here is from genome assembly GCA_029378385.1 of Mycena metata. Taxonomy (NCBI): domain Eukaryota; kingdom Fungi; phylum Basidiomycota; class Agaricomycetes; order Agaricales; family Mycenaceae; genus Mycena; species Mycena metata. The sequence continues at coordinate 403,794 of JARKIB010000031.1, read as the reverse complement.
GGCTCCCTTGGCTCTTCCTATCGACCTCGAGCGAGAAATCTTCGAATGCGCCGCCCTCTGTCGACCGGTAGGGATTCCGGCACTTATGCTGGTCGCATGGCGTGTGAAGACCTGGTCCGGACAACAATTTCTCAGGCCACTCTTTGGAACTCACATGAACTTAGGGTCGAGCCGCTACTCTATCGGACTATCGTGTTGTGGCCGACCCATCGCTTTGCATCGATGCCAGAACGTATCGATCGACAACCAACGTTCCTTCGCAAGCCTCTCATCCAGGTCATAAAATCCAAACCTGCCTCATTCTTCCACGACTCAGTCCGTCATCTGATGATCCCTGAAGTACCGGAGAACGACACAGAGGGTCAATTTATCCTCTCGGCCTGTACTGGTGTGGAAGATCTCTGGATCTACCAGCTTCCTCCGTACTTGCTCCCATTTACCCGCAATCTACCGCTGAGACGCCTTCATTGTGGGCTGACAGAGCTCTTCGTCTCCAAAGACGTCGACTTTACCCATCCTCTGTTCGCCAATATCACACATCTGGAGCTGATCGACTCCCCCAAGGAATTCGACCAGGAAAAGTGGTCTGGGCTGGCACTGATCCCGAATTTGACACATCTCGCGTTCAACGGATTGAATTTCCTATCTTTATGGGCGGTCCTCCTAGATCAGTGCCGCTCATTACGCTTGCTCGTTTGCCTCGTCGGGAGCAGCCACTCGGAGGTAATTCTCTCGCTTGCGGCCCGTCAGGACGACGAAAGGCTCCCGAGAGATCCGCGGTTCGTCGTCATGCAATGCGAGGAGTTCGAAAAGGATTGGCAGATGGGGGCCCACACTGGTGAAGATTACTGGGCTCGTGGTGAGGCCGTCGTGGCGAAACACCGCTCTGGCGAGGTTGATGGTGCGTTCCGCCACAACGTTCTGCTACGTACTGATTGATTCTTTTTTTTTACAGCATCGAAGTACGAAATTAGGGAAGATCCGAGTCCTGACTTGATATAAACATCCTTGTTTTGGACCGCTCCAAAGAGAATTTATGATCCTTGTCCTTGTCTTTTTCACTCGCTCGGCAGGTTTAACGTGACTGCGTACTTGAAAGCTATGTGGGCCGAAAGGTCAAGACGACAATCAATGAGCCACGCAGCAGGTCACGCACCATATATTTCCTAGCTTCCGGCTCTCGACGATATCCTCAGCTCTTGACCAGAAGTCAACCCCCGTCCTCGCACCCGTATTCCAATCCTTGATATAATCGGAGGAGGTCATCACTACGAATCGGACTTCGTACGCCAGGCCTTCCCAAGCCGCATCGTCATCCCGTAACGCAACTTCGTCGACGGTGTCGGGTTGGAAGAGCAGGATCACCAGAACCTGCAACGATATGCAGGTTTCGAGCAGGACACGCGCCACGGGTGCGAAACCTTCCTCGTTGAACGCGAGGTGAGTGAGATTGGGGATGTGGGCCAGTTTTGACCACTCTTCCGGATCGATCTCGCGAACCGTGGGAGTGTCGAAAATTTCGAGGTGCGTGATCTTCGAAAAGAGTGGGAGCTTGAAATTCCGCGGTTTTTTGTGGCCGAATATAAGGGAAAGCTCGCAATGAAGCTGTCATAAGGGCAAGGTCACGAGTAATGGGCCCGAGTCGTCGAAGGTGTTTGCGATCCACAGGTTCCGACTTTGGGGCATTTCGAGAGGATGAACTCGGCCGCCTTGACGGAGACATGCGTCACAGGAGATTCCGAGCCGCCTCTGGGATGCGCAAAGACTGGGAGGAGAGGAGAAGGTGGACGAAGGTGTGCTTGTCGATGGAAGGTGGGTCTCGTGTGTCGACGCCCTTCGGTCGCAGCGCCTCTGCAGCTGGTGTTGAGTCGGATGTTACAAAGATGGTTCGGAATAAAAAGGGTTAGGCGAAAGACTTGACGTCGGAAAGATTGAACACCGAATCATATTTTGACCCGCCATGCAACGAGCATCATACTCAGGATTGCCCCAGGGTGAAGCTGGGCACCGAATTCGAAAATTACTCGCTCTAGCTCTGGGGGAAGTAGCGGAGCGACTTCGGTCATTGGGGGACAGGATGAGGAGAAATTTGAGGGGTGTCTTGTATTGGAAAGGGACATCATGCCCTCAAACATCACTCCTGACTTTCCGCCTCCGATCAGAATCCGAATCCGGTAATAAATTTCGGCAGTCTCTCGGCGCCATCAGTCCAATCAATGAGCGGTGTCGTCAGCCACCGCACGCAGTATCCTTTCTTTCTATCCACCGTCATCACCGTCCCATTCCGCCTGCGCTGTCGTTCTCCGCCGTCCTTCATCCTCTGGCCAAGTAGACCGTGTTGAGGCCGTGGGTCGGCGACGTCCGATGATCGGCCGTCATATCTATTGGCATCAGTGGCTAGCTCCAGACTTTATGCCATTCTGACCCAGTGGTTGGACCTCCGATTGTCCCAGGAGCTCGGATTCAATTGACTCAGGTTCGAACCCCAACACTGTATTTTTTGCTTTTTTTCTCTTCTGAGTACCGCACCTGCGCAAGGGAATTAGTAACATTGTATCCTGTATGGGTGAGTTATAATGTGTAACACATTCAAGTAACCCGGGATTGTTTCTCTAAAATTCTGTTGCATGTCACGTTTTTTTTGTCAGACTCCAAGCAGACTCTGGTGGAAAGGCCAAAAAATTGTGTTTGGGGTTAACGGTTAGGGTTCCAGGTTAGTTAGTCTTTCTGGCCTATGTTTCATTTTTGTGGCCGCTAGAAACAGTGGCGATGTACGGACTCTTAGCGTAAAATAATAAAAGAACAGTTGGCGGCATGCTTCGGCAGAGTGATGGTGCATCAAGACAGTGACGATTTGCCGAGAATTATTTCCCGATCTGGATTCTGATCGGAGGCGGAAACTAACCAAGTATCAAACATCCGGTGGTGAGCGGCCGCTTCATGTGCAAATTCTGTCGTTCGACAGTGTTTTAAACGATAAAAAGGTATATCTGGGATTTTTGGAACCGCGTATTGCTTCCGGTTACCTCTCGAAAGACAACTAAGTTAGGGGGGGGCACTGACGGTCTTTGTTCGTGTTGTTGATTCGATGCGATCAGCGATTCCCCTTTACTCTTGCCACCATGTCCTCGGCCGGCGCATGCCTATCACCCAAAATCCTCCGTTGCCCTCAGAGGTTGCCCTGGCGCGTATAATCGTGTCAAAGGCCAAGGAGGATCTCAGAAATTTAAAGGTCAAAATCGCCGAGCTTAAATTGCAGGAGCAACAGCTACAGAACCACCTCCACGACCACGAACGTATTGTTTTCTCGATAAATCGTCTTCCTACGGAGCTTCTCTCGCTCATATTTTTGCTTGCGATACCATCCTTACCCCTGCAACACAACCCCCCTCCTGCCACTGTACAAAGCCCGTGGCTCGTCAGCCAGGTGTGCAAACTTTGGCGCGAAATCGCGCTCAACTCGCAACTGCTATGGTCTTTCCCCATCGTATTTCCGACCACTCAATCCCCGACCCAACTGAAGCTCCACCTCGAGCGGGCTGGCAATACCGGACTTCATCCGTTCCTGACCGGTTCACCGCGCGGCCGATACTTCCCTCGGCTCCTGGCCTCCGTTATGGAATACTCGCCCCAATGGGTGACTCTCATCCTGTCCTTTGATTGGACTCCCCTTCAGGATCGACTTGCAGCGCTAAAAGGCCATGTTGGTCAGCTGAAAGAACTACAAATCGATGGGATTTGGGGAGAGGAGAGCCACGTGGCTCTCGGAGAAGGCCAGCGATTAACTGCATTCGCGGTTACTCCCAAACTTCGGACGGTGAAAGTACGGAACGTATGCGAGCCCGCGGTGTCGCTCCTTCTTCCGTGGCACCAGCTGACGGAGTACCGCGCGCTGGGCACTACACACGAGCACCTCTCCGTCCTAAAACTCTGCCCCAACCTCGTGACCTTGGATCTCTCCTTCCCCACCATGGCGACCATTGTGAAAGACTCGCCCATACAAGCGGTCCTCCCCCATCTCGTCCACCTGCATATCGGCGATGCCGAATTCCTGCGCGTACTGTGTCTCCCGGTTCTCGAGGAGATCATCATCCAAAGGACGGACCCGGCCGGTAACGCGCTCCTTCCCCTCCTGGACCTCATCCGCCGTGACCGTCCGCCCCTCCACGACATCTCCCTCGTTCACAGCGTCCTCGTCACCCCCACTCTCATTTCCATCCTCCGAGAAAGCCCCACCATAACCGCCCTCCGAATTCACGTCCGGCGAGAAGACACCGCCGTTGTGGATGATCTCCTCGGGCGGCTCACCCTCAAACCCGATCTGAACCACACTAGTATGGCTGCCCCGTGCCTCGCGCCAAATCTCACCGAGCTCGAGTTCAGCGGCCGCGGGACATTCGACCAGGCGCGGTTTGTTAGCATGCTCGAATCGCGATGGCGCGGATGCGGGTGTGCGCAGATTCGACGTGTGGTGGTGCGACCGACGAAGAAGGCGGCGCTTACATCGGAGACGATGCAGCGGCTGCGCGCGTCGTCGAAGGAGGGGTTGTACGTGTCTGTGAAAGCGTTTTCATTCTTTACGGACGATGTTGTTGAGCCGTCGTGAATGGGCATCGTTGAAAAGACCGTGAATATAGGAAGGTCGGCCCTTGAAAGTGTCGCCTAATCAGAAGTACTATGCTGAATTTTGCCACTTGGCCTTTGACCCGAAAAAGGAGCCCCTATTATGGCAGCCACAGCCACACGTCAAAGACCCTTTCCTCCCAACGTCCATGTTCCTGCGTTCTCTTGCTCGCCAAATTCAATCAGGAATCCGCGCCTTCTCGTCCCCAGGCTTTATTGGATCCACACCCACGGTATGCTGGCCTAAACCTCTGATTATACACGTCAGTTCGCCTCAGAGATTTCAGGTTCCAGTCGATCCTTTCTCCGGCCAACAAAGTGAGGAGTTCTCTCACCAGGATATTGTTTGAACTGATTTTTAATTAGCCACCCACCGCGTCCATGTTACCACAGAGCCCTGGGACGCAATCTTGAACCGAACCGATATCAATGCGAATCAGAATAAGAACAAGTGGGTCCAACCATCGCGCCCAAATCTATCGCGTTGAGAGATTGGCAGGTTCTATATTATGCAGCTGCTGCAGTCTACGGCGAACCCAGACTCTTGCACGCTGCATACACGCTGGGGGCGCGTTGGTGCGGTCGGGCAGACTGGCCTCGACAGCTCGTTCCAGTCTGTTGCGGACGCGGAGAAAATGTTTCTCAAGAAGTTTAAAGCCAAGACCGGAGTCAATTGGCGTGAGCGCGAGACGGCGACGCCTGAGATCGGTTAGTTAAGCTTTGTTTCTGTGCGGCGGAATCTCAGTACCATCACAGGAAAATATTTTTGGCTAGGTACAACGGGCACAAGTTGCTGAAGCCGCTGCTGACCATCTTCAGATAGAAATTATGAGGCTGAAGAAGACGAACGGGATTCCACACCCACTCCTGCCGCATCGACGCTGCCGCCCGAGGTTTTGGTATGATATTCCGACGTCTGACAGACGTGCCCGCACAATTAATCTCGCAAAAGAAACTCTGCGACCTTATATTTTCCCAAGAGTATGTGAGCGCAGCGCCTCAACCTACTCACCACTGACCTTTCCAGTCTAATCGGTGTCCACCTTGCTGCCATGAATTACAACGTCAAGAAAACTCCGCTGGGTAGGACGCCTTTGTGTACCCTCGTTCCGCGAGCCGATTTTGCCGACAGGCAAGCTTGGCAGGGCCACGATCTCCAAGGGATTCTCGGCGCTCAAGGTTTGCTATCCTCTCTTCCATCGAACAAGTGTTCGACGCCCTCCAGCTCATTGCGGACGCCATCGACAATCCGAACAGCGCGCTCACAGAAGAGTACGACACCGTGGAAGCGGCGTACGCGGCACTCAGTAGCGCGTATTATTCGTGCGCCTCCCAAATCCTGTGTTCTTCTTGTGCATAACATCGGCGCACAGAATCATCCCACATGTCTCTGGCCGCGGCCCGCTGCGCGTCATCGACAACGCTGCATACCTGATGGAAGAGCTCGAGCTTATGGATTCGCTACTAGATATGGTACGCTGTCCTTTCGATTTCTTTTCAACTACTCGTTGATCATGATTGCCCACCCACGCAGCAAGTCGCATCCAAAATCATGAGTGGAGGAGGCAGCATGACTAATGCGCCTCTACATCCAATGGACGCCCGTCTCGCCTCGCTCAAGCTTTCCCGCATTGAGCCTCTGTCGTCTGCAAGCAGTGAGTACGGCGCTATCGCAGATTACGCACGCAACACAGAGGTGCGGGATAGCTTCTATGCCATCGACATACAAAATATATTCCGTGTGGAGCGGTAGGTGTTCCGATGCTGCTTACTTTCCTTTCCCTCCTTACATGCGTAGAGAGGAAGAGACGCAGGCGTGGACGGAGGCTGGTCACCACCTTCTGAACAACGGGGAGCGGTTACTACTCTGGCATGGTTCGCGGTCTACCAACTTTGCAGGTATGGGTCTTTCTTCTAAATCATTTGTGCCTGGTTTCGATCTGTACAAAGGAATCTTGAAAAATGGGCTACGCATTGCCCCGCCCGAAGGTACTGTGCTATCCACCGACAAGTAGAGCTTCCTATAACGCGCGCGGTCAGCTCCATCCACAGGTTATATGTTCGGTCGCGGTGTTTATTTCGCGGATATGGTGTCCAAGGTATGAATTCTGTCGCAGTTGCTTTCTGATTCGTCCTTTCTGTCTGAATTACGCACATTCCAGTCATTCAACTACTGTCACTCCGAGTGAGCCTTTTGCTCTTCCTTCTGGAGATCAACGAAGCGCTGATACTACCATCAACAGATTGAGCTACGACACCGGCCTCTTACTCCTCTGTGAAGTCGCGGCAATGCCCTTCTTGGAACAGAAACAAAGTGTCCGTGCTCATCCTTGCCACAAACCTCTTGCGAATAATCTGAACTGATCGATTTTAGAACTACACCGCAGATGTCGATTGCACTGCTGCCGGGAAACGGTCAGCCTCTTCCTTTCGCATACACAGGAGTAATATAACCAGCGCATCAAAGATCGACCAAAGGCCTCGGACGTAGCGCCCCCGCGCGCTGGATCGACGCTGGAGGCGCGTTGACCGAGGACCTTCGAGGGTGCATGATGCCCGCCGGCTCGAGGCGACTGCGCACGGTGCAACCAGTGCTGCATCATAACGAGGTGTGTTGCAACTTGGCTTGATAGTTGCGGGGAGAATTGAAAATGCGACAGTATATCGTGTACAACCTGCACCAAATTCGACTGCGGTATGTCGTGATGGTGAAGAGTAGAACAAAAGTATAGAGCATTGATTTTTTGACGGGTGGTGGTGGCTCTTTTACTCGACGCGTAATTTTTGTCTTTAGGGATTCGGCAAACCCGCAGCGGGCGTCTTGAGCCTCGACGTCTTAATTGCCTCCAAGGAAACTCGGATACCTCCCAACGATACGGCGCTTTGTCAATTGTCGGTTTAGTATTAGCCACCGGCAAATTTATCAAGTTGGTTAAATACGCCGCGATCGCTACTAACTCCCAATTTGAGCTGCGCGAAGATAGAATCTACCTCGGGCTGTTAGCTCCGCGTGGAACTTGGAGAATCAACTCACCAAGACCACCTCGGTTGATTCTAGTAGTAGATCTCCTGCATTAATTCGGCGGCATTCGCCGCGAGGGCCTGCAGCGGCTGAGCGAGCGCTGCGTCTAGAGCCGCAGATTTCAACCCGCGCGGGAGCGCCTGGACGATGCCGGCGACCTTGCTGTGCAATTGAGGTGTTGACCACATGGGGAACATGCGCTCAACGACCTTGTTGAAATCGAGTGCAGCCAGATACACACTGACTGGGCCGTTTCGCGTACGGCACGCAATTTGTTTCAGTCCGAGGAGCGCATCATAGTTCGATATGGGTTTGACTTCACTCCAGCCACCGGACATATCGATCCAGTGTGTACCGCGGGCGTTCCGGGTGAAGTCGAGGACAGTAACGAACTCGGTCTCGGGATTCCTGTACATGAATTGCGCCTGCTGAGTCAGGACCGCTCGGCGAATCGAGCATGACTGGAAGTTGTACTGCAGGATTGCGCCAAGGTAACCTCTACCTCTTGCACTTGATATACCTGTCGGTGGACTTTTAATGGCAGTGTACTAGTTCTACTTGTTGCCATATTTACCTGACGATCCAAGTCTCTGGCAGGAGCATCGGTGCGCAGCGACCCAGTCGGCCTTCTGGCATTCGCGCGAACAATACAACGCCAGCCCACACGCTGCACATCGTTTCAAAGCATCCTTTCCGCCCGTTTTGCAGCACTGGAGGAAGATTAGGTCGGGACCTTCGGGATATTGCTAGGTCGTCATACCTGCATGTTTTCGCACGCGTCGAGTAGCCTCGAGTCGATATTCAGAAACAAATCCAATGCTCGGAAGCGCTCTTGCACCAAGTCGCTGAATTCGACCCAAAATGGGTATATGAAGGATGTTTTGAACATCGGGGAGGAAGTAATGGGGATTGCTTCTGAAATCGCAGTCTTCATCTGAACAGTGATTTTATAGTGCACGAGATATTCCGGGAAGATCACCTTGAGAAACCGCTCCAGAAGGGAAAAGGTGTACCATAATTCATAAGACCTTTCCTGTCTGGCCCGAATCATCGTCGCAATGAGCTTGAACAGGCCAGAAGACAGGGCCTGAGAGATCCACTCCATGCCTTCCCCGGATTCGACGTTTCCCAATAGGAAGAGCATGCCAATGTAGACCTGCTCTCCAGCCCAGTCAGCGCCGCCCCTTCGCTCCCGGTCTTGAAAGGCAATGGCGCGCATCGCAGCTGTCACTCCTCCATTGAGTAACATTCCTTCGCCGAGGGGACTCTGGGAACCGTGCATGTTGAGTACCCTCAGAATGGAACCGACGGCCATGTTCGTAGCGTCGTTGACTGTGGAGGCGACGGTTACTTTTATCTGCTGGACAAGAAGATACGCCAAATCCCGTGGGTCTCCGGCGATTCCATCTAAAACCTCCTGAAAGTTCGCGGCGCCTTCTTCTTCGCAATCGGACAGAAAGGAGAGAATGTACGCAACCTCCACATCCGTCGAGATGATCTTGCGCACGATTTTCGCCCAATAGCCGGCAAGAATGTAGCGTAAACCCGTCGCTTTCTCAACAACGGCTTTCATGCTGCCGTGTGTACGGATGGTCAGAATAATGAAGGCGGACGCGCGATGAAGCTGAGCCAAGCCCATTGAATACTCCACCGGAATGTAATCGTGGTAGGTATGGGCGAATATAAGCCAGGGATACAGGCGAGGCCAGAGCTCAGCATACAGCGGATGTTGGATAAGTCGCACATCTAGCAGCTCCGAGACTTCGTACAAGGCCGTCAAGCCACCGGCAATTCCGTCCAGCTCAGGGTGGCGAGCGACGTCCGATAAGATGGAATCCAGTTGCTTTGGCTTGGGGATGCGGGAGGGATCGAGATGCGCAAACAGCAAGGGGATGAGGAGCGCGCGCTTGGGATCTGGGACTTCGGGGAACAACTTCAGGAAGGAGATAAGATCTGCGGACGACCCGTTCGCGGCAGCCTTTGCGCGTGACTGGTACATCTGGAAACACCTCCTGGCCACATAGAGGCCGGACCGCTATGTAGATCAACAATCACGGAGTAGCACCGGGTAGAGCCGCGGCATCTCTGTAGAGCGCCATAGCGAGGTCACCGCTATCTGGAACACGGTCTCTACACAGTCCTTCCCTCTCTACTTTGCCCTCTGTAGATCCATTTTCCCCATGAAGATCCAGGCTACAGCTGTCAATATTCTCAACCTTATAAGCCTGTCAACTTCCAAGTCGGCGAACACCTCTTTTCTCCCACTTCCATCTCCCTGGCCTCCCGCACTTCAAAAAGTGTTTCCACAAATTTACCTCAACCTCCACAAGAGCTCAAGCTCAAGATCTAATTCTCTTCAAGAACTCAAGGCCTCAATACGCTTTGCCTTCCCTGCTTCAAGTCCTCAATTCCCAAGCAATTCCCTCCTTCAAATCATGTTGCGACCGGAGCAATGCCGCATCAAGCTTCAACCTGGGTCTGAGGCGATACCCGGACTCTCCCTTCAAGTACTCAAGCTGGTTATTGGCCCGCTTAGTCGTAGTTTTCTTTTTGTAGTGTGTAGCGATAAAATGCAATTTTTTTACCATCTCTTGCTCTTCTCGCTTGGTTTCACATGTGATAAGCTGCTGATTGCGACGACAGATATCTCGTTGGCGAACCTAACCGGGATTTGCTATAGAAACAGATGATCTACATAGCTCTATGGAGCTCTATCGCTCTATGGCTCTACCGCGCTATCGCTCTACAGACCTCTTTGATAGAGGATGGTCCTCTTTAATAGATAGGTACATGCCTATGGACCTACTGTTCTATAGGCCTCTCCTAAGCTCTACCTAGACATGTGGTGTTTTGCAGATGTAAAGGAAACTATCAGCCGAAGGTGGGTGCCGAATGGAAATCGATCTCACACGTAGATAGGAAGGTAGTTTCGAGATATTGTCGAGGGAGAAAGACTCATGCATGGCGACGGACAGAAGGAAGAGACGCAGGTAAAACGTGGCGGCTTATGCAAGTCCGCTAGGCTTCTTCGACTGATTTGGGACGTACACTGTTGCCAGTGCTGCCAGTGTATCGAATACTAATTCCGCATTAAATCGAGATACATTTAGTCCAAGGTATTGAAGTAGATAGGTTCGAAGGAGGTGCGAATCGTTTCTAAAAAGCTCAGCTGCTTTTCAAGGCCACACACACTCATCGTAAATTCTGTGGTGGAAGCATAAGACAAGCGGAACTGGCACTCCCCCTCATCAGTGTTGTCGCCGTCTCTGAACGCATAAATATTTCGGGCAACCGTAATGGCTGTCCATGCCATCCTCACTGTCCCTCTACTCCAATGGGAGGCGCCTGTTTTCAACGCAGCGGGAACCGTGGGTAATTCGGAACCGCGGTCCGGGTGTCTGCTATCATGAGTGACTCATCGTCTGGATGGTTCTGTTTCCCACTTCCACCTCCAAACGAGGCTGAGAGCGCTAAGTGCAAGACCCACCAGCACCGAGTAAAACTTCCGCAATCCCCTTGGTCGCCGCGATCCGAAGAAGTCTGGCCTACACGAAGAAGAACTGCCGGCTCGGACTTGCTCCCGAGTCCTGAATCCTCAGGCGCTTAGCCACGTACCAAGCCACTCAGCAGGTCTTGAGCATGACCGCTGTTAAACTATGGGTTCATGTGCGTCGCCGTGTGTTGTGTTAGGAATAAGTACTACTTTACGACGACAAGAATTCTTTGTCTCCGTCAAATTGCAATCGACGCTCTCTCCTTAAGCTTGTACCTCACAGTGGCCTCCTCGGGCCCCACTCCTCTCGTCTCGCGCTGTAGCTTCGTTCTCCGCCGCCTGGCGCCCTCGCGCTCGCTCGCATCTAACAGCGTGCGGTGAAGCCAAGACCACCTCTGCGCTGCCCCGAAATTCGTCGGTCAGTCACAACACCGTGTTCCAGCAGCGGGTCATTATCCGTCTGGTTTTCTTGTAGATACTATGGCGAGCGATCCGAGCTCCCTAAGCCTTGCACGTGCACCATTTTTACTGGCGCGCAGTCTCCACCGTTTGTCCGATTTCCGGTACTCCCGCTCTCCCTGACTAACAGCGACCCATTTGGCCCAATTTCTTCCCAACAGATCTCCTGGATGACGACGATTACCTGCGCATTGGTGCCCCGACGGCCTAGGTACTTCTGGTATTGTGTTCACCCGGTGGATCGTCACCCACCCTCGGTCTCGTCTACGTCATTATTAGTCGCCCTGTATGTACCACTCGGGCTCCCTTTTACTCACAAGTCCATCCACGGTCCTTCTCATCCGGACCATGTCATTCCGATCCAAGTATCTCGGTGCGTGGGAGTACGCCCACTTCAGTGACTTCACTCCAAGTCTGTGCGTTCCCATCTATACTCTATGTGCTAGCAGCGAATCCCTGCCCTTGCGACACTTCACTACCGTAACCTCCCTATCGCCTTCACAACGGGTCCTAACGCACTTCTCTTCCCTCACCACTATCTTTACCTTGGACATTTCGGCCCCCAGAGTTGGATTATCCTGGCCAGAATATGTACTTTTCCTTCGGTCAATTTATCGTCCAGGCTGCAATCGTTGGAGGAAAACTAGCAAACACGCATACCTTGGTGTCCCGAGATCTGGAGGCTTCGCAACCAAGAATCAAGATGATCTCAGGAATCAGGATGAAACTGGTCTATGTATCTTCGACCAGTTCGGTTGTCGTTGACCCACACAGCACGGTACTGTCAGTCTCGGAATCTGCGACGTTTCAAATCATATAATGGACTGTGCTGGTGGTTCCACATCCACTTCTCATATCTGCTTCTTCCGATCTAATGGGTTTCCCCGATACTAGCGCATCACCGAAAAACTCTGCTCGTCTACTCCCGGCTCAGACTGTCGTTCCTCGGAAGATGTGAGCTTTCTTTTCGGCAACCACACCACTTAACGGACCTGGCAGTCTCCTTGATCTCGCAGATTGGATTGCATGAGTGAATTTACCGTCGTGCTTCTTCCTCTCGCCATAGTGGGCTAATATTATCCTGAGTCTTATTCAGCCACAGCTATGTTGAGCTCGTGTTCATCTTCATGTCCCTTGCTCGGATCGACGTCTTCTCCCGCCTGACAGATTTGGTTTACTTCCGCTGCCATGCGACCAAGTAAACTGTGGAGAGCTGTGGCCTGGGTCTTGGCTTAGCAAAATTAATGGTCCACAGATGGAGAAGAGGGTTCGCCAACACGAAAATCCAGTATTTTATCATCGTGCGGGGAGTTCCTTGTTTCCTTCGCTCCCAACTCACCACTTTCGACCACTCATCATGGATTCAACCAACAATTGACATCGTATTTTCTGATATTGAACCTCGAGTAGGTATTAGAATAGCGTGAGGATGGCGGTATAAAGACATTGTTCACTTTTCCGATTGCCCCACCTCCTCACTTCATGCACAGTTCTCTATTTCATTCTATCCCTTCAAACAAGAGTGATGCCGATTCGGTTTCAAGGGAAGACACCAACTCGGTAGACCCTCTACTCGAGTCTGCTACCACTCTGCTGCGCATGTCGCGGCAAGGTACGAGGCTTTCACGTGCGCAGTCAGTTGAGTTACTTAATTTAGATCACCCCTCAGCTCCTCCAAAACGATGGTTGAAGTCGTCGTCGAATCTGGGTCTGATATCCCTAGTTCTCCATTCAGCGTTAATCGCTCTCCACTTGGCACTTATCGGTGTATGGGCCGGCAGTCTGGAGCACCGCCTTATGTTCTCTCTGGACAATCAGAAGACTGTCTCCTTTCTAATCACCGCCATCTCCCAGACCTTCGGGACGGTAGGACCTTTTAGCTCTGATTCAGAGGCGATTGAAGGACAACACAGATTTATGCCGCCCTGCTCGTCTTTGTCACTCAAACTCTGTGGATGCGACGCAGCCTGCAGGTGGATCAGACCTTAACGGCTATGCACGACCACGCAGCAGCCTGGACCGGCATTGGGTCCGCAGTGCTTCATATATGGCACCAGAAGACGGCTACTGCTTCGCTCACCGGAACGTTCGCTGTCTTTCTGTATCTCGGGAATGTCCTCGTTCTTCACATTTCGACCCCGGCGCTGTTCTCTCTCCAAACATTCAATTTCACTCGACCTCTGCAGGTGGAAACAAACGGACTCCCAAGCTACAATATTGGTACAGTCAATTTCACGTCGGAAGAATGGGTGGACACATTGTAGGCATACCTTGAAGACCCGTGGATGTACTAATTTTTTTCCAGCGGCAACATGTCATCATATGCGGCGAACTCCCTCTATTTTCTCCCCTCGGTTCTGGGAAGCACACAAATCCTCGGGTTGAACGGCAGTACACTGTATGATGTCCTCGACCTCAATTCTGGCTCAGGGAATGTGACCGTCCATGCCACCGGCTTCAACATCACTTGCGGCTACCTGAAGCCGTCTCCGGACTCCCTGGTCTTTGATAGGTCCTGGCCGGGTTGGCACAATGATTCTGAATTTTTTATTGTGCCCTTTACTCGTCAGTCGATATACCCACCTCTACATCGTGTTCTGATCATCATAGAACCGGGGATAATTTCCATGTTGTTCCCAAGTACAACATCCAGCAACATAACCGTCTATAGCACCATTACGATCATCGACTCTCAAAACAATCACCCACCATATGTCAGTCTCAATCCCCCCATGAACACGACCACTCCTCTGGTCTCCTTCATCCACCTCTTTCAATGCTCGCAATCCCTAGTCAATCAAACAGCGGTTATCGACGCACAGTCGCGGATGTTACTTTCTGTGGAACCTGAAACCTACAAGAAAACCTCGACGTGGTTGCCGTTGAATAATTCTCCGGTGAATACCAGCACTGGTAATCAATTCCTCGATATGGTGCGTGTTTCCTCTTGAAATTAGCTTCATATTTATATTCCCGGCAGTGGGGAGCATGGTATGACTCCATCCCTCCCTCCGCCTTTCCGCGCGATTGTAATCCAGACCCTGGCTTCGTCTCTGTGGCTGATATGTAATGAAGGTTCTGTTTCTTTGATCTCGCTGACAGCGCCCAGGTATATCATCCAGAAGTTGAACTTGCATCCTGCAAACATCGACGACGCTTCTAGCACAGTTATGCTCCATGACCTCGAAAATACACTGGGAGAGGTTGTTGCTGGCATGTTTTGGACACGTAAGCCCCAGTTCTGTGTCGCGGAAAAGGTCATTCACCTTGGCGAAGTTGGGAATGTTCAAGCCACATCAGGAGCTATTGAAGGCTCCAGCATCCGTGAGAATGAGACCTTCATCCCGATTCCAACACAGATCGGGCCCTCGATACCCCCTCCAACCTTCCTTCGAGGAAATGCCATTGTCACCGAAATCCAAACCCGGGCGCGGTTAGATGTATGTATCTTCGGTTCAGAATTTTCCTCAAGTAACTAAGCCCTCTCGCAGTTGAGCATAATTGCGGTAGGATCCACTCTCTACTTCCCCCTGAAAAAATACTGATGATTCATACATAGATCGCAGCTGGGCTTACCGCGTCCATCGTACTCGCCCTTCTCTCACTCCCATCCGTCATCCTGAACAAGATAGCGAGTCAAAAGGAAATCCCGATTGATGGTACGGGAATGCTGCACGCCATCTGGCTGTACCGAAATAATCCGGACCTCGAGGCGGAGCTGGAGCAGGTTGAGCATCCGACGGAAGAGAATTTGCGTCAGGCGGGAATGGTGAGGGTCAAGTGGGCTGAAGGAGGGTTGCGTCGGCGGAAAAGCTGCGAGTCGTTCTAAAGTGCTCCCAGAGAAAACCCCACAAGAGACGTGAGCCATCTGTTTATTGTATACCACGGCGGGCTGGACACCGAGAAATGTGTTATGCTTAGAGATAATTGTTCGATCGTGCTTAATTTCGGGAGATCGACTCAACTTGATCACCATGTTGCGGTTCGCGGCCAACCCCCTAGACTCACGGGCATATCTTTTGTGGGAAGAGCATGCCTACACTGCCTCTGATTCGTTTGCAGAACTGGTTCGTCGCCTGCCATTCGCGTTTGATTCAGGTTCATCTCGAAGCTGAGGGGTTCTCAGTGCTTGCTCAACCAAACAAACGAATACCGACGCACAGAATAATTAAAGCTACCGTTACAACAGTTTGATCCGTGCCTTGTCATCGTAGCTGCAACCTCGCTTTATTGCTGACGTTGTTTCCGTTGAACTAGAGAAACAAAAATTATATTCCGTCGTGGCACAGTGGCTTTCCCACGGTTGAAAATATATCTCAAGCGGTCAATTTAGCCCCGCATTGCTCTGGACGTATGTAGATTGAATTGAAGCAGACTGGATGGTCCATAAATTAAACGACCGAGCAAAGAAATACTTCGAGCTATCACAGTTTGAGCCCGTGCCTCGGTTTTCACGTTGGGTAAAGTTACGACGCACATTGGCTAGCAATCGCATTCGCTCAGGAGGACTCGGTTGAGCCTAGGCCCGGCTTACTCGTATGTATAGCCTGCCTGTAACTGGGGAAATGAAAGACGGAGAAAGTATACCCAGTCCCCTGGGAAACTCTTCTCGCGGCGTTCCCAATCTTCCGAACGGTGGTCAAAATATCAATTTGCCCCGCATTAATCGCTCTATGAACCTCGAGTCAAAACCAAGCTAAATCCTTGATTCATTCCTTTTGACTTTTCAGCTTCAGGACAAGTTAGGTAAGTGGTTCCAGTAAGTTGCCTATCTGACTCCTCGCGAGAAGTGGTGTACACAATGATTGCTTTCATAGAATTGTCGCTAAGATCATAGGTCAGCTCTGCAGGGGCCATTTGTGGGGCGACGCCGTGGAAGCCTGCAGCCACCAAAACCGGTGACCTATCTGACAATTGATGAAATAATCTTCGAAATAACAAAACACTACGTGGGTGAGTCGAATGTTGAAACTGCTGGGGTGTTAAAAATTGAATATAATTCTTGGGCTGTTCTGATGCAAGCTTCAGCTGACAATGCTAAGGAGAAATATTAAATTGGGATTGGACCCGCCCCATCCTTTCTAGGATTGGATGAGGACGGGCTGGAGAGGGCGTTCGGGGCGCTGGAGGCCGCCGGGGTTCGAAGCATTCTGGGGCACGTACACGGATTGTGGGTGTTGTGGGTCATTCGGGCGTGGAAGAGGAGGAAACAGTGGGAGCGCCGGACAGCGGACTCTGAGCGGCGGGCGCTCGAAGCAGTCTGAGTCGTCACCGGCGCGCGGGACTGAGGCGGATGCGGATGTCGAAATGGGGAGCGGGGACGGTCTTGCGTGTCACATAGAGGAGGGCGATGTTGGACGCGTGGAGGGTGGTTTTGTAGTCCCAGAAAGAAAGGGGGACGGACCCGCCGGGGCAAAGGGAAAATGCCGCCAAAGTGCCGCCACTGCCGCCATGGCGGCAATTGGCGGCAGTGCTGGCGGCACTTTGGCGGCAGTTCGGTGGCGGCACTTTCAAAAGTCAATAATGCAGGGCTCCTGTTGTCTTGGGCCTTGTGAAAAGCCTGGAGTGATAACTTGTGATAAGTAACGAAAAGTAATTGCTCTCACTGCGTCAAATTCAACCACTTGAAGTGCTGAATTTCGTCTTGAAAACCCGCGGAACACATATAGTTATGAATAGCGGCAAGGAAATGCCTTTACCGAGTGAGATTCAACTTTAAGTACTTGCAGTTGGCTTGAAGGACTGAGTGGCGGCAAAATTAGCGGCAAGGTGGTGGTAAATTTTGCGGTGGCGGCAATGTTGGCGGCAATGTTACGGTGGCGGCAAAGTTGGCGGCAAAATTGGCGGCAAAATTGGCGGCAGTGCTGGCGGCAGTGTTGGCGTCGCTGGCGGCAATGTGGCGGCAGTGTATGGTGACAGTGTGACATGCTGGCGGCACTTTTCCCGCTTAGCAACGTCGGTACATCAGCAAACCCTGATTTTTTCGGCACTACAGGACACTACAGAGTGCTACATAGTGCTACATAGTGACCTGTAGTGACCTGTAGTGCTGTAGTGAAGGTCCATTGTCTCTGGAGTGCTACAGAGTACTACATAGTACCCATAGAGGAATCAGGGTTTGCTGATGTAGTCTCCGAGCGGTGCATGTTGGCGGCAGTTTGGCGGCAGTCTGGCGGCACTCAAAATTCGTGAGTAAATCACAATGGGTCCAAATGCCGGCACCCTTCTTCACTCTATCGCCACATACCACCGTCCGTACCTTCCAGCTCAACATCGGCGCTGGCGGCAGTTTGGCGGCAGCCAGTTGACCTTTGTGTCAATCGTTAAAACACATCTCCGGAAGTCCAGCTCGGCGTCTCCTCAAAATCTGGTCTAATTTTCTTTGGCTCAACTGAAGTCTGGCTTGATTCAAGCAAGTAAGAACACGGGGTTTCTCTTTTTCGGCTCGCACCTCAATCACTATGTACACAGACGATTTGCCACTATTTTGGTCGTCGTTCTTGCCTCCTACGATGATCGACCCGGTCTACATCGCCCTGTTGATTTGTCTTCTGGCCAGTAACTTGAACCGAATCCTCAGGATGTCTCGCTGGTTATTCAACTATTTCAACTCATCTGGAGAAGATGATCTGGTTCCGTACTTTAACCAAGACGGTATGCGTCGCAGCCGAATTCAACCGTGGGAACTCAAATGAAGGCCAAGGATATTGAAATCTTTATGCACTAGCTCATTAATAACTACTCGTTAACTGAAATGAACGGTCTGGGGGCAGCTAGCGGCGGTGGCGTGACGCGGCGGCAGTGTGACCGAACTGCCGCCAAAAGTGCCGCCAGGGTGGCGGCAGTTGGCGTCACCTTGGCGGCACTGGCGGCACTTTTACCGTGCCCCACGGTAAGTAGTCTGAGAGAAATCCTTCTTTTTTCGCAGTCGGAGGCAGTCATGTCGGCCCAGAATTTCCAGAGCCACTTGGCGTGGGACGCGTGCCCATGCTGCTGCTTATGGAGACGCCGACCGATGCTTTCACTCGTTTCTTGTTCATTCTCCTTCCTTGCACTCTCCGAGGCGGCCAATTTCTTTTTTTCGACAATTTCTTTTTTCCCCATCGCGAGTTCATGCGCCTGTCTCGCTAACACTGGGGATTTCGGGGAGGGCGACGAGTCCGATTGGGATTTGGGCGGTGATGTTGGCGCAGAAGGGAGTGCCACGTTCCCTATCATTTCACGATGCAGATGTTATCGCTCCACAGCCAGCGAGTGACACTGGGCGGGGCGCCGGGAAGTCTGTGCAGGGTCCGTATCTCCCCTCATGTTCAATTTTCCGATTAACATCTCCGACTCCGACTCCGGCTTCCGTCACGGCGCGCTGACTTGCGCAGCGGATGCTACGAAGTCCGACGCTGAATCTGCGCCGGCTCCCGTTGTTGCGCTTCGTCGTGGGCAGCGTAAAAAAGTCGGGACGTCAGGCCCGCTTTGGGAGGAGCATTAGCCGACACTTTTCGCAGGATTTTTTGTGTATTTTGCATGTCTTAGAATATGAATTTGAGCCGATTTTACTCAAAAATTTAGATGTTCATTCATCCAGCGTCACCGTCACCGACCCTCAAAGTCCTCAGTTCAGAGGGTCGCGTCACACATCACTTGAACACTCGGTCGAAATGATACAGTGTTGTTACATGCGCTCACACTGCGACTCTCCGTGGCCGAGGTTCACCATGAGCCAATTGGCCGTAACTCCTCCACTATGTACGGATCACAAAAGAATCCGAACGAGTGCACAACTGGAGGCGGCTCCATTCGTCGTTCTTTCTGGTGGCTACAACAACGCCTGCTGACTGAAATGGTAGACACCGATCCCGATCCTATCTCAGCATTCCTCATTTGAAACTTATTCTTGAGCCGTAATCACCTCACCCTCTCTATGAGATTAAGCCTGTCTTGCTGATGTCATTGCTGCACTCTTTGCTGCGGCACTATGGATCACCTAAAAGATATTTCGGCTGCGTCCCGATGCGCATTTATTCCGCCGCAACTTTTTTTGTCAAAGCCCACTGTTCTTCTATCAGTCAGGGGTTCGACTAAAAGGGTCTATGCCTCCAAAGTCCCGATTTGGAAATTGAGCCCCTATTTGACTTTGTGTGACTAACAGCGGTGGTGGGTCTGGCGAGCGAAGGGGAGCTGAGGACGTCCGAGAACGTGCCACTGAGAATGAGCGCACGAAGAGTGTTGGTAGCGGAGGAATCCATATGGTATTCGGGCGGCAATAACAGTGCTAAGGCAAGAAAAGACGGCGCGGTGGATATGTACGCGCGGGACGATGACACTGAAGGGGGCATCGGTAAAAGCAAAGGTGAAATCGCGGAGCACGTACACGAAGACCCGACGGAAGCAGGATACTGCAGCGCCCGACAGAGACCCGACTCCTATCGAGGAAATTGAGTTCCTGCGCACAAACACCTGCGCCGAGGCTCGGGTCGGCGTCAATGCGGGATGTGTATCGCTGAGGTCTACGCGGGTCGTCAGCACATCGACAGCGGGAAGCAAAAGGGGTGTACGCACTTGCATGCTGATGCAGCTCGCCGCAATGCAGGTAATCACGCAGGACCAGAAGTACAGCGTGGTGCAGCCGACCGCGACCGGAGCGTACAAAGATAAGCAACACCACCGTCACCACTGAGGGTGGCGACTGAATGCGACGGGGTCCGCATGGGCTCGTCTGCGGCGCGGACGACGCGCACGCGTGGTACGAGCAAGGTAATTAAAGATCGCGTGGGTGATGCGCCGTGCAGTAGGGTGCGGCAGAGAAAGAGGCGGCGGCGGCGGTGCACAGACCCATGCAGGGAACGGAAAGAATGTGATGGTGTATGAATGGGCGTGTCCACGCGGCCGAAGAGCGCAGTCGCAGACGCAAGCCGGAGATGCTCCCCCCACCACTCGAATCCAATCGGCTCGAGACGGGCGGCGGGGTGCGACATAGTCTTTGTTGATCCAGGCTTCGGGCTTCGGCGTGTGAGGGGGCGGCTGCAGGAAGCGGTGTACTGCGATCCTTGCTGAGAGGGAGCAGCGCAACAGCTACTGGGAATCACACTTGGCTCGCGCTACATACAAGGAAAGGGAGGCTTGTTATTAGCAACATATGTTGCGGCAAGTAAAAACGAAAATACTCACCTAAACTCGACGCCTGTCCCCAACGTACCTACTTCGCCCGCGTCCTCGTCCTAACCCCCACCCACGCCCGTACCCACCTCCACACCCGCGTCCACCTTGTCACAAAGATACGCATCCTCCTCCTCGGAATCACCCGACGTCGTTCTGAGGGCGGCAGGACCAATCGACTATTGAGAGCATTGAGGACGCTAACAGGGACGCAGAGGATGAGGAAGAGATTGACCCACGCGGTCCCTCGAAATCGGACTGCCGATGACCCCAGCACGGCCACATTGACACGAGCATTAGCCGCGGTCACCATTCACGATGAGAACGAGCGCGATAAACCCGCCGCGGGGCGCGCACTAGAGGGTGGGGTCGAAGACGGAGGTGAAGCGTCGACTGTGCAACGATGGGAGCACGCAGGTGCGTGAAGACAGCATCGGGATTACAGGAGGGTGCTGCCGCCAATGGGTCGAGTGCTCCGACCGCCACGAACGTTCCACTGATGCACGGACGACGGGGAAGAGGTCCAGGAGTGCGTAGGTGTAGTTCTGAGTGCCCCGCCGCGACGGCGTCGATGCAAAGTAGTGTCCACCCCGCAGGGTGTAGTAGGCATTGAACGGCAAGCGCGTATCCATCCATTCGGGATCACGGCGGAATTCGGACAAGCGGAGGAGCAGTGGAGGAGCGGGGCGCAGTGTCCGCTAGTCTCGATTACAGTGCACTATCGAGTAGCGGTCGAGCGGGGTGTGATGTCGAGGAAGCGGTGTACGGAGTTGTTAAGCCTGAGACTTGTCGAGAAAAGGTCGGGAGTAGCGGTGGGAGATGCCGTAAGCGCATCACCTGTACATGCAAGATTAGGAGCATTTAGAGGTGATGGGTGACACATCGGTGCGGCGCTACCGGCATCTCTTCCCATGGCGGCCAAGCCGGCATCTGCGGCCAAAAAAGTCGAACCAAGTTGAAAACATGCCTGAAACTATAGAATTCAAGCTGCCGAAGACAATGCCGAGAGTGCCGAGTTCGGTCGGAAAATTAACTTGACCGGGTGCCTTTCGGACACAACTACAGTCCACTTTAAATAGCTGCTGCAACTCCTAGTTTTTAGCTGCACCATCTGGTGCCGTGAAACAACCAGTTCCGGCAGCACTTTCGACTTGCCGAAACCATTGTTTTTCCGGCTGAAGCCGCATCTTTGTTTTAAAGAACCAATTGGTAGAAAATTTCCTGGAGCCAGTGAGCTTGAGGATCCACTGATTCTCTCACCTCTTAGCTCCGCGAAGTTAGAAGGGAAAGGTCGCTGTGAAGGCACATACAGGAGGAGTGTGACAATCAGGGGTGCTGCCGGTGTGCCGAGATGTCACACCGATGTTCAGGCGCTAGAAAATAAGCAGTCCGACCGGAATTTCGCTACGAAAAAATAGTAGAATCATTAGATGCTTGAATTCATTGGACTGACCAAGTTATACATGAATGGGTTTGCTGAATGAAACTGAACATTGAATTCTTTGCTTTGATGGCATCCTCTCACCTAGTTTTTGCAACTCCTTCCTGAAAATCTAGTAGAAGGATATTTAGGGAGATGTATCGTGAAGGTATACCTAGTTCGTGAAGGATGAAGCTCGTGAAGGATATTTACGGCGTAAACGGCGTTTACGCCGTTATAATCCTCCACCCATTCATCGTTCTCGGGTCTGGCCAAACACCTTTTGATGGGAGCGAACACCTATTCCCAACCGCGAAATTGATGGCCCATCATCCTGCTAGATTTGCACAAGTCCCTTCGTGTTTTTTTCAAATATCCCTCACCCTGACACTAACCACTAACCCTAACTCCTAACTAAAATCTTAACCACTAACCACTGACCTCTAACCTCTAACCTCTAACCAAAACCCTAACCACTAACCAAAGCTACCTGACCCAAACCTAGCCGGCCGCATTCGGTAATTTGCCGAGGACGATCTGTGTCATTGATGGATAGGCATTCGTTGTCAACAATAGGTGTTCGGGCGTTTTAATTCGAACACCTATTTCTGAGTGCTACTAAAGTTGTTGTGCCTCTGGATATGTGCACACACAGGAGTGTACAGCACACAAGGAAGACCAGGCGGCGGTCCAGGACCAGGGCAGATGTGGACACGAGGGGCAAAGATCGATTGTTGTGTGCCTTAAATGCACATCTAGTGCACATTCCTTGAAATGGTCACAGGGTTAACAAAGTAGTGGTAACAGTTCAATGGTAGATAAAGGACAGACAAAGGGTAGATAAAGGGCAGGGCAGGATTCCCGGCACTAGGGAAATCTTGGCTGCCCTTTGTGTGGCCTTTGTCCCTCCTTTATATAGCAAAGAGGCTTTGGTAAAGTGTCACACCGGCTTTGTTTGGTGGAAATGAATGTGCGAGGTATGTGCATTTAAGGCACAATAATTGTGTGCCTGGGTTTTTGCCCCCCGTGGGAAGGCGAACGGTCACGGTAGAGATGAGCACGGTCGTCCGACACACCCAGAATAGAATTCTTTTAGGCTGGATTAAAAGGCTAGTGAAAATAACTTGTATTAGTGGGCAAATACATCATAGTTAAAATAATGTGAAACTCACACCGTAAAATAGCCTTTGCGAAGCAAGATAATGTACTTCAGATTTTTGTTCTAGGAAACTATCTTGTTTCATTCACATTTGAAAGGGGATTGAAATCAAGGGCAATTGAGTGCAGAAACGAGCTGTTTGATTCCACTGGGTGTCATTGATTTAGGGAAACACTTTGTTTCAACCTTTGTTTTAACCCAGCCTATCCCCTTTCAAATGTGAATGAAACAAGATAGTTTCCTAGAACAAAAAATCTGAAGTAAATTAACTTGCTTCGCAAAGGCTATTTTACGATGTCAATTTCATGTTATTTTAACTACGATGTATTTGAGTACTAATACAAGTTAATTTCACTAGCCTTTGGATCCGGCCTAAAAGGATTCCATCTTGGGCGTGTGAGCCCCTCCTTCGATCGTCCTGCGAAGACTAATTAGCCTGGAGGAATTCACCGATCTAGAAAAGGGCTTCCTGCCATTATGCACGGGGCGGCGCTTGATTCCCGCAGTGATTTCTTTGCACGATTCTTTCAGGCATCACTAGTTGACACGAGCACAGTGGGGTGCGAAGCCCCGGGTGAAATAAGAGTGCCAGTGAGAGTTTATCGAGCGCTTGCGGTGAGAATATAAAACAGCTTCTCAGGCGATGTTCTGTGGAGCTGGGCTGATGTCTCTAAAAGCGGAGTTTAAAAAAGCTTCGGACAGACAGGGGTGATTTTGTAAAGTGAAGTGAAGTGATTTTAAGCAGGTTCAAGTTCCACACAGGCGTAATTTTATAAAGAACAAGAGCGTGGCGGGGCGCTCTGCGCCCCACCAAGATTAAAAGAAGCATAAGAGCTGTAAAGCTGTTAAGGTCTGAAAATAAAGCTGTTAAGTCGTGCCGAGGCAGGCTCGGCATAGTGAAGCTGGACATTTCTGGCTATGTGATCAGAAATGCCGTGGTGGTGCCATCAGCGGACCTTAAAAGGCTTCAGACAGACAGACATAATCTTATAAAGAGAGTGAAGTGACTGTAAATTGTGATAAATGCCATTGTTATGATATTTGTTACTGAATTGAACCACAGGAACTCAAATTAGCAAGGTTAATGGATCGGTCGATCGACACTCAAAAATAACGAACAAGAGACCACGGTGATATCCTCTGGTCTAATCCTGGACAATGGAATGGAATGGAAGTACCATGAGTGAGCTAAAGACGATGCTATACACGTGTCCGGTGTGCCATTCCTCGTGTTTACAACCTTCTTTCTTCCGCCATGTCCGCCACCCATTCCCCCCATCCAGTTCCATCCAGCTCAGGATCTCGGACGAGAGGGGCAACAGCGCGGATGGCTGATTCGGATTGGATTTCAACCTCGATCCTGACTGCAAAGATCATCGCCGCCGGAGCGGAATGTCTCCCTTTTCCATATGTGAAAGGTGTCTTCGGAACGACGGTGATTTTGTTAGAGACTGTCCAGGTTGGTCTGAATGCTTCAACGGTAAACTGAGCATAACTTGTCCATAGAATGTGAAGAAGAATCGGGATGACCTGAAAGACCTGTGTGGAAATACGATCGATATAATCACCATCATACAATGCCAAATATCATCGCATGGCGATACAGCTGCTGTGCGTTTTAAAGATCTCTGCGAGGAATTTGAGGGGTAGATATTGTTTTGCCTCTGATTGTGGATCATCTTCAACTTTGGCAATTTTAGTTGTTTGAGGGATGTCCTCATTGCAGTCAACAAATTGCAGGAGGAACCTCGTGGATTCTGGGGTCATCTCAAGAGATTCCTCACATCGAGCCGTATGCAGGACGAAATTACAGGACACAAGAACAAGGTCCAGAAATTGCAGTCAAATTTCATGGTAATCCAATTTTCAGCTGCTCAAAGTGACTATTTGTAACGAACATTTCAGCTCATTGCAGCAATGGACACCAATTTTCAAGTGCACAAGGTTTTGACTGTGATATCACCTGATAGTATGCTCCTTCACCTAAATGACCGTGCTATACCTGATGGTGATGTTTTAGATGTTGGTGTGGCCCGGATTACCCAAAGTAGCAACAACTGTCCCCCTCCGTCTAGAATATTCCATGGAAGACAGGCCATCCTGGAGCAGATGCATCAATATTTCATTTCTGATCATCCGACACGACAATTGATGCAATATATTTTCCTGCTATATGGATTGGGTGGTGGTGGGAAGACACAAATTGCATTGAGATTCATCGAATGGACATCATCACGGCAAGTCCTTTATGATTCACTGAATTCTAACCACAATAACATCTGTTTTGGCTCACCAGGTTCTCCGACATCTTTCTCGTTGATGCCAGCACCATTGGAACAATTGATATGGGCCTCAAGAACATAGCCATATCAAAGAAAATTGGGACAACCTCACAGGATGCATTGCAGTGGCTCAGGAGCACACACAATGGATGGTTGCTGTTTCTTGACAACGCCGACGACCCCAAAATCAATCTTAACAATTTCTTCCCTCAGTGCAACCATGGGAATATTCTCATCACCTCTCGAAATCCGGGACTATGTGCTTTGTCGCAAAAGTCCGATTTGGGTTATAAGGGGTTAGGGAGGCTTACAGCCTTATAAGTACCTTATAACTAACTTACGACAGGTTTATAGATGGCTTATAAGTACTTACAACTATTTATCAATCTCTCCACTTTCCAGCCCTCCCCCCATCCCTCTTCTTCTCTCAATCTTCTCTGGTCTGTTTGAGGATTCTCGAACATACTCACACCGTACTCTACCGACTGATCTGAACTATTTTTAACAATTATATTACGGTACTTCTGTGGGCTGTGGAGCCGTTGTGGGGCCTCCACCCGTTGCCCGGAACCAGGTGCATAACTCAACTCACGACCTTCTAGTGGGCTCCACCTGTGTATGCGCGTATCTGCAGGTTAATAATTACCATGATTTGAACTCGAATACAATATGCTAGCACTACTTCCTTACTCCCGTATTGATTACCACCACAAAAATACATCCACTACCACTTCAAAGTGCTAAGCCCTCCAGTGAGAGGGTGAAAGGCTTTGCCCACTTCCACGGAAATTGCTTATAAGTCCCAATAACCACCTGTAAATACTATAACCTCTGTAAGCATTTATAACTACTTATGATACCTTTCCGAGTCTTATAGACCCCTCGGAAATCTTACGGGCTTATACAGTCTTATAGGTGTTTATACCCGCGTATAATCCAAATCGGACTTTTGCGACATTATACTGGGGCACATTCTCTTGTCTCCGATATGGAAGGCGTAGATGCCATAGAACTGCTGCTGAAAAGTTCTGCACGTGACATGACACTCAACCACAAAGAAATTGCTGCTGATATTGTCAAGGTGAGTCTACTTATGCTTTATACACTGTGTTGAGGATCAAATGTTTCTAAGGAGCTATGTTACCTGCCTCTGGCGATTGTCCAGGCAGGAGCATTTATCTCAAAGTCCGGGGATCTCGGAGGCTACTTGAGCCTTTACATGACCAACCGAGCCCGACTGCTCAGTGAACAGCCAGCACAGTCACATGATACTTATGCTTGGACAGTGTATACAACATGGCAGATTAGTTTCCAGAAGCTCAGTCAGCCTGCAGCAACACTCTTACAGCTCTGTGCCTGCTTGCACTACCAAGGAATTTCCAGAAGAATATTCAGCCGTGCTTGTGCATATAAATTCAGACCCTCAAGCCCATCCAAAGAAGAGTTGAAGATGCCACTGGATTTTCTCTCTCAGTTTTTGGGACCAAATGGCAACTGGGACTCCCTCTGCTTCTCAGAGCTTATAAATGAGCTCAGGGCATATTCCCTCATAACCCCTGACCTGGACAAACAGCAGTTTTCAATTCATCCACTTGTACATTCTTGGGCTCAAAGCACGCTGCATGATCAGGAATCATATCACTCCTGTATGGCTGCTATAGTGGGAATGGCAATTGCAACAATACCAATGGAAGATATGCAGTTGTCCAGTCTCTGGTTGCTACCTCACATCAATTCCCTATTTTTGGGTGACACATATGGAATGCCTGACTTTCGGGAGGAATATGCAACAATATACTTTTATGCTGGAAGAACCCAAGATGCAGAGGACCTTGGAGTTGCAGTTCTCACAAAGCGGAAGATGTTGCTGGGAGATGATCATCCTGACACCATCCTTACCATGGCCA
Source organism: Mycena metata (assembly GCA_029378385.1). Taxonomy (NCBI): domain Eukaryota; kingdom Fungi; phylum Basidiomycota; class Agaricomycetes; order Agaricales; family Mycenaceae; genus Mycena; species Mycena metata. The sequence continues at coordinate 376,276 of JARKIB010000031.1, read as the reverse complement.
AACTAGCTGTGGTCTACCGGGAACTAGGCAGGCCGAATGAAGGAGTGGAACTTGGAGTCATGGCAGTGGAGAAGCTACACAACTTTCTAGGTGACTCTAATTTTTACACCCTGGAGGCCATGGGCAATCTGGCATTTGCCTACCACAAGCTAGGCAAGCTCAAGGAGGCAGCAGAACTCGAAGTTGTAGTACTTGAAAAGCGAAGAAGAATTTTGGGTTATAATCACTCACACACCCTTCTCGCCATGGTTAATTTGGCATGGACATATCGGGACCTCGGAAAACTAATAGAAGCTGAGAAGCTTGAGGTCATGGTCCTTCAGATGCGAATGGAAATTTTGGGTGAGGACCATCCAGACACCCTGCTTGCTATGGGTAATCTAGCATGGACATACCGGGATCTGGGTCAAGCAAAGAAGGCCAAGGAGCTTGAAGTTGTGGTACTCCAGAAACGGAGGAAAATCTTGGGAGAAGATCACCGTCACACTCTGCATGCAATGAGCAATCTGGCAAGCACTTACCGGGATCTGGGACAATTCAAGGAAGCAGCAGAACTTGAAGTTGTGGTACTTGAGAGACGTCGGAAAATTCAGGGCGAAGACCATCCATACACCCTGACGGCCATGGGCAACCTTTCATGGACATACCGGGAGTTAGGCCAGCTGGGAAGAGCTGAACAGCTCGATCTAATGGTGCTGAAGCAAAGAAGGAATAAACTTGGCAGAGACCATCCAGACACTCTGACCACCATGGCCAGTCTGGCACTTACATATCAAAGAGCAGGCCAATTAGAGAAGTCAGAGGACCTTGCAGTTCCGGTACTTGAGAAGTGCAGGAATACACTGGGTGATGACCATCCTGCTACTCTGTGTGTTATGAATGATCTGGCCTCAACATACCGGTTGTTAGGGGATTTGAAGAAGGCACAGGAGATTGCTGTTGTAGTGCTCGAGAGGCGCAAAAATATCCTAGGCCACAGTCATCCAGGCACACTGACTGCAATGGGCAATCTAGGATTGATATATCATGATCTGGGCCATCTGAAGGAGGCTCTGGAACTTGAAGTCGTGGTGTGCGAGAAACGGAAGGATACTCTAGGCTACATTCATCCCAGCACACTGGCTGCTCGGAGAAACCTGGCGTTGACATATCGGGACCTGGGTCGACTGGATGAAGCACTGGAGCTTGAAGGAATGGAGTGGTCCTGACTCTCCGGACTCTTGTGTCCAGCTCAGTAGCCTGTGCACCGAACCAACTGTACATAAGTAGTCTCCCAGAGTCAGACTCCAGAAAATTTAATGATAGTTGATTGAATTTAATATCGAGTTTGTAAGTCTGCGACAAAACACACTTAGGCCGTATCTCTTCAGACTGACCATCCGGCGGACCTTCCCTCCTCCTGATCAGGTACTGATTTCTCACCCTTGACATTAAGCTCCGCTAGGGTGAAACTTGAACCAGTTTCCTTTAGTACTTTGGAGCAGAGATCTCAAACTGGTTTCCCGGTGTGCCTAAATACTTGGCTTTGATGATTTGGTGAATAGGCCATTTCTCCGGGCCTTTAGTACTACTGGACCCCGCATTTCAGACTTTTCAGTCCCTTTCCAACAATTGCAGCACTTGAGCTTGAATTCACATGTAACTTGAAGTAAACCTGTCAAGAGGTAAATTAACATCTTCAAGTATTAGTGGTACTGTGGACACTGTTGACTCAACTTTGAGACCATTTAACAAGAGGTGTTTGAGAGGTGTAAACTTTTTTCGCCGACACATCGCGTTCTTGACTGATCTGATTGTCGCCGTCCGCAGCAATGATGAACTAAAAAAATTTGACTGTCTTAATTTTAGTTTTATCGAGTCTGACATTTGGGAGACTAATGATCCACTACAATTCCGAAATACTTAGCTCCGTGATGGCCGCGTATGGGTGTAAAGGTCTGGCGACTCAGTTGCTTAACAGCTACACGGTTCCAGCTTTGTGGCCGAAATTCCCTACCCTCGAAACTCTGATCCAGAAACTCGGCGACTTGTCAATCTGGAGCTCAGCGCGGGATAATTCTAATGAGAAACCCGGTTTCTCGAGAAACCCCCCTCTAAATATGGTGTGTTATTGGGAACCCCTCGCCAAAATTTTCACCTACAGAGATTTTCACAGGCAGTGTCCCCTTAGGCATCTGTTTTTTGGTTTGCCACATCGGCAGTGAAAATAGCACATGTGAGCCAACACCAACATGTTCAGGCCGTGGCAAAAAAAAAGGGTTCCTTGAGTACAATATTCCTGGACTGTGCATTGATCTCACCTCAATTTCAGCAGCCGGAGTGCTCATGGACTTCCTTTCAGCACAAAGCATGTTTTCATTGTGATTTGTGTGCAGCCGTGTGCAGCCGCTAGCTACGGCAAGGCTTCCGGCCGAAGATTTTGATGCACGTCGCGCGGCTGAGCTCGGCGCGGCCCAAATCTGCTTGATGCGAGGCTCCACACTGATAAAAACAGGATACAATCCCGATACTCCTCAGCTGTACGAGAAGGAAAGCTGCACAAGGTCCAATTGTGATACAAACTTCAAGTTGAGAGTGTTATCCTGCAAGTGCAGCCATGCCGAGCGGTCCGGATGTACAGCAATCAACCGCGAGCAAGAAATTGCTCAAATAAATCTGAAACTGTGTCCATGATGTTGCCCTCATTGAACATGCAATACACTCGAATTTTGGAGTGTACCCACTCATTACATGCTCAAAATTTGATCAAATAAATTGAAAGGGTTTCCCACTAGAAAAATCAAAGATTTCTCTGATGGACTGGGGTTTCCCAAGAAACTGGGTTGCCCATTAGAATAATCCCTCAGTGCATTCAGCGTTCAAGAGTTTTAACTTTTACAGTCTTAGGCCCATAGCCGCCAATCGCCCATGTCAGCTTGTTGTGCATCACCGTAATCTGTCTTCCCTCCTTGTAACAACTATTACTGTACTATTTCAACCAAATGTTCATTGATTTTGGTTTTTTTTTCGGCTCCGAAATGCCTCAGAAATTTCCTTTTGAATTAAGGTGATTTTTGCACACATCATATGAAATTGAGTGTCACCCATTACTGAACATTTGGTCGAAATAGTACAGTACTTCATGATCCATTTTGACCAAGTGTTCAGGTGGGTCGTGAACTGAACCAATTTTGGTAGGTGACGGTGACATTCCAATTTTGGGGCTGAAATAAGGGTAAAAACTGTAAAAAAAAATCTCGGCCGGCCGTCCATTTATGGTAATTTTGATCGATTGCCGAGGAATAATTTGTGTATCCCGCTGCGCGGCAATGCCCGCTATCTATATTTAGCATCTTGTTGTACTACTCACCCCAAAACAGTTTTCATTCTCGTCCTCCTTCGTTAAAAGAGAAGTGAAATTATGTCAAGAACTATTGAAAATTCAAAAAGGGAATGGAATCAATAGAAGGACGTTCAACTCGGCGCTCGCCCGACCTCCGGTTGGCTCGGCCTCCCCTGGTTCCATGTGTAAGTGCACCTTTGTTCATGAAGAAGCCAGAGTGTGATGCACAAAAGAAGTACCAACGACAACAATCTTGAATCGCTGGGTTGTAGAAGGATTGCACTGTGTACCAAGCCTGATTTGCATGCCTGAATGGAATATATTGAGGTTCTGAGCAAGGACCATCACCATCGAATCATTGCCGCGAAACATTGCCAAACCCAAGGCTTCCTGCTAAGTTCACTCCCCTTCTGAAGTTTCAAATCCGCGGCGGTCGGCGGTCGGTCCCGCCGTCACGATTTCCCATCATCGGCCGAATCAATTCTCACTCGTGCCGATTGCCCGAAACGGACTCTCTTGCTGCAACCGTCAAGGTGCACCCCAGCCTGCACCGCTGCGAGGCGCTAACGGGCCTACACCTCTTACCTCTGGATGATTCCTGGCCGTTGAAAGTCAACAGCGCAAGATTGAAGAGGGACTGGAGAGCGAGATAGTTGCAGGGAGGATTATGGCAGCGCGACAACGACAGCACCGAGGCGGATCTGAGCCAGGGTATGTGCTGATGGAGGAGTCGGTAATGGGTTTCTTCTGGGTCTACTTCCACATCCAATCCGACTTCCACCTTGAGCTCAGTCTTCCTCAAGCTTTAGCACCTCATCCTACCTCATCGGCGACACAACCGCAAGTAGGCCCCAAGCTCCTGCCAAGGGTTGTCCGCCGAAAACCGCCGATTTTGCCCTCAAATATCCAATTTTTTGGCCCGCCGAGGGCCTCAAATATCCAAAATCGGACAAGGATGGACCAAAAATAAGCGCCGGCTGGCTTGAACTCGTGAGGTCCAGATACCATTGAAATCCGAGAGTAGACGCTGCAGACCGATTCGCAACAATTTTACCTCCAAGGATGGCCGAAACAGCCTCTGCACGATTAACCTGCCTCATGGTCGGCAAAATTGGCCACCCGGGCGTCAAATATCCAATTTGCGGACAAGGGCTTGAAATTTTTCAGCTCAAATATCCAATTTTCGGACAAGGAAAACGCAAAATTTGGGCCTCAAATATCCAATTTTCCAGACAACCCTTAGCAGGAGCTTCACGGGGCCTCCGCAAGTGGACCCTTGCACGATCTACAGCAACGCCATCCCTTCTCGGCGCTCTATCGCCCCCCTCCGCATCCTCCCCGCGTGGCGCTTCGTATTACCCCATCTGCATTGGCCTCGGGACTCGGCGGTCCGCGTGGAGCCCTGGGGAGAAGGGAAGCAACGGTCTGCGTGTTATTTTCCGACTGCGTCCTCATACTTTGTCAATAACTCCGAGCGCGTCGAGGAAACCCCTGCCTAGAACTGGGCTCCCGTTGGCGAAGAGTGCGTATGGCCTTACACCTTCCATCGCTTCCCTCCGCGCGCACCTTCTTTGTCACCCCCCAATTTCACGCACCTTTAATTTTACCTTCTGTTCACTCTAATTTCCTCGTGCATAACGCCAGTGATCTGGACGAGGATGGCGCATAATGGGTGTATCTGGGGCCCGCGGGGAGGACGTTAGTCGGCACGGACGTGGGTGTCGTGTGTCGTGTGTGGTTTGTATGAGGACAGGCTGGAGAGGGCGTTCGGGGCGGCGGGGGTCGAAGCATTCTTTGCTGCATACACGGATTGTCGGTGTTGTGCGTCGTTCGGACGTGGAAAAGAAGGAAACAGTGGGAGCGCCGGACAGCGGACTCTGAGCGGCGGTCCGAGTCGTGGCCGCCGCGCGGGACTGAAGCGAGGCGAGGCAAGGCGAATGTGAAGGCGCAAACGGGGAGCAGGGACGGTGCTGCACGTTACGTCGAGGAGGGCGAAATGGCGAGGTTGGACGCGTGGAGGGTATCGGGTGGGTGCTGTAGTCCCAGAAGGAAAAGCGGTAAGGAGTCTGAGAGACACCCTTCTTTTTCGCAGTCGGGGTGCAGTCGTGTCGGCCCAGAATTTTCGGAGCTGCTTGCTGCCTGTGGAGACGCCGATGCGCGCCCTTCTCAAGGCTGCTAATTTGTTTTTACTTTTGAGGGGCGCGTCTTGGGCCTCCTTTCTTTTCTTCCCATCCCAAAGTTTATGCGCCGCGCACGCACATTCACCTCGCTGTCTCGCTGGGGAGTTCGGGGAGGGCGACGAGTCCGATTGGGATTTGGGCGGTGATGTTGGCGCAGGAGGGGGTGCCACGTTCCCTATGCCTCCACTGTCCGCCTGCGAGAGTGGGAGCGGGAGCAGTTTGGGCCACATTCCGTTGTTGCCGCGTATTTGCTACTACTCATTTCGCAATATTTTATCGCTCCACAGCGAGTACGTGTTGTCTGTGCGAGGTCTGTATCTTCTTTCATGTTCGATTTTCCGATTAACATCTCCCTCCTGACAGATGATTTGAGCGGGCGTTGCAACAACTATGGAGGGGCGTGGACAAAATGACAGCCGATTTGATCTTCGACACGGCGTTTGTTTGTTCTTGGTCTAGCAAAATTTGAACGTTCCATACGCAGCACTTATCGTGCACTAGAGTAAGCTGATTGTTTCCTTCTCTCGCCCCATAATAATCGCTTTTCAACACCGAAAAACCCCACTTCTCACACATTCAATTCGCCATCAGCATTTTCTGGTTAGAAATCTCGAGCGTTGCAACAGCGGGAAGGTATAAGGACACTGTTCATTTTGCCGGTTGCCCCCTTCCTCCTGCCTTCATGCCCAGTTCTTTGCCCCATTCTATCCCTTTAAACCGGAGCAACGCAGATTCAATTTCAAAGGAAGACATCGACTTTCTACTCGAGCCTGCCCCCAATCTGCTGCGGATGCCGCGCGAAGGTGCCAGGGCTTCACGCATACAGCCAGTTGTGAGTGACCTAGATACCCTTTGGCTCCTCCAAAACCACGGTTGAAGTCGTCGACGAATCTGGGTCTGCTATCGCTCGTTCTCCACGTCTTGATAGCTCTGCATCTGGCACTTATTGGTATATGGGCTGGCAGTGTAGAGCACCGGCTTGTCTTCTCTTTGGATAACCAGAAGAGTGTCTCCTTCCTAATCACCACCATTGCCCAAATATTCGGGACGGTACGGCTCCTTTATTTCTGATTTAGAGGCGACTGAAGCATAACATAGATTTATTCGGCCCTCCTCGTCTTTGTCACTCAAACTCTGTGGATGCGACGCAGCCTGCAGCTGGATCGAACATTAACGGCCATCCACGATCATGCAGCGGCCTGGACCGGCATTGGGTCCGCATTACTTCATGTATGGCACCAGAAGGCAGCTGCTGCCTCACTCACTGGGACGTTCGCTGTCTTTCTGTATCTCGGGAACGTCCTCATTCTTCACATTTCGACGCCTGCGTTGTTTTCTCTCCAAACATTCACATTCACTCGACCTGCAGATGGAAACAAAGGGCCTCCCAAGCTATGACTTCGGATACACACAGGAATCAATAGGGCAAGCATTGTAGGTATTTCGTTGAAGACTAGCGAATGCACTAATTTCTTCAAGTTCCAACTTGACAGAGTATGCGCCAGGGTCACTCTATTACCTACCGTCAGTCCTGGGAAGCACAGAAAACCTCGGGTTGAACGGAAGTACGATGTATGATGTCCTCCCCCTGAATTCGGGTTTGGGGAATGTTTCCGTCCGTGCCACCGGCTTCAACATAACTTGCGCCTACCTCCACACTACTCCAGACTCCCTGGCCTATACGGGGTCCTCGGGTTGGTTCAATGCTTCTGATAGCAGTTGGCCATTTATAGTGCCCTCCACTCGTCAGTCGATTTGCTCGCCTCTGCTTCACATTTTAATTGTCGTAGAACCGGGGGTGATTTCCATGCCCGCAACCGAATTCTCACTCGAGCACGGGGACAACAAACAGGATGTTAATTTTCCATACTTTGTCGGGCGTGTTACCTTTGTCCCCTTCTACAGCACCATTCCGATACTCGACTCTGAAAATAATCACCCACCCGAGGTCACTCTCACTCCCCCCCATGAACACTACGATGCATCCCGTGGCCTCTGTCCAACTCTTTCAATGCTCACAATCCCTAGTCAATCAAACAGCGGTTGTTGATGCTCAGTCACGGATGTTGCTCTCTGTGGAGCCCGAAATCTACAAGAAAACCTCGACGTGGTTGCCGTCAAATGGTTCTGCGGTGCAACCGAATACAACTACTGGGAATCTTTTCATCGACACGGTGCGTGTTTCCTTTCCAAATCGGGGTCCTTTTTTTTTTTTTTTTGGAGCGTTTGGAATAATGATTTATCTTCGTCTGCAGAAGCATTCAAAGTCATCCGCTTGTGTTGCTGGTTTTGACGCCAGTCATGCCATTTAAAGTGTGTCCAGGAGGAAATGCCATTACGCACGTTATTGACCAGTGTGGGGCTCCGACCTTTGCAGTTTATCCTATTCCAGTTGTATTATTCTTGGGTCGTATACCCACTAAAACCCACTCTTCGTGAATCCAGTCATCCGGCAATGAATCTTCGTCCATCAAAAGACCACTCCATGTGTTCAAAACCAATTGTTTTTTGAATGACAGTGGTCCAAATCGAGTTTTGTTGGTTAGTATCCGATCCCTGGTCAGGGCAGCATTCACCATTTTCAGCCATCGGTTGTGAACATTTTCTTCGTTCAAGGTCTGTTCTGGGTTGGTAACGACTCGGTTAACTCGTAGATTCCATATCAAATGCCATGCGACTGACACGAGTATGGCAAACAATCTTCCTTTTTCGTGGAGAACAATGTGGTTGTTACATTTAAATCTTACGAGGTTGCAACCGAGAATTAATCCCCAGGACAGGTTTGGCCAGTCATTATATTTTTTAAGCCATAGTTCACGCGTAAGATTCCAGATCACCTTTTGACCATGCGCCTCACACCCCAACGCAATGTGTTCCAATGTTTCGGGAGCATCACAGAAGTGACACCGACCATAAATTTCCTTTGTGTCAATGTGTCCCCAGAAATCTCCGACTCGGAACGCGTTATGTACGCATTTCCATAAAAATTCCCGTGTGAGACGCTGGAGGGTCGTTGAGCAAAGTGAGTTCCAGATTGTAGCATCGGTAGGTGTGTAACCCGAAATGCTCTCTATTGCACACCGTGTGCGGTCCAAATTAACGAATGTTGACTTCCTGTATGGCTTCGGCCTCATTGCCTTTATGGCTTTAGTGAAAATTCTCTGTGAGCCACTTTTTAGACGGATACCAGGTAGTTCAAACATCAGGTCGATTTGAGTGTCAATTTCAACCACCTGTGGATCTATCATCATGTTTGAAGATTTTGCGAGGTTAACCGCGACCATCTTGAACTTGATGCGAGCTGACCTCTCATTCAGCGCCGCAATTACTGCCTTCACGAGCTTGAAGGCTGTGTCTAATATGTCATTCTCATATCTCAGTCTCTCCCTGACAAGCACACGCTGTAGTACATCCGACGAGGAGAAGATGAGGAGCGGGGTATTCCTTGGCGTGGTCAGCAGAATATGTAGCAATCCACCCAATAACGCGGATTTGAAGTTCAACGTCGGATGTACTACAGTGTGTGCTTGTCAGGGAGAGACTGAGATATGAGAATGACATATTAGACACAGCCTTCAAGCTCGTGAAGGCAGTAATTGCGGCGCTGAATGAGAGGTCAGCTCGCATCAAGTTCAAGATAGTCGCGGTTAACCTCGCAAAATCTTCAAACATGATGATAGATCCACAGGTGGTTGAAATCGGGGTCCTATTTAGATAGGTAACAGTGGGACAGGTGGTATTCCTTCATTCCTGACTCTTCCTTTGTGCGGAGCGGCGAACTTGGTACCCCTGATTTCATCTCTGCGGCTGATATGTAATGAAGGTTCTGCTTCTCTGAATGCATTGGCAACCAGGTATATTATCCAAAAACTGAACTTGCATCGTGCAAACAACGCTCTCAGCACTGTAATGCTTCACGACCTCGAGAATACGCTAGGAGAGATTGTTGCTGGCATGTTTTGGACTCGTGAGTCCCAGTTACGTAGCCAGAATTGTTACTTGCGGGGCTGAAGTTGGGAACATTCTACCTACATCTGATCAGGACCTCTTGATTTCACCGAACTGGTGGAGAATTCGAATGCCCTCTGGATGCCAACCATGATAGAGGCTTCTGTAACCCCTCCAACCTTCCTTCAAGGAAATGCCACTGTCACCGCAACCCAAACTCGAGGGCGGTTGGATGTGGGTACCTTAGATTCAATGTCTTCCCCCGAAACTAATCCCTTCTACAGCTGAGTATAGTTGCGGTAGTCCCACACTCACACTCTACATTCCACTTGGAGAATACTCATGATTCTTAGATCGCAGCTGGGCTTACCGCGTCCGTCATACTCGCCCTTCTCTCACTCCCATCAGTCATCCTGAAGACAGCGAGTCAAAAGGAAATCCCGATTGATGGCACGGGGATGCTGTACGCCATCTGGCTATACCGAAACAATCTGGAACTTGAAGCGGAGCTAGAGCAGGTTGAACACCCGACGGACGTGAATTTGCGTCAGGCGGGAATGGTAAGGGTCAAGTGGGCTGAAGGAGGGTTGCGTCGGCAGAAAAACTTTGATTCCTTCTAATTCACTCCTTGCGCAAAATTCGCGAGAGACTAGATTATCGGGAAACGATCCTGTGGCACACATAGAGTGCGACTGGATGAAATTTAACAGAGTGTCGATCATCGCTCAATGATAATTGCGTCACACCAGTAGTTTGCACAAACTGCATACCGAGCTGTTCACCCAAAATCGCGCAAGGGTTTTCTTTTACTGTTGAAATTCGTTGCTTTTACGACAGCCTGCCACAAGCTATATGCTGCAAACACAGCGACTCTTATCAATTAATATGTCCCACTTCACAACCAGAACCATTATTCAACATCGCCGAGATCGCCTAGACCGGTAACCGATCTCTCGTATGAAGTGGGAAAACGTTCATAGAGAGACCGGTCGATCTGAGTTTGAAATCCTAGGACGCGCGATCAGTGGCTGTGAATCACGCTTATATCACGAGTTGCTCACGTTCCACTTTCCCACACTACTTTTTCAAGCGTTTTTTCTCCCCGACGTCATCTCCCGTCGTCATCGTTTCCCCGGCCCGCCCACCGTTCTGCGCAGAGCAAAAGAAACACGTGAGAAAAGCATGACAAAAGCATGACTGCTCGCGCGCCCTATCAATTCAAACTCAGATCGACCGGTCTGTCTATCGACAAACTTGTTTTCATAGACAGATCGGTTCCCGGTCTAGAGATCGCCGATGAAACAACCGGTGCCTAGTCAGGCAGCAGTAGCTGATGTGTTTGTTGGTGTGCTGAACGACAGATTTCGGGAGCAGAATATCAACGGAAGGTAGGTGATCCCGAGGCCTATGCATCTATAGCTATGTTTAACTCGTGTTCATCTTCATGCCTCTTGCTCGGATTGACATCTTCTCCCGCTTGACAGATTTGATCTACTTCAAGCTATAGAGAGCTGTGGCCTGACTTTTGGCTTAGCAAAATTAATGTTCTATCGATTCAGCAGAGGTTCACTCGCCAACACGAAAATCCGATGTGCGGAGAGTTCCTTATTTCGCTCCCAACTCACCGCTTTTCGAAAGGTCGGCGCGGCAAATTCATCACGGATTCAACCAGCCATCAACATCGCATTTTGTGAACATGAATCCCGAGTAAGGACTAGAATAAGTAGCGTGAGGATGGCGGTATAAAGACACCGTTCATTCTGCCGGTTGGCCAACCTCCTTCTTCCTTCATGCCCAGATCTTTGTTCCATTCTACCCCTTCAAGCAGGGGTGATGCCGATTCATCGTCCAAGGACGACGGCAACGCCGCAGATGCTTTACTCGACTCTACTACCACTCTACTGCGGATGTCGCGAGAAGGTATGAGGGTTTCACCGTCGCCGTGCAGTCATTTGGTCTAATTTGGATCATCCCTTAGCGCCTCCAAAACCCCGGTTGAAGTCGTCGTCAACTCTGGGTCTGCTATCCCTCGCTCTGCATTCAGCACTGATAGTCCTTCACTTAACTCTCATCGGCATATGGGGCGCTAGTCTGGAGCACCGCCTCATGTTCTCTCTGGACAGTCAGAAGACTGTTTCCTTTCTAATCACCGCCATCTCCCAGACATTCGGGACGGTACGACTTTTTCTTTCTGATTTAGAGGCGACTATTTCTGAAGGACAATACAGATTTATTCAGCCCTCCTAGTCTTTGTTACCCAAACCCTATGGATGCGACGCAGCCTCCAGGTGAATCAGACCTTAACGGCTATGCACGACCACGCAGCAGCCTGGACCGGCATTGGGTCTGCAATGCTTCATATATGGCACCAGAAGACGGCCACTGCCTCGCTCACCGGGGCTTTCGCTGTCTTTCTGTATCTCGGGAACATCTTGATTCTTCACATTTCGACTCCGGCGTTGTTCTCTCTCCAAACATTCGATTTTACTCGGCCGCTGCAGGTGGAAACACACGGCCTCCCACGCTATAATTTTGGTAATACTTCGGAAGAATGGGCGGCCGCATAGTAGGTATAAATTTCCTCGAAGACCGGCGATTGCATTAATTTGCCAACAGCGCGAACATGTCAAATTATGCGTCGGGCTCACTCTATTACCTACCGTCAGTCCTGGGAAGCAAAGGAAACCTCGGCTTGAACGGAAGCACACTGTACAATGTCCTCGACCTCAATTCTGGCTCAGGGAATGTTACCGTCCATGCCACCGGCTTCAACATGGCTTGCACCTACCTGAACCCATCTCCAGACTCTCTGGCCTATTCTGGGTCCTGGGGCAGTTGGGTGAATGATTCTGAGGATTGGCCATTTTTAGTGCCCTCTACTCGTCCGTTGATTTACCCACCTTTACATTGTGTTCTGATTGTCATAGAACCGGGGGTAATTTCCACGGTTCAAGTTCTAGTAGGCTCCAAGAACAGCACCAGCATACAGCACCATTCCGATCCTCGACTCTCAAAACAATCACCCGCCTGAAGTCAATCTTAATCCGCCCATGAACGGCACCACCGATCCCGTCTACCGGATCCAACTCTTTCAATGCTCGCAATCCTTGGTTAACCAAACAGCGGTTGTCGACGTACAGTCGCGACTGTTGCTGTCTGTGGAGCCCGAAATCTACAAGAAAACTTCGGCGTGGTTGCCATCAAATAATTTTGTGGTAAATACCAGCACCGGGAATTCTTTCCTCGACCTAGTGCGTGTTTCCTTTTCAAATCGGCTCCATATTTATATTCCGGGCAGTGGGGAGCGTGGTATGGCTCCATCCCTCCCTCCGACTTTCCCCGCGATGGCAATCCGGAGGTGCCTGACTTCGTCTCTGTGGCTGATATGTAATGAAGGTTCTGCTTCTTTTGATCTTGCTGAATGCAGTTACATAGGTATATTATTCAGAAACTGAACTTGCATCCTGCAAACATCAACGACGCTCCCAACACTGTAATGCTTCATGACCTCGAGAATATGCTCGGAGAGATTGCTGCTGGCATGTTTTGGACCCGTTAGTTCAAATTCCTCCGTGGCCAGAAGTTGTTACTCATGGGGGTGAAGTTGGGAACATTATTCCTACATCAGGACCTTTGAACTCAAATTATGGCCCAAGTAACGGATCTACATGGGCCCCGATGCCAACAGCAGTCTGGCCTTCGATAACCCCCCCAGCCTTCTTTCGAGGCAATGCCATTGTCACCGAGATACAAACCCGAGGGCGGTTGGATGTATGTTTCCAATAGTACGAGCCTTTCTTAAGGAACTAAGTCCTCTCACAGTTGAGCATAATAGCGGTAGTATCCCACACTCCACTTCCAACTTGAAAGTACTAATCATTCTTTAGATCGTAGCCGGGCTTACCGCGTCCATCGTACTCGCGCTTCTCTCATTGCCAACACTCATCCTGAACAAGACACCGCAGAAGGAAATCCCCCTGGATGGTACGGGAATGCTGCACGCCATCTGGCTGTACCGAAACAATCTGGACCTCGAGACGGAGCTGGAACAAGTTGAACACCCGACGGACGAGAATTTGCGTCAGGCGGGGATGGTGAAGGTCAAGTGGGCTGAAGGAGGGTTGCATCGGCAGAAAAGTTTTGATTCCGTGTAATTTGCGCCTTGCGCAAAATTCGCGAGAGAAGAGATTATCGGGAAACGATCCTGTGGCTCACGTAGAGTGGGACTGAATGAAATTTAACAGATATGTCAATCATCGCTCAATGATAATTGCGTCACACGAGTAATTTGCGCAAACTGATATCCCATTCGGCACGAGGAGGGTTACTGTAGAATTGCTATACAAACCCGACCGCGGTTGGATGTACGTACCTTGGATTCAAAGTTTCCTGAGTCACTTGACCCTCCCACAGTTGAGCATCATCGCGGTAGCATCCCACATTCTACTTTTCACTCGAAGAACTGATGATTCTTACTCGTAGATTGCCGCTGGGCTTACCGCATCCGTCATACTCGCGCTTCTCTCACTCCCATCGGTCATCCTAAACAAGACACCACAGAAGGTAGTCTCCATAGATGGTACGGGAATGCTGCACGCCATCTGGCTATACCGAAACAGTCCGGAACTCGAGACGGAGCTGGAGCAGGTTGAACACCCGACGGACGACAATTTGCGTCAGGCGGGAATGGTGAAGGTCAAGTGGACTGAAGGATGTTTACGTCGGCGCAAGAGCCACGAGGCATTGTAACCAGCTACAATCCTTCTCGTAGCGGAAACAACCGCCGGAGAGACGGTGCAGGAATGTGAAATCAAGAGGGCGGAGTTATATTATACTCACATCCAAGTGCCTGAACTGCGAGTTTATACTGAAACCAAATATGTAGTACTGTAAAGGTCGCTATCTCTACAAGTATCTTCACAATGCCAACAGAACACACGCCGTTCCAGGGCTATAAGATGCAAGACACTGGCATCCTGTGTATGTTTGTTTCACCACTCAAATTAGCGCTCTCGACGAAAATTAAAGGGTATTCTAAACAGTCCAAGGAAGTATAAAGCTCTTTCATGGAATAGCTTTTCTCGGAATCACATCTTTGTGTGTTTTGCTTTGGCTTCAACCGTGGGAATTCTTTTGCCGGATCCGAGTCGGCTTGGCGGCCAAGCACGTTTCGACTTCTTGCGACTGCAAGCACAGAATATCTGATGAGCGATACTTCTGAGTTATGGGGAATGGACTTAGCCTCCTAGCGAGACATTCTTCTCAGAAATCTAATCTGAGTGGCGGCAGGCTTCTGACTCTGACTCACACCGGCAATCACGAAATTTCGGATGAGCCGAGTCGCAAGTCGAAATTCAAAGCGTCGAATTGACAATAGTTGGGCCTGAAATCTAAGCTGATTCTCTGAGTTTTGTAAAAGAATTCGTGGGCACTGAAAGCCAAAGAAAAGTCTTTGTATTCAACTTCAGTGAAACTTTAATGGTACTCAAAGTTTCAGTTTACAAATAGTGCAAGCTGAAATTGTGTTGCGAAACCATAGGCATCAACATGCAAAACAATGTAGCTGAAACCAATATGGATTCTAGCATTTCAGGTGTGCTTTCACCTCACCTGAAATCAAAGCTGAAACTTTGCATTTCGAACCAGGTGAAATCGAATCTGGTTTAATTTCACCTCGTTTGAAATGCAAAGCTTCGACTTTGCTTTCAGCAGCGCTGAAAGCACACCTGAGATACTAAATTTTATATTAGTTTCAGCTCCAGCTTTTGTATGTTGATACCTCTAGTTTCGCAACATGATTTCGGCTCACCTTTTTTGTAAACGGAAACTTTGAGTACCATTAACGTTTCAGTTAAGTCAAATACAAAGATTTTTCTGTGGCTTTCAGCGCACATGAATTCTTTTACGAAACTTAGAGAATCAGCTTGGATTTCATGCCCAACTATTGTTAACTCAACACTTTGAGTTTCGATTTGCGGCTCGGGCCGCCCAAAATTTCGTGATTGCCGGTGTGACTCCGAGATCAAATCTCAGGCTCTATTTCCGTCCCAATTCCGTCCAGTGATTACGAGGTAAGAGCGTCATCATCCCGTTGAAGCACTAGAAACTCTCCCTTCGTTGCGCACAACAATGCCTAGTTCCACGATTGAAATTTCCGGTGAGCCACACCCGAATGCTACTCTAGCGCCGCTGCGGCGGCCATTGAATATCCCCTGTACAAGAAATCCGCATCTCATGCACCAAATCCACGAAGCTCCGTGTCATCCTCTCGTTGAGTTCGGCATCAGGCAAAACCAAACCGGCAGTACTGCAAGATGCCACGTCCCAGGGCGCAAAGCAAGAATTCTGCGTACGCACCCAATCTTCGTCGTAAGTGCCTGCTTTTGGTTGAGAGTGACCCTCATGACTATACCTCATCTGCAGGGTGATGGAAAAGGACACTGTGTTGGTGGTTCAGCTCTACCGCCGGCACTGGATGCGTCCCAGTGAAAAGCTACTGCTCAAGGAATTTTCCTTTGAAACCTTGCTGGGGTATTGCTCAGGCGCGCGCGCACCGAACAGTGCGATAAACATTTTCAACTTCCTTGTGTACGCTCACTGTCTGATTATCAGTGTATCAAATTCACCGCCAGAAAGACTTCACCATTGCCGCGGAGTTGAGCGCATCAGAAATGGGGGTGAGTCCCCAATTTTATTGGTGTGATATCTCCTTTGTAATGTATGTGCAGGTCAACAATGTATCAGGTGAGTTTTTTTTACAGAATATAATCATATCCTTAACGAGGGTCAGGAACGCCGGGCGATAAAGTCGGCGGTTCACCTTTGTCTCGCCTGTTGTTTGCGTTGGACGTTGTCACCTGTTCTCTTTTCGCCTGAATGTGGTATGCGAAAGGAGAATGGTGTTCTTAGGTAGCACTGTGCATATAATCTTGTGCTTGAGTATTCATTCAGCAGCTATGCTTGGTTTCAAGTACAAGTCCGCTGAAGGCAAGGGGCTTCGAAGATAAGAAATTTCCTTTTTGGGAGGGGGGGGGGAGGGGCCCCTGGGGCTCGAGAATTTTTTTCGGTACCAAATTTCACATTTTGTTCTACAGCCTCAATCCGCGCATAAAAGACCTTAGAAAATATTTTCGGTTTTTTTGATTATTGCCGAGCTTTGCCGAGATGCCGGCAGAGACAGATAAACCAATACCTGCTCCTCTATCGACTCCTTCGGCGAAGCGGGTTGATCTTGTTATGGTGTGGAATCAAAATTGCCGAATTGCCACTGGCCCATCAGGATTGCCGGCCGGCGGCGCGGCTGTCTTCACTGTCTGATAAGACTTTTGAGAACTTCTGGACTTATCCAGGCCTGACTGTATCATATTTCAAACCAGTCGCCATACAACCCTTCCAGCTGATTTCTTTTGCGGCCATCTTCAAGACATTCCGCCCAAGGTTCCTAATAACTGAGCCTCGGCACCGGCACCGGGGCATGTTTGGTTGACTAGAACATGAAGAGGATTTCCATACATATGGGCCACACCTTTACAGTGCATCAGACCTTGTTTAGACACCCTGGTAGCTGTGGTTGTCCTTGGAAAGAAAATTAGCCTTCGGGTATATTTCTTAAAATGGGAATTTGATCGCATCACCATTACGTAGGGGGGGGGAGGGAGGGGTCCGAGGTCTCTGAAAAAAAAATTGGAAGGTATGTTGAGATTTTCGCGAAAGCAAATCCCCTTGGCTGAAGGCCGACCTGCTCGCGCTCTTCAGTCGGCTTTTACGGCGTTGAAAATCAGGATAGGCGTAAGCACTTCGGGGTCTCCCTGTTCCCAAGATGCGCTTCTATGTCGACGGGATTTTTAAATGGGTTGATATTCTACGCTTTGACCATTTTCTCATTCGGTCGACGGTGCACTTACCCATTCGCTGGGGACAGCGACTCGCGAAGCCGCAACGACAACTCGAACACTGTACAATATAGAGTGTGCATGCGAACGAGGACATCGTACGTACTTGTACTGAGTATATGTGCGTAGATAGGTAATGGAATAATATGTAGACAAAAGTGCGTGAGGAGACGTGACCAAGCAGTAGAAATACATATGCGACATAGAGAGATATATATGTAAAGCGATGAGATGGGTGTATGTACTTGGATGGATAAATCGATACGAGAGGAGGAATGGAAAAAAAAAATCGTACAGTGCGTGGGTATAGAATGAGGGCGGGCGGAAGGAGGAAGAGGATGAGATGGCATACATAGCGACGGGGCAGAGGGAAAGAAGGAGAGAGAGGACGAAGCAAGGCTTGCCAGGAGCGGAGACAAAGTCGCGAGCGCTACCTTCCCCGCCCCCTTCCTCTTCCATGTCCCTCAAAATCATCGAACTCAAGCCTCCCAATAACCTCCTCCGAGCCCTGCCCACCACTCCCACTCCCACTCCCGCTCCCGCTCCCGCTCCCACCGCTGAGTATACTGCCGCTCCCACTAATGGGCGACCGCCGAGCCAGTCCCGACCCCGACCTCGAGTGGCGCCCACCACCACCGCTGCTCGCAGCGCCAGACCCGCCGTTACCGCCGAGCCCAACAAGACTGCGCATAAACTCCTCATTCATGCGCCGTAGCCGCGCATCCACCTCCTCCGCGCTTGTCAGCATCGCCCCGCCCCCACCTGCGCCCTGCTGTGGGGCATCAAGCGTAACCGTGCGCGCGCCAGCAGTCATCGTGCTCCCGCGCACAGTCCCACCCCGACTCGTGCCGGGCGAGGTGGAGCTCGAGTTCGAGGTCGCGTCCGTGCTGGCATCGTTGCCGTTGTCGGCCTCCTGCGTGTCGTAGTCGGGGTCCGGACCCTGCTGCTGCCGTTGTTGCTGTTGCTCTTGTTCCTGCCGATACCGCCCCAACAACGGCCGCGCGGCGTCGATATCCTTGACGAACGCCGAGATGTCGTCGTGCTGCGCGTCGGTGGAGGGGGAGGACTTCATCTGTGACCGGAGCGACGTCGTTAGTCATTTACCATCCGATAGGAAGTAAAGAGCAAGCAAGAAGGGATGGGCACTCACAAAACTCCCACTTCGACTCCCACCGGCGCTGCCCCCGGTAACACTCGTCGTCCTCTCCCGCTCCCTCTCCCTGAGCGCACTCCCACTCCCACCTGCACCCACACTGCCACCCTCTCCACCGCTCCCCCCACTCCCCACACTGCTCCCCGCAGCATACCGATGCGGGAAGCTGCTCGAGTAGCGTTTCCGCACCGGGATCCCGACGCCCGCACTTGCGCTCCCCGCGCTGCCCGGTGTCCCGCCCAAACTGCTCCCGCTCCCGCTTTCGCCCCCAGACGGCGGCGGCGGGATCGGGAACGCGACACCCCCGCCCGTCCCAGCCATCGCCGCACCAATCCCACTCAACGCCGACGGCGCTCCAGCCCCAGCCGCGATCGGGCTCGTCGCCCGCCCCGGACTCCCCGCTGTGCCCATCCCCGGTCCAGCGCCAGCCCCGCGCAAGTGGGAGAGGGAGCCGGACAAGGAGGAGCGCGAGAGCGTGTTGCTCTTGAAGGGGTTGATGCTGCTGATTGGGATAGGGAGGCTGCCTAGGATGGCGCCTCCTGCCGCACTGCCGATGCCGCTACTTGTACTCGCCGCCCCACCGACGGGCGTCGACGGCGTCGTGTATGCGTGCACACCCCCGATGGGCACACCCTTCTCCCGTTCCCGTTCCCGCTCCCGCTCGCTCGCCAGCGGGCGCCCGTACCCATACGCGCTGCTGCCACTGTACTCGCCTTCTCCCGTAGCCGAATATTCGCGTTCCCGTTCTTGTGCGCGAAGGGCCAGCGGCGAAGTGGCACTGGCAGCGGACTGCTGCGAGAGGGAGGACGCGCCGCTGCGGGGGAGGACGAAGCGGTCGACCACATCGCCCGCGCTCCCTCCTGCCCCACCGTACGCGTACCCCGCGGGAGCAGCACCAGACGACAACCGATGCGGCCGCGGGGAGCCTGAGACGTGTACGCCCATCCTGCTACTGTACGATGTCGAAGGTGTCGCGGCGTCGCTCGTGGTGCGCGCATGATATAGCGCTGGCGCGTCGCTGGTCGTGCGCGTGTTATACGGCGCAGCGGAAGATAACGACGACGAGGCGTAGGACTCGCTGACCGTCCTTTGCCCGTATCCACCCTGAAGCGAATCCATGCGCGGCCGAAGCGCGCTCGCATAGCGTCCCGGGCTGCTTGAGATCCCTCCACCACCTCCTCCGACGTTGGGAAGCGGAGAGTTATACCGCCCCGGACTCCCACTCGCGCCGGGCAGAGGCGAGTTATACCGTCCTGGGCTGCTTGATATCCCTCCTCCCCCGACGGTGGGTAAAGGCACGTTATACCGCCCCGGACTCCCCGCCATCCCAACGCTCGTCGTGCTGTTTCCGCTCCTCCTCGCAAGCGTCGGCAGGAAACCCTCCTCGTCGTCGTCTTGATACGCCTCGTCCTGCCGGCTGGTGCTGCCGCTCGCGTAGGCGTAGGCGGAGGAACCCCCGCCGCCGCTCGTGCTCCGACTATGCGCATGCGTGCTGGGACTCCGCGTCCGCTGGCCTTGCTGGTTCGCGCGCTCGGTGTACCCGCTCGAGCTAGAGGCATACTGCTGCTCATATCCAAGCGGACGCCGCGGACTCCCACTCGGCTCCCTTCGTCCCTGCCCAGAAAACGTCGACGTCGCATCCAACACTGCAAACCGTGACGACAACAGCGCTTCGAGCGACTCGAGCGAGAAGGTCGGCGTGGTGAGATAGGTGGTGGAGAGGGTGAGGGTGCCTGTTTCCCGGAGAATCGTTAGCCGGCGTTGGATACAAGACAAACGGAAGGAGGAAGGAGGGAAGGGAGTGAGGAAAGAGTAGAATAAGGAGACGCAGTAAGACGTCGAGATGGAACACGAGGCGAAGCAAAAGGGAGGACGATCGCCGCTGGGGCGAGACAGGGGCGAGCCCGATAATCCCGAAGGATACGAAGGACAAGACGCAGACCCGCAGGAAGAGGGAACGCACAGAGAGGGAGGTGGGAGAAGAGGGAGGTGGGAGAGTGAAGCAGGCAAGGCAAGGCAAGAATAGAAAAGCGCCGAAATGACAGAAATGTGAAGAATGTGAAAGGGTAGGTGAATTGTGAATCGTAATCGTAATGAGTGAACGTGCGCGGCATATGAATTCAGGAAATGGAGACGCAAGAACGTGCAAAGCAGGTACGAAAGGAAGGGTGCGAGGCGCGGGGCGCCCAGAGAAGGAGCACAAAGGATGATGAAAAATAAATGAAGATCATGGAGTAAAAATAAAGGCGCGCGCAAAACGTCAAGCAAAAGTACGCTAGAGGCGCTCCATTTGCCGCCGGTCCGCGTTACAGTGGCGCCACGCGTCCTGAGCCCTCCTGCGTTCCATCCCACTGAGCATCTCCCACGTCTTGGGTCCCCACGCGCACCCTCGTTTCGGCGAGGTCGACCCGTCCTTCTCCCAAGTAAAACGGCTCTGAAAGGCCGACGCGACAGCAAGACCTTTCTTTCACTTGCCGCGTGCGTGCCCCTTTTTCACTCGGGGAAGGATTCAGAAGGCAAATACCACTGCG
This sequence comes from Mycena metata, assembly GCA_029378385.1. NCBI lineage: Eukaryota > Fungi > Basidiomycota > Agaricomycetes > Agaricales > Mycenaceae > Mycena > Mycena metata. The sequence goes on along the minus strand of JARKIB010000031.1, from coordinate 355,250 downwards.
GCGTTTTCTGCCAGCCGTGCACTGCCCTCCTCGACACGGTCGCCGGCATTCGCATTCACGACGCACCGAGTCACGCCGCCTTCCTCCTTCCTCTACCCCCCGCGTCCCAACTTGAACGAACACCTCCACCACGCACAACGGGCGACACGCCCCTCGTCGCATTCGCATTCGAGTTACGCCGTGCACCACCCCCGCGAATCGCGCACGCAGCACGGCACACCCCTCGCCGAATTCCGCATTCCATTCGCCTCGCCCACCGGGCCGCGCCCCACCACCATCCCGTCTGCAACAACCGTCCGTTTTGACCAAGCCCCCGTGTGCACCCCGCGTCCAGTCCAAATCAAGCACAACGCCCACCCCACGCGCCATTCCCCCTCCGCATTCACATTCGCAGTCCGGTCGCCCCTCTCCGCGTCCGCACCGACCGCTCCTCCCCGCCCAGGTCCTCATGCGAATCACCGCCTACGACACCCACGTCCGCGCCGACCGCTCCTCCCCGCTATCGCACCGACCGGTGGGGAAAATGGATAAAAGAAAACACAAAAAGGCGGCCCCCGCGTTCGAACGAGCACTCCAGGCGGACGGCACCAGGAGGAAATGAATAGATAGAGGATAATGCGGAAACGGCGCCGCCCGCATTCAAACGAGCACTCCAGACGGCGGCACCCGCGCGCACCGACCCGCGCGCGCCGATGCGTAAAGGAGGAAATGAAAAAAGCCACCGCGCGTTCCGACGAGAGGGGCCTCACCCGCACGACATCCGCAGGTGCGGGCGAAGTCGGGGAGGGAAAGGGTGGAAATGAGCTCGGCGCGAAGCGGGGTGGGGAGAGAGTGTGAGAAGCAAGCAGCGAGTATCCATGGGTGCGCACGTCCAAGATGAGGGTGAAATACGAAAATGAATAAAATGGAACGCGCTGAAGGGGGGAGGAATGCACGTCCCCAGCCTAAGTGTGCGTCCAAAGGAAAGAAGAAGAAAAAAACAGGGGGGCGCAGGCACGATATACGATGCGCGCGGGCCTCGAGCGCGATTACACGCCCGGGGACAAAATGGTTCCAAAGAAGACCATAATGCCACCAAGAGCAAGAACGATGAAAGAAAGAGTAGAAAAAGGCGGGTGCAAAAAATAATAACAGAGGACTGACCAGCAGGATGCCGTATCCCCGGGAACACATGCGCGCTCGTCGCCAACGGGGCCGCGCCGCTCTCGGGGGCGAGCGACTGCCCGAAGAGGAGGGTCGCCTCTCCTCGTTCCTCGCCCGCATCCGGCCGCAGTCGCACGATAACGCGCAGTCCGCGTTGCTTGCCCCCAGCCGCACCGAGTGCCGAGGTGGTAGAGGTCGCCGAGGGAGTGGTGGGCTTCCGCGAAGTGAGCTTCCGCACGACGCGCCACGCGGGGAGGATGCGCAGTAATGCGAATAAGGCGCGGAAGAGCGGGATGGCGTTCTTGTAGATCGTCGAGGGGAGGACATCCGCGTCCGTTTCTTCGCTGGTGCTGCTTCCACCGCTTGCAGTTGTGTCGGAGGCAGCCGAGGATAAGGAGGAGGAGGAAGAGGCATCCGAGGTCGAGGAAGTGGAGATTGACGTTGAAGTGGAGGAGAAGCCGAGCACCCACTCCTCCAAGAGCACATATCTAGGCTCGGGCTCCACGCGCGTCCCGCTCGTCTTGTGCACCAGCGCGGTCCCGCCCCCTGGCGGCGGGACTACCAGGAGAACCTGCATCGCGAGCGGCTTTATTCCGGACGAAGAGGAAAGGGCACGATACGAGTCGAGCTCGACGGTAGGCGTGGCTTGTGCTGGCGCGAGGGCTGTTTCGAGGTTGAACTACACATTCACAAAAGCTTATCGTTAGTAAATTGCAGTACAATGAAGAGAAGCACGGCACACTGACCCACTTATCCGCCTTCCCGACCGCACCCACACCTTGCTCAGATGCGCGCGCAGCATAGAGAACATGGAACAGCTTGGTGTAGATGTGGAACGCAATCTGGTCCGCCTTGGTGCTGTCGCTGTCCCGCGTTGACATCGTCCAGTGTTTCTTGCGTTCTCTCCTTCAAATCAAAGCTGTATTTCCCCAATTCTGCGCTTGGATTCAAGGCCAGTAATCGCGGAGGCAATGGGGGGTAATGGAGGATAGAGGGTGAAGTAAGGTTGACGCCGGTTAGCGCCTCGCAGCATTCATGGCTTGTCTGCGCGGCGCAGGCGTTGTTGTTGCGCAAGAGAGTCCGTTTCGGGTAATTGGGCACGTGTGGGTTCGGCCGATGATGGTAAACCGTGATGGCGGCCGACGGCCGACAGGGGGTTGAACCAAAAAGGTTGAACGTTGGACTGCGGGCGAGCTGCGTGTGTGTCGCGACATATTGGGTTGTCGACGATTTTTCCGCCGAATACGAAACAATATTCAGCTGCAATTCACTGACTGTCAGTACGTGTGGTCACTGGCAGTGCAAGGACCAAAGTCTGAAAATCCCAGGAAGATCCGTAGCGTTGGCAGCGTTACCCGCTTTTATATCGGTCTGATTCTTGTACTATTTCGACCCTAGATTCAAGTCACAGATCACAGCATTGAAGCTATTTAATAGAGGTCACAGGTCACCGAGAGGCTTGCATTACGTAGTGGCCATTTTATCCTCCCCAGAGCAAGAGGAGTGCGGAACTGTAAAATCAAACACGATGTGTATGCATGGGTTACAATGCGTCCTAGTGACCGGGGTCCCGGCCCAACTTTTCTTAGAATCCGCCAGATGTTTTCTTTTGTCCGAAAAACTCACATATAAATTTGACTATCTGCGAGCTACACTGTAATAAAGGCCAGCCCCAAAGGATTAGGCCTGTATCTATCCAGGAAGAAAAGATATCGAGGATTTAACTCGTGAGCAACATCATTCCCGAAGGGGACCAGAAATGATTCACGGCAAATTTGCGCTCACGTTTTTGTTCATAGCGTTGGACGCATCCTTTGTGCGTTCATGGACGTTCATGCTATTGGCGCGCATTGCTCCCCGGCCGTGTGCAAGCTTAATTTGAGTCATTTCTCAGCACTTAGGCGGCTACCAACCTCGCTTTTTACCCCCTACTTTATCCTCTTGCAGACCAGGACCCCGTAACTCGCTGTCTATCCCAATGAGGCAATACGTGTTCGGGATTACCGTCAGACTTTTCCCTCCTGACCACCATCATCGATTTTGGATCGCATCGACACCTTCGACTTGGCGACCTCAGGCTTTCAACGGATATATCTCAGAGCTCTTCAGTGGTGACTCCGGACTTTACCAACACAAACTGGGTCATTTTTGTCGTCGACTCGTTGCCGTCGAGCCCCTATAACTGGATTCGACTGGATTCGATGCCGAGTCGAATAGCGCCATCCACAAATACCGTAACCGCGGCGGCGAGATCCGAGCTCGACACTCAAGAGCTGCCCGCACAAATTCCATGTCGCACGACACCGAGGAAGACTTTCCCTCGGTGTGCGGTGGGAGTTCGGGAACGGTCACACTGGCAACGCCCAGTGGTGGCCGACAGGTTTATTACCTGAATGTGCACAACTGGCACCAGGAATAAAATACTGTACTGTCCCTCCCACTTCCGTTGCACATGCCCCAGATTTGTCGCCCTCGGGCGATTTCGGACGGCGAGGAGCATGTCTCACTGAGCATTGCTTCTTGATCCGCAAGTCCGATCCCTCCTTTTGCCTCTAACACTAGAATTAATAAACTAGTGACACCTCCAAGTGTCTTTCCCGGGGACGGTGTTCAATTCGTGAGAAGACTACATTATGTATATCTATCGCATCGTTTTGGACTAGTTCACGACTGTAGCATACATGTAGGAGGCTCATGTGTGTAGGTACAGTGCCCGCATGTTCCTCATTGGGACCGCCCGCGGTTATAGATCCTCCTCCTCCTCCTCCTCCTCCGTCCCGACCTCCTCTTGCCCCAGAGTGCAAAAAAATTCCTTCAACATAAAAGAAATGGCTTTCTGCAGAATTCCCTCCATTGCACATTTTCTGGTCCAATTTTAGGGCATCCCAAGCCTAATGTGGTGTATTGCACCAAGTTGAACATGCTCTCAGTCAAATGTTTGAATCGGTTTTGAATCATAAAAATGTTGGTCACAAGCCCTAGCTCACCTTAAATCTATTAAACTTTGAATCTAATAGGTGACAGCTCACAAGGCCTAAATAGTACGTCGAGTTTATCGGGCAGCGCGGTTGAATCGCGCTCGGGCAATACGGTATCGCCAACTCGAGATCTCTATCTTTCGCTGCATCCGGGAGCCGTTCAAGACGGAGAAAAGCATTGGAGTGTACAGTGCGTCCGATTGAAATTCGGGCCAACGTTGGTTGAACTTGGAGCTAGAAGTTGAACTCGGAGTGTGGCTGTCAATGAGTTTTGGTAGGGCATTACAAAATGAGAGAAGAATTTGAGATCCCCCAAACAAGGACCTTCGAACCGCCTTCACAACTTGTACTACCGATGCTGCATAGCATTTGGTGCAATGACAGGATCTGCATCGATATTGTGGTGAGTCTTCCTTCAACCTGGCCTTCCATCAATCGATGGTAGCTGAAATGCTGTTCATTTATTGAACTCAAATCCTCCTGTTGAATGCTTTGACTTTTCTTTCCGGCGGAGTGGATGTACTCATTAAAGCTTTGGGGCTTGTCCGGAAACCGAGAGTACCGACGATACAGATCCAATTCCCAGTAATGGAGAAAGGAAACAAGAGAGGCTGCTCCAACTTCAATTTCACCTCGTATGCGTCCGGGATTCAGAGGCATTTGTACGTGAATATCATGCAAATACAAACTTCTTGTATTGGTACGATCCAAGTAGCCTGAGGTAGGGTCAAACAAGGGTGGGTATTGAATTTTCCTCCCGGCAGTCAGAGTTCTACTGCTCGATGCCCCGCCCCAAAGCCCTGCTGTGTTCACACAAACCAATTCGTTTATAAATTCTCATCGGAGAGCTGTTAGGTTGGCCAGACATGAGACGGAAGGTGGAGACATTCCATACAATGGTGCCACGAGTTCATCGCCAGTGGGGCGTGAATGATTCTGGATCTCAGTATCTTCGTGGCTAAGTCAGATGCAGTCTCACCTCAAATCTGGGTTTACCTCAGGACTGAGCATAACATAGAAAATCCTTAGTAACCCCCACCGTACCGAATGGGATATTTCGGTTGTGCGAAAGAGTAGTGCAACGTAATTCTCAACGATAATTGACACATCTCCATCCAGTCCCACCTCTGTGTGTGCCACAGGATCATTTCCCAATAATCTCGTCTCTCGTGAATTTTGCGCAAGAAGGAGCGAAATTGAAGGACTCAAACGCTAAAGCTTTTCCGACGATGTAACCCTCCTTCACTGTCAGCCCATCTAACTCTCACCATTCCCGCCTGACGCAAATTCTCGTTCGTCGGGTGTTCAACCTGCTCCAACTCCGTTTCGAGTTCCGGACTGTTTCGGTACAGCCAGATGGTGTGCAGCATCCCCGCGCCATCGAGGGGGATTTCCTTCTGTGGTGTCTTGTTCAGGATGACCGGTGGGAATGAGAGTAGCGCGAGTGTGATGGATGCGGTAAGCCCAGCTGCGATCTATGAATCATCAGTATTTTTCAAGAGGGAAGTGGAGTGTGGGAACTACCGCAATTATGCTCAACTGTGGAGGGATTAGTTCCGGGGAAAGACACTAAACCTAAGATACATACATCCAATCGCACTCGAGTTTGTATTTCGGTGACAATGGCATTGCCTCGAAGAAAGGTTGGAGGGGTTATCGAGGGCCCGATCCGTGTCGGTAGCGCAGGGATAAGCGTCCCGTTAGATTCGTACGCCGTGATAGAGCCCACATCAAGATATCCTGATGTGGGTAAAATATTCCCAACTTCGCAACGGTGAATAACTTTTCCACCCACGTAATTGGAGCTCACGGGTCCAAAACATGGCAGCAACAACCTCTCCCAGCGTATTCTCGAGGTCATGAAGCATCACACTGCTGGGAGTGTCGTTGATGTTTGCAGGATGCAAGTTCAGTTTCTGAATAATATACCTAGGTGCATTCAGCTAGATCAAAAGAAGCAGAACCTTCATTACATATCGGCCGCAGAGACGAAGTAAGTGCTGGCAGTATCGCCATCGCGCGGAAAGGCGGAGGAAGGGATGTTCCCATACCATGTTCCCCACTGCCAGGAATATAAATGTGAAGCCGATTGCAAAAGGAAACACGCACCATATCAAGGAATAAATTCCCAGTGCTGGTATCCGCAGAAGTATCCGATGGCAACCACATCGAAGCATTCTTATAGATTTCAGGTTCCACAGAAAGTAACACCCGCGACTGTGCATCAACAACCGCTGTTTGATTAACTAGGGATTGCGAGCAATGAAAGAATTGGACAGAGGCGACAGGAGGCGTCGTAGTATTCATGGCCGGAGTGAGAGTGACGTCGGGTGGGTGATTATTTTCAGAGTCGACGATCGGAATGGTGCTATAGAAGAGGAGGTAACTTGAATTGACACCCGCCGTTGAAATTACTCCCGGTTCTAGGACAATCAAAATCTGATGCAAAAGCGGGTGAAATCTACTGACGAGTAGAGGGCACTGAAAGTTGACCCAAATCATCAGTCCAATACTGGAGGAAAGGAGAAGAAAGGGAGTCTGGAGACGACTCCAGGTAGCTGCAAGTAATGTTGAAGCCGGTGGCATGGACGGTAACGTTCCCGGAGCCTGAGTTGAGGTCGAGGACATCATACAGCGTACTTCCGTTCAATCCAAGGTTCCCTGTGCTTCCTACGACGGGCGGCAGGTAATAGAGTGAACCCCACGCATAATCTGTCATGTTCCCGCTGTTGGGAAATCAGTGCATTCACTGGTCTTCGAGGAAATTATACCCACTACGTGGCTGAGAGTTCTTCCGAAGTATTGCCAAAATTATAGTATGGGAGGCCGTTTGTCTCCACCTGGAGTGGCCGAGTAAAATTGAATGTTTGGAGAGAAAACAACGCCGGGGTCGAAATGTGAAGAATCAAGATGTTCCCGAGGTACAGAAAGACAGTGAACGTTCCGGTGAGCGAGGCAGCGGCCGTCTTCTGGTGCCATATATGAAGCATTGCGGAGCCAATGCCGGTCCAGGCTGCTGCATGGTCGTGCATGGCAGTTAATGTTTTATCCGCCCGGAGGCTGCGTCGCATCCATAGGGTTTGGGTCACAAAGACAAGGAGGGCGGCATAAATCTGTGTCGTCGTTCAGTCGCCTTCAAACTCGAACCGAAGAGTCGTACCGTCCCAAGTGTCTGGGAGATGGCGGTGATTAGAAAGGAAACAGTCTTCTGGTTTTCCAGAGAGAAGACAAGGCGGTGCTCTACACTGCCGGCCCATATACCAATAAGTGCCAAATGCAGAGCGATCAACGCTGAATGAAGAACTAGGGATATCAGACCCAGATTCGACGACGACTTCAACCGTGGTTTCGGAGGGGCTAAGGGGTGATTTAAATTAGGGCCATTGACTGCACACGTGAAACCCTCCTACCTTCACGCGACGTCCGCAGTAGAGTGGTAACAGACTCGAGTAGAGTGTCGTCTGCTGAGTTGCCGTCTTCCGTTGGCACTAAATCGGCATCACTTCTCTTTGGAGGGATAGAGTGGAACAGAGAATTATGCATGAAGGGAAGAAGGTGAGGGGAGGCAACCGGTACGATGAACAATGTCTTTATATCGGCATCCTCACGCTATTCTAGTAATTATTCGGAATTCATGATCGGAAAATGCAATGATGGTTTGTTGAATCTGTAACGAGTGGTACTTCTCATTCGCCGCGCCGAGCTCCCGAAAAGTAGTGAGTTGCAAGCGAAGGAAACAAGGAACTCTCCGCATATTGGATTTTCGTGTTAGCAAATGAACCTCTGCTGCATCTGCATTGACTTTACTACGCCAAGAGCCAGGCCACCATTCTCCAGAGCTTTGGTCGCACAACAGTGGAAGTAGACCAAGTCTGTCAGGCGGGAGAAGAAAGATGAAGTAGACAAGCAGAGTGATAGTTCGTCGGTGATAGACCAAGAAGATCAGAAGACGCACATATGAGAAGAGGATGTGGAGCCGCCGGGACGGTCTAAGCACCATTTGGATAATTCAAGACGTCGCAGATGCCGAGAACAGGGACCGGAGATGTAAAAGGTAGGTAGGTAGCTAGATTACCGGCGCAGTCCCGTTAAGAAACAGCCGGGGTCCGTACTACAGATCATGAGCGCGAAAGTGAATGTTATTCGCTTCATGAACACCCAGTTGCGAAAAAAAAAAAAAAAGAGGTGAGTGAAGGGCCAAATCGAAGCCTCGTAGTACGGAGACTTGATTCTGATGAATGACACCACGTTTCAGTTGAAAGATCAGTTCGATCCTGCGTCTTGAGAGAAAGGGAGGGTGAATTTATCACGAGAGAATTGATCTCACACACCGCGCGGTCGGTATCCGCGGTGACGCTGGCAGAACAGTCCGGGGTCTGATCATCTTGATTTTCGGTTGCCAGGCCTGCAGATTTCGGGACACCAAGGGATGTGTGTTCGCTAGTTTCAGTGTCCTCCAATGAATGATGAACATTGAACTGTGCGCAGGTGAAGTAAATATTCTGGCTAGAATCGTCGGTCCGGGCGGCGAAGTGTTAAAATAGTAGTGACTTACCGCGTACGTTCCCCTTTCTCTCTGGGACTACAGCGCACCCTCTACCCTCGGCGCGTCCTACCTCACTATCTCGCCTCCCTCGACGTGATGTGCAGCACCGTCCGTGCTCCCTGTTTCTGGATCCACATCCACATCCGCATTCGCCCCAGTCTCCCGTGGCTGTGTCAACTCGGACTGCTTCGAGCCCCCGCGGCGCAGAGTCCGCTGGTCGGCGCTCCCACTGTTTTCTTCTCTCCCACGTCCGAACGAGGCACAACACCCACAATCCGTGTATGCGCCAAAGAATGCTTCGACCCCCGGCGGCCTCCGGCGCCCCAAACGCCCTCTCCAGCCTGTCCTCATCCAAACCACACACGACACCCGCATCTGCGCCAACTATGTCCCCCCTGCTGGCCCCAGACGCACCCATTATGCGCCGTCCTCGTCCAGATCGCCGACGTGCTTCTGCCCGTCATGCGGCGCGAGGAAATGAGAACGAATAAAAGGTAAAGTGAAAGGTGCGTGAAATCGGGGGTGACAAAGGTGCGCGCGAAGGGATGGAAGGTGGAAGGCTAATAGACACATACGCACTCGTCGCCAACGGGACATGCCCAGTTCTAGGGCGGGGGTTCTCCTCTACGTGCTGATGTTGTGTCTGGTGTACTTGGAATTATTGATGAAGTATGAGGACGCAGTCGGACAATAACATGCAGACCGCGTTACCTCGCTCCTCCCCCACGGCTCCACCCAGACCGCCGAGTCCCGAGGCCAATGCAGATGTGGTAATACGAAGCGCCACGCGGGGAGGATGCGCAGGGGCCGATAGGGCGCCGAAAAGCGGGATGGTGTTGCTGTAGCTCGCGCAAGGGTCCACTTGCGCCTATCTCTCTCTCCGCTGGCAGTCTTTCCAATCTTGCGCTTCCAACGGCCAGAAATCATTCAGAGCTAAGGGGTGTAAAGGGGTTGTGGGTAGATGTCTGCGGGGTGCAGGCGTTGTTGCGCAAGGGAGTCCGTTTCGGGTGATTGGGCACGTGTGGGTTTGATTCGGCCGATGATGGGAAAACGGTGGGGGACGGCCGACAGGGTTGAACCAAGGTGGAACGTTGGACTGCAGGTTGAAGAGGCCGTTTACAGGCGAGCTGGGTTCTTGACGATGTTGTTCGCCGAATCCGAAACAACATTCAACTGCAATTTGCTGACTGTGAGTACGTGTGGTCCAAGAGCTGCTTGATCTTTGGATCAGCCAATAAAGTCCCACGACCCCCTCCCCCCCCAGAAAAGGGAATTCCATCAGTTGTCAGCGGTTGTCAGTGAGAAATTATATTCAATGAGAGTTCAACTGCCTGTTTTTTTGTCGCGGAACTTCCTCCTGTACTTCCTCATATGCTAACTCGAAAGTCCCCGAGTCTTCTGTGCTGAAAGAGATCCGCCGAGTCGACAATGAAAGTCGCGGCCATCACTAATTGATCGCATCAGGGACCAGGGTCAACATCATATTTGGCAGCGTACCCGCAATCTGATTAGTCGAGTCCATTGGGCAGCGCGTTCGAATCGGGCTCGGGGAATACGGTATCGCCCAACTCTAGATCTTTTAATTCTCTTATCTTCCGCTGCATCCCGAAGCTGGATAATTCTAGTGGGAAACCCGGTTTCCCGAGAAACCCCCCTCTAAAAATCGGGTGTTATCGGGGAACCGGTTTCTCGAGAAACTCCGCCGGAATTCTCGGGGGTAGACGGGCTTGGCACCGGCCAATTTCAACGCCCGGAAGAATGAACACCGTGCATGGTTCAGGGAAGTTGGATTGGAGCATTCAGGTAACAATTACGTGAAGTTATATATACACAGCAAGCTCCGTCTAGCCAGTTGAATGGCAAAGCCTGGGCACAGCGTGCATTGGTGTGCGTCTTGATTTGTGACTTTTTTTACAGTCGATGTGGCTCCTGGCAGTCTCCTGTTTGCGATTGCGATAGCGGAGCCGCGCGCTCGGCCCGGCGCAATTTGTTCACAATGAGTTTTGCTGGTTGCAATCGTGTACAACACTGAAGATGATTAAAGACGGATGACGTTCACGGGAGCTAATTACGAAGATACCAGGCAGTTGTGGCACTCATAGTAGAGCACCAATGGCGTCCAAAGAGTACCCCGGGGTAAAATTGTTGAAAAGTAAACCGTGGGAGCAGCGATTTGATGCAGTCAATATTGGCTATTTCATGCGGGTTTTTGCTCCGCTGCTCCGGACACTCAAAATACAAACACTCAAATCTATGCGGGTGGTTAAGGATCTTAGGAAACAATTTATTATCAGTGCACAGTGCCAGGGCAATTTTGATGCCAAGCCGCATCACCAGACAAATGAAAGAATTCTCTGATCGGTTTCTCGGGTTTCCATTAGAATAATCCCCCGGAGCCATTCAAACTGGAACCATCGGGTACGCACCAGAGCGGAGAAAAGGGTTGGAGCGGACAGTGCGTCCGATTGGAGTTCGGGCCGACGTTGGTTGAACTCGGAGCTGGAAGTTGAACTCGGATTGTGGTTGAGTTTTGGCTGGGCGTTGCAAATGAGAGAAGAATTTGAAAAACCTTCGAACCGCCTTCAACTCGTGCTACCGATGCTGCAGGTCATTTGGTGTAATCACAGGATCTGCATCGATATTGCGCTGAGTCTTCCTTCGACCTGGCCGTCCATCAATCGATAGTGGTTGAAATGTTGTTCATTTATTGAACTCAAATTCTCCCATTGAATGCCGGTTCTCCGCCACAAACACAAGGATGAAGGCGGGTTTTCTTTCTTTGATTATTCTTTCCGCCGGAGCGGATGTACTCATCGAAGCTTTGGCGCTCGTCTGGAAACCAGAGCCGTTACGTTGCGGTGATCGATTGATATCTCGAAATCCACAGAAGATACAGATCTAGTTTACGGTACAGGAGAAAGGAAACAAAAGAGGCTGCTCCAATTTCAACTTCACCTCGTCCGGGATTCAGAGGTATCTGTCCATAAATATTACGCAAGTGATACTTCTTGTTTTGGTGCGATCCAAGTAGCCCGAGGTAGGGCCTAACAAGGCTGGGTATTGAATTTTCCCTCCTTTAGATTCCGATGCACTCAGACCCCTACCGCTCGATGCTCCGCCCCAAAACCCTGCCTCATTTTTCTGTGTTCACACAAACCAATTCATTCATCGGGGAGCTGTTAGGTTGGCCCAAATACTATATGTCACCCAGTACTGGGCCATCTTGGCACTTTTGCTCTCTGGCCAGCCGATGCAATGTGTTATGTACCGATTTTCCGACACCAGAGTGTGTACTGGCATACCAAGAGTGATTTGAAATATTTTGGGGAATTTTCGGGTCGTGGTTTGAGCTGTCGGCGAATTTATTTTGAGTGGTACCCCAAAATGGCAATAAACGGGCTAGTGAGCCACCGGCCTAAATAAGGTGTTGGGGCTCGTAACATGCGGCCCAGTGAACTCGAAACCACTCAGGGGGTTCGACGGCACAATTCTATACACTCAAGATGGAAATTCGAACGGTACAAGGGGTATAACTACGAGGCCTTCCCGCCAGGAAGGAAGCCTGAAATGGAGGTATCGACGAAATCGCGTGCGCTACAAGGCAATGAGACCAATATTGGGCAGAATTAAGTGCTGGAGGGATGGATGATAAGCAATGGCACATCCCTAGGCACATTTGGCAGCCCTTCCATAGCAGTAACCCTCCGAATAAAATACATTTATTTCCGACACCGAAATTGGCTAGTTCGACAGAATGACCAACATCGAACGCGGAGCTGAAGGGTAAAAGGCGGAATGGGGGTTTCAGATCATTCTAATGCATGTGCCAATTGCACATACCAGACGCTGAGCTCACGGCAGCGTCAAGTGAGTCGTACTGTAGTGGTTTGTCTTGCGGCACCCAGAAGAAGGTTTCACCATGTTTGACAGGAATAACAGGCAGTTTGGGGTAGTTTTAGTGTCCAGTGTAGGTTAATAACATTCCTTGAGGTAGAGGCAACAAAATAAGCCCACAAACTTGTGAATCGGCCGAAAATTGGCTGAGGAATGGGCGAAGGAAGAACACGGCATCCCCTCGGGGATAAGAAATGATGATTTCCCACCTACCTATCGGAAACAAACGGAGCACCGCTTCTGATCAGCGCATCACCCGGCCCCCAAATTTGGTCTACATCAAGCTCAGACATCATACTGCCTCCTCCGAACACCAAACCACGCAGTTCCGCAAGATAACGACCTGCATGATCCAAGTGGCCCACTACCCCGACTGGCCCAGTACCCAGTCGCTAATAGTACATGAGACAAAAGCTGGAGACCGGTAGCTAACTAAGTCGTTCGACTCTTAAGGAATTTAAGGAAGCATAGGAATCGCTCAGAGATCTTTGGGAAGAGGAGACCGTAACCTTACAGGTTCAGCTTCTCTGTGAGTGAGGCACTCGGATGGCCACTCCCACAAACCAAGGGAAAGAAATGACCGAACGTCGGCATTCGAGAACGACAACCCACCAGCGATAACTGAGCGATTCACCTACCGCAAAGTGATTTGCAGACAACGTGACTGGGCTGTAAGAATAAAGTTGTCCGGATCGGCGACTGCCGCCGTTGGAAATATAAACTGGAGAAATAAAGCAGGTCAGTTAAATGCATAAAGAGTAATGGGAAACAAATCCTGCAAAAACAACAACACCAACTGGATGTCCCGAGAAACACCGCTAAGAACGCGTAGTGGAGACGTCGCAATGACACTGAACAAACACCAAATGGGTGTGCAATCGAGATGCCCCGAGGGCGGTAAACAAACGCCAAAATGGGCGTGCAATAGAGACGTCGCAATGACGTTAAACAAACGCCAAATGGGCGTGCAATGGAGACGTCGCAATGACGCTAAACAAACGCCAAATGGGCGTGCAATGGAGACGTCGCAATGACGTTAAACAAACGCCAAATAGGCGTGCAATGGAGACATCACAATGACGTTAAACAAACACCAAATGGGCGTGCAATGGAGACGTCGCAATGACGGTAAACAAACACCAAATGGGTGTGCAATAAAGACACCCCGAGGCCCGAGGGTGGTAGACAAACACCGAATGGGCATGCAATGGAGATGCCATATAAACGGCGAAACACAATACCACCGCGCAGCACGGTGCCTAAGGAATGGTCTGTTCAACGAAAATGGATTGACGACTCACGATAATAGTACGGGAAAGGCAAGAACAGATAAAAGACGAGGTATAAGTTGGAGCGGTGGACGCCGACACCGCAATTTAATCGCGAATGCAGTCGACCGCACCGTGAAGGGGATCGCTGCAAAGGGAGCATATGTGGATAGCGTGGTTGTTGCCGGAGGCGTCACAAGAACCACAATTGAAGCGCATGCAGACCGGCCGGTTATCGTGAATGCGGAAGAGGCCCTCGCAGCTTGCGGTATGACGAAGTTGCGGCCGTGCTTGCTAGGGTTAGCCTCCGAACACCTGACCGCATTGTGTCCCATTCGCCCACAACGAAAGCAAAGCACCCAGTGCGGCCCTTCATCCCGCTCATAGGGCTTCCGGCGCTCCTGCCGCTCTGTCCCCGAGCGGACGACCCCAAACGGATCAGAGTCCTCGCCCTGGTCACCGCTCGCCATGAGGAATGAGCTCTTCGCGGCCTGGAGGGCATCACGGTACTCGGGATCCCGGACGTCGATGATGTAGGGTTTAGTGAAGAATTGGGCGCGGATCTTCTTGTCGAACTGCTGGTACGCAACGAACCAGATAGGAAGCCCCGGGTCATTGAGCATGCGGTTGTAATGTTCAGTGAAACCTCCATAAACCCGCGGACCAGAAGCACCTTGCAAGAACGTGAGGAATGTGTTGTAGCAGGTCTGGAAGCTGGCCTGGTCCAAAGTCTCTTCGTCGGGGAATTCCGAGACATCGACGACAGTAACCTTCGTCGTCTCGCCAGTGCCGTGCTTCACTGTCTTCACGCTTCCTGCGCGAATACGCTCGAGTGAGCCCGGCAAAAACAAGGTCAACGGCGGTGATATGCCGTTCTTTGCCAACGAAAACACCGCGGCCGGAATGCTGTCGTCGTGGGCCTTGAAGGAATTCTTCTCGGCAACAGAGTCCTCGAAAAGGAGCGTATTCGAAGAGTAAGGCAGGCTGGAAACATGTTCCTGGTGGACAGCAGTATCCCCAGTCTTGCCGCGCCCGGACTTCTCACCGGAAGGTACGACCATGAGGAAAGGCGCCAACTCATCTGGTTCGTCGTCCGAAACGCCCTTCTCTCCCCCTGCCCTTCTCTCTGCCTTCCTATCGTTCCGCCTCTCTCGTGCCGCCTCCATTCGTCGAAAGACGTCGATGGTATCGGGCGACAAAACGATGCTCCCTTTCGCAACGCCTGGGATAGGGGCTCCATTGGGACCGATGAATGGGCTGGATTGGCCCGAGATTCCAGCATTTCCGGGAGCCATGGCAGAAGATGTGCTGAGATCGACGAGGAAGGGAAGAAAAGACAACGCAGTTCACACCCCGAAAAATGGTCAAGAGTGCGCGAGGAGATAAGGGAGACGTCGATTACAGGCACGTATGAGAGAAATAAAATGGATATAAGAGGTATGCGGCCTTCGGCCGCTGGAATGCTGAAGACGGGAAATAAGTGCTGGGGATGAGAGGGGAATAGAGGGCAGAGAGGTATAGAGAGAAAAGAATGTGCGGATGGAGTCGGGCCGCTTCGCGGCCGGTTCGCCAAACGGGGGGTGCGCCTACAAAGGCGGTGTTTGCGAAACGGCGAGAAGCGCGCAACGGCTCCAGGACGCAGTGGAGGAACGGGCCTCAGATGAGGAGACCAGAACAACCAAGCGTGGGCAGCAGGGATGGCGGGTGGGCGCGAAAATTTATGGGAGGGAGTGTCGAGGAGGAGCGTGAAGACGGGACGCGATGGACGCGAGGAAGAAATCGTGATGGGGTCTCGGAATACAACAGCGATAAACAACGCGTCCAGGTAATCTAATCTCCCTTATCTCCCACTCAGGCTGACTCGTGCCTCGTCTGGCCTGAGCTCACAATAAGGGAGACGTCGATTACAGGCACGTATGAGAGAAATAAAATGGATATAAGAGGTATGCGGCCTTCGGCCGCTGGAATGCTGAAGACGGGAAATAAGTGCTGGGGATGAGAGGGGAATAGAGGGCAGAGAGGTATAGAGAGAAAAGAATGTGCGGATGGAGTCGGGCCGCTTCGCGGCCGGTTCGCCAAACGGGGGGTGCGCCTACAAAGGCGGTGTTTGCGAAACGGCGAGAAGCGCGCAACGGCTCCAGGACGCAGTGGAGGAACGGGCCTCAGATGAGGAGACCAGAACAACCCGAACGGAGCAACGCTGTAAGAGCCAAAGGCTCGCGTGAGGGATACTCAGAATGAAGGCCCGAAGAACCCAAGTGAGCGATGCGAAGTAATAAATTTGGTAAACAAAGAATACAGTTAGTCGTCGTCGAAATTAAGCGCGAAGGTATCATAAGAATGGCCATGTGTAGATGCAAAATCCCGGATGCGCGAGGTCCAAGCAGCAGTGATACGTTGAGGAAGGATTTGCTCGAGTCGACGCCAATAAATTAAAAAACAGAGTGACGTCCATCCACCAAGCTTCATAATCACCTCGGGCTCGACCCCGGCGAGGAGCAACTCTACAGAGCCGCCGATGCGGTAGCTATGACCGAAAACGTTCTCGAGGCCGGCTGCTCGGAACAGAGGGGTCGTGGTGCGAAGGAAGAGGTCCTTGGTGAGTGGGCGCCACGACTCTCCCTCGCGGAATGCAAAGAGAGGTGTCAGCGGCGGGGGCGAGTTGTTGACGGCGAGATGGTTACGAAAGGCCCAAGCGGGGCACAGGTCCACGTCGTCGCCAATGGTCTGGGTGAGGATGCAGTCCGCGCCGAGAATGGTCGTTGTCTTCGTCCAAACAATATGAAAACTGACGACATCGTGCCCGCGGACACCGCTGAAAGAGATGCGCGTGTCGCGCGTCGTGTCGTGCTCGAGGGAGAACTTGTTCGCGCTGCTGGTGACAAGCTCCCCGAGGCGCCTGCAACCCCAGAAACACGAGGTGGCGTTCGACCAGGTCGCGGCGCCGAAGCCAGAAGAGAGGTCGAGCGATGCACGAATGGCGCGCAGGTGCGCCTTGGTGATGGGGCCGCGAGGGGGGCGCTTGAAAGGGACACCAGCGCGGTCACCCGCCTTCTTCAAAGACGGCAGCCAGCCCTCGTCGCCATGCCACTCGGCGTCGTTGAAAAGGTGCCACAGGCGCAACCCGTTGAGCCAGTTACGGATGCACTTGCCCGAGCACGTCCCGAGGGCCTCAGCGACGAAGGCGGCGAGGAGGAGGCGGTCGGCGGGCATGCGGGCGCCCTCGCCGATGCAGAGGCAATCACAGAACTGGTGAAAACGTAGGAGCCCTGCTCCGTACGACTCCCGCGACTTCTCAGTGGTTGCGCGTAGCAAGCCCTCGTAAATTCGTGTTTGCAGGTCGACGCGAATGCCGGATTCAGTGAGACGTTGGTGGACTGCGAAGGAGAACGGGGACGTCCAGAGGAGAACACGCCGGTCCGCGGGAACGATGGGGCGATAGATGCTGGGAGAGATGTTGTTGCCGGCCCGGGGCTTGCGAGCTTGTTTCGCGGGCAGGGACAAGGCGGCCGCGCGACGTGGGTTCGGTTCGGCGTCCACGGGTTGAAGGGAAAGGCGTGGGGGAGATGTACTTCATCCCAGATGGTACCAGTCAGCGAAAGAGGGGGGCAGCGTGGCGCTGACGACGCACAAAATTATATCCGACGAAGAAGATGCAATGGGCGGGCGAGGAGACGAGGACGATAATGCGCTGTTGGATGGGGTCAGACACGCTAAGCGCGAGTGCGCAACACGCACGACGGGTGTCCTAAGCTAGGCGCGATGGTAACTTTGTCCTCGAAAGAACCAGTCGAAAGACAGAATAAACGGGTCCTGGGCAGGTCTGCGATGCGCGGCGCGGGGGAAGGCGAGGCGATGGGGTCTTCGAAACGTAACGTAGAGAGGCAGAAGAGGCTGCGGGAGTCAGGCGGTGAGTGGGAAAAAGAGAGACGGACTTACCGGCCCGACATGATGTGCGTGGGATGGCGATGACGGAATCACCAGTCGCCGAGGACGAACAGTCCGGTGAGGTCGGGTGGTAGGTCGAAAGCGCGAGTGAGACGATGGTGAAGGGGAAGAGAGCGGGAGCCGCGAGAGGGGGCGTCGGCGGGATTTAACTTTGACTCCACGTAGATCAGTTTGGGGATGATGGAATGATAGGAGGTAAGCGCGAAGGCGCGGCGAGCGCAAAGATTCAAGTGCACGTTGGGGCTACGAGATTTCGATAGGGCACCTATCGCGGCCTTGTTATCGGAGTGAACCAGAAGGTGAACATCTTGATAACCGAGTTGAACGAGAAAATGAAAAAGGATTTCGAGCGCAATAGCCTCGAGCCAGCAAATGTCCCGCCCTGGTTCCTTCCAACCCTCCCTGAGCTTGAGGGAGTACCACTTGCGTCCGATCACAAAACCCAAACCCCAAGACGTAGACGCGTCAACAAAGATGCGGTCATCCCGAAGAGGGCCGATGTGGCGCAGTTGGCGGAAGACATCGCGCTCCTCGAGCTGGTGCCGCCACCAGCGCAGCGTGTGGGCAGCTGAGTTAGAAAGGCGGCGCAGCACAGATTCATTGCCTTTGTAGTGAGCCATCAGGTTTGAGAAGACAGGCAGGCGGGTCGAGCCGGCACGGTGAATGAATGCTACGTGAACGAGCGTGCCGTGCAGCGCTTGTAGTTCAAGAAGATTGAAATAACCCGACTTGTCCGCGCGGTCAATGAACCCGCGGACTAGAGCGAGGTATTTGAGGCGCTTGGGCTCGGTGAGGGAGACGCGACGATTGGCGAGATCCCAGAAGAACCCGAGGAAAACCATCGTGTCTTCGAATTTCTTGCCGGACTTGGTCGGGTGCCAGGGCGTATCGACGTCGGCGATGAGGGTGAAGGCGGCGTCACGGTCGAAACGGTATTGGAGGTCGCCGTCGCGGAAGGGACCGTTGGCGTTGGGAAAGCGGAGAGTGGCGAGGTCGTCCTCATAGCCGAGCACGTCACCGTCCTTGCCCAGCTCGGCGCGCCAGACATCGATGAGGGCGCGGCAGATTTGACCCGCGTTGCTGCTCGCTGAGGCGGCGCCAAAAGGATAGCAGTGGTCGAGAAAAAACCCGCCGTCGTGAGAGGCGACAAGGAAAGGTTTATGGTCGGGGAGGACGGGGGCAGTCCGGTGGAAAGCCTTGATGTCGAATGCACACGCCTGCGTGCCGCGCGGGGCGTTTGAGATCTGCAGGTGGTCAGCGTCCAAATTCAGGATTGTAACCTCAAAGGAAAGGAAGAAAAGAAAAGATGCGCTTGGCGAATAATCGAAAATGGATGCGCTTGGAGGAGATGGAACGAAATGGATGCGTTTGAAGTAAGGCGAATATGGATGCGCTTGGAGATGGAACGAATATGGATGCGCTTGGAGATGGAACAATATGGATGCGCTTGGAGATAGAACGAATATGGATGCGCTTGGAGACGGAACGAATATGGATGCACTTGGAGACAGAACAAAATGGATGCGCTTGGAGAATGGATTGAAAGAAATGCGCTGGGGGCAAGTAAGAAAAAGGAAGGAACAAAATGACTCACCACAGTCGCCACGTCGAGGGCGAAGTCAAACTTCGTGGGGAAATCAATGTTGTCAATGAAAGAGTTGACGCTGGCGGTGCCCGAGGCCTTGTCATTCTTGGAAAGGTGCCTGCAGACACGGAGCTTGGGTGGTGCGCCGGGGCCTTGATCCTGTTCCACGACGAGTAGCGGTGAGCAGAAAAATGGTCCCCGGCAAATCTCCTCCATCTCGACTCGAGAGAAGGGGCCCGACATGCGGGCCATCTCTAGCTCCTCCTTCAAGTACTTCATGACCGCCTCGCGGTGCTCCTCCACCGACTTGTTGTTGTCAATAATGATAGTGCGGCGAAGCTCGGGGAAACGTCCAAGTGGAAAACCATGCAAAAGATTAACTCCGAGTTGAGGGTATTGGTCCGTGAGGTTATGCTTGCAAAGAAGGCAATTAAGTTCTGAGGTTCTGTAAGGGTGAACGATGCGCTGGAATAACTCGTCTGCAATTGGATTGAGTGTGTCGGGCGGCCGGCGACGGTGGACGAAAGGGCGGAGGTCTGGGTAGGGTCTGTCTGGGGAAGGTGAGCCGCCTAGTGGATGTTCTTCAAGAAAAAGAGAGGGCGGCGCCTCAAGCGACAAAGGCGCCGTCGCGGACGCGGCGGCAGTGGGCGTTGGGCGGGAGGGCGGCATGGTCGCCTCCGCACAGGCTACAGGCATGTGCACGTTCGACGCCGACGGGGTGGTTGGAGCCATCACATGGCCGCCCGCAGTTCCAGCCGATGCAAAAGGCCTTGCGTTCTTCTCCCTCGCGGGGGCGGGCGAGCTTGAGGACGCCGTGCTCGTACGTCGTGTAGTGGGGGCGCCGGTCCCTGGTTTCTCTGTTGGCGGAGGGGTGTTCGCGGACGACGTGGTCCCCGGTGCAGACAAGGCAGAAGACGCGGCGGTCGCGCGTGTGGTGGTCGTCTCCATTGCGGTCGGAGGGGCGAAAGGAGTCCCGGCCTTGCGGCCGAAACGAATCGCGGCGGTAGCTGTCGTTGTCGCGCGTAGTGGGTGGTGCGTCGCGGCCGTGGCGGTCGGGGCGCTGGTGGTACTCGTCGTCGCGTGGCGGCAGGCGTTTCGGGGCGGAAGTCGCGCCGGGGAACGCTAAATCCATCAGTCTGGACGCGGGGGCGGAGACGGTACCGTTGGCGAGCGCGCTCGCGGCCTTATGCGCGTTCACAACCCCGCTAACTTGCGACACCCAGTAGTCGGCGTCGAACGCCACGTTGCCGTCGATAATCTTGTTCCGCAGCTCCCTTTCCACCGGGTACCAGACGGTGAAAAGCTTTTCAAAGTCGTCCAATGCGCGGAAGAATTCGGCGTGCTGTTTCAGTTCAATGGCGTATGTCGTCGAGCCGGGTTTCGTGGGGTCCGGCGGCGGGCAGAGGATTTCCATAGCCTTGATGAAGTTCGTGAAAGACTCTATCCACGTCAGTACGCTGACGCCGTCGGTACTCTCGTCGGAGCCCCAGATGGCCTTGATTTTGGCGACGTCTGGCAGGCTCTTCTCCGGCGCACTGGGTATGGTGGTGTTCTTCTTCATGGGGATATCCGCGCTGTGCTCCGTCCCGAATTTGAGACGTAGGTCAGTGAACCAGAACAGGGAGGGGTGCAGGTGGTATTTAATCATGGCGAGGAAGGCGTCTGGAATCGAGACGGGAGGACGTGTTAGCACATTAACCTTGGTCGTGGTCCCCATGACCATCGTCCCCTTCAACTCTGGTGCCTTCTCCTTCGCGGCCTTCTCCTCCTCCTTCTTTTTCTCTGCTGCTTTCGCCCGATCCGCCCGTCTGCCCAGCACTATAGCGAGCATCATCGGGGGAACCGGGTTCACCACCAGCTTGCAAAACTCCTCGGACGCCACCATCTCCTCGAGCTCGGTCTCGGTGTACTTGTAATAACCACGTAGCTTTTTCCCGACGTCCTGCGTCACCGGCGGTGCAGTCCCTTCGTCCAAGACCTCCTCATACGCCCTCGTCTGTGCTATGCTCGTACGGTTCTCCATTTCGATGTTGTAGTTGTATTGGTTCTTTTCTTGCAGCGACATGTCGTTTGGAATGGCGCGGTCCGCAGGGATCTTCCGCCAAGCCGCGAAATCGAAAGTCTGGGAAAGTGGAAGGTCCAGGCCGCAGTAGGACTTGGGAGCAGGCATGCTGAGTGTAGGCGCGAAAATTTATGGGAGGGAGTGTCGAGGAGGAGCGTGAAGACGGGACGCGATGGACGCGAGGAAGAAATCGTGATGGGGTCTCGGAATACAACAGCGATAAACAACGCGTCCAGGTAATCTAATCTCCCTTATCTCCCACTCAGGCTGACTCGTGCCTCGTCTGGCCTGAGCTCACAAGAAGGGAACTGATCTGATCATTCGCTGCACTCCTTAGTCAGCCGGCTTTGCGCTCAGCTTCGCATGCTCCCCTGAGCTCAAGCTGTCATTTCCATACAATGGTCCCACGAGTTCACCACCAGTGGGGCGTGAATTTTGCTAGATCCAGGTATCTCAGTGGCTCATAATACACCGTATAAGTAAGTCCTCTAAGTGAACTGTGCCTGAAAAATCTACGTTTGTACGGTCTGCATTTAGATTAGTCTTCCGAGCTGAACACCTTGTGGTGTTGAGTAATCCACGGCCTTGATAGGTGGAGGGAATAGTCAGCGATGTTTATCTCATGCATCATTGTATACCAATTAATTTCGTGGATCTTCGGGGATCTTGAGGATGTTGGAAAATAGCCCTGGTTGTGAAGCGGCACCTCACGCCTAGAGGTGAAAGTGAGCACTTGACCTGCTCGCAAAGAAGACACCGTGCCATAGTAACCTTTACCGAGTGGTGAGTGTATTCAACCCATTCAGACTGGGCGAACTTCGGCGATCTCGGGGATGTTGAATAGCGGTGTAACGATTCTTATTGATCACTCTTCGTCAGACAGCTCTTCAACATAATCCTCTTCGTCATGATCGAATGTTTCGCTAGGTGGGGAATCGGGCGAGGGTGTATCAAATTCGACCCGGGTTTGATCCGGGTAACGGGTTTGCGAGGATTGTTTGAGCTCAATTCGCAGCAAGGATACATTTTAATCTCAGGCGGAAGTTGAAAGTTGTGACCCGGGCGACATTCGGGCCGGCATTAATGGCACGCTGGTAGTCCACAGACCGACTTCTATTCAACATGAAATACTATGAAAGGGAAAATTCCCACATCCAAACACAGAATCACCATCGCCCAGCTCCCCATCGACTTGAATTCACATTGATGCTGTCACCGGTTGGTTCATCGGCGATCTCGGCGATGTTGAATAATGGTTCTCGTTGTGAAGCGGTATACGGATTAATTGAGAAAGTCGATGTGGAGAACCAAAGTCGACAAACAGTCAACAGCCTCCAAGATTCACCGTGTTTGCAATATATTGCTTTTGGCAGGTTGTGGTGAAAGCAACTCAACCCCAGGGCCCAAGGAGCGCCCCCTGCGCCCGGCCCGGATCTTCAACATTTTCAACGTCACCCTTGCGCGATTTTGCACGAACTCCTCGGTAAGGAAACTTGAATCTCCAAAAGGAATTGAGATCGAGACTGGAGCAAGATCTACCCTCTGTAAGGCAGTGATCCTGGATTCCTTCCGGTGGATGATGTCGCCGACTTTCTGGCGACTTTTTGGCGGTGCTCAATCACAGATTCAGCCTACTGTAAGTAAGATGCAGTCTCACCTTCAATCTGGGGCTCAAGACTGAGCATAACATAGAAAATTCTTAGTAACCTCCACCGTACCGAATGGGATATTTCGGTTTGTGCGAAATATTAGTGCGATGTAATTGTCAACGATGATTGACGCATCTCTTGAATTTCATCCAGTCCCACCTCTATGTGTGGATCATTTCCCAATAAGCTCGTCTCTCGTGAATTTTGCGCAAGAAGGAGCGAAATTTAATGACTCAAAGGCTAAAGCTTTTCCGACGACGCAACCCTCCTCCACTGTCAGCCCATCTAACTCTCACCATTCCCGCCTGACGTAAATTCTCATCCGTCGGGTGCTCAACCTGCTCCAGCTCCGTTTCGAGTTCTGGACTGTTTCGGTACAGCCAGATGGCGTGCAGCATCCCCGTGCCATCGATGGGGATTTCCCTCTGTGGTGTTTTGTTCAGGATGACCGGTGGGAGTGAGAGTAGCGCGAGTATGATGGTCGCGGTAAGGCCGGCTGTGATCTATGAGTCATGAGTATATTTCAAGTGAAGAGCGGAGTTTGTGGGATGCTACCGCGATTATACTCAACTGTAGGAGGGATTAGTCCCGGGGGAAGATACTGCATCTGACGTACATACATCTAATCGCACTCGGGTTTGTATTTCGGTGACAATGGCATTACCTTGAAGGAAGGCTGGAGGGGTTTGCGCAGCCCCGATTTGCGTTGGAAAAGGGACGCCCGTCCCGTTAGGCGTTATAATGCCATCGCTTACATCAAAAGGTCCTGATGTGGGCAAAATATTCCCAACTTTGCAAAGGTGAATGACGGCTTTTACCCACATAATTGGGGCTTACGGGTCCAAAACATGCCTGCAACAATCTCCCCCAGTGTATTCTCAAGGTCATGAAGCATCACGGTCCTAGGGATGTCGCTGAGGTTCGCAGGATGCAGGTTCAGTTGCTGAATGATATACCTGTGCAGCTGGGTGGTCAGCGAGGTCGAGAAAGGCCCGGATATCATTACACATCGGCCACAGAGACGCCGTCAGAGGTATTGGGATCGCGAGGAAAGGTGGACTGAGGGATGGAATAATACCATGATCCCCACTGACAAAAATGAATAACAGGCCGACTTAAAGAGGAAACGCGCACCAGGTCAAGGAAAGGATTCCCAGTACCGCTGGCAATCATCGAAGAAGCATTTGAGGGCAACCACGTCGAGGTATTCTTGTAGATTTCAGGCTCCACTGAAAGTAACATCCGCGACTGTGCATCGACAACCGCTGTTTGATGAGTATATAGGAAACCCGACACCGCGACACGGCGTGTCAAAAATCACAAAATCCGACACACCTGAGAATTCCCGCACATAAATCGGCAAACCCAACACATTCTTCCTCACGGGACACGCTTCTCAGCAAATCCGACACATTCAATCAAAAATCCCGACACGATGTTAGGAAACCCGACACAATTTTAGAATATCCGACACGCACAGGGGATTTAAAAAGACTTTGTTAGTTGTTCAGTCCGCCGTCCTCCCTCCCCTGGCCCTCCCCGCTCCGCACCCCAGTACCCATTGACTCGTTGATTGTGAAAACGGGAGCATAAAAAGGTCAGTAGCTTACCGGTGTATGTAACCTCTGGATCTAAACTTGAACTATGTAGTGCATGGCCCTCTCGGCATCACGGCATTGGGGCCGCGATCACCTGCCGCTTTGTTGTGATTACTCCCGATTGCCGCGGCTCTGCTGGCATCACCCTCGAGTCGCTGTGGCGCCATTGAGGCCTCGTCGGAGTAGGTACAGTAATTAGATAGGGATGTATACAGAGACTGGAGGGTTAAACAATTTTTTGGAATCCCCGGCTTCATGGTGTGAATGAATTCCTTGGATTCCTGAGAAATTTTTGATTCCGACCTTTTTAGCCGTATCATAGAGCTCCGACGATGAGAGAAACTTACCTGGACTCGAAGTGCGACGAGAAACCTGACATGGAGCAGATGCCCGAGATGCCCGAGGCCAAGTCCTGCTCGATTAATTAGTCAGTGTGTTGATACCACGCCTACCTATTGACCATCCAACAAACATACCAAGGGTTCACGAAGATTAAATGAGTTTGAGTTGCGGTATTTGGAGTACAAGTCAGGTCAAAGAGTGAATGTATCGGAAACAATTGATCCAGCCCGAGATAGTTTCGGTGTTGACTTGATGAAGGTATGTTCAAACAGAGGTAGGTCCTACAAGATACTGGATGAGAGGGAAGACGAGGTAGGTAAATGAGGGAATGTTGAAAGGCACTTACGGTAAGTTGAATGAAGTAACGTGGTTGAATGAATTGAAGCGGTGGTCGAAGAAGAGGTCGAGTATCTACAGTTTCATCGAGAAAGAGTTCAGTGTGGGTCAATGGAGGATGAACTCACCGTGATTTGGATCAATATTGAACGAGTTGAAGCTTGCGTCAAAAGACTACAGTAGACTAGGGATACGTGAGTGAATGAATGTATATGTATCACGCATGCATCACACACCGTTGGGACATTGAAGGCTTGTTTAATTCTAGTGAGTGAGAGGTCAGTTATTATTAAATTCGCTTCGGGATGAAAATACGAACACACTTGCCTTCGAGCGGACATGTTGACGCCCATTGAGATAAATTGAACAACGTTGAGTGCAGGATTAAGAATTAGAGAGCATAACAATAGGTTTGTATGGGCCGTTGACTGTTGACCTTGGAACGACTATACAGAGTGTTCATCAAGGTCAGGTCAGCTGTATTGAGTCGGAACGGTTAGTTGAATCATGAAGTCAACATTGAACACCTCAAGGCAAACCGGCAAAGTTTCGTTCGGTCTTCGAATGAAAGGAGAGGGCCTGTAAATGACAGTGTGCAAGGCCTGTGCAGGTGAATCGAAGGAACCTACCTTACAGTTAAATAGATTGGTGTGTGCCTCAGTGCAACTAGAGTCACTGAGCACACCAAGAGCACACTGAAGTTTAGGCCAGTGATTCCCTAATTTCGTTGTAATGGATCAGTACACTGAAAGACATGTCGCAACCCAGGAGAGACACGTGTTCCAACCTTCCTTCTCCTATTTCGCCGCGACCCAAGTCGTCCGTTGCTAGGTCATGTGCACTCCCGATCAAATATCGATGGCTCGGCGTACTCCGTGATGCGACATCAGTCAACGTGAAAGGTATGTACGCTTGGCAATGTGTCGGAATTCAAGAGAAATGAGGCCCATGTGTTGGCCTTTTTGGGATGTGTCGGAATTAATGAAGACTAGCCGCCGTGTCGCGGTGTCGGGTTTTAGGGAGCCTCTATACCATGCCCCCCACTGCCAGGAATATCAATGTGAAGCCGATTCCAAAAGGAAACACGCACCAGATCGAGGAATGGATTCCCAGTGCTGGTATTTAATGCAGGAGCATTCGAGGGCAGCCATATCGAGGTTTTCTTGTAGATTTCGGGCTCCACAGAAAGCAACATCTGTGACTGTGCGTCGACAATCGCTGTTTGATTGACCAGTGATTGCGAGCATTGGAAGAGTTGGATCTGGGAAACGGGAGGGCTGGTGATGTTCATGGACGGATCGAGATTGACCTCAGGTGGGTGATTATGTTGAGAGTCGAGGATCGGAATCGTGCTATAGAAGGTGATGTTATAGATGGTGCTGCCGTTTGCATTCATGGAACTTATTCCTGGGACCATGGAAATTACCCCCGGTTCTATGACAATTCAAAACACAAAGTAGAGGTGGGTAACTCAACTGACGAGTAGGGGCCACTAGAAATTGATCCAAATCATCAACCCAAATGGCGGTGTAGGACAGCCTGGACAGGGAGCCCGGAGACGGCTTCAGGTAGCCGCAAGTAATGTTGAAGCCGCTAGCATGGACGGTAACGTTCCCGGAGCCGGAGTTGAGGTCGAGGACATCATACAGCGTACTTCCGTTCAATCCAAGGTTCCCTGTGCTTCCCAGGACGGAGGGTAGGTAATAGAGTGAGCCTTTGGCATACTCTAGCAAGTTTGAGCTGTCGGGGAAATTAGTGCATTTACTGGTCTTCGAGGTATGCCTACTATGTGTCCCACCATTCATCCGACGACAAATTGAGTGCACCAATATCGTAGCTTGGGAGGCCATTTGTGTTCACTTGCAGAGGTCGAGTGAAATTGAATGTTTGGAGAGAGAACAACGCCGGGGTTGAAATGTGAAGAACGAGGACGTTCCCAAGATACAGAAAGACAGCGAACGTTCCGGTGAGCGAGGCAGCGGCCGTCTTCTGGTGCCATATATGAAGCATTGCGGACCCAATGCCGGTCCAGGCTGCTGCGTAATCGTGCATGGCAGTTAGGGTTTGGTCCATCTGGAGGCTGCGTCGCATCCATAGGGTTTGGGTGACAAAGACGAGGAGGGCCGAATAAATCTGTGTCGCTGTTCAGTCGCCTTCAAATTCGAAATAAAAGAGTCATACCGTCCCGAATGTTTGGGAGATGGCGGTGGTTAGAAAGGAGACAGTCTTTTGGTTATCCAGAGAGAAGACAAGGTGGTGCTTTACACCGCCGCCCCATATACCAATAAGTGCCAAATGGAGAGCGATCAACGCTGAATGGAGAACTAGGGATATCAGACCCAGGTTCGACGACGATTTCAACCGTGGTTTTGGAGGAGCTGAGAGGTGATTTAAATTAGGCTAACTGACTGCACGCGTGAAAGCCTCGTACCTTGCCGCGACATGCGCAGCAGAGTGGTAGCAGAGTCGAGTAGAGTGTCTGCTGAGTTGTCGCCTTCCGTTGGCACTAACTTATCGACATGACTTCTGTTTGGAGGGATAGAACGGAACAGAGAACTCGGCATGAGGGAAGGAGGTGGGATACCATGAAGAATTGACAGTGCCTTTATACCGCCGCCGTCCTGTTATTGTAGTACTGGGGATTTTCGATCAGAAAATGCGACGATGGTTCGCTGAATCCGTGATGCGGGTGTTCTCAGTTAATGCGGTGAGTTTCAGTTAACGCGGTGAGCTTCAGTTAACGCGGTGACCTTCTAAGAAGCGGTAATTACGAGGGAACAAGAAACTTGGCGGGCGATGAGGGCATGTAAAGTATCAGTTTGGCTAAGTCAAGCCCGAACAAATGCTGTGCAGTTACTTTGTCCACGGCTGTCCCTTCAACGACCATGGTACATCAAATCTGCTAGACGGGAGATGTGAACCCGAGCATCGGACATGAAGATGGAACACGCCTCACACCTAGCTGCGAATATTAGGGGTAGAAGCGCGTATGTGCATCTATCCTATCCGCCCGCGCGCGCGAACGACCGAACGTAAGAAAAGGGAACCGAAAGATAAACACATATTCACGATGGAGCCCAGAGGAAGAGGGAGCGTGGAACCATTCCGCGTATGGACGTATGAAGGAAACGCGAAATGAAAGCGAAGTGTGAACGAATGAATGCGCCGTGTGGGGAGGATGCGCGGGAACGCGAATACGGCGCGGAAGAGCGCCGTTCTCGAAGGTGACGAGGACGCGGTAGAAGACTGACTAGTGCACACTGAACCATGGTGCGATTCCGCGATTCCGCGACTGAGATGGTTGCAGTCAGAACGAGATACGCGAGGAGCTCTAAACAAGGAGAGTAATTTGAGAGTAATGGGGTGGTATGAGGGAGACGAGACCAAAGACAGGAGAACGTTGGGCGAGAAGGACAAGAGGAAGAGAAAGAAGTGCGGAATACACAATCGCTGGGTCTCACTGATTAACAGGGCCTTAAAGAGAGACATATTACTCACAAATCAAGCTCGCTTCGGCTCTCTCGCCATCAAGAAACAGGTAGTGCTTAACACATGGAGCGGTACATTGCTTGAGGAAGATTCCCTGCCGGATGATTGGACAAAATCAAAGGGGGTTTTAGTGGGTATACGGCCCATCACTCGAAGGAATGGAGTAGGTTAACTTGAAGGCCAGAGTCCCACACAAGGTTTATAACGGTGCGTAACGGCATTTCCTCCTGGACCTAATTCCTGGCTATATTGGTAAATTCCAATTCATTCAGCGGATACGCTTGGAATGCTTTGCAGACCGAGTTGTATTATTCAAACGCTCCAAAAAAAAAAAAAAAAAAAAAAGAAGTGCGGAACTCGGCAAGGACTCGGCCCGACGTCGTCTAGATCTAGAGCGGTCTTTGATGGGTGCCTGGCCAGTCGATTTTCAACAATCCCTTTTTCAACATGAAAATTATCCAAAAATTATCGCAGGATCTCTGCACGAACTTACATGCAGTACTGAGTACATGCTCCCTGTTGATTCCCTTTTCCCGCGACGCGTCAGGATTGGCGGATCGTCCGGTTGACAATGAGTGTGCGGTTGGATGGAGCCGACGGGGTAGTCTAGTTTTCGAGGCGCTCGGCCGTAAATGAGGCGAGTACTATTCGGCCTGGGCTCAAAGGATGAGCGACGTCTGTTACACGTTTCAACAGCTCCGATTCTCTGAATCGGCAGAAGTTGCGCTCGAGCATCCATCACAGCATACTGTACCATTTCATTCAATTCACATGTCACGGGTCACAGGCCCCGAAATATGCGAACTTTTTCGCACTGGTCACAGGTCACCGAGGCCATCTGCGAATATTCAAAACAAGTCACGAAAATCCCCGGAAATCCCAAGGAATTCAATTTTTCGCGCGTGCTGCGCGTTTTGGCTAAAGAAAAACGCGTAAAACGCGTGTGCGAGTCGACGAGTGTCTCAATTGGCGGGAATGCTCTGGAATCACAGTTACCCGGGCAATTGGGAGTCGAAATTGCTGCAGAAGGCAGTGTTCGCCCAAAGGGCAAAGGCCTTTGTCAGCCAAAGGCCTTTGAGGGGCCTTTGCAAAGGCCTTTGGGGATCTCGCTCAAAATTTTGCCCTTTGCCAAAGCCTTTGACCATCACGTGTGACCTACGTCATTTCGATTTGTCACTTTGATCTTTTCTCTTTTTCTTCCTCCAGCGCGATAAATGTCAGACTTGACGCTGCTCAGGGGTTTCTTTCACAGTCAAAGAGAATAAACCTCACTGGAGAACCTACTGTAAGTGATGTGTTGAAAAACATATAACGCAAACTGTTCACAAAGGTCATGAAAGAGGAGGAAAACAATGAAGGATGTGCTGGTTAATGCTGCTGAGGATGACATTCCAGACGATGGGGGTGTGGGGACACTCAGATGAAGAGTACCGTGCGTAGAAATGGTGTTCAACACGAATAAAATTGCCGGTGTTGGACTGCATGGGAATTTGATCAAAGGCCTTTGCCGTGCCCTTTGGCCAAAGCCTTTGCCCTTTGCAAGGCCTTTGCCAAATTCCAACCCACCATAAAGGCCTTTAGGGCGAACACTGGCAGAAGGATAAGAAAGGTAAATTTCCTGCTCGAATCAATTTGACAAATGCTGAACATACCTAGTTCGCCTGTGATTCAGATGGGATTCAGACCCCTCGCACCTCCCGGATATGCGAATTTTTTCCTGGGTCACAGTCCCGCAGGCCGAAATGCGAATCTATAAGTTCGCATTTTGGGGTCACAGGTCACAGCGTCGACGAATTGAATGAAATAGTACAGTACATTCATTCATATCGACTACACCTCCCGCCGAAATGAGGTATCACAAACCTAGGTTCTGGTACGTCGCGGGATCCACTGTAAGCATCGGCGTTCCGAAGCTTCATGGCTATTAACAACGGGTTGAATAATCGATCTGGTACGTACCCAAAGATGCTCGCCCCAATCGCATATTCCTCGTCCGGCGCGCGGTCAGCTGTGGCGGGCCATAACTTGCGTCTAACGCAGTGCGTGATGAGTTGACGCCGAAGGAATAATCCAGACTGCCAACCGATCGTTGTAGTACACTGCGCGCTTGTCGTCGTCACCACTGCCAGTGCTGGCATTGTAGGTTGCAAACTGGTTGAATTGAGAGATGCTCTTTTTTTAATCTTCCCATTGGTTAGAAGGAGACAACTCACTATCGCAGCTCGGCCGTTGGTGGTGTTATTCGTGCCTGAGCGATGAGCGAGGTGAGAGTCGAATACCACAAATTGTCCACGGTCCAGATAGAGTGGGGTCTATGTCATTCATTCCGAACCTGTGAGATTCCATGGTGGGGGACGAGATGAAGGTATACTCACCCACGCCTGGTTGGCGCACCAAGTCTCGTCTAGACAGTGGTCCGTCCCCACGGGAATATCGATTTTGTGGGAACCCGCAACGACCTTTGCATCATTAGCACCAACAGCCGATACTCACATTTGTGCTGATGGGTTTACCTCGAGACAACCATTTTCCGCGGTTTGTGGGTCGACTGCAATCATCACGGCTTGGTACAATCAAGAGCCATCAACGATTAGCTGGATGGATGAGAGGCAACCCCGCACCCACGACGCGTCCGATGTTGGGCACAGTGACGTCTGAGGAAATGATTCATACACTGATAAATGCCCAACGAAAATTTGTCACTCACAGGCGGGAGCGTCAGTCTGAGGCCCTCGGGGGTCAGTTCAGGACGATTTAGAAAATGAAGTTCACAGACGTGAGCCTTGAAGCCCCCGGATTGTGGACCCTTGATACGCGCCCGTTGAATGTTATGAAGGGGAGAGTCGCCACCGCGTACCTTGTAATTAATTTTCTCCTTGAACAGTATCATTTCGTCTCCGATAAGCGTTCGGAGGAAAGTCAACATCGGAGCCCCTCGAAATAGATCGTTGAATCCGGGGTGGTAGTCAGCGAAGTTCTCGGTGGTGGTGAGAGTACGCTTTCCCTCTGCATCGACTTCCTCGTAATGGAGCCATGCATTCGATTTATGAGGAAGATTCTGCCATCGGTTGTAATTAGTGCCTGTTCTAGGAAGACGGTATGAAAGGGTCACCTTTATTTCGCTCGTCCATTCAAGCATACTCTGCGTGAGTTCCTGGGAGGGAGACTCCAACACGATATACTGTGCGCCGTGTTAATTCAAATGTCCTGCGCAGGGCTAGCAGTCTGTCACCACGCACCCCATTCTGATTGTAGAAAGTAGACTGTTCGGCCGACACATGTAAGACAATAGGCGCCGAGCGGTCTTGGCCATTTCGTGGCATTCTGTGTGGGATGTAGGAGGGGGAGGGTGGGAAGAGTCTATGGGACGTGTGTTGGTGCCTCTTATAAATAGCGCTGGATTCCGGAAGCTGGGCTTGACAAGGCGCGGGCAGATCGGCCAGAGTATAAGCCACACGTCCTCGAAGAATGGAAGCTGAGTTCGGACAGAGCCATCACTCCAGCGGGACACCTTTTCCGTAAACCGTTCATGCACGCCAGAATATTCGCGAGTTGGCGGCGTGACTCGCATCTGCAGCGGTAAAACGGGCGCAAAACAGGGAAGGGGAGCGCAGAGCGGGTTGGGCGGATAAGTGAAGAGCCGCCGCCGCGGAGATAGACCTGAGAATATCGAAGAATGAACGGAAGATAGCACCTATATTTTATCTCAATTGAATTTTGAACTTACATCGTCGTCATTGAAGGTTCTCTCCCGTGCAGGAAAGCCCGCGATTTGAATCGAGGGCCCGAAACGAGAAGGATAGACTGGCCCGTGAAACTGCGAGTGGCTGGAGCTAGAGCTCAACGAGACAGCGGGTTCAGCGTGTCAAACTGAAAGCAAACATACTCGTTAATCACCAGCAGCCTGGAGGGTGAGGAGAGAGAAGAGCACAGCCGAAACGGTGGAAAGGCCCAGAATCGAATTAGGGCCTAGGATTGCATGCATTACCTCGGCCGTGCCACTGTCAGACGCGACTACGTTTGGTATAATGAGACAGCTGCATCATGGCATGGACGCCAACGGCAGCTTCTTCGCTTTGGCAGTGATTTGTGCTAATGCATGGTGTTACACCGAGGCATGGGCGAAATTGCACGGCCCAGCGAGTCAAAATTGTCAGAGGAGGACGTTGGACGAGATGACGCCTTTCGAACCTCGTCAGAACGGTGGATGGTGGGCGGCAAGGTGGGCGGCAAGGTGGGCCCAGACAAAGGGTCCATTTGGGAAATACGGCATGATCGATGTGTCGCGGGCCGCCAAGTTCTATGAATCTATGTTCGACTTGAAACTTTCAATGGAAATTGACCTCCGAGAGTGGTTTACTCGTACTGCTACTTATTTGGACGGTGTAAGATTTAGAAAGTGTCCACGACTACAACAAACGAGGTACGAGTTTAATCGTTGTAGTGTCTGTTTATAAGAGACTAGTCCACGACTGTCTCATAGCGGCCTCGCTTCCGTAATGAACCTCGCCGGTTGGAATGACGACCAAGTGGAACAGAGTGGAAGTCGTCGCACTTTTCGTTTTTGGGGATAACAACATGTGATTAGCGAACCTGTGCTCCATTCAATTTGTCGATCTCGGAATTCTGGCGGATCCTTCGGAGTGATCGGAGTCATCACAAAGTTTGGGAACTCAGAATACCGGAGACCGGGTGGGGCTGTGCACACCGGCGGCAGCGCGGCAGATCAAAGCGGGGTTTGATGGCATTGATGTTGTCCATTTGAATCGTTGCAGGACTCTGGCCTTCTGGCGACCTCTTTGTGAATCATTTAAGATGAACACCGGCAGAAGTAAGATTAATGGTAGCTGTTGTAAGTTGTAGCTCACCTTGTTTATTATTCTCAGGGTCATGTTCCGACTGGGCTACTTTTCATCCTGTAGGCCACTCGAAGTAGACCTAACGGTGCCACAGGTGAAACATCTAAAATCATCACGCCGTAGACAATAT
Source organism: Mycena metata (assembly GCA_029378385.1). NCBI lineage: Eukaryota > Fungi > Basidiomycota > Agaricomycetes > Agaricales > Mycenaceae > Mycena > Mycena metata. The sequence goes on along the minus strand of JARKIB010000031.1, from coordinate 321,423 downwards.
ATGACCGCTTCCTGTTCCTTCGACCATTCTCCAAGTCCACTAAATAGGGGCATCTTTCAACTGCAATAATTGAGGGGATTGTTTCACCGTAGACTAAATGCTTCATATCATATCAAGGAGCTACCTCTGGTTCAGTAGCTTGTTACAAAGTACAGCGAGTCCAACACAATAGTTTATACAACCGGCCGACGCGATGCCGTATCATTTCAGTGCGGCATCTCACCCGCTGATAGCCGCGATTACGATCCGGCATGATCGGGGACGATCCAGCCACACCGGGTGTCCGGTATTCTGAGTTCCCAAATGCACTCGGAGTCATTGACGGTGTTCGAATCCCGCCTCTGTGATCGGTCAGGCCCCCGGTCACTACACCAAAACTCGGTCGGTGATAGAGTAAATCAACGGGCGAAAAATTGGATATCTCCGTACGATTTATAGAGTAAAACAAGCCTGAAATGGGGCGACTTGGTAGGGCATAGAGTAAATCAAGCTCCGCGTGAGATTTTTTTGGGGGGACGTCGTCACCGAGTGCGTCGAATTCATGGTTTTTTTCGGTCATGGGGCCCCAAATTCGCCAAGCGAAGCTGCAGGTTCACCAACGAGGCTGCGAGAACCCCAAAGTACTTGTTTCGCACCTCTGCAGGACGAAAAATGTGTTTTTGAGGTCCAATCTTGGTCGGAAATAGAGTAAATCAGGCGGCTGGGCGCGATTTTCATAGAGTAAAACAGTCAGATTTTGAAAAAAAAAATCCGACCGAGTTTGGGTGTAGTGACCGGGGGCCTGATCGGTCTCTAACGCACAACTGCAGCTCCAATGGAGCCACTATTCAATACACATGCGCATTCAACCGTCGTGTTTCAACATTGTGGGGCTCGCCTATGCTTACGGTTGCCACAGCTATTTCGGAATTATGGGGCCGACCCAGCTATAAAAAGGCGAGTAGATTTCAACAACTCAAAACTCCCTTCCTTTCACACTTTTACTTCACTTTCACCATCACCACAATGCTTTTCAAAGTCACCGCCCTCATCACCCTCCTCGCCACGGCCGTTGCGGTCTCAGCCGCCCCCAGCACCCTGGAGTCCCGCGACGTCGTCTGCGTCAACGGGCAAACCTGCTCGTGCTCCAGCGTCAACCTCGGCGGAAGCGGCGTCTGCTCATGCCACCCCCAAGGCACATTCTGCAGTGAGTTAAATGCTGTTACTGCACGCGAATTTTTTAACTCATGCATTGGACCTACAGACATGACCACATTCTGCTCCGGCGGCAGCGGCAGTGGATGCACTTGAGTTCCGGCAATGACTGGGCTTGTTCACGACAAGTTGGAGCGGAGACTTATAATAAACATCATTGTAACCCCACAAATTTGTTCGCACTCATTTGTTTGAGAAACATCCGGTACCTCGCCGAGGAAATTGAATTACAGAAGCCGTCCAAGGGGCATGTACGACGATCCCAGGCCGGTTGAGAGCTATTTTATGATCACAATGCTCTCACTGGGCGGGCGGCCAGACTCTCGACGCACTGCAATAAATTCGTAATTATGCATATAAGTACTTCCATTGAATTTATGAATAATCGACTGTGTATTGAGAATCTGCAAAATAATTCAGTTGGGGATGGGCGCAAAGGGAATGATCCCACCATGGATTTGTCCAGCGCGCTTTGCAGCGATGAACGCGTCTGCGTGGAACCAATAATCGTTCCCGCCAGCAGCGCCCCTGAACCAATCCTCCTCGGGGTCTACGCCCTTACGCACGATGGAAACGAATCGATCGTCGTGTGCCAATACGGCACCAGCCTCCCGTCCCACTCTGCTGCTTCCTGGCTGACTCAGTAGCACGACAGCTCGCAGACGTGCGTGTTGAGACAAGAAGGAAGCCAATGGGCGACACAACCCCGGGAAATTAAAGGCGAGGTGCGTGAGCTGGGGTAGCAAGACCAGCCCTTCGCACACGTAGTCAGAGGACTCCCAGCTAATCGAAGTTTCGAGCAGCTCGAGGTGGGTGATGTTGTGGAAGAGTGAGAGTGCGAAACCCTGGGGGTGGTAATAGCTGCCGAGGAGCAACCGAACGTTGACAGTTAATCGGCGGAGGGAACCTAGGGAGGCGAGGGCGTCGTGGTGAGGGAGGAGGTTGCAACCCGCCCTGAGTGAGGTGATTCCACTACATGCCGCTAAGATGGTGGCCACGGTCTCGTTTGTAAGGAAATGTGGCGCATCCGGGAAGAAGAGATGTGTCGCAGATGATGCAAAGAACGCAGGTGGTTTGCGGGATATAGCGCTGAGGAGGGCATCCGGGGGGACAAGAGGAAAACCTGCTACCTGGCGCTCGGAGTCGTCGTACGTGAGGGAGATCACACGATAGAGAAACGGTTCAAGCCTAAGATACTTACAGCGATCAGTCCCGTGAAGAAAAGGTTGAAAAACTGACGAACCAGTCTTTAACACGCCATGCTACCTGCATGGATGTCGCGATCCCAAGCGGGTACGAAAGCGCCGCGAATTCAAAGATCAGGCGCTCCAGGTCTGGTGGAAGTATAGGTTCAGACAAGGAGCCTCGTGCAGAGTCGATATCCATTTGCGACAGTAGCGGGGGCTAAAATTGCTCGAATCGATATGTGGGGGGAAGAAGGAGTCAGCTCGGCAGTGTACTCGACAATAATCCCGCAATCAGCGCTTGTTGTCTGAACGTGTCCGTCTGTCTGTCCGAAGTCATGCCGTTACTCAACAACTTTATTTTCACTTTAATTTTTCAGAGCTCCAAATCTTTTCTGAAAATGGTCAAGGAACGGCATATGCATATGCATGACTTCGGACAGACAGTAAAAACGATAACATCTGCTCCTTTTGACGTCAGACCCAGGTCTCCGCATCTTGTGTTCCACTTTTTCAACAAAGGGGGTGGCGGTGCTTCACGGGACCGCGTATCGGCACCCACACAACACCAAACAAAGCCGCCTCTTGCTTTCTGCCATGTCGATTACAAACGTGAAAACCGTCCACATTCCTGGATTCGATATTCCAGCGACCACTTACGAGGTATCTTTATCTCCACCCCAACTCCCCGCTGGATCATAAATATAATCGCCCAAGATTAATTTCGACGACGACAAAGAGGCTCAGGAAGAACCAGAACCCACCAAGAATGACTCCCCTTCTGGCGGTGGACGGTCCTTTGCCAACGTTCAGATCCTAAACGCTGCCGGAGACGGTTATGGACCTCATGCGACGACCCTGGGCGACATCGCAAACAAGATTCCAAGCAAGCCCTCGTTGAAGAAGTCGTGCGAGAAATGCGGCAAACGGCCTGACCAGGATGGAACGGGATTCGCGTCTTGTGCTGGATGTAAAATTGCGCGTTACTGCAGGTGCATCTAGTGTTCTTTCTCCTTCCTCCGCTCGAGCTACTACTGACTTGATAACGTCCTTTGTCCTGCAGTCGAGAATGTCAAACGGTTTGGCCTGTGCAGCCTGTACGATTATTGTTACTCACGGATGATCCTACCTCAGAGTCACTGGAAATACCACAAGGGTCTCTGCCAGCTGCGCAAAAAGCACGCCGAACTGGAGCGCGAGCTCGAGGCCAAAGCACTCGCCAACAACGGACCCTTCGTCTCTCAAGCAGCCCTGAGAAAGTGGTATCAAGATAACGTCGACATCGTTGACTACGCCGTACGCCGTGCCCCTATTGAATTGCCCGAGGAATACACCCTAACGAAGCGTAGGTCGTCCAAACGCTCGAACTCTACAAAGGCTGCGCGCACGACCTCTGGCGTACGAACGCGGTCGTGTTTTCCTTGACCGGCGGGAAGCTGGGCACCTCCGTCCCCGCGAGCGACATTCGCTTCAGCGACGCCGAGGCTGCGGAGTTCACGACCCTCGCGCGTCGCGACCGGCTCGGCCTTCCGCCCAACTACCTCGCCGCCCTGGGCGCGGGCAGCCGCGTCATCGTCGTATTCCTGCTGAACCGCGAGATGAATTTGATGCTTGTTGAGGGGCATGATTTGCCGGCGGACGAGGAGTGGGCTGGGATGGAGAAGGACGATATGTGGAGGATGCATATTCGGATGCGGGATATGGCGCAGATGTTGGGGTGAGTCGGTGAGGAGGGTAATGCGAGTGAGGACAGGACAGCAACGAATAGACTTTGAATACCTGCAAGTAGAATTCCGCATACATAAATCATGTCGAGCACGCATTTGTTACGAAATATAGACTCTTCGCAAGGTTCCTTTCCCCCCCGTTTTCTGCTTTCATTACTATCAGAGAGCCTAATAAATGCCCCAGAGAATACACACGAGGGGAGGAACGATCGCGAACCTAATCCTTGCCCTTGCAGTGAAGCTCTCAGCGCGATACCAGCAATACCTCGAACACCACTGGACCCATCCAGCGATTTGAGCAAATGTGAATATATTCGCGTCTGTCCGCGTCGTGGAACCGCCAGTCCGAATGAAGATCAAGCCAATTGATTCAGCTCTCGAATTGAGAGTTATTAGTACAAAGCAGAGCTGAGTATTCCGTTAACCGCAAGTCTAGTATGACTAGGCGGCGACTGTAAACGACAGCATAAGAAGTAGCGATGGTGGGAAGGAGGAACTCCCGGCGCTAGCTGCTCCCCGTCAGCCATCCCCCAAACGCAAATCGAAACCGACGACCCTCAGTCATAGCCTAAGCTTGGAATTGCCTCGGCGGAGAAGGTTTGGATTGCCTCGGCGCAGAAGAGACTGCTGTAATCCAGATCTCGATCCAACCCGAATAGATTCGGGGCGAAGAGATCCTCCAGGTTGGGGAACTCGAAGAGTGTATCTAGGGTGGATGGTGGAGGGTGCTGCTGCGCCATCTCCATCGACCCGATTGCCAATGGATCCGGCTGCTCCATCTCCATCGACGCGAATAGATCTCCTGGCGGGTAGGGACTCGGAGCGGGATTATACGAAGGGTGTGATGGAGTGGACTCATACGAAGGGTGGGACGCTGGTCGGACATGCGGAGATCGTGGGGCGGGCGGCGGTAGAACGGGTGACACGGGCAAGGCGTAGGTCAGCGAGGACTCGTGCAGAAAGTCGATGATCCCGGTGGACAGTGGCCGGATTGGGGTGGGGCTACGAATCCACGCTTCCTCATGAGGACTGTGGGTGGTGGTGTAAAGTGCGAGTCCAGATCCTTGGGGGCAGGACGCAGATCGTTGCGGTGCCTGACGTCGATGCAGTTGTGATCGTATAGGGCCTAGTGGGGAGGGCGCCGGGGAGGGGGTGTACCGGCCGCCCATCGCATGCGCAGGGGATACACAGGGGATATTTCTCTGCGCACAGTTCATGCATGGGCGCGTGGAGTCGCCGTCGGTTACCGTCGAGCACTTGATCTTACTCTCTCTAAGTACCATAGAGTCGTCAGCTCACGCATTTACCAGGCATTGAATAAATAAAAGCCTGACCGACAACTGCAGCACGCGACGGGCGTGGGGGGCGTCGCCCCAGAGTAGTCAAGCGAAAGGTATTCGCATTTTAGACCTTTCAGCGAGCACCGGGTGCATGGCCTCCAAGTGCCGTCCAGGATCGTTGTGGCTAGACACTGCAGAGTTGAATACACTGGTTCCTGACCTGGAAGGACGTAAATTCTCACTCGAATTTTGCGCTTGAAGTGTTGATGTCAGCAAAAATGGAAATTATATGTGATTGAGTCCTCACCTTTCTGCATTGAGTACATGCAACAAAGGCTCTGTGCGGCCTCATAATGCGTTTCGAAGGCCCAGTGGACGTTGGATGATTGATATCGGACGAGATGGAGCTCCCCTCACTGCATTCGCCCTGCGTTTCCGACATACTTGCGCTTCGAATGACCCCCGATTTGGCTTCAGGGTCTCAATAGGGCTGGCGAATGACTGAGTCCACGGCCGTTGAAGTCGAAGCGCCCGCGCACCGTCGTGGTTTGAATCAAGGAGTAAAAGCTCCCGTGTCATACGCCAAAACAATGATCAAATGCTCGGGGGTATTCGGCCCGGCGACCACAATTAGGCGCGGAACGGGCTGCCAGTGGGAGTAAGAAATAAGAGAGCTCAAGAAAGTTTGACTAACTTTGGGTCATCTGAGTATCAGTGGCTCGGTCCAAGTATCGCGGATTTTCTGCAGCGAAATTGAAGCACTGACTGGCGAGGGCTGTTCGATCCACTCAAAGCGGCGGAAAGCGCAAAGCATCAAATTTCGTAGGAGAATTAATAAGTGCCTCTCGGAACACATCGTCCTCACTTGAGGATTTTTTGGTCATTGTGTACTTGACTGGGGGTAATTCAGCGGTATCATATGCAGACGATGGAAACTTATTCGACGACGCCTTCCGAGAGATACTTCTCGATCGTGACACCCACGCGCGGGTCTACCTTCTCTAATATGTCCACCGTCTCATTCCTGTCCACAGCAACACCGTATAAAATTAGTTTCCCTCGAACCACAGTAAGTATACAACGCACCAGATCCGATCCTGCGTCTTCTTCCCCTCCTCACTCATCACAAAATCGCTGGGCTCCACGATCTTGGAGCCCGAGATGTACGCGCCCCGCAGCTCCTCCGCGTCCCCCATTGGCGCGAGCGCGGCAAAGACGTACTGCCGGCTGCCTACTTCCGTGGAGAAGTAGAAGAAGAGGCCGAAGAGGTACTCGAGGAGCCAGACGATGCCAGAGAGTCCGCGCAGGAGATCAGAGTGGCAGAAGCCGGGGTTGACGGTGGTGACGATGAGGGGGGAGTCGGATGGCAGACGGGCGGTGAGGGCGCGGACGAATAGGATGTTGAGCACTGGATAAAAGCGGTCAGCCTTTAGTAGCCAGTCAGGTGCAAAAGAAAGACGATTGAACGCTCACTCACGTTTGGTACAATGGTATCGGGTAGCCATCACAGCGGGCGTACAATATTCCTTGCTGCCCAGCGTCTTCAGGATCTCCGGGTCCTCCAGAACCTTCTTCGGGATGCGCGTGAAATAATGCATTTCGCTCGAAACGACAACGAGACGTGGCTGTGTGGCGTGCTCACGCGCAGTCTTGAGCATGGCTGGAAGGAGGGCGAGGGCGACCAGCGGGGTGGAGAGGCAGCTTATTTGAAGGCTATATATACGACGGATTTGTGTGAGAGAGGGAGGGAAAAAAAGACTGGGAAGAAGAGAACGAAAAAAACGTACGCGGTCTCCCAGCCATCTTTGGTCGGCTCGTACTTTTCCGCCAGGATGGCAGCATTCAGGACGAGGATGTCAAGTCGACGCCCATCCTCCCGCTCGAACTTGTCGCAGAATTGCTTCACCGACGCGAAGTCCGCGAGATCGACGATCCACACCTCGGCCGTCGTGCATCCGGTGTTGGCTTTCAATTCTGCGGGGAAACATTAGAAATCAACCCGTAGTTTGGTGGACATGCTCGAAAATAATTAATACTTTACGTACTTTCCAGCGCAGCCTGACCCCTACTCTCGCTCCGACATGCAAGAATCAGGAGGCCCGGATTCATCTTGGCAAAATGCTGCGCGGCCTCGAATCCGAGGCCGGTGTTTGCCCCTACGACGAGAACGGTCTTCCCGGTGAGATCCGCTTTCGCGACGGGCGGCTGCGGCGTGAACTGGTCGCGGATACAGTCCCAGAGTGTTCGGCGCATGGTGCAAGAGGAGGAAGAGAAATTATGCTGGAGAAGAAGGAGGAGGAGGGTGTATTACTGCAGAGGTCCCTATAAGGAACAAGCAGGTGGTGTTGGAGCACCGGCAATCACTGATTTCCGAAGCTTGTACGTGTTGTTCCAACAGCTCTTGATCTCGGCACTCATCTACTCATCTCGTTCTCGGAGCCCCAGGTGCTAGAGAGCTCAGGATGACCATGGCGCTGAATCGAACATTTCCTATTAACTCGACGTCAAGTTTCGACCGGGTTTGATTCCGAAATTGCTCCAAATCTTGCTGGCGCCTGGCGCACAAAAAAAATGGACGCCAAGTATTTGGATAGGACGCACCTCTGTTTTCGATTACAGTCCACGGCTCGCCAGCAATCTCTTCCATCCGCGCCTGTATCAACAGGGGAGATCGATCGTGCGTTTTAGACCCTTCTGAATCATCGTCAACCTCTTCGATCAGCAACGTTGCAGTATCGATCCTCGATGCCTCAGGCGAGGAAGAGGACGAGGACGAGGCTACACAGAGTTTCTGATATTCGATTGAATCACATTGTATCCTATTCTCAAGCCTGAGTCACCTGAATGGTGGCTTCGATTCAGCGATGCCCTCTTTCACACTGACTCTGCACATCCTTCCGGCCAACTTCCCGCGTCATCAGCATTATTGACACATGTGGTTCCGGAATAGCGTCTACAGCGGAATCATATTTCCAAGACTGTCGTCGGCACATTTTTACCGTTCGTCGACACCCAGATTTATTCTTCCTGCTCACTATCACAGTCCAATTCAGGAACAGCTTCCGCCTCTCATTTCACGCCGCCAAGAAGAATTCACCATCAGTGTACTTTCCGAACATCTTGCGCCGTCTAGCCTAGGCCGCCGGAATCCTCTCAAATACCGCCCGGCCCGAATCTTCCTGAGATCCCGCATTTTGACAAGTATCGATCTGTATCGACGCGTTCTCTACCGAGCATGGCATATGTCAACTTCTTCGACGAAAACTCACGGGCAACTTTTTTATATAAAGTAAGAACTTACCAATCTCGGGTTAGCGATCTTTCAAAACGAAAGGCCAACAAGACGGCGAATCAACTAAGGCTGTCCGGTGCGTCACCGGTCAGTTCCAAAATTTGTGTATTGCCCATAGATGGCGTAGAATTGCTGCGAACCCTCGATGAGTGTGTTTCAACAATTTTCACCGCCATTTTTACATCGTCACATCGTTAAAAACTAGATTCCGAATCCCTGGATCCCATTGAGTTTAGACGAGTGATCCGAGATCACGCGCTGTCACGGACTCGGACAGACTTATAAGTCCGAACATCTTGTTTAACTCTCCGATGTCACCCACCACTCGTCCTTCCACACGCGGGGCGCCTTTATCGACGCTCAGTCCTTCACGATCCCGCCTAAATCAAGTCCAACGCCGAGAACGTAGTGCGAGTGATACCGTCGCGCGGCGCGCTTCAACCGAACCCGTCGACGGAGTCGTACTCTTCTGCGGTCTCGAACATGACAGCGATCCTGCCCCCACCTCGTCGCGAAATCCGATTGACGAGGGCTGCGCGCCACAGGCCTCGTTTCTGCCCTGTCCATCGCCTCCTCCATCGGAGCCCGCGCGCAAGCGGCAGAAGCGCTCGAATGGGTGCGGCACACGCCTCCACACCGCCGGACAAGAGGCGGTTCACTGGCGGGCTCCCCTTGCTGGAGTCTCCGTGAATGTTATTCCACTGGAACGCTCGTACTTTACATTCGACGCGGCAACTGCACTAAACCTCCATGAAGACCCGTGCGGGTGTGCCGTACGCGGGGTTGGGTGCCAGATTTGGTGTGTCTCATCTAAGCCTACCCTTCTTTCGGGCTGTGCTGAGATCTCTGTCTTCTGCAGCGGGAACGCGCTCGGGGCATTGGACACACCATGTGAGCGGCACGCCGAGGGGAGACGCTCTGACGTGTTGCGGTATACGTTCCTGCCCTCCACCGTGTCACCGCCGTTGCCCATCCGCGTGCCCCGTGCAGCCCTGGTTGATATTGCGTTTACGAGTTCACCTGCGTTTCCACCTCACCCACGCCCTCGAGGTTCGGGCCGGCAAGTTACCTCGCCCCCGCCCCCGCCCCCGCCGCGGACGCGTTCACGCGTATCTGATATTTCGTCTACGAATTCACCTGCGTTTCCACCTCACCCACCCCCTCGAGGTTCGCGCCGGCAAGTTACCGCGCCCCCGCCCCCGCCGCGGACGCGTTCCCGCGTACTTGTACGTTTAACGCCCACGGAGGCCTGGGAGTGGCTTGAGACCCAAATCGAGCCGCCAGACTCCGTGGCCGCAGAGGAACCTCCAACGAGACACAGTGCTGCCGGAGGATGGGAGTGGTTTGATGCCCAGTCGGCGGACGACTAACCTCCGACGGTCCCCGTCGTAGGATTGGAACGTGGGCACAATAGTGCTTGATGGCGATGCTCAATCTTTGTTTCCCAGGTTAGAGATTAATTATTACATGCTCGGAGTCGGTTCGTCGTCTGTCAACTGACACGTCTTCTAACTCTTGAACTATTTGGCAACGACGATTTCGAACTGCAAACTGCTCGAAAGGATCACAACATGTAAGTTGATTGGAACCAGATATTCAACTCGGATATCGAGCAAGCACAACTTTATTCAATGATCTAACAACTCGGTTCATATCGTCTATGTGTACATACTCGCTTGTCTCAGATGTACCTCTCTATCTGATCAGTCGCCATTGAGGCCCATCTGATTTTGCTGTAGTATTGGTTTGCGCGAGTCCGCTGCGTTAGCCCTGTCTCAAATTCCTCATCACAGGTCGAACTGAAGTGTCACATCTGCTGTGGATACCCACAAGGCAGGAAGTTATGTTGAGACGCGCCAGGTCTTATGTACGATGTCACGAATTCTCGGGGGTGATCGCGGATTAAAATTGAAGTTCGCCTTTTTTCGTACAGATGTCGTCTCGCCAAGGAATTCTCCGAACTCGCATTTCCCGCTGAATAGCATGCTCCTGCAGAAAATCAAACCCGGCGTTGAAGTTTTGAACCAAGGCCGGAGAGATCCGGTTGCACATCAAATCAGATGTCGTAGTGGATCAGATCACCAGTCTTTTCTCGCACACGACTTGCACACGACCACCATGACCTTTGCCTTCCTGCCTTTTCCCTACCTCAATGGATACGCCTTGACTACACAATTTGGCATCCTGGTGGCCCTAATACTCATCTCATACCGCTATAACCGCATACGCATCGCCCTTATCGCACTACTCGGCATCTACACCGCGTACAAAGTCGCCTTCCCACTCGTCCGGTACGCCTGAAAAAAAATGAACCAGCAACCTCCCCTGATGATACTCGAAGATGGGGCTACATTGCATTCAAAGCAATTGCGATGTTTGGATTCTACGTCTACTTCTTCCTTATCGGCGTAGGCTACGCTATGAATGTCGTAGTGGGGATTTGGAATTTCCCGGAGCTATTGAAGGGTTTTGCGGATGGTCTAGAGGGCCGATAACGATTTTTTGGGTGTGACATGTCCTGCTTTGGGTGCTAAACTTCCCTGCTCACTATCTTGATTGTAGGACTGCACAGATCTCAAGCCGTCTATCGACGTTGATCGCCTCATCTACGAAAGACATCACGCTCCGACGCGGAGTGTGTTGTATTGACACTCAAAGCCTCCCCGGATCAGGTTGCGTCTTCGTGTATAGTACTTGGCAAAGTAATGTATTTCGCCCAACTTTTTGGTTAATCATCTCCACCCCCTCTTGCTGTCACGTCCCAAACTCGACAGACTGTAGTTAGCGTTCGTGTCTGTGTTCGATATCGTGTTGTTCGTCTTCAACTCAAACCAGCGGGCATATCTTTTGCGCGGTGGGTGTCGCCATCTCATGGCCAAGTCCAGTCCAAAAGAGAAAATTTGTGGCATAGTTGATATCGGAGGCGCAGACTCCGAAACGACACAAGGTGCAGCAGGAGTAATTTACCAAACATTAACTGATCCATTGAATACAGAGAGGACTTAGATGCGGGATGATGATTTTGGGTGAGAGACGAAGAAAGACCGCGGTAAGGAAAAACGACAGTAAAAAAGGACATCTGAAGTATCCTGGTCAAATTCCGAAGAACAAGATGAAGAATAACGCACCAAATACCACCCCCGCCTCACTTTTCATACTCTAGCGTCAACCCAGTCTCCAAATCCTTCATCGGACTTTTGTGCGGCATTTCTCCATCGTCTAGCGCTTCGTAGCCGCGCGCATGATATCGATAGGTATGCCACACCGCCGTGGCCACCTGCAGCAACACAAACACGAGACACGTAAACCCGAAGGTGACCTGCAGTGCGAGGACCGGGGCGTATTCGATGCCCGCCAGGTATAGGAGGAAGGCAAGGATGCCGAAGGAAGCGATGGTGTTGGCGATGAGTTCGACGAGGAGCAGCGCGACCAAGCGAATGGAGCTGGCCTCGCGGCGGTGGTGGACGGACGAGGTGTGGGGAGCGAAGGTGCCGTAGGACATGATGGTTTGGGAAGAGAGCCTAGGGCAAGGAGGGGGATCGAGGACGACTTTAAAAGGAGGAGCGACTCCTGAGACCGCGTTCAGGGGCAGAGGTGGCCCGTGGGTGAGATATGGCATTCCCACCAGGGGTAGGAGGCACCGATATTGAAGCTGCTTCAAATTTGTGGTCAATTCATGGATCAATCCGAGACAGGGTTGATATCAATGCAGCAAATCTAGACAGCTCGGGCCTCAGGCGAATTAAACGACTGAAATATTCAGCTTGCATACCTTGTGTTCTGCCCTGAGTCTCGATGCAGCCACTCACCAGTCGGACTGTGAAAGAATTCACCCGGTCCTTTTACGGTTCTTTTTTTACAGCCGCGGAAGAAACCTCCTATGCCATCGACGATCACAATTTAGTTTCAAACAGCTCCACAGTGCAATTGCAGAGCTGATAGGAGAACTTTGAAGAAAGGACAGACTGTCCCACTGGATGCAAGTCCACGCAGCTTCCCCCATCATGAGTGTTGCGCCAGCCGGATTCTATACTCCCAATCTTTACTGGTCCCTTCGCGCACTGCGCTCTCCATCCTTCTCGGCAGCTACCGCGGTGCACGCGTGGAAGGCCGTCTGACTACCAATTCCAACTCCAGAAAATTGTACTGCCAATATTCCATACCTAGGAACGTTCCGTGTTCGACTACATAGAGTGTGATTACAACCGATCTTGTGAGTCAGTCTTCCCAGACACTACCCCTGTTCCATTGAGGGGCACCCTCCAGACGGTGACTTTCTCGCACCTCTGCAGTTTGACTGGCAGCGACGTTTACTCAGAATTGAGGGATCGGAGCCTATATCCGATCATTTTAATTCGGCAGACGGATTTTACTTGCACTACTCTTGAGAGTGGTTGAATGATTCAGTGAAAAAGTGTCTGCAAATTTTATAACCAAAAGCAGAGACGTAGGAACGATCCGGAATCGGTAACGTCGAAGTCCGTTCCCGTTTAGATCTAGATAATAGTGCTGGCGCGCCACTGAGAAAGGCAAACATTTGTTGTGTTCGATACGTTTTGAACCACGCGGCGGTAGCGGGCGTACCTGCATTTGGGCCCTAAAAATTCGAGCCGTAGCCTGAGAAAGAGCAGCCTAATCACAGGGCTTTCCAAAGAACTGGTAAGAGACAGTGACGAGTTCCAAAATCAAGAATAATTGAACCGTGGGAAGATAGCCTACGAAGCCTAATTCGTCCGCGTATTTCGGGGGGGATTCACCACTGGTATGCAAGCTGTATTCTGTCGTCAAGGTTTTGGGCGCCCTGTATTCAAGGGGAAGCGTCCTCGTCCTTTGCATGAGAGAACTTACCAAATTTAAGTCTGATGCTGGTTGAAATCGAACAAGGCAATTAGGGGACTTCACGGTAGGGCCTATTTTCCCGTTTGTGAATATATATATTCCAGCGATGGGACGAATAAAATCGTCGTTTGTGGAATAAAGCCGTGATCACCCCGTTTGAATTTTCCGAATATATATATATTTCTATTAATTCTATGGCAGGCATACACCCTCACACAGATAGCACCTGATCTGAATTATCTTATCACTAGGCAGCCACCTATATCAGCTACCACAGTCAGCATCTGAATCCTTCTCTCAACAATGCTCCTGGAAAACTTGTTACCAGGAGGAGGAGGAGGAGGAGGAGTAGTAGTATTACTGCAGAGGAGGACTGTCAATCCAGTGGTTGAGCCTTGGACAACCTTACCAGGCTCTTTGAGCTCCGTGATGACATCACCCTCAGTGTTGGCCTCTAAGTCTCAGTCATGGCAGCAATTGTGGGGAAGCTTACCCAAGCAGCAATATATTCCACAAAAGAATGTTTATTCCACAAGCGCGATTAAATCGTGCTTGTGGAATATCTTTTTTTTGTGGAAATAATCGTTCCATCAGAAGAATAAATTTAATCACAAACGGGAAAATAGGCCCTACCGTGAAGTCCCCTATTGAATCGTTTACATTACGCTCCAGGACCTTAGCTATGGAAAGCGCGCTCACAGCGTTTGAAATATTTACTACAATCTCAAACCACACCTTCAAATCGGCACAACGATCTTGGTACCGCTGACACCGGCCCTCAACTTGTCCAGCGCCTCGTTCAAACCGTGGAGACCACCACCCTCAACCTGAATGTGCGAGCTAGGAACGACCGAACCCGACTGCAGCCGGGGCGCCAACCATCCATGAAAGCACTCGTAGAGGTTTTTGGCGCGCGCCGCCGGGTCCAAAGGCGGGAAATTGAACGTGATCTCGGTTTTATCGAGCGTCGGATGATCTGCGGGCAGCGGGGGCGAGTGGGCGACCTTGGCAGCGGCGTCACCTTTTTCGAATTATTAGTTGAGCTGAAAGAGTTATATAGACTTCGACATTACCTTTTGTCTCCTTGAGGACGTCGAGCGTCGGCTGTAGCGCCCTGGCACGACAGCATGTGCGGTGTGCAAGTTGACACCGTCCTTCTTCACCGCAGCGACGATCTGCGAGACGACGTCCTCGGCTTTGTAGTCGAAGACGGCGTCGGCGCCGAGCCGCTTGAGGAGCTCGTGATGCTAGGGGCTGGCCGTCACGTAGACGGTGAAGCCCAAGGACTTGGCGGACTGGACGCCAAAGCTGCCCACGCTGCTGGCGCCGCCCCAGATCAGGACCGCCTGCTTGTCCTCCGGGGTGTACTTGGTGTCGAGCGAAATCCCAAGCGTGGTGAAGGCGGTCAGGGCGACCATGGCGGCCATGGGAAAGACGGCGGCCTGCTCAAACAAAAGCGCCTCCGGGAACGCAGCCACGCCCTCAGACGGCACCAAGACAAATTTCTGGAAGGCGCCATGGTCTGGCGAGCCGTCTTTGGAGAACGACGAGGCAAATGCGAGAACGCGGCTGCCAGGCGCTGGGCCGTGGTGACCTTGGAGCCGACCTTCACAACGATACCAGCGACGTCGGATCCGAGGACGGCGGGATATATGAGCACCGGGGGCATGCCGAAGTCGCGCTGATAGTAGTCGACAAGGTTCAAGGCGACAGCCTTTACTTCGATGAGGACCTCGTTTGGACCGGGTTCCGGTGTATCCCGCAGCTCAATTGAAAGTGGACTGCCCTTCTGGTGAAGGATTGCGGCGTCGTGTGTTGCAGTCATGATGGAGTTGAAGAAAATCTAGAGGATACTGACACTCCAAGGTTCTGAAGATGAACAATACCTGTAAAACTGCGCGTCACAGGTAAGTCAGAAAGAAGGACAAATAAAGGGGAAGAGAACATACCTCAAATAGGCACGATTTGTATAGGGTGACCGCTTGAGATCTGTGCGTAGCAGCAGCGAGATATAAATAGGCCTGCGGAAGGACATCCGAGACGTCCACGTATAAGCGGTATTACAGACTGAGGAGGGCTTCGGTAACCTACCCGTTCTGCGTCGCAATCCCCTATTCGTTCAGGTGACCACCCTGGCCTGCTGTGGAAAGGTTTCGATGACGCTCCCAAGGACGTTGCTGTAGATCTTCAAAATTCCCCAGGCGCCCGAGTGGAGTTGTTTCACGAAATTGGTGCGCGCGCAACCGGAGGTCTTTCAAATCGATCCTGGCAAGGATCCTGGACATAAATTTCGGGAATCCTCCAAAAGTAGAAGCTTCAAGTTTCTGCAAGTTGAATCCAGTCGACCGGCGGCCCGGAACGACGGCACGATCGGCAGCGCCGAGTTTAAACCTTTCAGTGGGCCATCAACGATGCCGAAGCGGAGCCCGAAAAATCCGGTTTTCTCTCAATTTCCTATGAGACCATCGAGCGTGTTGGCAAGTGAGACAGTATTTCAGTTACAAACAGATGTGTATAGATGTACGTAGTAGTAAACAATATTTTTAGGGCGGCTAGGTGAGATGATTTACGAGACGACACGACGACACGCTTCAGATGAATCGCGATGCCCGGTTCTGGCTCGGCTTGCTGCACAAGCCGGCGTAAACACAGTCCCTCCACGCGGCGTACAGGAGCACGACGAAGTTGTTACCCTCCGGGCTGCACAAAAAAAAAAGTCAGCTGGGCGGTCCTCGAATCGCGAAAGAAACGACATACCTCCCAGCGGTCCACGGCGCTGTGTCGCTCCATCCAAGAGGGTTCACCGCGGGCGTCACCGTCCCGTCGGCCGTAACGTGCGGGTTCCCCTCGGCGTCATTCCCGCTAAGGACAGCGCGGATGCTATCCGCCCACCCGACATACGTCGGCACGTCGAAGACGTCGGGCGCAAGCACCACCATGCGGTACGCCACGGACGCAATCACCGAGCTGCCGCTGATCTCCCCAAAGCCGTGCCCGTCGCCCGAGGTGTCGTTGAGGTAGTTGCGCAGCAGCCCGCTCTCCGTCGGCTGCGCGCGCGCGCCGTCGACAATTTCCTTGATCCACGCGGTCAGATCGGAGACGGCGGCGGCGCGCCACGGGGCGTTGTGGGCGACGGGCGCCTTGAGGATGGTGGCGAGGACGCGGGTCATGCCGGCGGCAGCCCACCCGTTGCCCGTGCTCCAGAGGCCGGGGTCCGCGCTCTGGGGCCCGACGATGTGGTGCCACGAGCCGTTGGTGGGGGAGGTGCCCACGGGGGACGGGGTGGCGGAGTCGGAGCCGAAGAGGATGACCTCGCGGTAGAGGCCGCACTGGACGTAGGCGGTCTCAAGGAGGGACGCGTTGTTGCTGTCGGCGGCGAAGAACGCGATGAAGGGGGGCGCCATGTACATCCAGTCGGCCCTGTGGCGAGGGCTGGTCAGCGGAAAGCTCAGCGAGGGATGAGCGACGAGGGACTCACCAGAGCTCGGCGACGTCAGTGCGTTGCGAGATTGCGCCATTCACCCAACGTGGGGCGCTGCCGACGATGTAATCGATCTCGCTCTGGGCGGCGGTGGCGAAGGTGGCGTTGGTCTTGCCTAGCAGCACGGCAGACACACCAAGACTTGCAGGGTCCCCAACTGCACCGTCACCGTTGGACAGGCCGTTTGCACCTGTGCCGATGACGATGACGGATTGGGCGTAAGCGAGCGAGGGAACGGTGTCGGGGGACAGCGTTTGGACCGGGAAGGGGCGGGGGCCAAAGACAGAATAGAGGGGGGAGTCTAACTCGAGGAGAGCTTCGGACGCAGTGCCATATTCCCAAGAATGACTGGGAAGAGATTTGGCGATTGCGGCCACGGAGGTGATGTTGAAGCCAGGATCAAAGGGCGTCGGGGTCGTGGCATGAGTGAGGGCACTCGAAATTAAGCTGAGAAGGGTAGTGAATGTGGGAGACATGGCGAAGGGAAAATGGGACCACTGTGACGGAAGAAACATCCTGTCTGTCTTAAAGTATTCAATCGCCTCGCCCCTTTTTTGATTTTCGGCGCGCTCCATGGCATCAAATAATGATGGATGTCTTAGTTACGTACTTTGAACCATAAGTCCTGTTCAAATTGAAACCGCCATAAGCATGTAGATAGGACCTTACAATACCCTTGGATGCTAACCTCGAGTCCGCCGATTTTTTGGCTGGTTTGAGCAGGTCTGAGCGATTTTTTCTCTCGACACAAACTAGCCGAGGTTGTTGTAACGTGCCAAAGCGGTGATTTTCGGAAATCTCATTCCGCCCAAACCCACGCGAATCTTCGGGCCAACAACGTAACCTGTGCGTGAAAATTGAATCAAAGATTGATTGCGGCAGCTCTGACCTCGCTGAAAATTCAGACCTTCCAAATCCAAATTCCGAGGTCCATTCTTTAGTGTCTTGCGTGCCACTGTTCAAACAAACGTGCATGAAATGATCTGTCTCACGAGTCTGAGAAAGCGCCAACGCACCGTTTTTCCATGACCTTTTCCAGAATCTGAAATATGTAGCTGGAAATAAATACAACCACGCGAGACCCACACGCTACATAGGGGCTTGACGTCGCGATGGAGACTTGTTGAGTAACAAAACATCGTTAAGGAGATGACACACCGGCACAAGTTGCACCGGCATCTAAAATGACGACGACTCGGACTGCTTTTCGACGACAGCTTTTCTGCCCACAAACTTTGAGCGGAACAAGTGTTTGAAGATAGTTTAGAGTTTGACTGGGTTCGAACCTTAAAACCAATCCACGCCCAAGTGGCCCTCGAAAACAGTCCGATTTGGATACGCTAGCAAGGTCAATCACAAATTTCACAATCGAGGTTCCAAACGGAAGCGATTCAACGCATATGAGCGAAGGTGGACTTATCTGAGCTGCGTGGCCACGTAACCGGTTTCCAGTTACCGGACACGTCAAAGAGTCATTTAATTTTGGTTTCAATTGAAATTTAAACGAGGTAATAAAACAGACTCACCGATCGTACTGCGCACTTCTCTCTCTTCCCCCTCTTCTACGACGACTTCACGAAGACCGCGATGCTCGCTGACGTTCCCCCACCGACGACCCATTCTGTCCCCAAACCTCAGCGGCTGCGCCTCATGCGGTCGACGCGCAAGCTCACCGCCATCCTCGGCACCACGCCTTTCCTCGTCGACCGCCTCGAGTCCATGCCCCTCTCCCCCTCCCCCTCCCCGCTCGAGCCAGCCAACAGCGCCGCGATCCCCAGCATCATCTCTGTCCTCTCCGGCGAAGACAGGGCCGAGCGTGACTCAGTCGCGCTCATGCCCGCGCCCAGCTCCACCTCCTCCTCCCACCCCCACCGCCCCACCCTCCTTCTACGCATTAACACCGCGCGCGCCAACGCCACCCGGCGGCAATCGAACTCGCACTCGCACTCACAGGCCTGGGGCCGCCCCGCCTCCATCGCCCTCCCGCTCCCGAGCCCGCTCTCCCCGATCTCGCCGTCGTGGGCCGATTCTGAGAACGGCACGGGGGCGGCGGCGGCGCGGCGCAAGAAGATGGCGCGCCTGACGCGCACGCTAGGGGAGAACGTCCCGCCCGAGCTCGTCTTCCCTTCGGGCGCCCCATCCGCCTCCACCGCTAGTGCTCTCCCCCGCCCGCGCACCCCCCGCACGCCGTGTACACCGCGCAGCAGCATCAGCTCTGTCGCCACCGCCACCGCCGCCGAGGAGAAGCCCTATCCGCTGGATCTGGCAGAAGAGTCCGAGGACAGCCTCCCGTCGCCCGTACTCTTTAAATCCGCAACGGACCTCGGCGCAGGGCGCCACTCCACCTCCTCCTCTGCGTCCGAGCGGTGGCTCCCATCCAGCCTGCGGCGCGCCTCGAGCCAGCAGTACCGCAACCAGCAGGTGGTGAGGCGCATGGAGACGGGGTGGGTGGGGGAGTGGAACCGGGACGAGGAGACTGTGGTGAGGGGGTTGAGGGAACTGAAGTAAGTAATGGCTAGCAGTGTGTAAGGACGCACCACTATAATAATAATAATTCTTAATTAGCGTACCCAAGGCCCTAGGCACATAATTAATCATAGTCATTGTATTTTTTTTACTTACTTACCAGAGACCAAGGGTCTTAATTGTATGTACAACATTTTGCAGGCAGATGTTCCAACGATGTGAGGGGATAGTGCGGGGAAACTGTAAAATGCGATGCTGTTTTCGATTAATACTTTGAAGGAGAATGAAGCGCACCAAAGTACAAGAGATGTCGCGATTTTCCCCGGTACCTATGAGATCCGGCTGGGCTGCACCGACAAAGTATCTGCGCGCGAGATCGTGACGAATTGGACGATCAAGGGCAATACGTTACGCGGTTAGCACACCGTCGAGGAAAGCTGGCGTATTTGCAGGAATACTGGGACGTTGGCGTTAATATGAGTGAGTGTTAATGTCATGGCGGTCTGCTGGAGCGCGGGGCCGGTGGAGTCCAGACAGCTCGATCTAAGTCGAGGAACAACTTGAACGGCGCGCCAGTTATGTGGATACCTCAGCGTCGGGGTGGGGAGAGTGTGCCTCAGGACGATCAGGCGATTGTGGCAAAGAAGACGTCCCGACCAAGAAGATCGGAGATTAGGGCGCTCTGGTGTATCGAAGACGAAGGATATAACAGGTTTCGAGTCAGAATTCGAAGTGCGCGACGGTGGCGAAAAGAAATTGACACGGCGCCTATTGCACGTCTAGCGTGAAATTCGAATGCCTGAAGCAGGACGCGTTGACTGGTACAGAAAGGTGAGCTGGACAGCAAGTGTTGAGCGCTGACTCCACATCGATTGCTCATGACCGCCGCCGCGGTACATGGTCGTATCGTAGTGCAAGCAGGGTGATGGGATCACCAGCGCCTGCAATATTTGATGCCATCAGATTGAACCAAGTATTCTGGAAGCGTTTGTAAGAGCGTACGCTGAGCGGATTCTCCTCAGACCTTTCATTCGTTCTTCAATTATCATTTTTCTTCATTTTTGCTTGGGGGCGAAAAGCAAGTGAAAATGGACTTGAACACTGCTGGCACCAGCTAGCACCTTGGCCCATGATAAGCAGACGCTACGATAATTCAAATTGAACGCCGATTCTCATTTCTCGCCCGGGATAATATCAGGAATCCAATTGGCCGTCTGGTTGCGGTTCCTTCCTCCGAAGAATCGAAACTTGTTCGGAACGTCCGAGAAGTCGTTTCCTCGCAACTGTGGGTTGACTTGGGTGCACATTGACACATTTCACCGTCCTCTAACCGTTTACAGCTATGCGTGTAAGCCTTATCCATTTTTAGGACCAATTCTCGGAATCACATCTCCTGCCTGACAGATTTGATGTCCTTCCGCGGGCGTTGCAAAATCTATCGACAGCCGTGGACAAACCCGGCTGAGTAAAATTACTTCGGGCGCGCAGCAGAGAGTCACTCGCTAATACGAAAATCCAAGCCCTTGCCCATTATGCCCCGAGCCCCTTGTTTCGTCCACCTTCACCGTCGACTCATCGAAAGCCCACCGCATCAGATGGGCCATCCTGTAACTAGCGAACGAGCTCAGTGGTTACAGCGTCTGTCTTGGAGAAACTAGAGCCATCCCGGATCCAACCAACCATCAACATCCTATTTTCTGATCAAGAATCCCCGGTGCTGGAATAGCGGGGCGGTAAAAAGCCATGACCATGTCTCCGGATTCCCTACCTCACCTCCTCTTGCCTTCATGCCCAGTTCTCTATCCTATCCTATCCCCTTGAACAGGAGTAGTACTGATTTGATTTCAACGGAAGACTCAACAAACAGTCTACCCGACTCTGCGACCACGTTGCGACGGATGTCGCCCCGAGGTACGAGCCCGCATGCACCCGGGGGCCTTATTTACACCACCCCTTAGCGCCTCAGAAACCCCGGTTGAAGTCGTCGGCAACTTTGGGTCTGCTTTCGCTGGTTCTCCACTTGGTGCTGGTCGCTCTCCATCTGACACTCGTCGGCATATGGGCCGCCAGTGTAGAGCACCGCGTTGTCTTCTCTCTGGATGATCAGAAGACTGTCTCCTTTTTCCTCACAACCATCGCACAGACATTTGGAACGGTATGCCTCTTCATTTTGAATTTAGAGGCGACGGTTCTGAAGGAGGACGCAGATTTAGTCGGCCCTCCTCGTTTTTATCACCCAAACTTTATGGATGCGCCGCAGCCTCCAGGTGGATCAGACCTTAACGGCCATCCACGATCATGCAGCGGCCTGGACCGGCATTGGGTCAGCGGTGGCTCATATATGGCACCAGAAGACCGTCGCTGCCTCCCTCGCCGGGACTTTAGCTGTCTTTCTGTATCTCGGGAACATCTTGGTTCTTCACATTTCGACCCCGGCATTATTCTCTCTTCAAGCATTTAATCTCCCTCGACCTCTACAAGTGAACACAAATGGCCTCCCAAGCTATAACATCAGTAGAGGTGATTTGGGGCTTGCATCATTGTGAGTATGGTTCGATCAAAAACTGTTGACTTTGCTAATTTCCCCAACAGCTCGAACTTGGCAGAGTATGTGTCGGGCTCACCCTATTACTTGCCGTCCGTCCTAGGAAGCACAGGAAACCTTGGACTGAACCGAAGTACATTGTATGATGTCCTCGACCTTAATTCCGGCTCCGGGAACGTTACCGTCCAGGCCACTGGCTTCAATATCACTTGCCGCTATTTGAAGCCCTCTCCCGACTTCATGTACTATAGCGGGTCTTACGCGGGTTGGATTGCAAGTGTTTTTTACTCGTCAGCTCATTTACTCGCCTCTGCATCATATTTTCAAGTTGATTGTCATACAGAACCTGGGGTAATTAGCAGACTTTACGGCGGAAACACCAACAACAACATCACCTTCTACAGCACCACTCCGGTCATCGACTCTCAAAATGACCACCCACCGGAAGTCAATCTCAGCCCCCCCATGAATGCTACCACTCCTCCTGTTTCCTCCATCCAATTCTTTCAATGCTGGCAATCACTGGTCAATCAAACAGCGGTTGTCGATGCACAGTCACGGCTGTTGCTCTCTGTGGAGCCCGAAGTCTACAAGAAAACCTCGATGTGGTTGCCGTCAAATGCTTCTGGGGTGCAACTTGATACTACAACCACTGGGAATTCTTTCATCGACATGGTGCGTGTTTCATTTTCAACCTACCTTCATATTGATTTTTTTCTGGCAGTGGGAAGAATGGTTTTATTGGGCCCCTCAGTCTATCTTTCCTCTCGATACTAGCATTGACAACGATTTCGTTTTCGTCTCTGTGGCGGAAATGTAATAAACCGTGTACTCTCCTTAGGCTCGCTGACCCTACATTGACGCAGGTACATCATCCAGAAACTGAACTTGCATCCGGCAAACATCAGTGACGCTCCAATCACCGTGATGCTTCATGACCTCGAAAACACCCTGGCGGAGATTGTTGCTGGCATGTTTTGGACCCGTAAGCCCCAAATCTGTGGGCGGAAACCACTATTCACCTTGGCAAAGTTGGGAATATTCAACCCACATCCGGGCCTGTTATGACCAATATCTCGACGCCAACACAGATTGGAGATAGGATCACTCCTCTACCTTCCTTCGAGGCAATGCTGTTGCCACCGAAATCCAAACCCAAGCGCGATTGGATGTATGTACTTTAGATTCAGAGTCTTCCTCGGATTTAAACCCTAAGTATAATCGCGGTACTATTCCACACTGAACTTCTAATATACTACTAATGATTTCTAGATCGCGACTGGGCTTACCGCGTCCGTCATACTCGCGTTTCTCACACTCCCATCGGTCATCCTGAACAAGACAGCGAGCCAAAAGGAAATCCCGATTGAGGGCACAGGGATGCTGCACGCCATCTGGCTGTACCGAAACGACCGCGAGCTTGAGGCGGACCTTGAACAAGTTGAACATCCGACGGACGAGAATTTGCGTCAGGCGGGAATGGTGAAGGTCAGATGGACGGAAGTAGGGAAGAGGGAGAAATACGAGTCATTTTAAGTTGCTTCTCTTTGCGGACTCGAACAATACTCACGAGAGACATGAGCTATTTGTAAATGTTCACCGATCCCCGCGACACACATAGGGTACATATCGCAGGTAGAGATGTCCTGCACCTTTGGCCTGCTTTTCGGGTTCAACGACCTGTTTATTCTGAACTGACCAGCGCGTGCCGAGTTTGAATATTATGGTTCCCTGGCGGTTTCTGGATGTTTTATTCTAAAACCCCACATACGGAATCTTGGTACTATCACTTCTGGTATACGGCGGCGGAGGCTGGTTGTCTTGACCCGCATTCTTGCACAACTGCAGTTGGACCTCAAGCCACGCCTAAAATAAACTCAGTCGCACGTCTTCAAAGTACACACAAAGAAACCCAGCCGCACCTCAGCCGTCCTTCTTATGCCCTCATTATGCGACACAATGGGTGCGTATCCCAGCACTTCCCGCGCGCGGGAAATATCGTACGTCCGCGTCGTGAACACCATGCACATTTTGCGGTAGTTCTCCTCGTCAGGACGCCGGTGAAGTTTGTCTGACAGGTCCTTCTTCCACTCGGACCTCAGCGCTTTACTGGCGGAGAAGCTGGTCATCTTGGGGGCGGCGCATTGATTCACAGCGCCCCACAGCGCACCATGGAAACTCCAGAACGGGCGCGCATCGTCGTCGGAGACGAAGAAAGTATGTCCGGCCGTGGCCTGGTGATTGGGGTGAATGGGGTCCAGGCGCGCGGCCGCGAGAAGAACCGCATGAGCGACGTTGTCGACGAAAGTGCGGTCTACGATCGCTTTATCGTTATCAAAGGACACCGAGGTGAAGCCCGGTGTTGTCTGCGCGGTTCTGAGAAGGATGTAGTCCAGATGTGTTCCCCTGCGGCCTTGACTCAGTAACGAATTCATTGAAGACTGGACGACAAATAGAAACTCACCCAAAGACAGAGGCGGGACGGATGACTGCCGTCGTGAGCGAATTTACTCCGTTGGCCGCGAGCACCAGGCGCTCGCCTTCGAGGCGGGGCCCCATCACCGCCAGCCAGGGTTTGGCCGGATACTTAGCGTCTTCCTCCCTCAGGTGCTGGAGCTCCTTTCCATTGAAGAACGCATCCGCGTATCCTACATACACCAATTTCTTGACACCAGTATCGTGGGCAACCGAGATTAGATTCTGTGTTCCCTCCATGGACACGCGCCTGTGTTCCTCATTGACCTTCTTTATCGCCAGCTTGTAGTCTGCCTGCGAGGGCGGGGAATCTGGGTGACATACTCTCGCTTGCTCGGGGACTGTGAGTGTTCCTGTGTGTATGATGCACGTTGCCTGGCACTGAAGGGCGAGGAAGATGATTACAAAAAAGGGATGCAGGCGGAGTCAATCGTACCGATCTAATCGCATCTGCGACTGCCTTTGGCGCAAATAGGTCCTCCACATAAACGTGAACGTGGTCCCCGAACTGGGCAGCCACTCTGGGATGCAGTGGGTAGGCCTCGAATATGGAGACTCTAGCACCACTTTGTTGCAACAGGAGTCGGACGATGGCGGCTCCGGTCGTTGTACCTCCACCGACGACGAGGTAGGACTCTTGGGTGAGTTGAGACATGGACGTAAGTTGAACGTTGAACGTTGAATGATTGGTTAAAAGGGCGCGTCATTGGAAACGAAGGTGGAGCGATCAAGGAGCGATTGATTGTCGTCTGACAGCGTGGGTTCTGCAAGGATCATGAGGACTTGAAAGCTTGAACGTTGAGAGAAATTGAGAGGTTGAATTGGTTCCTTTGACTGCGAGCCATTATTCGATATCTCTGTTATTTTTGAACCCAAGTCACCTTCAAGTTCTCGAAGTCTTGCACAGACTCAGTGGTGTACTGTAGTATTACGACCACTAGTTCAGGTGACGGGTGACGGGGACCTATGAACTGAACTAATTGAACTTGGTGACGGTGACAATGAGTTTTCCTGGCCCAAATAGGGGTAGAAAAACGCCAGTGCTGAGTGGATTGGTAGATCTCCCATCACGAATCTTGACCCGTTTGGGCTTATCTCCGCAATTCGGCTCCCAGAACGCGAGCAGGCGCGAGCTGTGCAGAGGGACCCTGGGGACCTCTGAGCATACACCATATCGCTCCTTATACACCTATGTTGTTTGGAAAGTATGGGGGTACCACTCTGAACTGAGAAAACATGCCGGAAACGTCAGAAACAAAGTTTTAGGCAACTTTTTGAACAAGCTACTCCTGAATTCAAGAGTATACCTTGTGGTTCACGGAGAACAACGTCGTAGTCGCACCACTAGGGCTAATAATCGATGACAACAAGCGGCCGGTCCTTTCGGAGGCCCAATCTTGCTAGAAAGGATTCTCACGGTTGAATCAGCCCTTGGTCAGTCTGCATAAATTGACACCATACTCCAAAGTCCTCCTCGAGCCTGGAATGTACCTTTAATTTGACTCAATACACAGTCGCCTGGCCCGAGTCGCATAACATGCACCTACTGTGCATGCAACTTTTGCGCATCCATCAAGTTCCGCTCAAAGTCAGGCGGAATTTGACGGCCCTCCTCAAGTCGATATTACCCAGGCCGCTGCTGCGTGTGCCTGCACACATATGAGGCCGGATTTCTCTTTAGGCTCCCTTGTTGCGTGTTGAGTCGGAACTCAAGCTGTTTGTTGGGGATGGCTGGAATCCACCGTTTCAATGTATTAATAAGCACGAACTGACTGACTTTCGGTCTTCAGCTTAATTGCTCAACCTCCACTTGTTTGCTCCCACATTGAGTCTATGGGACTTATCCAGTGAGCTTCTTTCTACCTTCCTCTAAAGCACACTTCAGAGTCAATTCATTCAGCACGCCATTGTTAACATAGACTCGCTGGTTACCTTGCATGGGTGTGCCGGAAGTTATGCTCCACGGATTGGGATATGTGCTTCAACTACCCTCATCGGTCTCAACCTCGGCCATCTGGGGGACGATTGACCCTCAATTCTTCGCTGCATCGGTTTGTCCTAAGGTCAGCCCCTTCATCATCTGTCGCGCCAAAATTGCTGCGTGGTCCCTGTGTATCATCGTCATTGTTTCTGAACTTAACTGAGATACAATAGAATTTGCTTTGACTCCGCTCATACGCGAACCCGACGGCGTCACCGTCACCAACCCATTGAAGGCGATGGTGCGTGGATTCGAAAATCGGATGCTGGGTCGAAAAGTTTTACCCTCCATGGACTCCCTCCCCTCCCCCCATCCAGAATTTTAATCCCGACGTCCCCTCCTTCATCCTCTAGTCATTATACGTCGCAAATAGTTGCTTCTTGTCCAGTTGCCCCGTACATTCGACTCCAAATTCACCTTCAATCAAGGAGAGACTTGCCTCCCACTCGGAATGGTGAGTAGACATTGCAGTCTCGAACGTGTCTCACGATTCTCAGGCTCATCCAGGATCTCCTTGCCTTGCAACCTGCCTCATGGCTCATAAACTCGGCGTGGTGGGGCCTCCGGGATCGTTTTCTGGGAGGTCACAGTTATATGGCATCAATTAGGTTCAACCATTCCAAACTTGACGATAAACATATTGTGAGTTAAATGCATGAGAACTATGTTTATTTTCAACATTGTAGCAAAGAATTAAGTACCATTTTAAACGCGCACTTGCGGTACCGAAAACGCGTGGAAGTCGACTGAACGCATCTACAATTTGAATGCAGGTTTGGAATTTTTGAGGTTTCGGCCCCCACCTTCAGAACTTAGAGTTCACAGCAGAGTTAACATCCCGCGAGAATTTTGTGAATTTTGCGGTCATAGTTCTCGGCGGGCATGGTGTCCGAGGTCCTAATGCTCTCTGCTGTCTGGATGTCGCTCACCTTGTCTTATCATCCGCATTAGGCGGCCCCGGGATTGGCGGAGTTCCTCGAAAAACGCAAAATTTCGCTCCGGCATTCGCCGGATTACCCTTTATGGCAATTATTGGCTGATTGCCGAGGCGTGAACTCCTATTCCAGTGAACTTTTGTGGTGACGGGTGACACCCCGTGAACTAGTGGTCGTAATACTACAGTACGCTCAATTTCTACGGCATCTACTGTGTACAGTCTTGGCCTGATTTATATTCGGAGAAGGGCGGGGCGAAAGTGGATCGTTTTAATCTGCGCCAACGTTCATGAATAGGCAAGATACATTTGGACAGGCTGGTCGTCGATGGAGGTTCCTAGCAAGTTTTCCGGTAAAGGGCGCGAAAGCGAACCTCTGGGAAATGGTGCGTCGGAAGGGGGACGTGGGTCGGCGAAAAATGTTGCAGATAACGAGGGCGGTCGCTAGGAAGGCGGTCAATTGAAGTTCCGAAGATGAAAGTCTCAGTCAGAGCTCATTGCCGATCGGTTCCGATATTCAGTGATCTCAACGAGTGATGGCGTCAATTCAACTTGAACTCAATCTACTTCGTAGGCCAAACGGCCTTTCATCGTCTGTTATCTACTGAAAACTGACCAGTCACGAAGCAGAAAAGGTGACTTGAACTTCATGTGATAGATTGCCGACTGGAACGAGCAATTTGCAAACTTTTTTGGTATCTTTCTTTTGTAGTACCGCGGCGAGTTGTGCCCAGGAACGCCGTTCGTCGTTCAATCAATGCATCCGCTCTGTGGAATGTACAAAGCCTTTCCCATCGAGGTAGTGGTTGATATGCGTGATCCACGTAGCGAAGACTTCCACGGGTAGTTGGTGAGTGGAGAGCAAGGGCGAATGCTTCTGAGCGTTCAACAATATTGAATAGTGCCGCAGTGAGCCCGTGTAACGCTCGTGGAGGAGGGAATTGTGTGCGTCCTGTCCGAAGTTGCAGGCCGAGGGAGGCGCGGGGTCGTGTGCGGGCTGAACCGGATCGTCGAAAAGAGAGCGATTCACGCGTTTCAACGTTCATGTGGACACCATTGCAGTTCAATGTAGAATATGAGTTCATGGATTCGTTTATTTCGTAGACAACCACATACATATTACATAGGCAGCGGTAGTTACATAAATCAAAGCACGATGGTATAGAGGAGATACGAGGGTATACTTACTTCTTTCTGGCGGGGGAAATACGTCTAGGTCGTTCATTCAGGCTCGCGCCCACTTCGGCCTTTTGGATGCATATGCCGGTGGATCCAGGTACGCCTCGCACGATTGCAGGTGATTCCCGTAGTCGTGCTTGGTGTGGCAGAGCTCATCGCAGAACTTGCATTTGAGCCAGGTCGACCGCATGTGGCACTGGACAATATGTCCCGCCATCTTGTCCTTCTCGATCTCCGCCGTGCACAACTCCTCGCCAGTTTTCAGATTCGGCGAGGCCCATACACAGGGAATCTTCGGGAACGCTTCCCGCGGGCCGCCTCTCTTCGCTGGCTTGTGGTCGGCTCGTTCCTTTTTTGTGGGGAACCCATATGCCTGACGATGTGCGTCGCGGAGGTGGGTTTGGACTTGGGGCTCCATTCCTTGTGTGGTGTGAGGCCTATGGTTTGGACACGGCGTGTTGGGGTGCGCATTCGTGGGGCAGTTGCATCGTTCGCGCACCATGCAGTCGAAGACCTGGTCTTCGTGCATAGGCTGCGCATCCTTCACGAGTTCGGCGATAGAGAGCTGGCCAGGCGGAGGCTCACGTCTGAATTTACGGTCAGCGTTCGCTCTAGAGAGGACGAAGAAAACATACGTGATTGCGGCCTCTGCCTTTCTCTTCGTTCCCCGTTTCGGGCGTACACCGGCCCTTGGGAGCGTAGGTGGCAAGAATGCAATCTCAGACGCTTGGGTCATATCAACATGCGGAATCAGAGGCGCAGCATCCGGCCGCTGAGGTCCAACATCGGTAGTATGAGTAGGAAGAACAGACGCGTTGTTTCGGCCACTAGAGTATATTAGAAGACACTTCAACGCGAGGAAGAAAGCGGTACCTTCCGTACAGAGCGCCAGCGGACCTGCGCCGAAAGAAAAGAACGATCAGGTTCACTCCGAAATGAGTAAATGGAACGCGACATACCGTCCGGCGGGACTCGACGCGGCATTCGAACCCACTTGGAGGACCTGACGTGGAAGGGCGCTGTGTGGAGAGATCCGAGTCAGACGTCGAGAACAATAAGATAAAGACAATGTAACCTTTGCGGACGCGGTGTTGTGACCGAATTTGGATGCGCGCTATCGGATCAAGATGTGAGATGGTGCGTATATAATGCGAAGGGGACGAACCCATAAAGCTCCCCGGTCGCCTGGGCCGGGGTGGGGGAGTAGGCAGGCAACTGCGCCGGATAAGAGTTGAGCGAGGGTTGTGGCATAACCGGCGTTTGTGGCATGACCGGTGTCGCGGCTGGAAGGCGACCATTGAGCGCGCCATCGAGAGCGGCGTCGGTGGGGTGTAGGTGTCCCGTCGTTGGGGCATAGTCGCGTGGAAGACCCGGCGCCATCGAGGGGCCGTATGGATTCTGCGTCGGCCCAGGCTGCGCGAGCGGGAAGTCCCCATGGCCAGCCACCAGCATCGGGTGGCGCGCCTGCGGCTGATGATACTCAGGAAGACGCGGCGCCACCGACCGGAGTGCGGGCATCGTGCGGGACTGATGAAACTGGGGACGGTGCTGGGATAGCCCTGGTCGGAAATGCGGCGAGTGAGGCCCAGACGGTGCGTGCCCCTCGAGGGGATAAGGAGCAAGGCCACGAAGGATATTGCCACCAACGGGTGTCCCAAGCTGGTGGTGGGAGGCGGTGGCAAGGGGGTAGGGTGGCATCGTGGGCATGCCCACCGGCGTAAAACTCTGGTGGAACGGCACTGACGGTGGTGCAGCACGTACTGTGTCGAAAGACGGGGAAGGACGAGGCAGAGGCTGGATGCGGCCTGAATCCCAAGCGGGATGAAAGATTGCAGCGATGTCGCTTTGAAATGTTGCACGGTCGAATAAATGGAGCCCCTCCGCTTGGGCGGTGGAGATCGGGGGCTGGTCGTCTGGAATGTCAAGGTGCTCCTGGACCGCTAGCTCGTCGCTCGCCTGCGTATCGTTCCTCCCAGACGACAACGACTCTCCATCTGCCCCCGACTCTGAATCCGAATCCATCGAGCCAAAAAGCTGCTCTTCCTCCTCTGGGGACATTTCTCTACTGTGGGAACGGTGGAACCTCGTTCTGTGGTATAGCGTGGATTTTACGCGAGTGGTCAGCGGTGGATGGCAGAGGTAAGTTCGCAAGCAACTTTGATCTGGCGAAACGTGACCGTTCCGTACTTTTGAGGCCGCATCAACCGACACAAAGGAAGTGATTGAGCATTGTGCGTTACCGAATTGAGCTGAGAAATTCCGACAGTGCAAGCATTATCCAGGCTGGGGTGTTCGTTGTGAGACTGAGTATGAGGTTATCCGAGTATTCCACACATTTTGCAGGCAATTCGTCACTCGTTCGTTCATTTTTCCAAGTCCATAGAGCCTGAGACTGTCCGCAAAGTTCTCGAGTTAGTATTTGAAGGGGTGGGAGGCCGAAAAAAGGGAAATATCCGTCCAGTGCTTGATATGAAGATATTTCCGACATTTTGAGTTTACGCTTGCAGTGTCGAATACCAATTCACCTGCGGCGGGCCCCATAAGCAGAGGTCGAGGATTTGAGATGCTGACAAGTAGCGGAGCTACTTGATGTTCCGTAATTACTTGTGCAGTTATTAGTCGCATTTTGCCAGGCGACGGAGGGTTTCAATAAATGCCGGGGTATTGAGTACATACCAGGAAATTTTGCTGATATTCACGGCTTGCACGTAAATGGACCCAGACCTGAGTTGAGGCGCCAAAATGAAGTCGATATCTCCAAGAAATTCTGCCAGGTATTCAGGCGCTCGGTTTGCCTCCTGCTGTAAAAGACAAATCCATGATCTGCCGCACCGCACAGAGGCTGAATTTGAGGCCAGGGAGAAATCCACTGTAATTTGAAGTCTTTTTCTTTTCAGGGACTGAAGATCTTCATACTTTTCACGATGCAAAGTGTCTTTGCGAGGATTTGTAACTTGCAAGGTAAGATCGGATTGAAAGCGACGATGCGAGCCAGTGGGAGATGAGCCAGAAGACTCCGCGATCATTTCCAGTCGAACCTATGCCGGATTAAACATTTTGAGAGTGCTCTAGATGCGACACTCGGGCACAAGAAAACGAGCGAAATTCCTGACGATTCTCTGGTTTCCTGTTTGAGGGTGGGGTTAGGCCCTTCCCGAGCATGGGACTCCTTCCAGGCGACTTTCGAATGCAGAAGTTAGTGGTGAAAGGAAAGCACGCATTCGACACGTGGCGACTCCCATCAATCACGTGGGCTTTGAGGGCCATTGCTGGCGCATGGCAGTACGAGTCTGGCCTCCGGCCTTTGTGGTTTAATATTACCACTGAGAGGAAGAAGAAAGTGCTTTGCGCTCAAGGATTTTTGAACTGAAAGCCCAGTGACGGCTGGCCTTATAATTAACTGCCCAGTTGAACTAAAAAATTGACAGGCAGAATCGAAGTCATTCCTATTGCAAGCTTTCGACCTCTGGACACGCTCTTGAGAAGTGCTTAACTGCATGCACAGCACCCATCGGTATTGAAGGTGCTAAACTTGTGAAATTTGTGGGGCTAAGTGCAAGCTAAGTGGAATGTGATGTTGCATCAGAATTTCCGTGTTGGTGCAGATATGAAATTCTTCATTGTAGGATTAATAGAGATTACTTTGAGCCTTTACTTCAGAACCCTCTGGGAGGCCCTGGACGACACAGGAATTAAGTTTTTGTGGCCATCAAAATCAGCGGCATCACCCATTTCGTGCATCTCACGCATCGAAGGACTTGGGAAGGATAAATTTCGCTGTTATTCACTCCTATACACTGTATACTACTTGGAAAAAATACTGGGATAGTATTGGAACACAATCTTCGATGGGTAGACTGTATTTTGTACCGGAGTCGGCCGAACGGGAACAACAGAGTAAGTAATGCATTCTGCGGGTGTATTGGGACACTAGGTAAATTAAGGAACATATGGAACATGTACCTATCTGAAAGGATGTCATCCAAGTCCTCAATCGGCGTGTGGAGAGCGGCGGCGGCAAAATACGGGGGAACACGTGATCGCGGTAAAGAGCGATAATATGGCTATCCTGGGTGTTTCAGGGTGCGGAGAAGGGTTAAAAGAAAGCAAACGCCTACGGCTGATCGATGGGTAGCGATATCGCGAAGGCCGCGCGCTGGGAGGCCTGAACGCCGGGCCGGGAGGCAGGGTATCGGGTGGGAAGGCGGTGGGGGATGAGCGGTGGTCGACGGGGCGGGATTGAGGCGTAAGGCATGTGGGAAGCGGTATAATAAAGAGGTATGGGGGATCGCAAACGGGGAGAGGAGGCGGGACAGCGAGCACGAAGCAAAGGGGGCCGGAGGGCCAAATAGATTCGACCTACTGGAGCCTGCAGGGTTCAGGCTGCACGACGAAATATGAGATTGTGGATATGGGAAGATGGGCGACACGTACTTTTGCCATGGTATTCAATACCCGCAGCAGAATATCGGTTTCTGGCGTGGCCCCAGCCGCGTCAGAGGTAAGAAGTGAAAGGGCGGGTCGGGGAGAGCGGTGATGCCTAGTCCGACGCAGTGTGGTCTTGGTGAAGGGGGGGGAAGGAGCCAAATGGAAGCGCTGTGCGCCACGCAAGCACGGAAGGGGGACCGCTTAAATTTGCGATCTAACCATCCAGCGTCCGTGGGCCCAAATGACAGCGGGAGACGATGGGGACCATTTATATGATGATTCTTCTGTGATATAGGGCACAGCCGAGAGCCAAACGGAGCGGGAACGGTGGAACGAGGGCGGGAAACGGGGACGACGAATGCGAGCCATAGAAGCACTCTTGAGCCCCCATTTTCGAGGTGTGAGGTAGGGACAGGCAGTAGATACCGCCAGCATAAGATTAGAGCAATCCGCCAGAAGGGAAATTTTTTAATCAATTTTGTAGCCCGCCAAGTACTTACCTGAAAGCGCAGCGCCTACGCCACGTTACCGAGGAGGATTCAGACCTAGAGAGCAAAAGAAGTATGGATGCAAGATTCAGTTACAGTCTAACGAAGCCACGAAGCCAGCAAAGCATCCAGGGGCTAGAGCCATAGCGCTGGAGGGAGAAGGCATCGCGAAGATCAAATACTAATATGTGTCAACAGATTACCCAGTTTAGGCGGAGCGGGCGCCCCTGATGCGAAACGCATCAAAAGCGCCAACGTGCGCCAACGGCGAGCACGAAATCGCGCAGAGCGGCGCTGCGCGGCAGCCGACAACCCTGCGCTGATACATCATATGTATCACAGCCTCTAACTAGAGTAGCCTCACAACTCTGCTCTAATTAGAGGCGTGGTGATGTATCAAATCGCCGTATACGCCTAAGAGCCGAGCAAGAGAAGAAATAGCCCGAATCGCGGACCATAGACACCAGCGTAATATCTGAGGGCCTGAAATCAGTATTGTGACCCAAAGAATTATGGTTGCAACATTCGCCGAGGGTGGTGCATTAATCGAGGTACGTTCTGCTACCTTTATCCCCATCGCTCAAGTGTATACAGATATCTCATGCCATCCCCTTGAGTTCACATCATCGTCGGCGGCATGAGGCACCATGTTTCAAAATTTCATGCATCGCCCTCCCCCGGGTTAATCCTCTCACTTACTTGATTCTTTATTTATACTCAACAGTAATGTTAGCTTTACCGGCCTCTTTGAGTCTCAATGCGCGGCACAAAAGTGCCGCTCCCGAAATATATCATATAGTCCAATATCTGGGATCACCGCGAGCAGAAGTAATACTTGCCTTGTGACGGATGAAGGCACGCACCTAGGTATACTATTTCTCTGCCTTTTCATTCGTATTAGTTCTGTCACTGACGAGTTTCAATTAGATCCACGCTGTCAGTTCAACTTCAACTTCCCGTGTTCAATGTTCAACTATCGCAGTGTCGCTTTAACATTTTCGGGGTACTAAGGCTTCGGTATGCTCATTCTACTCCAAATCTGTAAGACTAACCCCGCTGGAAGTATTCACCATGGATCAATCAACCTTCACGCTGCACGCCGCTCTGTATAGGTCTGCGGTGTGTGCACTCACTTTGGGATCCGTGCCCGCGTTTAAAATCCCCGGTCCGTGCCCCGTAAATCATAGAGCAGACCTATAGATACCCTGCGAGTTTCCAATCGACTTTCACGCATTGCCGCGTTGAAGCTACTCGGCGGAGTTCTTGACAAGTTTTCCGCGATTTAGGAGTCAGGATGTAGGTACGTACACTTTTCTTGATTCTTCGTTTTCTACCCTGTTACTTTCACGCCGTGCCTTTACTTCCATGTCCAGTGAACCTCACACAACGCCTCAAATACGGCCCCGGAACTGTGGACGGCAGTGGAGCTGGAATATGGTAAGACTGCGACGAGTAAGAGACGGACACATTTTTATAAGATCTTTCGCACAATTTTCGGCGAAATCTTGGGCTCGCGCGTCGATCGAGTCGCATCATGCCAGTGATGATCAACTCCCTCGCATCATAATATGTTCGCATCACGCTCGTATCCACGCTCAACCCTCTTCGTAGATCTCTAGCCCCAAGTTCCAGTTTGATCTCAGTCTTTTCCAGCCAAATCACATTCACATTCACACCGATATTCTGGAATGAGGCGAACATTTGGCAGTAGGCCAAACGACGTGGACGGGGAAGTGCTCCCATTGCCAATTGGTCGATACAACAAAAGATGGGATCAATAAGGGAGTGTTACAATCTAAGAAGCAGCCATTGGCTGAACCATCGTAAGCTGGAATGAAGTAAGCTACTATCAAATTCCCTTAACAGGAAAATTTTCCAGCACGAAGCGGCAACGTCATCGCAAAAAAAACGACCCCGATGGCTGAGAAACCGTGGGTAAATAACGAGTCTAAAATTACCATTTTTAGACTCGTAACGGCGTCGGAGTTTGATCGCGTATTTCTTCTTGCTCCTGACCATTACCACCAAAATTGGGCAGAAAGAATTACGCCCTAAATTCTTGTCGAAAGCATGAGCGCTCGGAATAACTTGCTTCGCATCCCAAGGATGCCCTGTTTGGCACGGTTTTGCCCACTGGCAGACGCCCCTTCTTTGCAATCAATTTGCAATCAAGTTCTATGTATACCACAAACTGCACCCGCGTCCTCAGTCAGCCTCCTCACGACTTCAACGAGGCATCGTGCACATTCCTCTGGCACCCAGGGCAACTTAGCAGACCGCCATAAGACCGCCACATCCATCCAGCTAACACGTTTTTCGGGCCCTGAAGACCTCTTTATGGCGGTCGTGACCCACGGATAGTACGTAACGGATGCCAGTGGTCAATCACCTCCTCAAATCTGGGTCACCGTCTTGGGCAGCTGGATGGGCGAACGGCGAACGACGACCGCTTTAACACCGATACTGATCTGAAAGAACCGGCCCTTGGCTTGATGAACTCGAACAGCTTTCATGAAATGCGAAGTATGGGTTTCTGCGACAAAATACACTGCAGGAAATCCGAAATCAATAGCGGAAGCGAGGTCATCCCCGGACATTTGTTTCAACTACCCCGCAGTTCTTTCGTGTGTGCTCCAAAGCCAAAGAACATGAACTCACTTTGTTCAATATCGCGTCCGAGTCATCGCAGCGACGAAACTCGATCCACACCTTCTCCGAGTCGGCGAGATTCAAGTATCCTGTATCCAGAAGCCTTTTTTACTGGTACTATTAGAAGGCCGACCAACGGGAAACGCTCGATGGCCGCGGAGACTGCGGAATTACGCGCATAGCTGGCGTCTATCAGGCTTGGCTCATCTTGCTAGTGAGGCGCAGGCCGGAAACTCGCCCGCATCTGCTGCGGGCGGACGCTGAAGTCCGCCAGCGAGCCAGGGAAGACTAGATATGGACACAGAAGCACGAAGCGCGAGAAGCGCCGCCGACGTCGATGGATATGGAACCCTCGGCGGATTCTCTGCCATCGACTTCGGTCTGCCTTTATCCTCTGCGGCTGGCAATACGAGACGAGGATAAGATAAGTCCGTGCCGGTGGCGTCTGAAACCACATAAAACGCAGAATTTGCGCCCTTTCTGGACACAATTTCGATGTGGCGGTCTCAGTAAGCTACGGCTCCATCGACGGCAAGATATATAATCCAGAGCGCCGAACGGCAAGTGCAGCTGTTTTTGGCCTATCGCCTGTGTCGATTGGGGCGCTTCCGGATAGTCGTTGCACATACTGCGGTAATAAATCAACAGAGAACATGGCGCAAAAAAAAAAAAAAACGACACGTGTTTTCACCAAACAATCTTGTTCTTCCTCGCAGAGCGCGACAATCGGACGGCCACAATCGAGTAGTCCTCGCTCGTGGTCGATGGCCAACCCCTTATGTCTTGGTGACTCTTGAAAATGTGGGGAAATCACAGCTTAAAACAAGGCCAAGAGAAAAGGGATCGCGAACAATTTTTTGCAAGACAGTCTTGTTCTTCCTCGCAATCGAGGAATCGTCGTACTTTATCCCTCGGTGAAGCTTGTACATAAACCTACGGAAAACTCAGCTTCTCCGATAAAAAATTGAACAAGGACGGCAATAAACAAGGCCAAGAAAAGGGATTTGTTCGCAATCGACTGGATGAGGGAGATTTTCTACTTTTGTTCTCCACATTGTGCCAACTTGCTTAATTGGTCCATCATAATCATTTGAGATCCTTCGACGCTACCTTCAAAGAGGCAATTCCGTTGTGGGCCCCAGTGAGTGTGGCTGTATATTCCAACTTGAATGATATCGTCCCGTTCAACTGCTTCAGCCACAGAAAAAAATACGACCTTCCTGACGTCGAATCTCTCATGCCCCCCGTCGATCCCTTGTATTTTTTTCCGGGGCTTGTTCGCTCAGGGATGGCTCGAT
The DNA here is from genome assembly GCA_029378385.1 of Mycena metata. Classification (NCBI taxonomy): domain Eukaryota; kingdom Fungi; phylum Basidiomycota; class Agaricomycetes; order Agaricales; family Mycenaceae; genus Mycena; species Mycena metata. The sequence continues at coordinate 283,983 of JARKIB010000031.1, read as the reverse complement.
TAATGTCAGAAGGTTGATGGTGGACCTACAATTTACGCTAACGGAACCGCTGTTGTTCTTAATCGGTCCATACCGACGATCAGTCTGTCAGTTTCAACGATTCAAACCTCCACCCACAATTATTTAATTTATTATTTCCGAGGTCAGTTGAACCTATCTGCGAATTGCTGCCGCGGAAGTAAACGCGTGATCCAAAATCAGATGAGCGGGAGCATCATTTTGATGTGAACTCTTCCTCGTCGGTCAGTTTCTCGTCCGTGTCTGCACTCAATGGACCCACATAGTCATTTCGGGGAAACGGGGGGCCATGGGAACAGACGCGCTAAAAGTACAACAACGCCGCCCGCGCTACGGTGGTGTGACTTGGCGTGACCGGCAAACAAAACCCTGACAGGCTATTTTTCGCAGAGCATAAACCAAGCTCAACCAAGGTGGGACTTCTCGCCAGAACCGCTCCCCCATTACCTTCCGCGGGCTTCCACTTCCTTTCCCTCCGTTTCCGGTGGATAGAGCTCACCCGGACGCGGCACAGCCAGCGCCTCGTGTTTCTCGTGCGGCGCCGTCATAAGGTGGGGATGTTTCTCGGTCTTTCGGAGTCTCTCCCCGTCATACCACCACCACTGCACATCCCACTTGGCGCTCGCGATCCTGGAGGCTCCCCCGCACCCCCGGGCCCTATGGCTCAAGAGACCGGCTCGCCCATATCTCCGATCGGGAGTCTCGCACCGGAGACACTTGAGGAAATTATTGCCTTCACGCCACCGGAATCACATCTCGCACTGGGTCTTGTCTCGAAGCTCCTCTACTCTCTCTGCGTGCGGTCTATCTACTCTGAAATCGCCCTCCGGTCACCAGCCGCCGTCGTAAAGTGCTGCCGCACTCTGGCGAGTAATTCTCTGGTGGCATCTATAGTCAAGAGCTTCGAAATATCGTACACGTCAGTATTCCCTTGAAAGTTTATTTCACTGCTCACATTTTCACGACGCAGACCATTCACTGGCCCAACGCTCTCCTCGTTCTACTCGCTAATCGGGAACGCGCTCCGGCAAATGACCAACGTCCACCACCTCGTCCTTCTCGTGCCTGATTCCAATTATATCTCTGTCCTCACCCGATGCTCCCTCCCAAGACTCCACCACTTCGAGTGCTGCCTCTCCCTCGACGACACCATGGTCTCCTTCCTCAACCGCCACCTCCAGATCAGGTACCTCCAGCTCGGCACGCACGAGAAGAACCCCCATCCCCACACCGGGCATCCGATCGTGACGCTCCCCAAGCTGGAGTACTTCATCGGTAATAGCTCGTGTGTGGCGCCGCTGATACAGCGCGCGTCTTTGCGCGCGGCGTTCATTACCTGGGATGCCGTGGGCGAGCCGACGGAGGAGTCTATCGCGGCCCTGGAGCGCTCGAGCACGGACACGCTGAACGTGCTCAGCTGCCGGCGACACGGGTGGAATCTGGACCTTCTGGACCGCATATCGACGCACTTGCCGCACATCTACGCGCTCAGTCTGACGAATCTGTTTGTCACGGACGTCGTCTTGACCCATGTAAGCCGCGCTCTTTCTTCTTCATCTTCTTGGTCTATCGCTAGTTCAGTTCGCTGACGGAGTACACACTGAAGGAGCCCGAGCACCTCGCAGCGATCGGACGCTACCTCGCACGATTCACCTCTCTACAGCGACTGACGATCACCTGCGTCAATGTCTGGAACCCCGATGAGCAGCCTCCACCGCAGATGGACCAGGCCTTCGAGACCATCACCGCCTGGGGTGCCGTTTGCCCCTCCCTCGTCGAATGCACGCTCCCTCGTACGTTGCCTCCCTTATGCCACCCACTATTATTTTCTTCCTTGCTTCACGACGAACTCATCCACCATCCAGAATCCAACGCCGTCAAATGGATCCGCGTCTGCGACAACCTCTGGCTCCCCGACCCCGCCCAGGCGGGCAACACGCGCTGGATCTGGGGCATGCTCCGCGCGCACAAGTACCCGGGGTGGGACCGCGTCGTCGACGCCCTCCGCGCGCGCGTCCCACTAAAGGACTTCCACCAGCGGCTGGTAAGGCTGCGCAGCAAGGCGCTGCTGCACGAGTACGAGACGGACGACGAGGACGCGGAGGGGGTGGCGGGGATTCGGTTGGGCGGGGCGGGGTGGCGGGTGGACGAGGATGATGAGTGATGGATGCGTAGCAGGGTGGCATGGGGAAGGAAGTTTTTATTGCTTATACGGTTATTTTGAGGAGGAGGATCGCAACATACATACCCCACTGTTTATCATACCTTGGTGCCACGGTGCTCTCTAACGACGTTCTTGTATAACCCCGGAGTGCGAGTGGCCAGTTTTATATTGAAAGATAGTACTAGTAATCGTCGAGGTAAAGATACTGGGTCTAAAGATACTGGGTCGGCGTTCCCGGTGAGACTTGTCCTTGGTATGTATTGAAAGATGGTACTAGTCGTCGAGGTGGAGGATCTGCCTCGGCGTCCCCGAGTGAGATTTCGTTTGGCCTCCCAGCACCTCCATGCCACCCCACTCCAAGACTCTGAACAGCGCGGCATCCCCTGCTCGCTCGACGTCCACATCAACGACACTCCGCCACCGCTGCGCGTCGTCCGCCGTAGGCTTCGCGTCTTGCCACCCACCCAGCGCCTCGACCGGGACGCCCTTGAAGAGCATGAAGACGCGCGTCACGACGTCGGGGCTAGGCGTGATATCCAGGACTGCGGCCGTTTCGTACGCGGCCTGGGGCACGAAGCGGAGGGCGATGTGCTTGTGCTTGAGGAAGGCGGGGAGCCAGTAGCTATCGAAAAAATATAACACATTTAGTTGATGGATAAAGGTTTTTTGGAGCACAAGGGACGGACGTGATGAAGGAGGTGCGAGCCTCGGTGTGGAGACCCAGCGCGAGGAGCATTTTGTCGAGATACGGGGTAAGGTCGGCGACTGCGATGAGCACCGAGTCTGCTGGGGACAGGTCGCAGGTCAAAGGCGAGAACCGCTCCACTAGGTCCGAGGATGCGATGGTGGGAGACGCCGGCGGCGACATCGGCATCCCCAGGTTAGTACTGCGAAGTGAAGATAAGACGACGATAGAAAGAATAAAAATGGCTTTTTAGCTTACTGAGCCTCCCAGAAAAGATACGCGACGTCGAGACCGGTGTTGAGTTCCGTGAGGGTGCCGTCCGGGTGGGTACGCACATTCCATTGGATCCGTTCCCCTGCGTTTGAAAGTAGGGCTTTGGCGGGAACGACGGGGTAGATGGCGGAGAAGCTCCATTCACGGGTGAGGGTGAGGGAGACGGTGACTTCCTTCTCGACGGGCGAAAAGAGATAGATAACGGGCTTTCCGCCAACTTGCCGCTCATACACGAAGAAATCATCGCCGTCCTCGACACCCAGGCTCGCCGGCGTGTCATCATCGCTAACCCGGCACCCCTTAGCAAGATATTCAATTGCGAAGGGAGGACTGTCGTAGCTGTGTTCCGCTCGGCAGCCATCGGAGTCGTCAGGAAAGTGCGGTCGTAGTAACTCGCGAACCCTCCCGAATTTGGTCTGAGGTTTCATGCGTACGACCAGATTGCCGGAAGGAGTCTCGAATGTGAGATGAAGGAATTTTCCTTTATCTAAAGGCGGTCAACAGATCGAAGAACACCAGCAGGATAACGATCCTAACCTCCCGAACGTCCTTGCTCTAATTTAGGCGCCTCCAAAGACTGTTCACGTTGTTTTATTTGAGCAATCAAGCTCAGCGCAGTTAACGGTCGGTTCCCCAGGCTTGTTGTATCCTTCGTGGACTTTTGTTTTTCGGTGACCGTAATCAAGGACAGCCAGTCGACCACGGTCTCCCAGGACTCCGGTGTGATTTCACTGAGTTGTTCGCGACAAACCTCGAGCTCGTCAGTTTGAAAAACAAGGTCTTCTCTCCTCATAGCTGGGAAATGCCTGTGAGCGATGTCCGCAGCAGCCTGACGACACAATATTAAGCCCAGCAACGCCAGATTCCGATAGCGACTCACCTTGTACGTCTTCGGGCGGGGGATGATAACACGCTTCGTTCCGTCGGTCAGAACGAGCAGGTTTTTCTCGATGGAGCGCGCTGAGGCCTTCGCTTTGGGCATTTTGCAAATTCGGTGTGGTGGTAGGAGACGAGCGCGTTCGGTCACGGTCACGTGAAGGTCACGCCAAAAACACATGCCAGTTGAGCCGGAAACGCGACAGCAGCACCAAAGAACGCGTACGCGGACTCCGAGGGCGTTAACTTCGTGTTCCGCATTTGTGACGCCACGCCAGCTGCGTTTTTACTGGGTCGATGAAAAAATTCCCGCACTCAGTTGATTTATCTAGGGTGGTGGGTGAATGTTTGAGTCGTTGGATCTGACAAGCCGATTGTCGGCATGGACCGTCGACTAGGAACAATAACGGCTTATGTAGCGTGAATTGTGGGTCCATCATCAACCTTCTCACATTAAGTGAGTCGTGCCTGAGGGACCTGCGGTCACGATATCATTGAAGTCGAAATATACAACCACGCCCACTGGGGCCCACAACGGAATTACCAAGGAATTACCTGTTCGAAGTTAGAATCGAAGGATCTCGGGTGGTGATGATGGACCTGGAATAATGCCGAGAGAAAGGCCTTATCGTGATTCGCAACCTTCCTTTTCCTTGCCCTGTGTTTTTTCTACCATCTTCGTTGAATTTCCTTGGCAGAACAAGACTACCTGGTAAAGAACGAAAGTCCTTGTGTTTTTGTGCAATGTCGGCTGTTGATTTATTATGTGCGACGAGTATCCAAAAGTGCCCCAATCTGCACAGACTATAGGCTAAAAGCTGTTGCAGTCTGTCGGAGCTTGGATTATATGTCTTGCCGTGGATGAAGTCGTAGCTTACTGCGGCCGCCACAGCAGAATCGTCGAGATAGGGGCGAACGAAGTCGATTGGATAGAATCCGCCCACATCAGGAAAAACCAAAACTGCCCCATAGACCCACATAGACCCACATAGACGCCATAGACGTCATAGACAATGGGCGTCTATGATAGCAAGGTGGGATGGGGGGGGGTCAACTCCATAGACACCCATAGACACCCAGAAACCCCTGTTTTCTATGAAACTGGCCTGCTTTCTATGAGATTTTGTCAACTTTTTTTGGTTCACAGTGGCTTAAAACACAGACAAAAATGACAGTAAAAACACATATCATATTGCATGTAATGCAGAGATACAAGGTTTCTGTCACCACCGCTCAGCCTTTGCTTACTGTGCTTACTTACTTACTGTTCAAGGTGTTTTCCATGTGAATGTGAAGTGAACTTAGTGACTTTTCGCTAAGGGACATTATATCACGACGTAGTCAAGGTATCTAATGTAATTAAAGTTCTAATTAAAGTAAAGTGCTTTTCAACGGGATCGAACTCGCGACCTGGCGGGTTCGGACAAAATACGGAATGAGGTGCACTACCAACTGAGCTAAAGAACCATATAGAGGGGTGGACACTATTCTGATAGGCGTGAAGTTCTTATTCTCCAGGTCAGTTTACTTCTCAAGTTCTTGCCTGTCCCATCCACATCTCCTCTGCTGAAAGCATCTGGGCATGAATACTTCTCTAGCAAGAAACTCAGCAAATTTCTCACAAAGGCATATATTTGCAGATGTGAAAATAGACCCCAAACCAAAAGCTCAAAAAGAGCTATAAGAGTTGTTTAGCACAAGTTTTCCTTCAACAGCCTAAGTGAAGCACAAAATGTGGAATCATTTCCTGGATGTGACAGTTTTGAAGACCAGAATTCAGAACAAGGACTTTCCAAAAAAGGTGGTTGACACATAGACATTCATAGACCATCAGAGACCTTCATAAAAGGCTGTGTTTTATCATAGCATTTTAGTTTTCCTGATGCAAGAGCGTGGTTCAATGCAACTCACCGGCTAGCATAGTTTCACCCTCATTAGACTATGTATTCACAATCATGTTGCATCAATCAACAGCCAAAGAAAGCCATAAACAGTGCAGGTACATTGAAAGACATCCATAGCTCCCCATAGACACTCATAGAGCCGGGGGTTGCCTCATAGACACTCATAGACCATCAAAGACCATCAAAGACCCCCATAAAAGGCCATGTTCTATCATAGAATTTTGGTTTTTCCTGATGCAGTGTTCCATATTCGTAGATGTTGGCCGCGCGTCTCGTGCTTCGTGCTTCCATATGCGGTCTTCGATGGCTTGCTGGCGGACTCGGACTCCGTCCATCCATCCTATTCACTGCATTCAAGGGGCACCTACACTGAGTCAATAAAGGTGCACGTAGGTGTAGGTAGGTCGGCGTAGTCGGCTACAATAGGTCAGCGTAGATCACCTACGTCCACCTTGACGGAGATCAATAAAGGCGCACGTAGCTCTGCGTAGGTGTACATAACTGATCTGAACTGGGTATATTTAGATCGACGTAGGTCGGCGTAGGCGATCCGGATCACCTACGCCCACCTTTATTGATCTCAAGCAAAATAGCACAGTGAGTTCATTGGAGATGGTAATTGGATATACTGCTAGTACACTGCGCTCGGCATAGGTCACTATGTAGACCTACATTCACCTACATTCACCTTGCATAGGTCACTAAGTTGACCTACATTCACCTATATTCACCTTAGCTGACCTTGACTGACCTACACAGACCTACACAGACCTACATCAACCTACGCAGACTGTATGTAGGTGGGTCTGAGCGTAGGTCCATGTAGGTTGGTGTAGGCCCCTGAACTCAGGCTGAGTCTAGGAGGTCCTTGAATGCAGTGATTTCGGACTTCGCTTGGGATCTGCCAGTGGGCCCATTAGCAAAACCTCGGAGTCGGATTTTGAGCCAAGCCTCGACGGGAAGCCAGCGATGCGCGTAATTCCGCAGTCTCTGGGCGGCGGGCGGCCGCGTCTCCCGTTGATCGTACCAGGAAGTCTTCTGGATGCTTGAATGTGCACGAGACCTGAGTGACTAGCAGTGAGTTTGACTTGGAGAAGGTCTGGATTGAATGTCGTCGCTGGATGACGCGGCATGGAATTGGCTTGCAGACAGGGAAGGTCGAGTTGAAAAAAGTGCTTGAGTAATGCCCTGGCCTGTAATATATGCTCTTAAAGGTGCGTCGTCGCAGAAACCTCAGACTCGGAGTCAATTTATTTAATACCGCTTTGATCTTGAGGGTCGTTCGAACTGTCGCCGAAAGCCATCAAGCCAAAGTGCGACTTTGAATCCGTATCGGCGTTAAAGCGGTCGCCGTTCTATGGAAACCCGGAGCACCACGCTTTTTAGCGACGTCCGGCAGTGATGCCGTGTGATGAGTTATCATTTCGGCTGGTAAGACCCCGAAAGCACAATAACGGCAGGGAATTTGTGAAACAGACGGTACCGGTGAGGTAGAAAGAAACATACTGGTTTGCGACAGTTAAGGCAAATAAAAACACATAACAAGGGTATGGCCACCGGTGCACAAACATGGCATAATCATAAATCATAATTTCAGGTAGTGATAGCATGGTGCATACAGTAAATCGGACAGTCAACTCGTCGCTCAAACATTGGGGTCCTCCGCCTCCTTCAGCGATGGTAATTCAAACCACTTGCAGTACAGTCGCTAACCGGGAAGCGCAATATTTAGTTGGCGCCGCCTATATCTCGTCCATTTCTGGACCAAATTACACGCGCCAAAGGGCTAAGTGACTCATAAAGTTCTGAATTCCAACCTCCAATTTACTTCTCGGGGTTTGAGCACTTGACGGGCCCATACGGCGTCGATCTTTCCGGGAGGCCAAATTTGGCCAAATAACGTGGAAGCGCAACAAGTTATGGTCAATAGTTGAGGCCAATGCAGTACATATTTTCAGCCAAGAAAATTCATAAGCATTATTACCAACCCCAAAAACATCTTTACACACTCAGAGTTGTAGATTTCTAGCTTCTAGCACTCGGGCGCCATCACCGCAATTGGTGCTTGTCAGATGGTCAGTTTTACATGGCTCGTTATGGAGCTATACTTGGGTTGCTTGGCTAGATATTTTTTATGCCATGTGGTACGATGCCCTAATACGTCCTCAGGAGTTTTCAACCCAGCGGCACCACCAGATGGTGTCAAAGGACTTGAAAAACCTTGAAATTTGACCATTTTCCCCGTATTTGCTCAATGAAACTCGTATTTCTGGGTCGTCGTAAATGTTTTGACCCTCTAGATGTGTCCTATCGTGCTCAGCGACCTCGAAAACAGGGGTATACGGTCCGAGGACGGTCCAGCCGTGCTTGTAAGCTGTTTGTTTGGCGATGTTGCGCTACGTGGTGTTGTTGCGCTTCCTGGTTAACGACTGTACATATTGCACTCGTGCTGCTCGGGGAATTGCTCAAATATCTGACCGACATTCCCCTCGCCGAATATGTCAGTCCCGTTGGCGATTTTCCTACAGGTAGATATTAGAGCAGGAAAATGAACACGGAGGAGAAACATGAACACGTACGGCGAGGTCATGATTTGCGGATCTGTAAGTAGAGTTTTTGAACCTAGTGGAGGATTTAAAAGGCAGTTACAGGGGGCAGGGGTTAATACTTACCTTGTAAGTCGGAGAGAAAGACTGCGCCTCCAGTTTTGTGATATTGGACATGTTGTGTGAGAATTGTGCAATATCGTACAGCGGGTCATCCGGCTGCAAGTGCGGTGCTGCACTACCGCTGTGTATATATTTCACAAACTCGTTGCTGTCGTCGGTGTCGATTAATTCTTCCAAAATATAAGTTCTGCGAATTGATGTGGTGTTGGCAATATTATTGCCGGTGACATGATCATGGGATACAGCGACGCCTGCATGAACAAACCGCAGGGAAGGGATGTCGAAGGGGAGCTCCTTGTCGGTCTGTGTGGCGAAATGGTTGATAAATGAGTAAGTGAATGTCATGATAGACACCCCCCAGAACAACAGATTGGCTTCCCGCAGTGTTCTCGCATACTCATCTGCGGCAGGAAACCGGCGCACAATCAGGTCGCTGGGACTGCCCTCCTTCTCGGAACGGCTGCGATACAGTCGTTTCGCCGCAACACGTGTGTTACGGGTCCTTCCAAGACCCTGCGCCGGGAGATGAATCAACGACAGGTGGCCCAGATGGGCGGTTTTGAATGTTCCGTGACCAAGGGAGGTTCTGAATTCGACCGTCAAGGATCCCTGTGCCGCATATTGAGCGTCGCAAGTGAGAAATTGGCCGCCGCTAAATTCGGTTGATTGTAGAAGCTTGTGCAAGTCACATTCGGCAAGCGGGAAAAATTCCACGCGCTCGGAGGTCATAGGGGCTGAGTAAAAGGTTATTGTGGTTCAGTGGTTGACACTGTGCACGTACTATGAACGATAGCGGACGAGCCCCCGATGGCGAGAGCTTGCCAAACTTTGCTGCGATCGGGAGAAACATACTCCGGTGGTACGATCCGCTTTTTCGAAGGTGGGGGAGTGGATGGCGCAGAGATAGAGGTCTATGAGAGTTCCGTTTACAATGTTAGAGAGACTTTAAATCATCCTTACACTTCTTCTTTGACGCTTATTGGCAGCTGACAACTCAAGATCAGACGACTCCAGGCTGTCTTTGAGAACACCGTCCTGCAAAAAAAAAAAAAAAAAAATGGCACTAGATCAGGAAGTTTACGACTTTCCGACTCACTTCCCACGCAGAGTCGGTTGTTCTGCAGCTGCGCACACCGCTATTAGCCCGGCCAGTTGCTGTAGCACGAGATGACAAGGCTTGCTTTTCCTGTGAAGTTTCAAGTCAAAACATTGCACCCAGAGTGTGTGAAACAGCGTACAGTCTCTACCTGGTTTCAAGGACCGTGTGAGAAAAATGAGGCAGATAAAGTAACAGAAACTTACATCCACTGTCTCCGCATATGTCAGGTATTGATCCCACTGGTCGAAAGGTATTACGAGGGCCACGAAAAAGGGATTTTTGGGTCGTTTGAACACCTTGGTCCGATCCTTGGATTTCGTGGACGGCGTGACCAGGCAGCGGTCATAGTAATATGGGTGGTTTTTATCCTCCTGTGCAAGGTTTGTCCACGAATGAACGTCCCGAACAACGAGGTGTGTCCAGTTGAACTTGAATCCCTCAGTAGTATTCGCAAGTAGGGGCTTCATGATGGACATGACCACGTGAATAATATAGGGCGGAGTCGAATTGGCCGGGATCGACTTTCCCTCACTCAGATTCTGTTAATATGTTAGACGCAGCATAGACACATGATAATAAGGCCAGTCACGAACCTGAACAACAGCACCTTTCTTAAATTTTCCAGGGATGTCATGAAGGACCTGCATAATAATTGAGATAGTTTCCCCCGGACTGCCGGAATACGCCTTTTTGGCCCATAGCTCCCTCTGTGCGGGATAGTGTTGGTGGGCGTCGGAGTAACCCTTGGCGGATCCATATCCACTATGCTGTGAACCAGGTGGCGCAAAATTTGAAGCACCACCCCACGAACTTGGGATAGCAACTCGGGGGAATCCTGTGGGAAATCTACGTTAAGTGGGGGGGACCTGGGAGGTTAAATTAACTCACCAGGAGGAGGCATAACAGGCGAATAGAAAGGACCCGAAGATGGACCACCTGTCACAGTGAAAGCTCAGTTTCAGGACTTAGGAGGGGATCAATTTGACCACCTTCAAGTTGGTGAGCGGGTATTGGGGTTACACGGCGCTCTGAGTTAGTGGCACCTAAAAAGGGGGGTAAGGGAATATAATCTGAAGTCCTAAGGACTAGTTGATACCTCTATTCCGAGCATTGTTAACGCTACGACGGATATCTTGAGCCGCAGAGGCGGTGACTACAGTTGCTTCGGCCACATTTTTCCTCCCTTTCAAAGAGTGAGAAATCAAAAGAGGGGAGTAAAAAGGGACCAACGGATGGTGGTTGGGAGACCAAGGTAATGGGTGCGACACTCGCCACATACGATCTTGGACAGTCCATTGGCATTTTGATTTCCCATCGAGTGGCGAGGTTCACCGGGCATGATTGCGCGGCCACACGCGATCCGTCCGCAAACAATGGACTGAGTAGCGGAGGCATCCTCCGTAAACACAGCGTAGGCTTCTGGAACGTTGGACATTGAGCCTGAGGAACGAAGCAGCGGGGAAGGGGTTGCCATTTACTGTGAAGCAAGCTCATCTTCTAAACCCTTTGCAAGCCATGAACCGATAAATCGGATGAGCGAGTCCTCCGCAGCTCTGATGTAGCTTGCTCCGCAAGTAACCGGGTAGGCAGTGCCAAGTTGCCGATGAATCGGATGAGCAAGTCCTCCGCAGCTCTGATTAGCTTGCTCCGCCAGTAACCGGGTAGGCAGTACCGTGGGAATTCTGGAGAGCCTCCCGTCACACGAGGGAGTTGCTGGGATGTGTATCGTCAGCTTCTCAGTGCCTTCCGTGCCCTAGATGAAGCACATCACATCCCCCACGATATCGACGCGGAATGGGGCTATATGATGGCTGGGGATGAGCATGCAGGAGATATTGAACTCACCCCAGATTTGCAGCCCCTTCGCAACGGCGACAACGTGGTCGGGCCAGACGGATTCTATTACATGGGGGGAGTCAATAATGGCGAGGGGCTAGGTACTTTTCCACGCGCAAGATATCTGTTTGATACTGATTCCGTTACAGATGCACAACAAGCCGCCGAACTCGATCAAATGGTCGATATGGATGAGCCACAGATCCCAGGTGACAACGAAGATGAGGGGGACCCTGATGAGCAGGTTTCTGTGTGGTTTTCAGATGAAGAGCGTGCAGATGGGTCAGACATAGATGAATGGTAGTAGAATCCTACAGATGCTTATGTTCTGCCTTGTCTCGTCCACCTACAGAGGCCGAACATGCTGTAAGATGTTTATAGACTCTTTTCGAACAAAAATAGCTTGACCTCAGGTCCGCGGTCACCCGCGTTCAAGCCGAAATGAATTTGATGCGAAATCACGTGGCCGTGTTCTTTTGCCTCGACTCGCGCGCAAGATAACGTAGCGCGAAAATTCAACACTGTTTGCTCAATCTTGCCACATATTGACATATTGCTTCATCTTTGAAGGATCATCAAATGAGCTACAATACAGGTGCAAGCGCCGGTTGAAGAAGGTAAAGACGCCCACTGGCAGTAAAGACACCAAGTAAAATAAGTCATCCCCGGGATATATATTTCACCAGTCTATTCACACTTTGACCACTAGACTCATAATGCTCCTTTCGGTCGAGAACTACGGGTGGTTGCCGGTTTCGGGGTCTCACTGCCTGAAACGGCCCATCACATCAGTTGGTATCACCCGGCACCACAGCCGCGCCTCGCTAAAAAGCGTGGTGCTCTGGGTTTCCATACCGTTCGCCCTTCTCGCTGTCCAAGGCGGTGACCCAATTTTGACGAGGTGCGAACCATAGCCGTTACGTACATGCGTGGGTGCCAACCGCCATAAAGAGGTCTCCGGGCCCGAAAAACGTGTTAGCTGGATGGACGTGGAGGTCTGGTGGCGGTCTGGTGTGTCCTGGAACCAACGGCGATACCTCGTTGAAGTCGTGAGGAGGCTGACTGCGGGCAGACCGTAGACGACATGGAAGCACAGAAAGCCTAGGATATCTAGGCAAAGCGACATCCTTGGGATAAGACGCGAGTTATTCCGAGCCCTCGTCGTCTTCGCTCGAGCGTCAACGCGTAACTTTGGAAGGAAGGAAGGAATTACCGGCGCGGGCCCGTTGGTGGTGATGGTCAGGAGAAAACATACGCGATCAAGTTTTTGAAACTCCGACTTGATTGACAGTCGCCACGTGTCGAATGCTTTCCTTTCACCACTAACGTCCGCCTTTGGAACCTGAAGTAGTCTGAAAGTATCCCTATAGTCGGGGAAAATCTCCACCTCGCCCTCGAACCTACTTCAACTCAGGAAAGCGCAGAGTCGAATCAAGTGGAATTTCCCAGGTTTTCTTGCGCTGAGGCTCCTCCGAGTCTTCAAGTTTTGCTGGATTCCAAGTTCGTCTTGGCCTTGGAACTGTCCAGTGTACTCAAAATTCTCGACGCGTAACATGGGCTCTACTGGAAATACAACGGAGTCTTCTGGAGACATGGCATCTACTGAGTACGGCTCGGATCGTCGCTTCCAAGCTTGACTGCGTCTTGATTTCGGCGTCTGATTTCGGTCCTACTCGCAAGCTGCGAATCTTCCGCTGCAAAAACTGGCATGCTGGAGCCCATGAGGGAAGTCGGTTGAGAGCAATACACCGGATTTCGACCTGGGCTCGAATTTAGCCTCTGCACGCCGCCATCGTTTACGGGGAAGAAAACAGCAGATATCGCTTCATTCGCCGCGAGTCCAATCGGCACTTTCATCATTGAAGCCTAGGTGCGTCCCGATTTCAGTCTCGTATTGCAAGCTGTGAGTAATAAATATCGGTGCGAACAGTCTATGCACACACCGTCATATATTCAACGAGTCATCCATGTCAAACAAACCCTCCACTGGAACATTTTGCATCGTCAAAGGTAGAAAGTTATCCGTCTCTGGAAAAAGACTCACCCTGAATTTTACCCTGGCCTTAGATCCAGCCTCTACTCCCGATTGACACTCATTGTTCAACCCTGGGTTCGTTCCGATCTCAGTCAAGCTGCGACTATCGGCAAGGTCTTACGGAGCTCTATACACCGTCATATATGAAGATTCCTCGCCGCTTGGAAAAGGCTCGCAAAATCGGACTCATCGGATTAATAATTGGACAAGTTTTTCCGGAACGTCAAGGGCTGTAACTCGGCTATTCCTTGGCATCTCGAATTCTCGACGCATTACAATTTGCAATTTGGCGCGGGTGATATATTTTCTCAAGGTTTACTACTCGGCACCTTGAATGTAAACTCGAGATACCGGAAAATATCGCTAGTCGCCTCAACTTCATTTCAAGCGCTGGGCTGATAATCCCATTTCTTCGATGGTCAAATACCAACCCCAAGAACCTGTTGGACAGTCTCAGGCTCTATGAACTTCGAAAAACGAACGAACGAGTGACGAAGTGCCTGCAAAATGTGTGGAATACTCGGATGACTTCATACTCAGACTCACAACGAACACCCCAGCCAGGATAATACTTGCACTGTCGGAATTTCTCAACTCAAGTCGGCAGCGCACAATGCTCAATCACTTCCTTTGTGTCGGTTGATGCGGCCTCAAAAGTACGGAACGGTCACGTTTCGCCAGATCAAAGTTGCTTGCGAACTTACCTCTGCCATCCGCCCTGCCCACTCGCGTAAAATCCACACTATACCACAGAACGAGGTTCCACCCCTCCCACAGTAGAGAAATGTCCCCAGAGGAGGAAGAGCAGCTTTTTGGCTCGATGGATTCGGATTCAGAGTCGGGGGCAGATGGAGAGTCGTCGTCGTCTGGCAGGAACGATACGCAGGCGAGCGACGAGCTAACGGTCCAGGAGCACCTTGACATCCTAGACGACCAGCCCCCGATCTCCACCGCCCGAGCGGAGGGGCTCGATTTATTCGACCGTGCAAAATTTCAAAGCGACATCGCTGCAATCTTTCATCCCGCTTGGGATTCAGGCCGCATCCAGCCTCTGCCTCATCCTTCCCCGTCTTTCGACACAGTACGTGCTGCACCACAGTCAGTGCCGTTCCACCAGAGTTTTACGCCGGTGGGCATGCCCACGATGCCACCCTACCCCCTTGCCACCTTCTCCTACCACCAGCTTGGGACACTCGTTGGTGGCAACGGGGTCGTTCGTGCCCCTGATCCTTATGCTCTCGAGGGGCAAGCACCGTCTGGGCCTCACTTGCCGCATTTCCGACCAGGGCTATCCCAGCACCGTCCCCAGTATCGTCAGTCCCACACGATTCCCGCACTGCAGTCGGCTTCGCGTCTTCATCCCGAGTATCATCAGCCACAGGCGCGCCACCCGATGCTGGTGGCTGGCCATGGGGATTTCCAGCCCGCGCAGCCTGGGCCGACGCAGAAGACATACGGTCGCCCGATGGCGCCAGCGTTGTCGCGCGAATATGTCCCGGCGACAGGACACCTACACCCCACCGACTACGCTCTCAATGGCGCGCTCAATGGTCGCCTCCCAGCCGCGACACCGGTCATACCACTGACGCCGGTCCTGCCACAACCCTCGTCCCATTCTGATTCCGCGCAGTTGCCTACCCCGTACCACCACTCCCCCACTCCGGCCCAGGCGACGGGAGAGATTTATGTGTTCGTCCCCTTCGCATTATATACGCACCATCTCACATCTTGATCCGATAGCGCGCATCCAAATTCGGTCACAACACCGCGTCCGCAAAGGTGACATTGTCTTTATCTTATTGTTCTCGACGTCTGACTCGGATCTCTCCACACAGCGCCCTTCCACGTCGGGTCCTCCAAGTGGGCTCGAACGCCGCGCCGAGTCCCGCCGGACGGTATGTAGCGTTCTATTTACTCATTTCGGAGTGAACCTGATCGTTCTTTTCTTTCGGCGCAGGTCCGCTGGCGCTCTGTACGGAAGGTACCGCTTTCTTCCTCGCGTTGAAGTGTCTTCTAATATACTCTAGTGGCCGAAACAACGCGTCTGTTCTTCCTACTCATACTACCGATGTTGGACCTCAGCGGCCGGATGCTGCGCCTCTGATTCCGCATGTTGATATGACCCAAGCGTCTGAGATTGTATTCTTGCCACCTACGCTCCCAAGGGCCGGTGTACGCCCGAAACGGGGAACGAAGAGAAAGGCAGAGGCCGCAATCACGTATGTTTTCTTCGTCCTCTCTAGAGCGCTCGCTGACGCTGACCGTAAATTCAGACGTGAGCCTCCGCCTGGCCAGCTCTCTATCGCCGAACTCGTGAAGGAGGCGAAGCCTGTGCACGAATACCTTGTCTTCGACTGCATGGTGCGCGAACGATGCAACTGCCCCGGGAACGCGCACCCGAACACGCCGTGTCCAAACCATAGGCCTCACACCACACAAGGAACGGAGCCCCAAGTCCAAACCCACCTGAGGCACGCGCATGGCCACACATATGGGTTCCCCACAAAAAAGGAACAAGCCGACCACAAGCCAGCGAAGAGAGGCGGCCCGCGGGAAGCGTTCCCGAAGATTCCCTGTGTATGGGCCTCGCCGAATCTGAAGACCGGCGAGGAGCTGTGCACGGCGGAGATCGAGAAGGACAAGATGGCGGGACATATTGTCCAGTGTCACACGCGGTCGACCTGGCGCAAATGCAAGTTCTGCGATGAGCTCTGCCACACCAAGCACGACTACGGGAATCACCTGCAATCGTGCGAGGCGTACCTGGATCCACCGGCATATGCATCCAAAAGGGCGAGGTGGGCGCGAGCCTGAATAAACGACCTAGACGTACTCCCCCCGCCAGAAAAAGTAAGTATACCCTCGTATTTCCTCTATACCATTGTCTTGATTTATGTAACTACCGCTCACACCATGTAATATGTGCTTGTCTACGAAATACACGGACCTATGAACTCTTATTCAAATTGAAATGTTATCCGCACAAACGTCAAAATGCGTTCGTTTTCTTTTCAACGATCGGGTTCAGCCCGCACACTACCCCGCGCCTTGCTCCGCCTACAACCTCGGACAGGATGCACACAATTCCCTCCTCCACGGGAGTTACACGAGCGATCTCACCCGAATCCTAGAGCAAAAGGAACTCTATTTTTTGATTGTGAATGTATGGAAAAAAGCTACATGGTGAATCAGCAAGTGCTAGTCCATAATCTACTTTTTAGATGCAAGTTATTGCTGTCCCGAAAGGTAGCGATCAATCTTGTATCTCCAGCTCTGATATATACCGTTCGATGGCGACGGCGCATATTGACATAGCTCAAACAGGACAAGCTGCCCCTGGAACCCAGCGTTCGGCCAGATGTGTTCGCGAGCTAAATGAAACACAATATTAATCAGAGACGCGGCGGGACTGGCAGGAGATGGGTTTCACATTCTCGTATGGTGTCCAGAGCCTTGGTGGCACTGATCTCCTGCGACCACATAACTATGCAACTAAGTTAAGCGCCTAGTCGATGACACTCACGGTAGGCTGCGACGACAGCGGCACTTCGAGAGAATCTCTGTTCGATCTGCGTCAGGTTGAAAAAATGTGTGGCGCATTACATACCTCCACGTCGTGAACCAAGAAGGTGCCACCACTCCGAACTGCTTCATGAATAAAGCGGCAGGCAGAGGGAAGATGGATCAGGAGATCGACAAAATCTACATCTTCTACTGAGATGCGCATGTGGTGGAATCCAGATTCAGGGAGTTCGGCTGGAATGGCATCGGCACAAACAGATAAATATGCGTAATAGGATGTTCTATGAAGGTAAATCGTCAACAGCGGTACACAAGGTCAAAATGGAAGAGGTGAACGGTACCTGCTAGGGATCTGGTTGAACGTGCTGCTCTGAGACTGGAAAGACTCACATGAACAGGACTCGAGGAGTTTTCAAAATCTAGACTTACTTCCCCACGTAGAGTTTGTCTGGGATAATAGCGTCCAAGTCGTTGGACCGCATTGAAATTTCAGAGGCGTTCACAGGCCTTTTTTTTGGTGAATGTTGAGTGTCTGAGTGAAAACCACAGAGCACGATCCCGCCTTTTGTATCGTCAATGAGCGGGCAAGGGAGACCATACCGTCAATTATTTTACATCGGTGGAGTGTACTTCCGGAGGGTCCTGGGTTTCAAGGCTGGCGCATCACGAACGGCGCATCAAAGCGCATTTGCGTCCGTCAGTTGAAGTCAGTGTTGAAGAAAACAACGTACATATGGGGAAACCGGACAGTTCTCACCGGATATTGAGGCAGGTTTTCCTCTTCGTTGAACCCGAAAGGCAGTGCACCAGTAGTTGGCCTTGTTGTACGACTCGGATCAGTCTTCTTTGTTTCTTTGTTCTTCTTTTCTCACTGACCACGACCACAGTGACTTTGCTGACCTCTCCAGTGCACACCTCACATGAAATGATTGCACTACATACCGCGCGGGATTCAGGCAAAGTCCACTCCTTCCGGATGACGTTCAAAGACACATCTTCGAAATTCGTGCACTCTCGCGCCCCAAGTCAATCCCCGAACTCATGCGTGTCTCCGGGACGGTAAAAGACTGGTAAGTGGTGGGCTACTCCCCTAATAACTGGATTCGAATCCCTTGGTTAGGGTTGAACCTCTATTATATCGCACAATCGTGGTTTTTGAAAAATACAACCCAGGTGACATTGAAGTTCTGTTTTCACTTGGAATATTCTGCTGACATGCATACGCTCGAAGCCCGCGTTATTTTTCCACCACGCGGTCCGCACAATTATCACGGGTTTCCCTGATGGCAGGAAGGACGATATGGAAACGGTCTTGTCCGTGTGTACCAACCTTCAAATACTGGTGATCCTCCTAGGTTATATGCTCTCCGAGTCCATTGACTACCAGGCCATGTCGCGGTGCATGGCGCCCCTCCCTCTCACCCAGCTCTCCACTCACTTGCTGGACAAAATGTTCACCACTCTGTCGCCGAGCCACGTTCTGTTCACACGTCTCACTCACTTGGAGCTCGGAGCCTGGCCGGATGGCACCGCACTGGCCCACGTCCCATCGATGTGCGAATCCATCGCTCTAATACCCCAGCTCACTCATCTCTCCTTCCTCGACAACATTCTCATCCCCATGTGCCCGCGCATCCTCGAAACCTGCCCGTCCTTGCGCGTCCTCATCTCCTCCGGCATTTTGACCATCGCCATGAACGACCCCGACACGACGCGTACGATGCTCATTTGGAGGGTTTGCCGCACGACAAACGTTTTCTGGCGATGATAATGGACGACGCTGCTGCTACTTCTTGGATCGCCGGTGCGTTGGGCCGGGAAGACTATTGGGCTCGTGCGGAGCAATTCATCGCGAAAGGGGCATCGGGCGAAATTGATGTTACGAAGTATCTTTAGGTTCGATTTTTTGTGGGCTCATGTAGTCCTCCACAGCCTTGCGGTATCAGTACGAATTCCCAGGCCCAGATGTTGGACATTACATCATGGGTATTTAGTTAACTCTCGCGATTCCTCGGCGCTTTGAGTACGGATTTATTCCACGCGGATACATAGGGTACACGCGACAACGACAAAGAGTAAGCCAGGGAAGATAAACTCCAGCTTGACATTTGTATCCACGCGTGCACTAGAATCCTGCACGAGTGGGATTGAAATTTAAGCACGTGGGAAAGGTCAAGTAGAGGCGTTGGAAAGCTTGATGCTGCGTCCCGTGAAACAGGGCCCACCGTAAAACTGTCCTCCAGAGATTCACCCTGAGTGGTAGAGGGATTGATGGAGATGGTGAAAACCAAGGGAGGTTGAAAGACCGATGTCAGTGCTCCAGAAAATTGCATAGTTGCTCATAGCTTGTAGTGCCGAAGCCAACCTACGCGAGGGAATTGTTGGACAAAATATTCCATCCAGCTCAAACGCGAAAGCACGCAGACATACTTAGTGAGCTTTTGAAGTACATTGAGGGCTTGATCCAGCAGTGGAAGGGGCAACGTTGGATTGACGGAAAGCGTAGAATCTGAAGGATAGCAGCAAAGGCGCAGGAGGGCGGAAACACAGGATCGACGAATTAAACTGCTCGTTTATATCATGCGGGCGATACGGTAAAGATCTCGCAGTTTGACAGCCCGAGCTGCGCGCGTGGCCTTTTTATACCGCGGATGGCTTTCGGAATTCGATTCAACATGTTTCAACTGAGGTGCGCCGCCATCTGGTTTGTGCTGTGGAGGAAATGGTTCAAATGGAGATCTGCGTTGAATTGCGCACAGGCGGCGAGAAGGAATAGGTATTTAGAGCAGCGCCGGTGGATGAATCCGGGCCCTGTGAGAGAAGTTCACTCTTCAATGCATTCCAATTCAACTTCGGAGGTTACCGCACCGCTTCCTTGATGAATTGTAAAGAGCGATCTGAACATGCCGAGATGCCGAGCTTTCCGGTGTTCAACATAGCTTTATCATTCCCACGGAACGTCTCTTGCGACAGACCACTTGCAGCCCGCATTATTTGTCAACTCATGGATCCTAGGCTACCCCCCGAGCTGGAGCGGCAGATATTCGAGGCAGTCGCGCTCGCCCATCGATTCATGATTCCAACTCTGTTGCGCGTCGCACGGCGTACACATGTCTGGTGCGGACGGGTCCCTAGGTTCTGACTACGTGGCAGCTCTCATCGACACATAGGATAGAGCCCCTGCTATATAGAGTCCTAGGGCCGAATTTTCGAATGGCGGGAGACATGTTCAGGGCCATCCGCGTCTTCTTGAACACCAAACCGCCTAGATTCTTCTCCGACGCCGTGCGCCATCTGCATCTGCCCCCCGCGTCCCACTTAACACAGGGCCAAGCCCGCCGGTTGGTCTCCCTCTCCGACCACCTCGTCAACTTTGCCGCCAGCGGTTTTTCTTCGGAACCGGGGCTGCTCCCCCTCTTGGCGCGGTTGCGTTTACGCCACCTCAGCATATCTCTTGGCCTGATGTTCAGCGTAACGGGGGCATCTCAAAGCATTGACTTTCGCCACCAACTGTTCAACTCCGTCACGCATCTCAGCGTCTACGACGGTCCCGATGATTTCATCTACGTGGGAATACCGACACTCCCCGCTCTGACGCACCTCTCAATGAAAAAGACGGTGCTCGGGGGTGCGCTTCGCACTCTCCTCACCAAATGCACTCGCCTGCAGGTCTTCGTCAGCGTTTGGCCGTCGGCTGAGTCTCGCTCTGTTCGGAGCTTGGCGGTATCTTCCCCGGACCCCCGCTTCGTCATGGTGGCCTTCGATGACTATTGGGGAGACTGGCAGGCGGGGGCTGAAGGACGGATGGATCTGTGGGTCATGGCCGAGAACTTTATTGCTAAGAAACGCAGAGGACACATCCCAGGTACATATTACCACATTTTGCGTACTCAGTAAACTGAAATGTGTACGCAATAGAATCGCGGTGTTTCATGGACCGTCGCACGTAATCTGGGAGGGGAATTGGCCGTGTCCAGTGAGCGGTGATTGGGATTGGGGCATTGCTCCACGCGACGTTCTGGAAGCAGCTGAAAGCAAAGAGTTGTATATATCGCCCGTGGAGCCCTATATACTTAGATTATTCATTACACTAGCGTATAACAATTGAGGGAATTGAGCGCTATTCCCAGCTTGTGTTGGAAGGAAGCCACAGTGTCGCACTACCTCCATCAAAAGCGGCATAAATTGATACAAGTGCGGTACCATGAAAGTAGTATCAACCATCTTGCATCAATCGCGATCTTGCAGGTGGGGGAAAAAAGCGATAGTGGTTATAGATCAAAAGGGGTCAGCCAATAGCTGAAGGTGGCGCCGATCCCGCCCAACACTTTGACTGAAAAACGACTTGAACCTCGACTAGAATTTATTTGTCCTGTAACGAAGAGAAAAGGTAAGTAAGTCCCACACACTTGAAACGTACGGTTGATCGTCATGGCCATTCGCTTCTCCACAAGGCTTTCAGCTGTGGCCCAATAATTAATTCCCAGGCGCGTATTGGACTGCCACGCTCGGAGAAAGTTGAAGCACGCCATCAGAACGAATCGCGGGTCCCGACCCACTTCTGTCGTTATAAGGCGGTCCAACGGGGTAATCACCGCGAGTTTTAAAATGACGAGGAAGCGTAAAAGTTTACAGGTGAAGAGGAGAAGGCAGGCGGGTGCGAAGGACGTATCGTTGAAGGCAAGTTGCGTGAGATGAGGCATTTCGGCAGACACGACAACATTTTGGGGGTGGTTTCCCGCAGCATGTTAAGCAACTTTAGATGTGTGATCTGGGCAAAGATTGGGTGGGAAAAATAGATGTTTCGTGCAGATAGGCTCGACATCTGGCAATGAAGGTGGTTTATTGGCAACTTGGCTACCTGCTCAATGGGGGGCTCAAAAAGTAACTTATGAAAACTAACTTACCCAGCCATAAGTTCAAGGGGAACTCGGGATTAAAATATCGGACGTGGGGAGGGGGGGGGGGGGGGGTCTGGCCAAGGGCCGAAAAAAACTTCTTCCTATAAGTTATGAGAGGGAGGAAAAAGGCTGGGAGAGGCATGGCAGAGCTTCTAATGAGTGAGAAACCTCAAGCTTTGCTTCCCACTCACCTCAGGAGGTGTTGAAATATATATTCCAGTCAAGTTCAACCAAAAGTGGTTTGTCGGCGGTCCCGGAGTAGGTTCAGAGAAAGTCTCCAAGTATAATTGAGGCCCTGGCAGCACTTTGAATAGCTTTAGGGAGGATACCACATACCTTAAACAATAAAATGCACTGGCAGTGGTTGTCCGAAGAAGGTTCGGTAGGTGGCAGGAAGTCCGGAGAGAGCGGCCCGGCGCTAGGGGTGGGAAATACCTTCCCTATATGGAAGGAGGGGGGGGAGGGGGGGTCCAGCCAAGGTCGAAAAAACTTATCGACCCCCCTTCCGACTTTCGAATCCCGAGTTCCCCTTGCATAAGTTAACTTGACCTAACTTATGGCTGGGCAAGTTACTGTATTTTTACGTTCAAATCGACAGGGGGTGTGACGCGTGACTCGTTTTACCTATTCGACAATTTGACAGGGGCCGAAATTTTGCGTGACACCGCAGAAATTTCAACAAATTTCGACATTCAAACTGAAAGTTTAGTCTTTTTTACACTTTTTGAGGAGTTTGAGGACCTAGAGGTTCGATAGAGGCCCGAGTGATGCATGACCTCGACAAAAATTCGACATCGACAGGGGGTGCGTGACGTGTGACTGTCGATTTGAACAAAAAAATACATACTTCAGCAAGTAAAGTACAAGTACAAGTTTTTGATTCCATCTGATCCTATAAGTTACTTGTTTTGATCTAACTTGGCGGGTAAGTTGATGGTCAGTAACTTGTAGATCAAAACAACTTGTGAAAGAGTAACTTAAAACTTCCTTTGCCAGTGCTCGGGTTCTTTGAGCTCTGCGCACCCATTCCAAGGGTCACTGGCAAATATTGGGGCACATGTGCAATATATGTGGTGGCCTGCAGGACCAGTTTAGGTTGGATGAGGCAGCGGCCAAGTATCGATGTAGGACCATTGAGATTTCTCAGTGAGAGATGTCTGAGTTAAAACAGTGGTGAGTTCCTGTTGAAATTACTTCCATTGCTGATCCAGCAGGAAAAAGAAATGAATTTTGAGCACCGTTTATGCATTTGAATGGTGAAGTTGGCCCATATATGGTGTGTTAGACCATGCAATTACAGACATTGATATATTGCGGCCCAAATTTGCGGTTGAACTCGTCGGAACTGACCAACTAGGTATATTGAACATACCCGAGATGCCCGAGGATCTCGATAAACCATGCAACGGGACGAGATCGACAATGGGTAATTCACAATATAAAATCAGAAAATTAACTCCCAGGCGGCTATCGTCGCTCAAGGGACCCCTAAGGCGAAAATATCACCGACCAAACCTTTGATCCCAATTCAACTTTGACCGATCAAGGAATTGAATCAGTTGACGGTGTCATTCCGTTGCCACTGAAGATCCCCCTGAGTTCTACAGTAGATGGCCAAGCAGCAGTGTTGGTGAGGGTGATGTCTTTCTGCCGTACACCACCTAAGTCTTCCCCACAACCGGACACCTAACTGAGCCGACGAAACTCGGAGTCGGAAAACACGAGGTCGATGCAAAGGCTTGCAGAGGAAAGGACCCACAGGAAATGGTCCTAGAAATGATTGTGTGGATCCACGTCCACTGTCGATTGGGTACGTAGTAGCCCTGTGGCGGAGTTTGAAATAAGTTAGATTCTCTACGCATGGGAAAACTTAAGTTAACTTACGGCAGGGATGCCGAAGGGGGTAAGTTAAGTAAAGTTAGTTACATAAGTTACTTTTTACGCACTCTGCAGGGATGGATCTAACCGAAAGTTGAAAGAAAAGACTTCCATCGAGTTCACTCACTGCATTCAAGGGGCACCTACGCTGAGTCAATAAAGGTGCACGTAGGTGTAGGTAGGTCGGCGTAGTCGGCTATAATAGGTCAGCGTAGATCACCTACGTCCACCTTGACGGAGATCAATAAAGGCGCACGTAGCTCTGTGTAGGTGTATGTAACTGATCTGAACTGGGTATATCTAGATCGACGTAGGTCGGCGTAGGCGATCTGGATCACCTACGTCGACCTTTATTGACCTCAAGCAAAATAGCACAATGAGTTCATTGGAGATGATAATTGCATATACAGCTAGTACACTGCCCTCGGCATAGGTCACTATGTAGAACTACGTTCACCTACATTCACCTTGCATAGGTCACTACGTTGACCTACATTCACCTACATTCACCTCAGCTTACCTTGACTGACCTACGCAGACCTACACAGACCTACATAAACCTACGCAGACTCTACGTAGGTGGGTCTGAGCGTAGGTCCATGTAGGTTTATGTAGGCCCCTGAACTCAGGCTGAGTCTAGGTGGTCCTTGAATGCAGTGACTATGGTGTTCCCCTAAAATCAAACGAGCAGCTTCCGCTATGACGTGGGTTCTGTGTCGTTGTAAACGGATAATTCCGCCGCCCGAGCAGTTGTACCTGCTTGTCTTGAAGGTTTTTCAGGCATATGAACCTCTCAAGGATGCAACAACAGGCTTGCCTTTATTCAATTCTGCAGCATGGGCTGCTGCAAAAAATGTCCTAGAACTCATTCGCAAGGGTTTTCTGTCTGATCCCCCGGGCATCCCCCTGTATTACCAACTTGGAGTGGACAAGTTCGGCTTGCGTTTATATCGGTGCTTCCGAGGCACCAACTTCACTGAAGGGGGAGTTCACACGCACTTACGTTCTCGCCTCCCAACTTCCGGTGCCGGAATTCGCCATGTCAATGCAAGTTTGAAACATTTCATTCTGCGGCACAATCTGGTTGTAAGTCGCGGTTTTGACTTGGTATACTGCACTAACGGGACCTTCAGGTTGGTGTTTTCAATCGAACAGGGAACCGTTATTCTGGCTATTACAGTATTTGGATCACAAACGAAATTCAAGAGCTTCTTTCCACTCTTGCTGGGGAGGATCGTCTCATTAATCCAATGAAGCATCCGCTGTACTACCAATACCGGAGGACATTCGCCACGAGTGTGCAATGGCCACTTTTCACTCCCACTTGTGGCAACCAAAACAACATCGATATCTAGCGTCGGTGCAAGGCACACGGAAGGCTGCCTTGCCGGTCCACAACACCGCTGAAAAACAGCTTTTCAGGAACTTAATGGCAGACCCCACGTTTACGAGTAACCTGGCCTCCGCGCATCGTTTAAATGATGCCGTTGCACTCCGCATGCAGACCTCGTCTATACTCCGGCCTTATTTTGGCCTTGACTGGACTTGTGTGTGACTTAAGCTGTGCTGGCTTCTGTCTCTCTCATTGCCTCGGGTCCACCTCCTCACTCTGGTCTTTGTCGTTGACTCGTTGGCAACCCTTGGCTCCTATCTCTAACCCCTGGCCTTTGTGATTGGTTGCCAAAGCCTAATGGCTTGGTGGTTTGACATCGGAACATACCCTCACCACTCGCGTCCACCGTGGATTCCACAGTGGATTAGCGAGGCAGCACCTCGGGATGTTATCTGGCAGAGGACTGCAGGGACAAGAGGTATCGTGCCCATGGTCGAACACAACGTCACAACTCCTGGAACACTCGTATCATTGGTCTGGGCTTACATGTGTCCGAGAACATCCCAATCGGACACTCCTTGACATCGGATCTCTCTGGAATAAACCGGTCCGGCAAGCTATGTAGGACGATTAGGGACCGGTTCTTCCTGTGTGACATCATCATCACACATAGTTCGGGTTCTTCCCACGGTTCAACTTGTACAAATCCTCGGCAGATGGTCACCTGCTATGAAGGTGGCGACATATTCCCCTCAGCACCCGCGCTGGGACGATGTCTGTGTTTGGCTCCGTGGCAGTCAGGCTGACCTAAGGGCCGTCGCTGACACTTGGGTTGAATTTCGATCTTGACGACTTGAATTTCGATTTTGAAGTGTACTCCAATTTTTTTTTTCGCTAGGTGGATGAATAAAGAATGCATTTTCTCGCAACAGCTGATTTTTTTCGTAGCCTCCATTCCCGGACCACTCTCCGTGCCATGGATCAAGTTACGCTTCCGTTGTCTTCAGTAAGTAGTACTTGTCCCAGTGATTATTGTTGATTACTGATTCCTGACTAGCTGCAGCTTGGCCCGCCAGAGGATTTGGAGATGTCCAAGACTCCACATCTCACGGATTGACAGTTTCAGATATCTGATGTTCGTTTCTCTCTGAATTGCCATTTCCTGGTGAACAAAATTCAACCACAGCGTCGGCTCGATTTTTTCATTCCACCGAGATACTTTCCCTCCGATCGTTTGCGACCTGTCGCCAGATGCTATTCAGCTAAAAACGGAAGGTTCAACCCTGGTTCAAAGGGTTACGTTGAATATCGGCCGAATGATGCCCGCCTTGTGTCTGCGATCACCTATTTTAAGGATCTTTGATCGATTGTGTCGGGAATTCGGCCCTTTTCTTCCTTGCGACCGCAATATGCCTGCGAAAGAGCATATGAGGTGGGTCAAGCATGAACCGGGGTCGCCTCGAGTCACCCTTGTCCACAACAGCCATGTCCCTTCGCCCCACCGAAGTCAAAGTCAGTGCCAGCCCTCCTGTTGTCGACGGACTCGGAAGTGGTCTCCACCATATTCCTTCCCATGTTTCTCACCACATCCCAATGTACAACGCCCCGATGCCCAAGACCGACGACTCAATATACGACCGACTCCCTCCCCACCGCAAAGTGGTAATAACAGCCGTTCTGGCCGTCTGCGGCTTTCTTGCTCCTATCTCGTCCACGACGGTGCTCTCTGCTATCCCAGAAGTAGCGAGCAGCTTTAATACTACTGGGACAATCATCAATTTGACCAACGCGATATATCTCGTCTTCATGGGTATTTCCCCGTGTTTCTGGGCGCCGATGAGCCAGGTACCCGCCGCGTTTCTTGGTCCCTGGAGTCCAAAAAAACAAAGAATTGACCGCTGACTTTGGACCAGGTTTATGGCAGACGATGGGTATAATTGTCCTTCTTCTCTCAGTACGGCATGGCATTGAAGCAGGATAGATTTGTTTTTCCAGTGCATTCTTGTTTTTCGCGTGCTCGCTCGGCACGGCTCTCAGCCCAAACCTCCCCGCGTTTTTCATCCTCAGGGCATTGACTGCGTTCCAAGGGACATCTTTCCTAATCGTCGGCGCGAGCTGTTTGGGAGATATATACAGACCAGTAACTCTCCCTCTTTTCCTCATGCATGCCCACATACTAAACGTATTGCAGACCGAGAGAGCCACGGCAATGGGTTGGTTTCTTTCTGGTACACTCATCGGTCCAGCCATAGGGTATATTTCTCGTAAACCACCTCCTCCATCAGACTCTGACACGTTCTTCTTGGTAGACCTTTCGTCGCGGGCGTTATCGTGACGTTCCGGAGCTGGCGCGTTATTTTTTACCTGCAAGCGGCGTTGGGCGGTCTCGCGACAGTTCTGGTCTTCTTCTTCTTGCCCGAGACTATCCACCGAAAGCGCTCGGATGAGCTGGTTGGCCTCAGCACGAGCGAGAAAGCGCAGCGTCTGTGGGGAATGACGAACCCATTCCGGGTGATCAAGCTGTATCGCTATCCCAACCTGGTGTGTACTTTATTCTTGAAACCGTCTTCAACTGTTGAAAAACAATAGATCCTTGCTGTGAGTGTAGTGGCCACGTACACGCATCGCACCTCTCATATTATTCAGGCCCTCGCCAGTTCTGCTCTCATCTGGAATATGTACTCTCTGTTGACGCCTATCCGGTACATAATCAACCCCCGTTTCGCGCTCACGACGCCCATACAATCGGGACTCTTCTATCTCGCTCCCGGGTTTGGGTATATTGCAGGTGCGAATCTATCAATACGAATACTACGAATCCTGACTGCTGCCAGGCACATTTGTGGGTGGACGATGGGCCGACCACACTGTCAAGAAATGGGTTGAAATACGAGGAACCCGTATTGCGGAAGATCGACTTCGCAGTTGTTTGTTCTGCATGGGCCTGGTAATCCCTGGATGCATGCTCATATACGGCTGGAGTATAGAGAAGCGGGCAGGCGGTATTCCGTTGCCCGTAATTGTCATGTAAGATGGCTCAGCCCTGACAGCGAAGATAATTAATTATATCTCCCTAGGTTCCTACAGGGCGTCGCCCAGTTTTTCTGCTTTCCAAGCCTGAACACCTACTGTCTCGGTGAATCTCGCAAACTTTCACGTCATCTGGTTCCCTGACTCCCCGCAGATGTTATGCAAAGCCGCTCCGCCGAAGTGGTAGCGGGCAACTACATGATCCGCTACTTTTTCGCCGCCGCCGGGTCCGCGGTCGTTTTACCTGCCATAGACAAGATTGGTGTTGGCTGGTTCTCGACCATAAGTTCAATCTTCTTGTTTCTGACTACGGTCGGGGTGTACTGCACTGCTGTCTGGGGCAAGTCGTGGCGGGACAAGATTGACGGAGTGGATCCACACCCAGCTGAAAAGGTTTCTGACCCAGTGTCTGCTGAAGAACCAGCTCATGACTGCGACGAGAAACAACCAGCATAGATTCCATCGATAGTTACAGTTTTATAGAACCCCAATCCTTGTTTTCGCAATGCTATACATGTTACAGCTCTCTGTTTTTTTTTTGAAAAAGAAATACCTAGATGCCGCAGTGTCAGCCCCAACGTTTGTTTATCTCAAGCTTGTAAGAGTATCAACTCGCACGACTATAGCAAATGAATTGAGTTCTAACCCATAGCCCTCAACTCGGTAATCTTTCATGGCAGTTTTTGTAGAAATACAAAATCTTCCGCCGGCGGTGTTCTTGTTTTCTCTCGTTTCCAGCTTGGAATCCAACCCCGACTTAGTTCGACTTGAAAATTGAACCAGTATGGGCCTCCTTATAGATAAGTAGCTGACGCTGATGCGGACTGTCTGCGACGAGCCAGTTCTTGACTTCAAAACAAGGTGGGCCTTGAGGTTTCAGTGGTTGAGAAACAGCTACGTACGATCTCAGATCCCGGTGTGAACATGATCATACCCGCAACCCGAATCAAACGGGCAGCCTCTGCTGTCGCATACTTAGGCTCACTTATAGCTGAAGCAGAGCCCAGCGCAAAAAAAAATACGCCGGGTAGATCATCATTTGGGCTTCAGGGCGTCAACCGGTGTTACTTACTCAATAGGGTCATTCACAGTTGCTCTTTTTGCACCCTTTTTCACTACATTTTCACTCCCTCTTTCACTCCCTTTTTTGAATTTTCAATGATACGCTGACTCGGGGCCTACGAGCGGAGCTGAACAACAAATGAACAACAACACTCGGCAAGCGAGAGTCTAGACGTGGTGTGCGAGGTGGTCCAAATGTCCCAATACCAATCAGGTACGTGCGAGCGGACTAGACGGAGGCGACGGAGGACGAGCGTAGGCGATGGCGGTGACGGAGGCAATAACGACAGTGATCGGGGACGACGAAGGACACGGAAGGGACAGTGATCGGTGACGACAAGGGAGTCGACTCAGAACGTGGGCAGATGAACTGCCGAGGGCGATATGCAAAGGGCAAGTAAGAGATGTATTGGTGGGGTGCCGGTCTCTACAGTACGGCTATGTACAAATAAGGAAACGGAAGACGTCGTGGGTAAAGGTCCGTATGGATTGAATGCGGAATGGGGAGTTGTTCTCACGGGAAACGGAGGTGAAATCGGAATATGAAATTCCGTGAGGCAAAAGGGGATAGGCCACAGCCTCTCCGTCAAGCGATACGGAGGCGGAGGTGTTTGTAGTTGTATTCGGAGTCCGTGCGGAAAGGTGCTGTCGAATTGCGGAGAGATTGATGAACCATGGGAATATGTCCGTTTGCGTGTGTACGCGCCCAGCGCGGGCTGGTGCGCATCATCAATCACACAAGGTTCATTCCACCTTTGTTTTTTCTACGGCTACGATCCTTTGGTTAACAATTACTGTGTAGCCTAGAAGGAATGGGTTGGGTTACAAGTTGGTTACAATTCTGAGCCTAAGACATGTATGTTCTAGTCTACAACCCTTCACATGTGCCCACAGCAGGGCAACCATGTAATCTTGAGGAAAAAGGAACAAAAAGGTTGCAAAAAGGGCTGAAAAAAGGGAGTGCAGTCGGGGGTGTTTCACAGTTGCCCTTTTTCTGGCCCTTTTTGCACTCGCCCTTCTCTTGTATTTGGTCAACTCATAGCTAGAAAGTTCATTTCTTCCCTTTTAGACCCTTTTTACACCACTGAATTGAAAAGGGGGAAAAAACCGGGTGAAAACGAAAGGAATGGGAAAAAGGGAGAAAAAAGGGAGCGGAAAAGGGGGCAACTGTGAACGACCCTAATGAGGCGGCGGCGCGAAGCACACGCGCGATCGCAAGTTGGTGATTCAGTTTGAAATCCTACAGGCTTGAACACCTTTCAACTTGCGTGACGAGGAAAATGAGGGTGGTATCCTGCTTCAATTTGACTGTGGTGGATCCTTAAATCAAGGAATTCTGGGTTTCGGTGTGCCGAAGATCGAGGACGACGCGGAGAAAAAAAAGTGTCATCAGAGCAGAGAAGAAAGGAGATGGCTCGGAGAAGAAAAGAATGCCATCAAGGAGCTAAGGGCCAGGGGATCGAAAGCCGAATGGAGAGTATTGAGCAAGACGGGCAGGACTAAGAAACATAAGCGCATGATCGACCACGTGATGAAGTCGCGTGTCGAAGTGAGGAGCCAAACAGGGTCACACAAGGCTCGAGATGTAAAGTTTCAACATCCAATCCAACAGCGCCGCTTACAATTCTACGAACAATGCCCACACCGCGGAGGGCGGAGGGCGGACTCGGGGGTGGTGTGGTCGACTTACGGCCCAGGCCGTTCAGAAGGTGTTTCAATGTCGCCGATAAACCGGTCCTCGACCAAGGCTTTGGCATTCCTTGAGAAAATGGAAAGGCGGTGCGCAAGATTGAATTCCAACGACCAGAACTCAACGTCCTTTAGTACAAGTCAATATTCTTTGATTTCAGTGTATGATACAAATATGCAATGATAACTATAGACGATGCTGAGTGGATTCATCAGGACTATTTGTTGATCTCCTGCTGGGCCTGGCCCTTGTCGTGTTGCACATTGCCCTGCGCCTGTTGGGATTTATCGCCGGTGATAGCTCCAACAACACTGTCCTTTTTCCCCGCGACGCGGTCGGCTGTGCCCTCAACGTAGCCCTGGGCCTGGGCGGCTTTGTATTCTGCTTCCCCGGCAGCGTGCTCCTCCTAAACGAGTTCAACGATTAGAATTGCGTTCTGTCAAATTAGGGGACGAACAAACCTTGCCGGATGTTGTCCACGAGTCGAGGCCGGTAACGTTTCCGATGGTCTCGACAACCGTGCCCTTGGTGCTGTGGTACTGTCCGGTGGTCTTGCTGCGAGGGAGATTAAAAAAGGAGCGATAACGATGAAAATGAAAGACGAACTCGGGGCCGGAAGAAGACATGTTATGTATGAGATGAGAGGTGTGTGGATAGTAGGTTGGTTTGTGGTTTGAATGTTGAATTTCGCTCAAGGTCAACGGCCTTTTATAACCCCGCGTTGAGGCTCGTCATTGGAGCAAAGAAAGGGGTTGAAGGGGTCGAACCGCGACGCGTCACTGGTGCCGTCATTGTTCGCGACGGATCACATGCACCGCGTTTCTATCGTTTGATCCCGGCCGCCGCGCGGGATCATCCGAGACCTCCTTCCACCATGATTCCTACTCAGCTGTCCCAGAGACCTTTTCGTACATGCTGGATCAGCACGATTCGTAACCCCGTTGTTTTCCCGAAGTGCGCCGTTCGAGTTCCGCTTTTCCGTGAATCTCATCTAAATCCTCAGGAGAATTCTTCATGATTTACACCATACAAGCCGCCTCTTGTCTATTCCTGCCACTCGACCGCGTCGCTTTTGGGACCTCCACGTCCCCAAGGTATATTCATGTCCTCGTCTTCATTCTTCCACCGCCAATACTAATCCCCTGTCTCCCAGGGGACCTGGGATTATCGCGCCCGACTCACCCGATCCCCGAGTCCAAGATATTCCCGTACCCGTATACGAAACTGGGTCTCCATCCCCGACACAAATCTGCCCGAACCATGGACATGTAACTGGGCCAGCTGGCCGTTATTGAACAAACGCCCCGCGGTGGAAGCGATCCTTCCAATCAAGTATGCGATTAGCGACGAGCCCCTGCTGCCCGTGATGTTTCCCAACGACGGGGGCCCGGGGCACGACGTTCGGTATCTAACGATTTTCGCGTGCCCGAGGACGGGGACGTTTTATTTGTATCGTGCGCCGAACAGATTGGTCTCGGACCTGGAGCCCCATGAAGAGGAGATGTGGCGGTTCGAGGGGGTGTTCCCTTCCATCCCCACATTTATTGAGAAGGCGGATTGGAATTGCATGGAAAAAGTGGAGGCGAGCAGCAGCAGTGACAATGAAGGCGCGTTATGCATAGTTCTGGCCAGACTTCCAATCCGCTGACACCCAGGGAAAGAAGAGTCCGCCGTTCGCTCTGTGTCACACCGAAACTTCGCGAAAGAAGCACAACACGCCTTCGAGCAGCCCGCTGCCAATCGCCCATAGTAATGCAATATTTCATTTAATTAATTTAGCCCTCACCGCTGTCCAGTTCTCGACGCACGCTTGGGATACTATATGTCACCCAGTACTGGGCCACCTTAGCATTTTTGCCCTCTGATCAGCCGATACAAGGCTTCCTGTACCCATGTCTCGACGCATGGGTGAGTGCTAGGATCCCAGGAGTAAGCTGGAATATTTTGGGGAATTTTGGGGTCGTGTCTTGAGCCGCCTGCGAATTTATTTCGGGGGTACCCCAAAATGGCAATAAACGGGGTAGTGAGCCACCGGCCTAAATCAGTTGTCGAGGCAAGTGTCATGCAGCCCAAGGCACTCAGAATCACTCGGGTGGTTGAAATGCATGATTCTATCCACTTAAATCCTAAATGAAAGACGTACAAGGGTTATAATTACTGGCACTTCCGCCAAGGGGAGATCGGCGAAATTTGTGTATCGTCAAAATGGCGCTCGCTACAAAGTAGAGAGACGGAGTTTAGGGGAAATAAGGTGCTGGAGGGATAGATGGGCAGCAATGGCACATACATAGGTACATTGGATGGTCGCTCCAAAGTAGTACCCCTCCGAACAAAATCCAGTTGTTTCCGCCACCGAAATTAGCTGCTTTGATGAAATGACGCGCGGTCAACGCGAAGCTGAAGGATTGAGGACGGAAGGCAGATGGTAGGTCGTTGGAATGCATGTCCTAAATACACCTACCGAATGCTAGCCCCACGGCAGAGTCAGGTGGGCCGCCATGTAGTGGTTTGTCTTGCGCCATCCCGAAGAAGATGTTGCCATTCTTGAGGGGAATAACAGAGAATCTGGGGTGATTTTTGGTATCCAGTGCATGTCGAAGATATCACCCGAGGTCGAGGCAACAAATTGAGCTTTCAACCTTGTGAATCGGCCGAGAATTGACTGAGGAATGGGCGAAGGAAGAACACGGCATCCCCTCGGGGATAAGAAATGATGATTTCCCACCTCCCTATCGGAAACAAACGGAGCACAGCTTCTCATCAGCCCATCACCCGACTTCCAAATTTGGTCCACATCAAGCTCAGACATCCTACTCCATCCTCCAAACACCGAACCACGCAGTTCCGCAAGATAACGCCCTGCATTATGTAAGTGGCCCACTACCCCGACTGGCCCAGTACCCAGTCGCTAATAGTATGTATTGTCCCCCGGTGAGTTCAACTCAATACCTGGTTATTATAAATTTCCTTATCTAGTGCGCGTAGGGCACATACTTGCACCAGCCGCGCGACTACAACTACTCAAGGCAACAGAAGGACGAATCGCTGGCCCGTGCCCTCCGCGAGTGGCCGCGCATCCCCGACTCCCACCTCCCCGAGCCCTGGTCCTGCCAATGGGAGTTCTTTGGCGAGACCGAAGTCTGGTACGAGGGGCCCGAGGATCCCGACACGGCGACCATCCTCGTCGAGAGGTTCGGTCCGGCGCTGGAGGGCTATGTGCCGGCGATGTGCGTCCCGCTGGAGCTTGCGCGCGGGCATTCCGTTCTCTCTCCGCCGGGTGGCGCGGGGACCTATTATCTGTGGTTGAGTGAGGTCAGGAATTTGCGGGAGACGAAGTCGGAGCTGCAGCGGTTTGCGGGATCGTACGCGAGTGTGGAGCACTTCGTTAGGGCTGCAGACTGGAACGAGTTAGGCTTGGTACCAGACAAGTATTATCTAGACATGAAGGCACGACTAGGGGAGTATGGAATGTTGTTTTAATTAGCAACGAAAATGAGTCGGTATGAACCTCTCGCCCCGATATTCCGAACAGACTTGCGACAATCCGTCATCGTGCCCCTGATATGTTAGGCGGTAAATTTAATGCAGTGTAAAATAATTGCCTCAGTTCTGCCCTTGGTTGAGATTGCCGCCAACTGACCATTTCAGTAGAACTTCTGGAAGAAAAATGCGTTCGCGTATATTCTACCCTACGAGGAGTGAACAATGGACGCGAACTGGAGTTCAACTTCAATGATCCGACTCCGGCCCGTCTTCTCACGATCATGGATCTGATCAACGGCCCGGCGCCCGCCGCTTCGTCTCTTCCGCCACCTCCATGGCTGAGGAAACGATTATCTCTCCCAGATGACCGTCCGACCTCGAACGTCTAATTTTCGAGATTGTAGCTCTCTCCCATCCCACTCACATTCCTAACCTGCTGCGGGTCGCATGGCGCGTACTATTGGGGGTCCCGGCCACCTAAGGCATTCAGGCAATGTAGCTTAGGCTTCAATAGTATTCTGGGGGATTTTATGGCCTGGGCATGTTGGCTGGGATGTTGGAAGTGAGTGACGGTCGGCGGGAAGAATTGTGTGATGTATTGATGGCTTGGCGAATATTTTTCGGCGCCGAGTCCGAAAACGGCGAAAACGGCCTAGGCGGCCAGGCGTGGGAACAATTTGATGGCGGCGCTTTGGAGCCTTCCTCTCCCTTCGTCAAGCCATTCCGGCGCCGCAAGATGGATCCAGGTTGTAGAACAGGTTCGTAAATTGTCTCCGCTGACTCTACATCTACTCATTGCTAGCTACCAGGCCTTTAATAGTGAGATATCGTCGCTTGGGTAAACGCAGAGGATCTTCGACATCCCGGTGCGTTAAGTAGTCTTCTAAAGCCTGGCAATCGTTCACATTGTGCAGGGGCTCCCATGTGATGTCTTCATCGCTCCACAGAACCTGAAACTCGAACTGGTTACTCCCTCTCAGCCATCGGTGGCCGTTAATCGACTTGATCTTGGTTTCATCGCCGTCTTCCTCGTCGTCGTCAGAGTCGGCCAAAGGAGTAGGTGTAGGCGAGCGGGAAGTGGCAGCCGGACTGTGCGCACGACTAGGTGCGGGACTTGGGCTGGGACTTGGGTCGGGACTCGGTACGTCATCGCTAGAATCCGCGTTTGAATCCATGTCAGTATCCTCGTCTGAACTGGCTCCTCCCCGGCCACCTGTCCCGCCTCGACCACGACCGCGTCCCGCACGGCCTGCCCCACGAGCCCGACCACGACCGCGGCCGTGTGCACGCCCTCTTGTAGCATCTGCGGCCGCCTTTTCCAGCGCCTTTGCCGCCTTTGCCGCCGCCTTCTCTGCCGTCTTCGCCTCCTTCAAGGCCGCCGGGATGTCCTTCTTAATCTTTGGGAACACCGTCTTCTTCATCTCCTTGTGCAACTTGCCCATCTGTTTCTTCTGGAGCTCTGTCAGCAACGCTTGTTGCATCTCCGTACTCGTCATCAACCGCGCATGGCCCGTCGTATAGGACCGCTTTGGCTTGTTCTTCTTCGCATGCAGCTTTTGGCGGAGGTGCTCGTTCTCGGCATTCATCAAAACCATCTGCGTGTGGTTCTGGTCAAGGACGACACCCGCCGCTCGAGCAATCCGACGAAGCTCCTCGTTCTCGGTGATAAGCGCCTGCCGAGACGCTGTCTTTTTGACTGGCGATGGAAGAGCGATTTTATAAAGCGCCTGGACGGCTCTCTGGGCATCGACTGACATGGGAGGGGGAGTGGATGGCCGAGGTTGCGCAACGGCCGTTTGGGAGCCAGTGCTCGTCGTAGAGGAAGAGGAGGAAAGGGTTGAGCGCGCTGAGGTTGGAGCGGAGGTGTGAGACGAGCTGGCTTGACCCGGTGCCTCAGAAATAGGGACAAGGAGGGAAGGGAGACGTGGGGTGAGCGGCTGCGCTGCTTGAGTAGTGTAATTTAGTGACGGTGCGAATTGATCTGGAGTTATCGCATTTTCGTCGAGGGGCTCGATGCCGCACTTCTGAAATGCAGAAATGACTGTGGTTTTCTTGAAAGCTTGCGAGCGCGCAGCGGAGTAGTGTTCAAGCAGGTTATATTTGTCAATCACAATATTTTTTCGGTGTAACTACGGCAGAAGAACTTGTATGAGTTTGATTCACTCCGAATGTGCATTGCTGACCTCCGACACCAAAGCTTTCCACTTGGCTGCAAGGGGGCCAAAAACACCGACGTCGCACGGCTGCAGCACGTGTGTCGTGTGGGACGGAAGACACAAAACAATGATGCGGTGACGATCGGCAAAGTGGCTGAAGCGGAATGTGCCATGGCTATTGTGGCCGTCGAGGATGAGGAGGCGGTACTCGCCAGGATCCTCGAGACGTGCCGCAGTCTCGGGCGCAAAATCCTTCTCAAGCCAGAGCGCCCCGAGCTCTTGGTCTGTCCACCCGTTGGGCGAGATGGAAATACTGTGAAGATATCAATACCGTTAGGACTGAAAGGATAAGAAACGACCGACCTAGCTTCGCATGGGTTGTTGGCGCCCCACTTCAGGTCACGATGCGCGCCTTCGAAGACGACAGAAGGATGGAGCACCGTACCGTCGGCGCAGATGCACTCGATTATCGTCACCAAATCGCGATTGCCGCTATGGATGTTCTGCACGGCCTTCTGGTCGTGGTCGACGATTGCCTTGATCTTCTCGCCGACGCCGAGCTGGATGCCCTTTTCGTCCATGTTGTAAATGTTCTGGGGCTTGATGTTGTAGCCCTCAATCGTCGCGCGAAGCAAAGTGAAGTACTTGTGGACAGCGACGGGGTTAAGAGCTCTCGCGCGACATTCTTCCAGCTTGCTCGCCCACTTGACTTTCAGGTTGGGGTTGCGTTCCATGAAGCGCTTGGGCCACGTGGCGCCGACGGGTGCGCCAACGATCTCGGAGGCATATGCGCCAATCGTGGGGAGGCTCAGCGGGAAGCCGCGGCGGCCCATGACCTAGAAGCAGTCAGCGACATCAAGACTCGAGACTCATCTGCAGTGTATCGCGTACCTTAACCCATTCCTTCAGAACTCCTTCCTGGTGAACACCAAGTAGGCGCTCAGAAGCGTGGGCCTCCACGCGCGTCGGGACTCCGTGGCGACGGTCCTGCAAAGTGCTGCGAGGGACGGCGTAGTATTTTGCAGCGGCGCGCTCAGACATGACCTTGTTGGCAATCGCGGTTATGGCGAGCTGGAGACGTTGCTCCTGAGTGAGGTTTTCGAGCTCGGCGCCGGCAGGAGCGTCGGGCGCACGAGTTGGCATTGTGAAGATGAGGTGTACACAGGTGATAGGGAAAATCGGACGGTGACGGGGCAAAGTGTTGGGGGATGGCGATACTTATACGAGCGCACGCAGGGAGCGTCATAATCGTTCATGGGAAAATCATTGTATTGGAGAGGAATTACATGCGCCTATATTGCTACTCTGCCGAGGTGCCACAGGATTAATACGGAAAATTGAGATGCATAGTCCAGCAACGCACCAAGGGTGACCGAACAAGACATGCCAACCACCTTACTCGGTGTTCGCTTGATTCCCTGCCGTCCTCCGCCGTCCTCATGTTCATACGAAACGAATTGATATCCACCCGATGGCCACCGATAACGAAGCGCCGGGAAATGCCAGAGGCTGGGGATCGAGAAGATGTGTACCGAGCAGCTCTAGAAATCGGATATGAGTTTGGTAATGAGCCCACTAGCGCCGCAGAGGGTGTCTGGCTCAGAGTAGGATATGGTGATTTCTGCCATAATGGCGTCGATGAGCACGGGCCCTACAGCGCTGGAAGCGCACCGAGAGCGAAGATGGGGTGTGAGGTGGTCGAAGGGACTAAGAAGAACATATATTGACTTTGCGCGCCGTCGCTGGATGCCTCCAGCGCCGCAGAAAAGTTCGAAGTTGCGCGGGTGGGAAAAACAGGTGTTTCTTGTAACGACCAGCAGTGAGCCGGATAGAAAATCTGTAAAATCATGTCGGGTATGTCCAGGGAGGGGAATAACTATGCAAAAAGTGCTCCTCAATTTCCAGAGTCGTACCGCAACGAGGCGTCGTGATATTGGGGTCGCCATCTCCCAGCTCTTGATATGAATTTGTGACGAAAAGCCGATCTTTCGAAGCAGATAGCAAAGGGGGGAGCATTGTTGAGGACCTATCGACCAGGTAGACTTGAGCCTTGCATCCTCCGAGCAGAGCGCAACACGGACCGAGAGAGTCGAGTCAGAAACGATGGAGATCGAGGGGAGTCTTTGTGGGAGATGGCTGCCCTAAATTAAGAAAATCTCACGTCAGACGCTAGTCTGTGTCAAGTGGCACTGCCGCCAAAGGACCGCGGTTTCCCGTGATCTGCACGTGACGTTCCCACGCTCCCAGCCACCGGATATTTTCACTTCCTTCGGTTCCGCGGGGCGAGGACTGACAATAAAAATGTTGAAAGTCATTACAAGGCTTATAGAGCAGACTGGTGTCGTTTCGATAAATTTAAAGCTTGTTGATGGTACTAGAACGGCTGAAACAACGGTTTTCTGTGCCATGCGAAGAATTTGAGTGCGTTGAGCTCGGCATTCCTCCCCAGAAAATCCATGGGGACTTCTATTGCATAACTGAGCATTATAGTAGGCTTTTATGAAACATTGAGCACCCTCTACGTGCTGTCTGAATTAAAGTTGACTGGGAAGACCGTGGGAATGTCACGTGTATGTCATGCTTTTCCGCGGTCCGCGATCCGACGTTCCAGTGAAATCAGACTCCAGATAAAAGTTATCGACTATCATAACTTTGTGGAGTCTGACTGGGGGAGACTAGTCAGACGCCTGACTCGCCCGGAGATCCGCCACAGCTTCACGTCAATCCATCACGACCTCGCCAAACTGTGTTCACAGTTCCGTCTAGACATGATCTACACCCTACAGTGGAAATCTACGCGCCACAAGTTTCCTACCCTTTGTAATCCTCGAGTGGCCGGGTAGCTAGGGTGGCCGTCTACCCAGTCCAAAATAGTAAAGCATTGGTAGGTCGCGCGCATTTCGATCTGGGGCGATTACAATGACTCAATATTACCAGGGTCGAGCCCATGTTGTACCGCATACTCATTGTAAGCCCTAATAGACGCCAATTCAGTGGTATTTCGTCCATCCCTGCGAGTATTCTCCTGGATGAAATTGCAAAGCAACCCTCTGGGTTTTTTCCGTCCTCTGTCCGGCATCTCTTTCTGTGCACGCCTGCACTGGAGCTGGATGAATTTGCGGTGAAAAAAGCCCTCGGGGTCTGTACTGGCATCACGACACTCTCCAGTGCATTTCCCCTCATGCCGCACCTGCACCTCCTCGCGGCCCTCAGCTCCGTGCACACTCTCGCTGTCCGCGATCTCCGAGGGTTCCACTTCACCCATTCGCTCTTCCACAACATCACGCACCTCGAAGTCATGAGGAGTCCAGGCGATCTCTTCCCCAAGCTCGCCGCCCTTCCACGACTCACTCATTTCGCATTTTACAATCCAGTACTTGCGCCTTCCATGGCCGAAACTCTTACGACACTCCCGCAGATCAGATGCGTCGTATGCTTGTTTCCGCAGAGGATGATTTTTCTTCCGACCGATCTGGAGTACCTTGACGCGCTGCGCAAGGACGACCGGATTGTTTGCTGTGTCCTGGGCGCAGAGAGGTCCACAACTAGGGATTTAATTGGTGGCGCGGCCGGGGCAGACGATTATTGGACACGCGCGGACGCGCTGATTGTTGCCAGACGGGCAGGAACGGTGGAGCGTGAGTGGGTTGAGCTCCCATTCGATCCCGTATTCACAATCGGATAAATCTTGTCCAGGTTCGCAACTTTTTGTTCAAGGTTGTCATTGAGTCTGGCCGCCGCCGCTTCCATTCGTACACTATTCGCCAATATCTAAATTCGTTTTGTCTCCTCAGTAACTCCCTCGCGAGCGAGACTTTGTAACGTCGGACAACATCGTCATCCCCTCTTGCCTTCCATTTTCCTTTTCTTTTGGATTCACAATCGCTCGAAGACCGCAAGATTACCCCACCGATTTCTCCTGAACTACCACCATCGATTTCGACTGTCTGCATATTGTCGAGCCACGGACTGATCCTTGCCCCCCTCGGACTGTCTACTTGCTACTGGGAGCTGACCTTCGTCGTCCTTGGCAGTGGCAACACACCTTATGTGCCCTATCATCGTTCCCCCTATCTCCTTGGTCGTTTTGTGTGTTCAATAATTCCCTCACCAGGGTCTTTGTAGCTGCTGGTTAACATCATCGTCTCATCGTCTCCTGCCGGCCATTTCCCTTTGCTTCCACAGATACTGTTCCTCCGTTGTCGACCGATCGCTGACGATGAACTAAGCCATTCACGATAGCTTGAAGACATAATAGACGGCAAGGTTACCGTTGTATACGGCGTCACGCAATTCATAACCAAACAGGATTCACATGAAGACCAGTACATGAATTCATATGGTTCTACCCAACTGCACAAATAATCGTCGTAAGTCTCGTCACTCTCGTGAGTTCATGGACTAACACTCGGTTAATGACGCTCGAATTCTGGGACACATCAAGCACAAAAAGAGGAATACTCACTCACGGATCGTCAACACAGTCTTCAACGGCGACCCGGTTCTGACCTGCGGCGCTTTGCTTCGCGCATGATACCGTCTGCCATCGGTGATCGCGATTACAGGAGCCCACCCCGCGTCCTCGAGTACGCGCATGTGCTCGTGCCCACAGGCCCCGTAGGACGTGGACGCGGACTTGGATTTGGACTGCGCGACACAGCGCGACAGACCCTCTCGCGCGCTGCTCCAAGCGCATATGCCCCCGCTATGCTCCAAGCGCCGTAAATAATTCCCGCACAGGCAATGGGGACGCAGAGAAGGACCCCTAACTTGAATAGGTCTGGCGGGGGAGATCCGGAGTCGGTGGGCCAGAAGGTAAAGGCAAGCAGGAAGACGGAAAGGCACATCCAGGTACCCCAAAGGAAGATGACGAGCCCCCGTGTGGTAACCTCAAAGCGCCTCGAGGCGTTGACTGGCTCGAGGGCTTGCGAGAACGTGGAGTTGGACATTGGGGGGTTCGATTGCAGGGGCCGCTCGTTTTAAGGTGATGATCGAAATGATTGTTGAATCGCAGACGTCAATAATTAACAGGGTCAGATGTCAGCGTTTTAAGTCTCGTGATGTGAGATCCGAAGGCGGCCAAGCAAATGGTATCGACGCATGACTTTGGTCAAGTAACAAGGGATATTACTTGTTGGTTACTTGTGCTACATAGACGCATCGTCTCGGGCGAATATACAATGGTTGGTCTGCGAGAACACGGTCGACGTTCGTTCTAAAGTCTTTCAACAACAATTCAACAATCTCCAGCCTCCCCATCGGCAGGACTAGCACAATTATTTATTTGGTCCGCCGGTAAACCGATATTCCGGCTCGATGAGAAGTCCTAATGGAGCGTTAACTGGGCTTCACTGCCATTTTCGCCTCTAATATCGTACTAAACGCAATTTCAGCCATCAACATAAGTCATTTCATTACGGGTACGGACGGTCACAAAGCCACTAGGTCGCCGCTCGCTGGACCAGGCATGCAGGCTCAGTGATGATCTACATTAACCTTGCGTTGAGCGTCGACATTATGCAGTTAAAGTCTCCACGTGACATTGCTGCAGTGGCTTCAGTAAAGTGCAAGTCGCAATCGCGTCGAGCTATCTCACCGATTGAAGAGACTCAAACGTACTATGCAGAGATGTTCTGCACAGCATGTCGAATAGGAGATGCGTTGATCACATGGGAAAAAATTCCATGGATTGGAAAGACTGCCTGCGAAAAAGCAGATGAGTAAACGTGTACATCCGGGTTATTAATATCGACTTGCCAGTGGGTAAACTCCCTGGAAATCTACCATAATCCCAGATCAGACGCTGGTAAACCGGTCAGACTCAAGGACGGAATCCATCCTACTTCCTGTGCCGTGTGGGACATTTCGATGAACAGTATGTTATATTAGGGCGACTATTTATGAACCATAACCACATGGCATTGACCAGAATTTGTAGCCATAGCGTGTCTCTCTACCCAGATATTCAACGTCTATCCTGCGAGAGAAGCTCGAATGATATTGCTGGGGCTGCCGCCCAGCGAACACTGTCACCGTGATACAGGCTGGAGTCGTGAGGGCCAGCGGCCACAAATGGCCTACAATACTGCGACTGGAAGAAGAGATAAGAAGCTAGCCCGGCTCGCTCGAAGGGCAGCAATTTTTACCAACAGAGTGCAGAAGTTGTGAAGAAGCTGTGCAGACACAGCGTTGTATCCTTCTTGACCTCCTACTTCGTCATCGTATCCGTTCGGTCAACGTTCGGTTTCAACAGTAACCCTTGTTTCAACTTGACTAGTTACTTGAGTAGCGGTGTCGTCGGCATCAACGGCATGATTGATAACCTGATGGCCAGCGGTATCGCATCAAACGGAAGAGTGTTGTCTTTTTTTTTCTTTTTTTTTTTTTTGGAGCGTTTGGGATAATAATTTATCTCAGTCTGCAGAAGCATTCCGAGTCATTCACTTGTGTTGCTGGTTCAGAGCCAGTCATGCCGGTTGAGGTGTGTCCAGGAGGAACACAATATATTTACCAGTGTGGGACTCTGGCCTCAAGAGAATTATCCTATACCATTTTTCATTGGCCATATACCCACTAAAACCCCCTTTGTGAGTGTCCAATCGTCCGGCAGCGAGTCCATAAGCAGCCCACTCCAAGTGTTTAGCACAGCTTGTTTGTTCAATGCGAGAGGGCCAAACTTCACTTTGTCCGTGAGAATACAGTCGCGCCGCAGCGCGGAGTTCACCATTTTTAACCATTGATTGTGGACATTATCAGCTGAGATCGTCGCACCTGGGTATCTACAGTAATGACGCGGTTTACTCGAAGATTCCAGATAAGGTGCCACGCCAGTGATACGAGTATTTCAAACAGTCTTCCTTGTTCAGGGACAATGAATCCTTTCTTGGTTTTAAATCTCATGAGATTACAGCCTAGAATTATTCCCCAGTTGAGTTGCGGCCATGAAAAGTGTTGTCGATATCGTCCTCGAGGCCAATTCATGACAGTAAAGCAGGGCACCATTAAGTTGTGTTTCCCCTTACATGCGAGGTATGAGGATAATTGTTGTACTGTAGCGTCGGTCTACAAGAAATTGGTATACCCTGGGCAGTAGTTGTAACCGGGTCGCAATCAATATCGACATAGTTCGCAACGCGGTCCAGATCTGTCAAGACAAACGACCCACGAGGGTCTAACTAATTTCACCGCGGGTTTCAGCAAAGGTGAAGAGTGGATTAGTCGAGGCCTTACTGCGGAAAATAATTTTACAGTAATTCACTTGCTGAAGCTGGTAGGTAGGTAGGTAGGTAGAAACTCATCATCAACCCACGCATAACACCTATCGCCATGCCCCTAAGCGGGAGCGCTAGCTACATCCTCCCACGTGGATGTGTCGACGTCGTCAGGGGTGCGATTAACTATCGTGCGTACACTTCGGGGTCACGAGGATGTTGGGGTCTGTTGGGGTGCAGCGGTCAACATCGACCACTTCAGCGGACCTGTTAGTAGCAACACAAAGAGAAAGAAAGCCGGCTCGTAGACGGCGTTAGCTTTCGAGAGTCCTTAACAAATCACTGTATGGAACTCCCTTCGAGACGCGGAGATTGGCGTCAGCTTCCGGAAGTAAGGAAGCAATTGTAAGGAAGTAACTTTGAATGTTTCAACCAAGTACCGAGAAAGATCTTCACCTGATTTGCAGTTGCATTTTTGGATGGATTTGCCGAGCCACTGGCAGGGATCGACAGGGACGCCTGTGTAACTACGCAGCTCGAGAACGTTTGTAACCTGTATTTTATCAGAACTCGCAGGATCTTGGAGGCAATTGGTCTAGCTTTGCAGTCAACATACTAATGGAAACTCAAGGAGGACTCATGGTCAGGATTGTACAGTTTGCTACTATTACCGTGCTGAACTCGGAGATTTGAGGCCGGCCGTCGGCGTCCATTGCGTTTGGTTCATTGGTGAGATTGATTGGCGAAAAGGACTACAGAACATTCACCGGGGTAAACTAGGAGACGCGCAGTTCACGGGGCAGTGTTTCGTCCGCGAAACTTCTGAGCAAAAAGCACACCAGGAGCTCATTATATTTTCGTAGCATAAAATGTATCTCAGTCTCCTTCTAACTTCAACCAACAAAAAAGACTCAACGTTCGATTCCGAGACACCCATTTTTTTCAGCTTGATTGCGGATCTGATTCACTATCCACATTGACAAGTCCACACCGTCGCAGTGTCGGGTAATGTCCGCTTCGGAATTCAGTCGCATCACGTTTGAACCCAATGGGGACAGAACCAAAGGTTGAG
The DNA here is from genome assembly GCA_029378385.1 of Mycena metata. Classification (NCBI taxonomy): domain Eukaryota; kingdom Fungi; phylum Basidiomycota; class Agaricomycetes; order Agaricales; family Mycenaceae; genus Mycena; species Mycena metata. Next base: position 239,086 of record JARKIB010000031.1, on the reverse strand, counting down.
GTATAAAAGTTGAACGCGATTCATCTTGCTTCTTCAGTCCCCTCCCTTCACTTTCACCTTCACGACCACTCTCTTGTTATCCTCAATCCGTCATGTTCTCTATGAAGACTGCCTTTGCTTTGCTTGCTGTTGCCGTCGCCAGCGTTCAGGCCGAGTCCCACACCGTCACCTTCGCAAACAAGTAACGCCCTTTCCCCCCATCGCCCTGACAGTGTGTTTACCTGTTTCCCTTTTTCTAGCTGCGGTCATGGAACTGTTGGTGTCCTTGAACCCGCCGCAGATTAGAGATATTGAACCATTGTCGTTTTTCTCCCCCAGCCTCAACTCATTCAGGGAACCAAGGTCCTTTCCTCTGGTGGTGCTTACACTAGCCCTGGCCCCCTTAACGGCGCCATCGGTGAGACCTTCCTTCAATCTCTGACACCACTGCAAGTTTTCTAACCATTCCACGTTCAGCGTACCTCCAGACCGGTAGGAGTCCGACTCGTCCTCTGCAGACGCCGCTAATATAAATATCAGGGAACTGCGGCTTCAACGGTGAGGGCTGCACGATGGTTGAGGTTACTCTCGTGAACCCCACGTCCCCCGGCGCTGGGTCCAGCGTTGACCTCACCCTCATCCCCCCGTGCGTTGCATTTGTGCTGGAATAATTGCCACCGCTTAGCCCTTCATATAGGCACGCGTTCTCCGTGACCACCGGCTTCGGTTACTACAACGGTTGCAACAACTCTGGCGCGGACTGTGAGTTACCGACTTTCTTCCGTTGACTTGATTCAATTCTCATTTCTTCTTAGGCACCGGCCCCAACTGCTCCACTGCCTTCAAGGTCTCTAGCGACAACCAGGTCCAGGTGCAGTGCGAGGTCAACGACGTCGACCTGGTGGTATGTTAACTCAACCCTCTACTGAATATACATGCTTATTGAACCGCCCACAGATCACCTTCTGCAATTAAGCAGCAAAGTTTCCTTTTCAACCTTAATTTCTTGGGCAATAGCCTAATTACGTTCTTTCATAATATAATACGGCCTTTACTATGTGAATTTGCGCCCTCGATTGAACCTGAGCTCCTCGCTTCTTCCAACCACCACTGTCTCTCTAACGCTGTGTCCGTCGATCAACGGACCAACGCGATGCATATCTCGTCTCATCCGTCTTCAATTTTCCCAATTTTTTTACTTGCGAAATACGATGATTCATCTAGCTTGTTCATTAACGCGCGCTGCATGGTGCCTTATAATATTGGAGGTTTAGTGGCCGATTCATATTCCTGGACTGAAAGGCGCTCGGCATTTGGCCCTAATGAATTACCATGCGCTGTAGAAAGATCATCATGACTTATTCAATTCAATCACGGGAAGGTGGGAGTCTGCGGGAAGGTGAGCGCACTCGCACTGCATTCCAGTGTGTTACCTGGGCCAAAACGGTGGTGTCTCTTGGTCTCACGCGCCGACCTCAGGACCTGGGTAACGCCGGGGTCGAGGACTGTCGTTGACCGAGAGTCTAGAGACAGTTGCCTTCGGACCCAGGGAATACAGCCACTAGACGCCGAAACTTATGGGACGGCGCGAGGCGCAATTTTGAATCGCAATGGAATTTCGCGCCCAAGTCAGTCACTGAGATATTGAAAGCAGGAACAAAGTTTGACCCACAGAACGAACGAAACATATTTTCCCACGCGGTCGTCCCGACCCAGCGCATCTGATGAGTCTGATTGCCCCGCCATTTTGCTTCAACCCAGTACGCATTTGCGGGGCTGGATTCCATCCAGGACTGGAGAAAGAGTAACCGCAGACCAAAAACCCTGTGTCGCACGGCGAGATCGACCTTGTCGAGAGTCGAGGGAACGGGCTGCAGTATACTAATCGGTGCGAGAGTTCGATATCACTTCGTGAATCAAAACAATCAGAGATTCCCAACTGTTTCAGCCTCCCGATCCGCTGCTTACCGCGCTATCAAAGGGGCCTCGTTGTGGATGCGCATTCATCTCTATCTCGCTCGTCTCTCTTCGATTTTTTCGCTGGACTTATTCTCTGTTTATTTTTCTCTCTCTTTGACTTCAAACACTCTAACACCATGATACGCACCTCCTTTTTACTTGCCGCCGCGTTCGCCGCCGTCGCCAGCGCAGACCACGTTATTACGCTTCGCGTGAGTACTGTATCAGCGTCTTCAGTCAAATCCAAACTGATTTTTCGCAGAACAACTGTGCTTTCTCCGTCGGAATGACCATCAGCAGCTTCCCCCACGTTGGGACTGACTACACGGGTTATTTTTTTGGCCTTCCATTCAGATTGAGTACCTGACTGGCCGTTAGGCCCTCCAATTCCCGACATCGAGGCTGGTGCATCTTTCGATGTCACTGTCCCAACCGGGTAAGTGAATATTCTCTTACTGTCGCCTTCGTTTCTGAGGCCCTCCGATTCCCGACATCGATGCGGGTGCATCTTTCGACGTCACTGTCCCAACCGGGTAAATAAATATTCTCTTACTGTCGCCTTCGTTTCTGAGTTTTCTCATCAGATGGAACGGCAAGTGGTTCTGAATTGTGCGTGGGCGGTGCACTCATTCTGACCAGGGCGTATCTGCGATCACCCTCCCAACTCCGGTGCGCCTCGATGATATTCCCATGTATATATTTTGCTCACACAACTATAGGCTGCCAGAATGACTGCTTCGGAGGCAGTGAGTCCGACCCAGGATTTGAAAATCACTGCTCACAACACTCTGTGTAGTTGCCTTCGGACAGGCGTCGTGCTCCATGACGGAGGTGCGCTTCATCCGAGGCGATGTTGAAGTTTATCTCACGCCTTTTTGTAGTGGAACTTTGACGCCGCGTCCATTGGAGGCCAAGTGTTCGTCGAGGGACTCTGCATTTGGCCCAATATTGTCGCTAACCGAGTCTATGTGCAGCGACTACGACATCAGTAACATCCAGGTTTCTCTGTGGTAAGGGAGACATACATACACCTATTCTGTGTACTAATGTCGGGATCAAAGCCTCAACAAATCGTTCCGGACAGCGGATGTGCTGCAGTGTCTTGCAACAGCGTCGACTGCGACTGCGGCCAGGTAAGCAGATGCCGTTTCCTCTGCCGCAAACCAATTTCAACGGACTTCCTTGTCCTGCAGGCCTACCGCCCCGGTGACATCTCCGGAACCTATGGTGGAACTGGGCCCATCGACCAGGCTACCCGCACCTGCCCTAGCACTGCCAAATACACTGTAGTGTAAGTCTTTCCGTCGTGTTCGCGGGTGATAAACTGCTAACGAGGTGTGCGCTCTGCAGCTACTGCCCTTAAATCACAAACGTGTCGTGGAATGGGCTGGAGTTATACCTTATTTCATTGTCCCTGCTTCGTTGATGCGAAGCAAGGAACGTCCTTTCCTTTTTTTAAACACCGCGCTCTTTACTATTGAACTGCAATATACCACTCTTTGGTCCATTGCCATTCTCTCTCTGTTGGTTTAAATCAGCCTTGCGTGATGTTTGTGCGTGTTTTTACATGTTCCCAGACGCGTTATAGTCTTGTGTTTACCGCGGGGGTCCGATCGCAGTAGGCCCTTATTATGTAATTGCGGAGTTTCAATTGGCACGTGCCTCGACGCGCTTCTTTTCCGCAGCACTAACGACGCGTTTCTTCTGCACCCCTCGCTCAGCCTGTGCTCTGTTCCTCCTCTGCCTCATGTCCGGACTTCCTGCAGGCCAACCCGAAAGAATCCGTGCCCTGTATCGCTCTTGATCTACTCCACCACTTCACAAGCCCCAGCGGACGCCAACGGGAACTTGGGCTTCCAGCGGTGTTTTGCACTCTCACTGTCTCTCCTTCCAGCACGGGATTCCCTCCCGCGCGCCGAGAAGCACTTGAGAAGCACAGCATACTGCAGAGGAAACGACCCGGCTGGAACTTGAAATCTCGCCTCGCTCGGAGTTTCACTACTGATATAATTCCATGATCAGCACTCGGGACACACCGAAATCGAGAGGAGTGACTAGGAACCAGTCCACGCGGCAACAAGGTGCGTGTACCGCCCATTCCCATGGCTCACTTACCCACCCGCACACCCCGACGTCGCGATGTAGCGCGCTGGGCGCGGGGAACGTCGTCAGCGTTGGTTTGAGGGAAGGAAAAGGTGTGTACTTACTTACCTTCTGCTCTTTTGCTTGATATTCAATCCTTCTGCTTATGCCCTCCCTGATCGTCTCTCTCTCCTTGTCTCCACTCTTCTCTCGCAGAAGGAGTCGTCTGTGTGACGGAAATGCGTTGGCAGCGTTGCTGTTGCCATGTACACGCCGTTTACACATGCCAGTGTGCACACAGGCAGGCATCCACCTCGGCGTCGCGACGCACGCCCTTCCTCCTGCTCCACTCCTCCACTCCCTTTTCCGCACCCCGCACTCCGCCGTCATATTGCGCGCGCGGTCGATGGCTTATCGGTACCCGCGCATCGTTCGGTGTGCAGGCAGATGCAACCGCCGTGCCGTCTTATTTCGTTCTAATACGCTTTCTGCCGCTCCATACAATTCCAGAATAAATTTGGTGTCAAATACACAACGCGGTCTAAGTCGAAAGGAAGTGAGCGAAGTCAAATCCCCTCCATACCAAGAAAACGGCCTTAGACCACATCGAAAATCGGTGAAGAATCTAGCGATCTGCATCTGAATCATTCTACCAAACTAGAACCCCGAGTCGGCTGCATTGAAACTAGATTTATTCAGTAGAAATCAAGCCCCTGCTCCGAACTTTGGCTCTGAGTGTCAGTACTCGATGAACTCGATGACGACTTGACGTTTAAACCAATTTTATTGACGGCATCACGTCTACAGGCCGCAGGAGTGTAGGCCACGTCCCTTGATGGCCAACGGGCAGGTATAACGCGTCCAGGAGGAGATTTCGTGCGGAGTGATGGGGCACGTGAGAATTCAAAGTCCGCAATTACATAATAACGGCCTACTGCGATCGGACCGGCGCGGTAATCAACAGACTTCAACAAGCGAGTTCCGAGCTTACCGTTGAAGCGTCTGTCTCCGAGAGACTAGACGCGTTAGGCTCACGTGACCATCCGAGTCATCCAGATCGACAATCGACTTTTTGTTTTTTAAATTTCCCTTCTTTCCTCGATGAACGACTTGTTGGTGCAATGTAGATGTTTCTGTGGAGGTAACGGCGTTGTGAGGCCAAAGGAGTGGGTTGTCATCAGGGCCGAGCTGCACCTATGGCCGCACTCCGCAGCCGCCCACCCAAATTTATGCACGTTTTTCTGCCAGTGATCCAACCTCTGAAGCTATCCCTGTGCTATCCTCGTCACCTTTCTGTCTCATTGGACCTCAGCACTAGAATCAGCCGCCCCGAAACCATCTGGGCCATTTTTTCTGGACCGACGCCACTCTGGGGCCGCGCCGTTACTACTTAGCTATCCTCGTCGACCTTTTGCCCTCTTTTCAACTCGGCCTTCGGTTCAGCACAACTCTGGACCCCTGGATCTCGGTCCTATGTATGAATCAACATCGTCGCATTGCACTCTTTGCGCTGGAACTGGATTCACTCAAGTCCGCTCAATCCTGACGTTATGGTGAATTCGAGCCTCCTTCAAAATGGTTGAAGACCCCAGCCGCGAGATACACTTGAGTTTAACGCTCATATCCTATACTTCTGGCTCTTATCAAGCTCACCGCTCGCCGATATTTCCAAGACTCCATTGACTTCAACGCTCCGCCAGTCTACACTGTTCGCCAGTTTTAAATTCGTTTTTCTCCTCAATAACTCCCTCACGAGTCAGACTTGGTAATCCCACACAGTATCTTTTGCCTTCAATAACTACTCTTTCGCTCCGCAGCGGCTCACCCAAATTTATGCAGGAATTGTATTTTTCTGGTCCAACGTCATCCTGAAGCTAAGTCGGGAGCAGAATCAACCTCTCCGAAACTATCTCAACCAATGCCAGCCGCCGTTACGATCTATGCGCGTTGACTTTTTTTCTTCACTTGAACTCGACCTTCGTTTGGAACCCTGGACTCCTGGATTTTGGTCGTATGTATGAATCAAGATCCTCGCATTGCACTCTTTGAGCCTGAACTAAATCCATCCGTTCAATCCTGACGTTATGGCCAATTCAAGCCTCTTCAAACCCCAGCAGCGAGGTAACCTTCAGTTCAACGCTTAGATCCTATACTTCAGCCTCAACTAGCTCTTATCGAGCTCACCGCTCGTCGATATGTCCAAGACTTCATTGACTTCAACGCTCCGCCAGTTCCTGCATCATTTGATCGTGCTCCAGGTGCGCATCGATGCACCGTACATTCAAGGTACGGTTACTGACCCATTTTGCATAACTACCTCTGGCGGCCAAACTACCTTGCTCCTCTGCGGTGGAAGTCCTCCATCGTCGTTTTGTAATCGGCGACTACTTTATGGCCCGAAATTCCGCGAAGGCCATCACTTGACGCACGGCCCAAGCCCCAACAACGTTACAGTATTACAACATAGCGCAGAATGTCCTCTAGGCCGAGCACCGCCGACCAACATTTCCCGACATCGCCGGCTAAAGGTTCCATTACTCAGGCTTCTCAGATGATGGACCTCTTCGATTGCTAGATAATTCAACCATCCGGGGAGAGGCTGAGGCTCCAGGACCTCCGGTTGACTTAGATCTTGCAAAAGGCGTGGGGACTGGACGATAAATATACAGACGTGCCGCTCAACGGCTACCTCAGTATGCCGCAGACAATCCTGTCTGACTGCGCAAAATGCATGTCAACTCGCACAATGCCGAGTCTCCAATCGTGGTACGCTGCATAAAAATGACACTGGTCTTGACGTTGACTTCGATTTTCATCATGGTACGCTACTTGAAATGACATTCGGGCACCCCAGAAACCGTTTCTCGTCATATTCTTTTATTGATTGTCCGTGATTGCGCGCGCATACCGTCCGGTGAGAATCGGCGCATAATTCATTCATTCCTCTCGTATAAAGGGTGTACATGTCGTGGTACATATCCACTCTCAGCCATGATCCTGCAAGTTCTAGTACCCATTGTTGGGACGCTGCTGTTCTATATCCTCTACCACGCCGGCCAAGTCCTATACCACAACCTCACCTCCCCGCTGCGTCATGTCGTGGGTCCCAAGAGCCCGTCTCTCCTTGTCGGCAATTTCAAAGAGATGGCGGAAAAGGGCCCCCGCTTGACTAAACAGTGGCGAGACGAGTTTGGTTCGACTTTCACGTTCAAGGGTCTGTTTAACGTCAGTCACTTGTCGTCGTTTTCCTCTCTGTCTTGACCGATTCTGAATCCTCTACAGGTCAGCGAGCTGCACACCTCCGATGTGAAGGCGGTCGCTCACATCGTACAAAATTCGGCGCTGTATCAGAAATCGCCGGCCACCTTGGTCCTCTCCCAGCGTCTCCTTGGTAAAGGTGAGGCAGCTTACTGACTTGGATGCGACGGACAAGGTCGCTAATTCTAGGTAGGACTGCTCAGTGTGGAGCGAGATGAGCACAAACGACACGCAAGTTTCCTCTCAGTCCGTTTTTTCCCTTGGTCTGATTTCGATGAGCAGAGAAAGATTCTGGTGTGTAAATCATAATGATCTGCATGGTCCTCGGATTTAAGTATCCCTTTCGTTCATTTTGTAGACCCCCGCTTTCGGCGTCACGCAAATCCGACTGCTCACCGAGGTTTTTGTGGAAAAATCCGTCCAGGTTTGTTGAACTTCGGAAAACCACCGGTCTGAAACCCCTACTCATATCCATAGCCGCGTGATATCTGGTCCCAGCAGGTGGAAAAGGAGGACGGAGCCCGCATTGACGTTCTATCCTGGTTGAGGAAGATGACTCTCGACGTAATCGGCCAGGCAGGTATGAATGATATTGATTCGCACAAACTGTTTGTCTTCGCTCACGACTGGGTGAACCAGGCTTCAACTATCAATTCCACGGGCTCGAACCGGACCACGAACCGGACGCGCTGAACACGGTCTTCACTGAATTGTTCCATTCCCCGCAGTCCATCCGGAACACCCGGTTCCGCGTTGCTCAATCCATGGTTCCGATTCTTCGGCTCTTGGTATGTATCTTTCGGATTCCCGAGGTTTAGGATTGCAACTGTGGTTGGAGCTGAACGCAAATTTTAGCCGGTCCCCGGCTGGAGAACTGCCGCTGAGGCATACCGCAAGATGACTGCCACTGGAAGCCAGCTTGTGTCCGAGAGCAAGGCCAGGATGAACACCGCGGAAGGGGAGAAGACCGTTGGAAGCGGACGGGATTTGCTTTCTTTGATCGTCAAGGCAAACCTGTCTACAAACCTCCCTGAAAGTCAGCGTCTGAACGAAGCCGAGGTTATCGCTCGTGCGTATTATTCTCCAGACAGCAAGCAAGCTAGGTATCCTCATGCGACATATTATAGAGATTCCTACCTTTTTCCTCGCAGGGCATGAGGTACATACTTCCCGATGATTCCGTGTTGAACTGTCAACCGACTTTATTTTGCTCGTGAGACAACGAGCACAGCGGCCTCCTGGGCACTCCATGCCCTCTCGCACGACCAACGCGTACAGACGAAACTCCGCGAGGAGCTCCTGACCATCTCTACCGACAACCCAACCATGGACGACCTGAACTCCCTCCCGTATCTCGAGAGCGTCGTGAGAGAGGTCATGCGCGTGCATGCTCCCGCGGTGTTTACGCAGCGTATGGCGATGCAGGATGATGTTCTGCCGCTTTCGAAGCCGTACATCGACCGAGACGGGAAGGCGCACGATAGTTTGCTGTACGTACATTCTTCTCCTCCTCCTGGTTCATGACGGATCTGACGAATGGATTCGTTTCCGTGCGTGTAGAATCCCCAAGGGCCAGATGATGCACATCCCCATCCTCGCCGTCAACACCGACCCAGAGATCTGGGGTCAAGATGCACATGAGTTTAGGTACGCAGTACCCCAGCTCTACGCTCTAAACCAATATTAACAACTTGCCGAAGGCCCGAACGCTGGGAAAAGATACCAGAGCGCGCGAGCGCCATCCCTGGCGTCTGGGCGAACCTGATGACCTTCTTCGCCGGTCCGCACACTGTATCGGGTTTCGCTTTTCCATCATGGAGTACGCTCATTTATTACATTGTCCCTCTTGCCCGATCGACGATGCTGATTGCGGGGTGCGCCGACAGGCTGAAAGCCCTGCTCTTCACTCTGATACGAGCGTTTAAATTTGAGCCGGGGGTTCCGAGGGATCAGATTGGGCCGATTATGGGTGGGATATTGCAGAGACCTTCCGTTATAGGAGGAGATTCGAAGCAGGGTTCGGGGTTGCCGCTGATTGTGACGGCGTACAATCCGCAGCTGTAAACCATCGACGACCGATTACAGTACTCCTTCTCCTTCCATGCATCCGTAGGAGATCACCCTGTTCTTGGTAACAGGACGGAAGGAAGGAAAATGGTGAATTTGTGAGTAACACCGATTAAAACGTACCACGAAAGAAATATTTGCGGTAAAATAGCTTGAAGTACACTCCAACTCGCCTAATTGTCGTCCACGCTAGTACTTGAGCTGAGTTCGGAATTAGGGATTACAGTTAACTCCGAGTCGATTGTAGGAAGACTTACTATTCCTCAAAAGTTCGTGCACAGCGCCCGCCAAAACCCCCAATTCTCGGGCCTAAAGGCCTGATGGGCCACCGAGCGCAAGATGTTCGAGAATCCATGGAATGCGTGAGAATGGCCACAAGTGCCTTAAACCAACCTTATTTAAACTGCCTTTACGCCCCGGCGTTCTCAAGAGACCCCGATCAAGCCATTTACTTTACTTCTCACGCCACGTGTCGCTTCGCTCCTTTCCTCTACCCGAAGCCTCATGCAAGCCTGCGGGGAGACGGGCTCGATACCCCGCTATGTTTTCCGTGGGTGCCGCAAATCTCAGCATGAAGAAATTTCATTTCCTCGTCGCGTACTTCAAGTTATGTGGCATGGCCAGTACTGGAATGAGTAAGTAATGTCACTCGAATCTTACCATTACTAGCCTCCGCGCGCCAACAAAAATCCGCATTTGGAGAGTACTTGTTTTACTTTCAGATTCCACCGATGAGCTTCAACCCGGACGCCAACAAGAAGACGCACTAGGCTTTCCAGGTCTTCGCTTCCACATGCAGATTCACCTGCGGATCATCGAATCGGGGAACAAACTACCAAAATCGGCGTGAAATTGTCCGTGAATCGTGATCCGCCGCCCTGAGCGGTCGTTTTTGCCCGTCCGGTGATTAATACGGTATGTATTGTATTGTGACTTTCATCAACCTGTCTGACCTAGCCGTTTCAACTTGTTGGTTTTCTGGAAGCAATAATGGGCTGAAGCATCTACAGTACGCTCAACAAGTACTCAGCAATCCAACCTCGTAACTTGCTTGGGATTCCTGAAGATTCGGAACAATTCCGCTGAGTACAGTTTGAACGCGTTTACGGCACGCGACTTTGACATCGGGGCTAGCCCCTAGGCGAGTTTGTGCCAAGCACTTGCTTGCAGGTTGATCAGCGCCCGCTACTTTTCTTCCCGTAAAGTACTTTTCGCTCCCCGCAAAGGTCGGCTCAGGGTCGGCTTGTATCTCGCCCTCCTCGCCCGCGCCGCCTCTTTCTCGCCTCGCCCTCGCCCTACTGGGAACCACCTCACCACGCATGCCAGCATGAAGGCCCATCTTCTTACCACCATCTTTTCCACTTTCCTCGCCACGGCGCGCGCGGCCCAGGATCCCGCCCAGTTCGTCAACCCCTTCATCGGTACGAAAAACGGCGGGCACGTTTTTCCCGGTGCGACGCTTCCCTGGGGCTCTGTCAAGGCTGGCGCAGATAGCTATTCCGGCGACAACCAGGCGGGCTATGTGAGCGACGGGACGCCCATTACGGGCATATCGCAATTGTACGTTCTCCTCTGACTTCGCTCGGGCGTGAAGCACTAATGGGCACAGACACGACGACGGCACGGGCGGCTCCGCGTCGCTGGGACATTTCCAGCTGCTGCCTTTGACCGACACCGAATGCGCCGACTACAACTTGACAAAATGCACGATAGATCGGTCCAGCCGCGCTATCGGCCATGGCGATCCTACCGCGTCGCCAGGCTACTGTAGGTTCCTTTCGCCATATATATGTAAGAGACGCAGCGCTCATCGCAGTTTGAGTCGGTATTCCCCTCAACAACGGCGTCAATGCAGAAGTTACCGTGACCCAGCATACGGCGTTGCATCGATTCACGTTTCCCACTGCCGCCGAGCAGCACCTCTTGCTCGTGGACATCACCAGCGGTACGTCCTTGACCTTGACCCATTTTTTTTTCGCGGCGGCTAACTGCGAGAAGATCTGGCGCAGCGATATCAGGGAACCGGACATGCTACCGTGGCTCCAAACCCCAAGACCGGCGGCACGCGGGTGACAGGCAGCGGGCGTTGGATCCCCTCCTTTGGGCGCTCCACCTATCAAACGTACTTTTGCCTGGACACCCCGGCCCCAGTCAACCATGCGTATTACTACGAGACCACCAGCGGGCAGACGGCCTACACGCACCTCAACAAGGCGGGCACACTGGATCGGGATATTGGGTATCATGGGCCGGCGGGGGTGCTTATGGCGTTTAGGAGCGCTGGGGCGGGCGAGACGCTGTCGGTGCGGATCGGTGTTTCGTGGATGAGCCCCGAAAGGGCGTGCGCGTACGCCGAGGAAGAAATCTCTGACATCTCGGCGTTCGAGGGTGTACACAAGGCTGCGCGGTATGTGGGCGGCTTGCTTCCTTTCTGGGCTTAGTTTAATCATGACATGAATGAAGGGACAAATGGAATGAGGTGCTCGGGACGGTGGAAGTTGACGCGACGGGCGTCAGCAACGACACACAAGAGCTGTTCTGGAGCTCGCTCTATCGCAGCTACATCGCGCCTACCAACGTCACCGGCGACAACCCGCTGTGGGAGTCGGACGAGCCGTACTGGGACAGCTTTTACTGCATTTGGTATGTTTTCATTTCGCTTTCCCTCACGCCTTTAATTTCATTGGCGTATACAGGGACACTTTCCGCGTTATCCACCCTCTCTATGCCATCACCGCCCCCACCGCTCAGGCAGAGGTCATCCGCGCCGTTATCGACGTCTACCGCCATACTGGATTCCTACCAGGTAAGTATACATCTGCGCCGTTCGATCTCCATCCTTCTTTTGTTCAACGACATCTACTGTACAGACTGTCGCATGTCAATGGACAAGGGCTTCACCCAAGGCGGCTCAAACGCCGACTCGCTCCTTTCGGATTCCTACGTCAAGGGCATCAAGGCGGGCATCGACTGGGAGGTGGGTTTGGAGGCGATGATCAAGGACGCGACGACGATGGGCGACTTTGAGGTCGAGGGCCGGGGTGGGGTTAATTCACGCAGGAGGTTGGGCTTCGTGCCTGCGGGGGATCGGGATCATCCGCCCAGCGGAGGGGCTGATACGCGGTACGCTTCCCCCACTTCTTTTTCTCGTAAGTTGGGCGTCAAGGAGCTGAACCTCCGGCCGCACGTAGGAGCGCGTCCCGTCTGCTCGAATACGCGTACAACGATTTCAGCATCGCGCTTGTTGCGCAGGGACTCAACAACACCTCCAACGCGACGCATTTCTTCGAACAGTCGAGCCATTGGGCGAATATATGGAATCCCAACGCCACGCACCATGGGTTCAGTGGGTTCATTCAGCCGAAAAACACGGATGGGTCGTGGTACTTTGATACGCGGTACGATAGTGGCGGGGTGTTTCGGCCAGACCATTGCAGTCCGCTGTTTGGGCACAATGATTGTTATGGGGTGTGTTTTTCTCTGGCGACGCAACGCGTGATTGTGGCTGATGGACATGCAGGGCAGCAGCGGGGGCGAGTTCTATGAAGCTTCGTCGTGGGAGTATAGTTTCTATGTCCCGCACGATATGGCGCGTCTTGTGAACGCTATGGGCGGCAAGGACACGTTTAGGCGAATAGCTACTCACTTGTACTTTATTTCTTCGCTGCTGATACCGAGAATCATAACAGTTCACGGCTGGATACGTTCTTTTCGGCAGGGTTCCATGTACGTCGTGGCATTGATATCATCTCGGACTTCAGAGTAACTGATATAACCTTGTTTTCAGGATATGGGCGACGAGCCGGGCTTCCGTACGTCCCAGCGAATTCATTCCCTTCCGGTTTTGTTTTTAACGCGAAATCATCCAGTGCCCACGTACCTGTACAACTACGTCGGACAGCCGGCGAAGACCGTAGATCGGGTGGACGAGAGCGTTGCGAAGTACTACAGCACCGCGTGAGTCCATCGAATTTCAATTGTGCATAGACGAATGTGCTTACTGCTTTGAACTTGAAGGGTGGATGGACTTCCGGGGAACGACGACTCGGGTTCGATGGGCGCATACGTCGTGTGGAGTCACTTCGGTTCGTCCTTCTACCTACCTACTTATCACTTCCTCCTTATTGAGTGCGCTCGTAGGATTCTTCCCCGTCGCGGGCCAAGACACCTACCTGCTCAACCGGCCCTACTTCCCCAAGATCACCTTCCGCAACGAATTCACCGGCGCCGTCGCGACCGTCATTGCCCACAACCTTGGTGCTGAGAACAAGTACATTCAGTCCGCCCGGCTCAATGGGGAGGTGTATACGAAGAACTGGATATCGCACAGGTTGTTCAGTGAGGGAGGGACGCTGGAGTTGGTTATGGGTGCGAGGAAAGATAGTGCGTGGGGGACAAGGGAGGAGGATCTGCCGCCGAGTTTGAGTACCGGAGGGTTCGAAGTTGGGGCGGCGTTGTCGTCGAGCTCTAGTGGTGAAGTGTTAAAAGGAGGTGCGATGAAGGATGAGAGTTCGGCGGTGCAGGATGATGGAGCGCCGTCACCTGAAAGAAACTTCTTCTCCTACTTAATATTTTTGTTACTGGCGGATTGAGCTAATAATACTGTACATTTACTGGGTCTGTGGTGTCTGGCTTGACTTCGATGTTCGCAACCAAAGTACTAAGTAGACGTCATTTGCGATGGTTGCCCAACCTCCCCACAAGTATCCTAGGATCCCATCGCGGAAAGGTATGTTCTTTGCTCGCGAATATACTCCAATCGTCGGCGCTGGCCGTGCGATTGTTTTTTAGTCTCGCGCGTTGTTTGGGATTGTTGTCGTGTTGCGAGCGTGACCATCAGTCGTGACCGAACGTGTTCTCCTTCGACCGCGACAATGCCAAAGCCGCAGCGTCGAAGCCCGCGGCTCACAAGGACCAAGCAGCACTTCTCATCCTCTCCAGTGGCACCAAGCGTGTCCTCATACCTCACCCGAAAAGTTACAAGGTCTGTGAGCCGTTTCCTTCCTCGTCGACCAAGGACCGACTTTTACTCTTTAGGCTGCTGTTGACGCAGCGCGGCGACACTTCCCTGCGATTAAAGCAGAAGACATGGTCTTCCAAACCAAGGATCTCGCGATTTGCGACGATGAATTAATAGATATCGCCCCCGAATCATGGGACCTCGTAATCGATTTAATCACCTCAATTCTTCACGTCGTCGAAAGGCACGAGTGTTCGCGGGAAACTGTGCCTGTTATTCCTCTCGCGACGGGTGTACCGCAAGCAGTTTTGGCACCGTGTTCGGGTGCGCTGGCCCCTTTTATCGAACTTGGGCGCAATTTTCACTCACTCAATGGCTAGACGAACTGACGATCAACTTCAAATTCTGGTCCGCCGACATTGGGGTCCCACGCGTGACCGTGAAACGCTCCACAACTTTCCGCAAAATTCACGACCTCGTCGCCCAAAGAGCTGGTCTGGATTCGGACGACTTCGTTCTACTTTATGACGGCGCGCGGCTCGACGGGCATAGTCCGCAGACCCTCGAAATGTGCGATGGAGATTCCCTTGAGGTGATGAAGAGCCAGTTGGGTGGCAAGCCCGTTATATATCTCTACTCGCCGACCGAGATCGACGCGACGGTCATGCTCACGCTGACGCGCGAATGGAGCTTCTCCGCCGTCTACCCTGTCGTTCCGACCAAGATTCCCCCGTCCTGCGGAGGCCAACGTATCCGATGGGATGTGCGCACACATCTGGACGGCAACTTGACCGAGACGACCACCGCCTTGGACGTCGCGTATCTCTTCTGGGAGGCGCAGTAGGTTTTCTTATTTCAATTTATTTCGGCAGTTGACTTGCATGCCATTTAATTGCAGCACCAACCACGGCATCCCCGACTCTCCACCGGCTTCCCCAGGCGCTCAGCAATTCAGCATGACCGAATCATCCTTTTCTCCTCTCACGAGCGACCTCTATCCTGCGGACTCGGTCCTTCTCTCAGCCGCCGAGATTACAACTTACCTCGACAAGGTTCTATTGGCTCTGGGTCTACACACCGAGGCGCGCGCCTCGTTTATAACGTCCGTCGCATGCTACCCTTTAACCCCCGTAAAAACCAACCGAAAATTGCCGCGCAGCTATTGGCTCCCATCCTTCCTCAAACACAAGCACGTTGCGCTTCGCTTCGTCCCCCAGGCCGCGTACGAGGCCGCCGCCGCGCTGGATATCAGTCCCACGCCGGACGTCATCACGCGCCTGTTCATGCTCTTCAAGGGCATTGCGGACGACGACGTGGCGGGTGCGTGGGCCGGGGCACGGGCTGCGGATAATGACGGGGAGCGGTGGCTGCGGGTCGTGGGGCTCGATGCTGAAAGGACGGCGGACGCTTCTTTGTTCAGGGTGTTGGAATGGGGTGGGATGGAGGTGTTGGGGCGATGAGTCGGCGGGCTCTTGCGTTCAAGGAAAAATCTGCATGTCTGCCCTTCGAGGCGACGAGGCCTACTGCACTATTTTACTCATTTGTGTCGAGCTCATCAGCCTTCTTCTTCCGCGGTACTCACTCTCATCCATCGACAAAATTCTACAAGCTCTAGTTCCCATGGTCGAGACACTGCTTTTCTATATCCTCTACAACGAGATATCGTGGCTCATGTTCAGGGTCCGGGGTGGGTATTTCTGCGCATTTTGAACCAGGGAAATACCTCATCTGCACCAATTCAAGCTAAGCCGGAGCCCTTCTGACGAAAGCTATAGATAATTCCTTGCGCAAGTCAAGCGCCAGCAGCCTTGCAGCAGACACCTTGAACAAGAGGATGCGATGATCAAGGAGAGGGTAGGAAGTATAGGAATGATGGCGGACAATCCGGAGTCCGCCGGACAAATTGTTCAGGACTTCATGTGAAGGGAATTCAGTGCACATAAACCTCTTCACAATTGGATGTGGAGTCGAATTGGTCCATGAACTTCCATTAACTATATTTTCTTCTGGACAATTCCTTTAGTTATATTCCTTCAACACAATTGCTCAAGTGATATTCCTTCAACACATCTACTTCAGCCAACTTCCTCCTGGCACAACGTGTACATATTCCCTTGATATTTCCCTCTGCTGGAATTTCTGCACTGCGCATCGATGAATCAAGGTTCATTTGACTCATTCTGTGATGCTTGTGCTCCCCATAAGGCTCCTGAACCATCCGGTATTTTTTTTCGGCTGGATAGAGCTGAATCCAAGCGAAACAAGGTCTCTATTTTTCAAAATTTGTCAGTTACTATGTAGAGTAAAATTCCTCCGTTGTGTATTCCTTCTTGGTGCAGTTCGTTTCGGTGCACATTCCTACGAGGACCTCGTAATGAGGTATCTCTTTCATCTGGTTCAACGTCTCCAGGGCTCTGCTTTTTGCTTAGATTTCATCAAGTCCTCCGTGTTACATATTCTTTCTCCCCTACCTAAAAAACGCCTTTTAACTTTCTCTGGTTATGGTCCCACAGATTCCATCTCTTTCTTCTTTCGCTTATTAAGGGGTGCAACTCTGCGAACGGAATTGATTGAAGGCCTTCCCGTTACTATTTTGGACTGGGTAGATGGCCACCCTAGCTACCCGGCCACTCGAGGATTACAAAGGGTAGGAAACTTGTGGCGCGTAGATTTCCACTGTAGGGTGTAGATCATGTCTAGACGGAACTGTGAACACAGTTTGGCGAGGTCGTGATGGATTGACGTGAAGCTGTGGCGGATCTCCGGGCGAGTCAGGCGTCTGACGTGAGATTTTCTTAATTTAGGGCAGCCATCTCCCGCAAAGACTCCCCTCGATCTCCATCGTTTCTGACTCGACTCTCTCGGTCCGTGTTGCGCTCTGCTCGGAGGATGCAAGGCTCAAGTCTACCTGGTCGATAGGTCCTCAACAATGCTCCCCCCTTTGCTATCTGCTTCGAAAGATCGGCTTTTCGTCACAAATTCATATCAAGAGCTGGGAGATGGCGACCCCAATATCACGACGCCTCGTTGCGGTACGACTCTGGAAATTGAGGAGCACTTTTTGCATAGTTATTCCCCTCCCTGGACATACCCGACATGATTTTACAGATTTTCTATCCGGCTCACTGCTGGTCGTTACAAGAAACACCTGTTTTTCCCACCCGCGCAACTTCGAACTTTTCTGCGGCGCTGGAGGCATCCAGCGACGGCGCGCAAAGTCAATATATGTTCTTCTTAGTCCCTTCGACCACCTCACACCCCATCTTCGCTCTCGGTGCGCTTCCAGCGCTGTAGGGCCCGTGCTCATCGACGCCATTATGGCAGAAATCACCATATCCTACTCTGAGCCAGACACCCTCTGCGGCGCTAGTGGGCTCATTACCAAACTCATATCCGATTTCTAGAGCTGCTCGGTACACATCTTCTCGATCCCCAGCCTCTGGCATTTCCCGGCGCTTCGTTATCGGTGGCCATCGGGTGGATATCAATTCGTTTCGTATGAACATGAGGACGGCGGAGGACGGCAGGGAATCAAGCGAACACCGAGTAAGGTGGTTGGCATGTCTTGTTCGGTCACCCTTGGTGCGTTGCTGGACTATGCATCTCAATTTTCCGTATTAATCCTGTGGCACCTCGGCAGAGTAGCAATATAGGCGCATGTAATTCCTCTCCAATACAATGATTTTCCCATGAACGATTATGACGCTCCCTGCGTGCGCTCGTATAAGTATCGCCATCCCCCAACGCTTTGCCCCGTCACCGTCCGATTTTCCCTATCACCTGTGTACACCTCATCTTCACAATGCCAACTCGTGCGCCCGACGCTCCTGCCGGCGACGAGCTCGAAAACCTCACTCAGGAGCAACGTCTCCAGCTCGCCATAACCGCGATTGCCAACAAGGTCATGTCTGAGCGCGCCGCTGCAAAATACTACGCCGTCCCTCGCAGCACTTTGCAGGACCGTCGCCACGGAGTCCCGACGCGCGTGGAGGCCCACGCTTCTGAGCGCCTACTTGGTGTTCACCAGGAAGGAGTTCTGAAGGAATGGGTTAAGGTACGCGATACACTGCAGATGAGTCTCGAGTCTTGATGTCGCTGACTGCTTCTAGGTCATGGGCCGCCGCGGCTTCCCGCTGAGCCTCCCCACGATTGGCGCATATGCCTCCGAGATCGTTGGCGCACCCGTCGGCGCCACGTGGCCCAAGCGCTTCATGGAACGCAACCCCGACCTGAAAGTCAAGTGGGCGAGCAAGCTGGAAGAATGTCGCACGAGAGCTCTTAACCCCGTCGCTGTCCACAAGTACTTCACTTTGCTTCGCGAGACGATTGAGGGCTACAACATCAAGCCCCAGAACATTTACAACATGGACGAAAAGGGCATCCAGCTCGGCGTCGGCGAGAAGATCAAGGCAATCGTCGACCACGACCAGAAGGCCGTGCAGAACATCCATAGCGGCAATCGCGATTTGGTGACGATAATCGAGTGCATCTGCGCCGACGGTACGGTGCTCCATCCTTCTGTCGTCTTCGAAGGCGCGCATCGTGACCTGAAGTGGGGCGCCAACAACCCATGCGAAGCTAGGTCGGTCGTTTCTTATCCTTTCAGTCCTAACGGTATTGATATCTTCACAGTATTTCCATCTCGCCCAACGGGTGGACAGACCAAGAGCTCGGGGCGCTCTGGCTTGAGAAGGATTTTGCGCCCGAGACTGCGGCACGTCTCGAGGATCCTGGCGAGTACCGCCTCCTCATCCTCGACGGCCACAATAGCCATGGCACATTCCGCTTCAGCCACTTTGCCGATCGTCACCGCATCATTGTTTTGTGTCTTCCGTCCCACACGACACACGCGCTGCAGCCGTGCGACGTCGGTGTTTTTGGCCCCCTTGCAGCCAAGTGGAAAGCTTTGGTGTCGGAGGTCAGCAATGCACATTCGGAGTGAATCAAACTCATACAAGTTCTTCTGCCGTAGTTACACCGAAAAAATATTGTGATTGACAAATATAACCTGCTTGAACACTACTCCGCTGCGCGCTCGCAAGCTTTCAAGAAAACCACAGTCATTTCTGCATTTCAGAAGTGCGGCATCGAGCCCCTCGACGAAAATGCGATAACTCCAGATCAATTCGCACCGTCACTAAATTACACTACTCAAGCAGCGCAGCCGCTCACCCCACGTCTCCCTTCCCTCCTTGTCCCTATTTCTGAGGCACCGGGTCAAGCCAGCTCGTCTCACACCTCCGCTCCAACCTCAGCGCGCTCAACCCTTTCCTCCTCTTCCTCTACGACGAGCACTGGCTCCCAAACGGCCGTTGCGCAACCTCGGCCATCCACTCCCCCTCCCATGTCAGTCGATGCCCAGAGAGCCGTCCAGGCGCTTTATAAAATCGCTCTTCCATCGCCAGTCAAAAAGACAGCGTCTCGGCAGGCGCTTATCACCGAGAACGAGGAGCTTCGTCGGATTGCTCGAGCGGCGGGTGTCATCCTTGACCAGAACCACACGCAGATGGTTTTGATGAATGCCGAGAACGAGCACCTCCGCCAAAAGCTGCATGCGAAGAAGAACAAGCCAAAGCGGTCCTATACGACGGGCCATGCGCGGTTGATGACGAGTACGGAGATGCAACAAGCGTTGCTGACAGAGCTCCAGAAGAAACAGATGGGCAAGTTGCACAAGGAGATGAAGAAGACGGTGTTCCCAAAGATTAAGAAGGACATCCCGGCGGCCTTGAAGGAGGCGAAGGCGGCAGAGAAGGCGGCGGCAAAGGCGGCAAAGGCGCTGGAAAAGGCGGCCGCAGATGCTACAAGAGGGCGTGCACACGGCCGCGGTCGTGGTCGGGCTCGTGGGGCAGGCCGTGCGGGACGCGGTGTAGTGGTAGGACTTGCCGTAGACATCTGATGTAGTTGATAGAGATCATTCCACCTTGTCCGCATCCACCATGTCCCCTGTGGCCGTCGCCTTTCCCTGCTACATATGGTGATTGGAGCGATTCGACGATACGCACCTACGGACCAGATCTGCTGTCCGCTGCGAGGATCATTTCTAGCGCTTTTTTTCGCCCTCACCGTCATTCTGCGTCATCCGATTTCCTTCACCGGCATCCACCTCACAGCACCGCCGATCGAGCTAGATCTTATTGGTACCAACATTCATACTTCCCAGTCACCTCTGGCAACATTTTCGACTCATTTGACCCTGCGCTCGCCGCTCTACCCTCCGTCCACTTATCCCGTCTCTGGTGGAGTGTGGGAGAAATCCAACTCCATTCGGAAGTGTGGGAGCATTTCTGTGCAATGCCGAGCGCTTGCGGAAATGTGGTGATGCCCGTCTGTGGTCAGTCGGGTGTCCTGCCTTCGTGCCGCATGGGTCGAGCAAATTGACCGGCAAATATTTTCGACCATGGAGGCCTGCGTCGTTGCTGCTACCATCCCCTGCCGTCGAGGTATCCTCCGGCCTGTCCGCTTCCAGTTGAATGCCACGATCATTTTTTCCGATAACCCGCCGAACACTGCTGCCGAACACTGAAACCGCTGAAAACCTGCTGATAAAATATTTGGGCGGACAACTTCTCCACCATTCTTCGGATCGCGACGAGGACGTTGCTATCTTGTTGGGTGGGTACTGGGGTCGAGGGACTTCATCACATCCCATCCACCTTTTCTGCTTTCCTTAGCCGGCCAGAGGACGAGTTGTGCCACATGGGTCAGGTTTTAGGATCGCGACGAGGACGTCGCTATGTTTTTGGGTAGCCAGATGTAGTGGTAGGACTTGCCGTAGACATCTGATGTAGTTGATAGAGATCATTCCACCTTGTCCGCATCCACCATGTCCCCTGTGGCCGTCGCCTTTCCCTGCTACAGCGGTCGTGGTCGAGGCGGGACAGGTGGCCGGGGAGGAGCCAGTTCAGACGAGGATACTGACATGGATTCAAACGCGGATTCTAGCGATGACGTACCGAGTCCCGACCCAAGTCCCAGCCCAAGTCCCGCACCTAGTCGTGCGCACAGTCCGGCTGCCACTTCCCGCTCGCCTACACCTACTCCTTTGGCCGACTCTGACGACGACGAGGAAGACGGCGACGAAACCAAGATCAAGTCGATTAACGGCCACCGATGGCTGAGAGGGAGTAACCAGTTCGAGTTTCAGGTTCTGTGGAGCGATGAAGACATCACATGGGAGCCCCTGCACAATGTGAACGATTGCCAGGCTTTAGAAGACTACTTAACGCACCGGGATGTCGAAGATCCTCTGCGTTTACCCAAGCGACGATATCTCACTATTAAAGGCCTGGTAGCTAGCAATGAGTAGATGTAGAGTCAGCGGAGACAATTTACGAACCTGTTCTACAACCTGGATCCATCTTGCGGCGCCGGAATGGCTTGACGAAGGGAGAGGAAGGCTCCAAAGCGCTGCCATCAAATTGTTCCCATGCCTGGCCGCCTAGGCCGTTTCGCCGTTTTCGGACTCGGCGCCGAAAAATATTCGCCAAGCCATCAATACATCACACAATTCTTCCCGCCGACCGTCACTCACTTCCAACATCCCAGCCAACATGCCCAGGCCATAAAATCCCCCAGAATACTATTGAAGCCTAAGCTACATTGCCTGAATGCCTTAGGTGGCCGGGACCCCCGTCACAAATAGTATCCTGAGTCTCTGAAGAAGATTTACTAAAGGGGAAATGCTGGAGTAGTACCTCTCCCGGATATATTGTGAATGTCAATACCTGGATGACAATGACTGAACCGGTTTCACTGCAGGATATTGCCTGAAGTGGAAGCCCTGAAGCTCAATTTCTGCAGGGCTCGAGACTGAAGGAAAGTCCCTGAATGAAAAGTGATTTATTTTTCACTCAATGTGCAAGCAGAGTGTATAGTTATGTGGGTTGACACTGTAGCTCCTAGCCTATATGCTCGAGAGGACAAGAAGCGGTGTATTGAGTGTGTATTGGCGTAGCATTAGCTAAAATAAGCTGGCGGATAGTCCGGCGGACTCCGGAGTCCGCCATCATTCCAATCCTTCCGATATTCTGGAGAGAGTGTGATCAACGGATGAGATGCTGAGGCTTTGTCGGGGGCCGGCATTGACCGGCAAGACGCGGCACCCCGGCGCGTGAGGTGATTTGAACAACGCCGAAAACGCCGAGCCGAGGTTACGGGTGATCTTTCAGCTTGAACCACGAGCCCGCGGTGCTATTATCCACAAAATGCTAGTCTCTCGTAGACAGATGCTTCAACGGTAAGCTCGGAACTCGCTTGTTGAAGTCTGTTGATTACCGCGCCGGTCCGATCGCAGTAGCCGCTTATTATGTAATTGCGGACTTTGAATTTCACGTGCTCCATCACTCCACCTGAAACTGCCTCTTCGACGCGTTCTACCAGCTTATTGAGCACCAGAAGATGGGTAATTTATTTCCGTGGCCCTACGACATATTTACATCAATGAATTCGTCAAGAAAATGATTTGAATGAATGGACGGCGTCGAGTTCACTGTAACCGGCCAAAATTATAGCCCCAGGCCATTTCAAGCTGCAATGAAGTTCTGTTCATGTTCTGATTCCCAACTCTCTCTGTCAGGAAGCACTTGGAGTCTCAAAATCCAAAAACCAAATTTTCTGCTGAATAAATACAATAATAACTGAGAGTCAAGTATCGTCTCGAGATCGTGAATTCCAACGCGGCCGAGTCCATTGCAAGGCAAAATAACCCAGATGAACATGGCCAAAGGATTCCTACATTTTTCGAGCCGTTTTCAGTGGTTCCAACTCAAATGTTTAGCACTTCGCGCCAGGACTTGACTCCTTTCTAGTCCAGTTCCTTTCCACTCAGACCACGTTGTGGATTTAGGACTAAATATATTCCAAAATCACAAGTCATAAGTATGTACATGACGGTACAGCAAGCACACTGGGAGAGACGCCGTAGCGCCGATAGAAGGTGGTAGATTTTGGGTGGATGCCGAATCCGGGGGATTCGGTGACGGCTAGTCCGCACGGGATTGGACTCAACGGCTGCATCCGCTCTACACCGAACGATGTGCGGGTACCGATGAACCATCGACCGCGTGCATTGTGACGGCGGAGTCCGAGTGAGGGGGAGGGAATAATGGAGGAGTGCAGGAGGAGATATGGCGTGCTTCGGGAATGCACGGCAGCGCCGAGTTCGCCGAGAGGCACGCGGGAATTGCCGCCGTGACACAGACCTCTGCTCCGACTCCTCTCCATCAGCATAGCCACAGCGATCAATCGCTTTTGGCCCAGCAAACAGAAAACTTCAATTTTTCACCCCAGTTCTCCCCGAGTGGCTCCAGGATTTCGCCTACCCTCCCATTTTCATTTATTATGAACCGCTCTGGCAGCTCAGAATAATATTTTTGGACCATTAAAGCTCCCAAATCCATAATTTATTGGCGGGAATGCTATCAGTCATGATGTCATCTCAATTTCGTAACGGGCAACCGCAAGAAACCGCGTGAACTTGAATTAAATTCAGTTCAGTTCAGTTCACTCTAGAAATTTGTGAGGGTATTACTGTATGCCTCAGACGTTGTCCACCAAATTCTGGGCTCAACAGCCAAAGGAACGAGTGCGGCAGGAAATATCCAAGTCACCCGAAATGACCGAGGGCCCCGGACCGCTGATCCGGACCCTCCTCCTCCTCGTCTGCACAGCATGTCAAAACTTTGAGAGGTTGATGTCAGAAACTTTAGTTCCGCGTGCCTCTTGGAGTTCGCCCCGCGAAGCGGAGGTGGATGCCCGCGCCCACGGCCGCTGGCCGCATCAACGGCGCGTACACGGCGGCAGCAAAGCCAGGTCCGTGTATTGACTTCACACAGACGGCTCCTCGTGCGAGCGGGACGGACGAGGAGGGAGACCAGGAAGGAGACGAGGACGGCGGAGATAGGATGGAGTGTAAAGTAAAAAGAGTCAGAAGGTAAGTACACACCTTTCACTTCCCTCAAACCAATGCTGGCAAAGATCCCCGCCCCCAATGAGCCGCATCTCCCCGCCCCCAGCGAGCCGCATCGGTATGTCGGGGTGTACGGGTGGGTTAGGTAAATTATGGGATGTGCGTGTGCAGGTGTAAAGGGCGCGTCCACGGCGACAGTAACGTCATCTCCGTTCGCCGGCTCCACACAAACGGCTCCTTGTGCGAGAGCGGGACGAGGAGGGAGACACTGAGGGCGGGGGTAGGGAGAAGGATGCAATAAAAGAGTCAGAAGGTAGGTACGCACCCTTCCTTCCCTCGAACCGGCGCTGATAAAGCTCCCCACGCCCAGTGCGTCGCATCGCGACGTCGGGATGTACGGGTGTATAAGTGAGAGGTGGGAATGTGGGCGGATGTGCGGTACGCGCACCTTGTTGCCCACGCGTACTCGTTCCCTCGACCACCCTCTCGATTTTGGCGTGTCCTGAGACTGGTCATGAGATAGAACGTCGTATAGACGGTGTCGAGGCCAAGTTTTTACATGGCAGTAAATTGGCAGTGAGGTCTTTTGTGCGCTTCTCAAATACTTCTCGGAACGCAAGGGAGCCAGGAGGGAGGTCCCGAGTCGCAGATTAAAGACAATAAGAGCCGCTGTCGGCGCAAGTACCCATTGTCGTCCGCTGGGGTTTGTGAAAAGGCGGAGTAGTCGGGTTAATGGTGTGGGGCACAAGTTCGGCGTTTATTTTGGGTTTGCTGGCCTGAGGAAGGTCTGAGACGTGCGGGAGAGCATCCAGGAGGAACAAGAGAGCAAAATCTGAGCGAGAGATGAAGAAGAAACGCGTCGTCGGTGCTGTGGAAAAGAAGCGCGTCAAGGCACGTGGTAATTCAAACTCCGCAATTACATAATAAGGTTCTACTGCGATCGGACCCCCGCGGTAAACACAAGACTAACAAAATGCGCCAACTTACCAAAGCGATGGAAGTAGTGTCTGAGGGAATTGCAATCGTTACATTGTTGAAACCCATTGGTACTTGGTACAGTAATCAGTTTCTATGGTGGTACAAGAGCGGCGTCAAAGGAATGTAGGTATAGAATTGCCAGTGGAACCGTGAGGAGGGTTTTCAGCTCTTCGAAAACCGTTCCGACTCGTCGTCGTCGCTCCTCGGCGAGATTTTGATATCCCGGTCGCTCCTTTGCGTCGGATCGAAGATGTCCTGTGACAAGTCAGTCCGGAATTCAAGTGAAGGTCGCAATAAAAAGAAAGCTCACATCAACCGTGGTCTCCGTTTGGGTAACGACACGGATCTGACCGAGCTCGACGTCGTTGATGTTCGTGCGCCGGGCGCGGGAGCGTGCACCGGAGATCTCGTTACTCGTTCCGGTGTGGCTGTTGTGCGCGACACGGATGGTGCGGCGCGCGTTGAGTGTCCACATCATCGATACGGCATAGAGCTTGGGTAGCATCATGTTGAACGCGGTGGAGATGATTCCCGAACCGCCCGGGTTGTATTGGGAGAAGATTAGGTTGAACATGGCACTGAGATTAAGGTTTAGTAGGAGAAATTTACTCGCATACGCGATAGACACACCAGAGAGCGGCAGGCGCGGCTGTTTGGAACGTGAGACGCACAAGGGCGCTGATCAGACCGACAGTTTGAGGTAGGACGTCACTCTTGGTCTTGAGCAGGAAATAGGCCGTTGTGAAGCACATGATGATGTCTCCCGCTGACAACAATAAGAAACGGAACGTATGGCGTGCACCATTCAGACTGACCGAACACAGAACTCAGGTGCGCGGCAACTGGAGGGGAGTCAGTCGAGTTCATTCAGGCGGTCGCAAATAAACTCACACCAGGCTGCTATTTCGGCGTCATTTACAGTGGTAATGAAATACGTCTGCATCAGTAAATGTTTAGACCGCGCAATGCACAATTGTGGCGGATGCTTACCCCGACAACAATGGCGATGAATCCAAAGAGGAACAGAACTCCGATGGGGCCCGCAACATACCACTTCTTCGATATCACCAAAAGACGCCAGCAGTAGTACAGTTGAACCTAGCAAAAAAAGAGAAAAATTAACGAGTCTGAGGATCTAAGCGGGCGGACGAACATAGAACCCAATCAAGGCCACCTGGTTCAACATAAATAAATTAATAAGTGGATCCAAGCCGGCGGACGCACCATGAGGGGATTGCCAGACTGCCACCTAGAAAATGTTCAAATTTATTCGAAAAGAGGAAAGAAAGAAGTGTGTACCAAGTGGTGTAGTTGAGAAGGATTGCTCCCTGCAGATCCCCGAAGTACACGATGCTTTGGATCCATATGGTAGCGCTGGGGAATAAAGGCATCAAGATTAGCGTGAGGAGGACAGCGAAGCCACATACAAGGCTTGGATGGACTTCAAGACTGTCAAGAGGAAGAGGCCCGCCACGACAGATCGGAGCAAGTTTTTATCGTCTTTGTAGAACGTGAAATAGTTCACAAACTACGTTTAAGCATCAGTTAACACGAACTTGAAAGAAAAAGGAAAAGCGGAGACTACTCACCTGCGTCATCAGGATACCCTGGAGGAATAGGTCCAGGCAGCCACCCACGAGCTATTGGGTTCAAGATCAGCGGTTGAGACGAGCGAGAGAAAGACCGAACACGCACCCATGGCCCGAGCCAGTAGATTGCCTGGCGCTTGTCTTCGCCTGTGAGGAGTCCGGAGGAAGACATTTAATAGACGGACGAGTGAGCCTGGAAGCCGACCAACTTTATAAACTCTGGCTTCAATGATAGGGCGTTATAGCTCCTATGTTGCGACCCCATATCTACGCCCCTAATGCCTCGGTAGGGACCCCTCGTCTACGAAGAGCAAGTCTAGTGTCGCAACAACATCCGCATGCAACCCGCTTGAACAATCGAATTCCTCAGTTCCGCAATGTTTCGATGGTTCACGGCTTCTGCGCACGGAAAGAAACGTGGGCACGAAGGCGCCCGGAGGGGTCGTCGAGGAGCCAAACTAGCTTCGAGAATGGAAAGAAATCTGATCTCGATCAAAATACGTCCGCGACAGCGGGTTCATGTTAAACCTTATCGATAATACAGTAGCAGGAACAGCGATCGGACCCTAGGCGGTGCCCGACTTTTCTGCTGTCAGATATTCGGGCCCAAGAGTCACCGCGTCCGCCGTCGTGTTGTCCTCGTCTACATATTGCAGAATCATTCCCGTCAGCAGAGTAAATCTAAACAAGAAATAATAAATGAGACACGCACATGAATTCCACGTCTTGACCGTCGGCACCGGTGTCGCGAGGTCCGCAAGATTTAAGTTGAACACGCGCCCGTTGCGTACGACGCTGTGCTCCGTCACATAGCCGCCGTAGCCAGAGTGCCCGTTGAAGCAGATCGGGATACCGGACGAGTCCTCGGAGCGCGCGCACCATGACGAGCCGTGGTCGTGTCCCGACGTCACCGCCAGCACGTTGCCTTTTCCGCCGTTGAGGGCGACGATTTCGTTCCAGACTGGCATGGGATGCGTGTTATTACTCGGAATGGAGGATGAGTGGGGACGTGCGTACAAGGCAAGTCCAGGCCGTTGTAGGTGTTGTTCAGGAAGCCCTGAGTCGACAGGCCGGCGTCGTCATCATGGTCCCCAAGGGTGGGTCTGGAGGGCACGTCAGTTTTTTGTGCATGGTTAACGGCTAGTCACGAACAGCGATATCAAGTCTTGGGCCTTTTGGACCTGTACGCGGACTGATTACTATGACGCAACAAGGTAATTTTCAGCACTTGACATACTGGGATGTGAACAAACACCAGGGCAGGCGGAACCTTCCACCACTGTGCAAGCATCAGAGCTCTAGTGTGGATAGCCGTACGGAGATTAAACACGAACGACGGCGGTCATCAGTAAGCGTTGCAATTTGATGTAATTTGGGACGGTGTTCGGGTCGACCCAGTAGTAGTTGGCTGCAGGCGGAATGGGGCCTGCGAGGTCGATTCAGTCACAACGGAAAGAGAGGGTGAGATAAGTGCGCACCAGGACCGTCCCCCGTCCCGCTGACGAAGGACCGGGAATCGAAGAACCATAGGACGGCGGCGGGAACCCAGTCCGTCGACTTGACATACACAGGCACCCCTGCAAGGCTTGATCAATGCTCAACCATTTAACTGCATCGCAGGAAAGATACTTGCAGTAGTTGCCGTTTCCGTACGGTTTGGGTCCCGCGTCGGAGCGCGTATATGAGAGCTCAGCATAACGCGTCTGCTCGTACCTTGGGCAGTGCAGGTTAGTTGGGAAAGGCGCGAGAATAGGTGAGGTAGTTACTCGATTTCTTCCGCGTGGTTGATATTGTTCTGTGGATCGTCAAGTTGACAGACACCGCACACGGTGGTAGGACCTACAGCATTATCATGCTGTTGTTCGAAGGATTGAGTAAGATGCGCAGGGCTTTGAACAAACAACTCACATTCCCGTGGGTAGACGAGAATGGGATCTTGCGCACCACAGTGGGCGCGTATACAATGTCCAAATAGTTCGTAGCATTCTCTTTGAAAACGTTCTCCCCTAGAAGATTCAATATCATTCGAACATCTTAAGATCGGGTAAAATAATTATTACCAGTTATCATGTCGCCGTTGAATACACTATTAGAGGCGAATGAAGAGCGACAATTTACAGTTGGAAAGGAACTCACACGTAATTCGGCTTCTCGTTATCCAGGACAGTCGCGTGGACTACCTGGGTTGCAGCATCCTGTCCACGAAACGATTAATTCTATAAGTTAACGATAGAAAGTCACTTGCGTTCGCTGGGCCCCACGCCGCCCAACTGCCGTCCCCTTGAAATTGAAAGTTAAGGAAGAGGTCTGAAAAACAGCGAGCTATGTACCTGGACGTTCACCCGTGTGCATGTCAGAGAAGGAGACGACCTTGAAGTTCCCCTGCGCATCGAAAGTGAGCTTTTTCTTGCTACTGAGGATACCGGCGAGCGTGTTGGAGAAACTGCGGGCCAGCGGAAGCGCCGAGACGTTAGAGGCCAGGAGCAAGACACCCAAGATCATCGTGGTGTGAGCGAACGACGAGAGACCCACAGCCACTGGACATCATATAACGGAATCCGAAGAACGTTCGGAAGCGCAACCGCGCGATGGGTGCGCACGTTCAACGACAGAGAAGCGATGCATCATGCTGGTCTTGTGACCCGAAGCGGTAAGTCAACCTTCCACGTGATCAAACGCGGATCCGAAGGGCGCCAAAGAAGGGCAAACATAAAAAGCATAAAGCAATTTCCAAATAATTAGAGACAGCCCAGCCGAGGCGTTAAAGTTCTGTGGTGTGAGGGGAAAGCTCAAGGCATCCGCGACTTGAACTCAGCTTTGAACGTTTGAACTGCTACACGTAAATTTGGAAGTCACCGGGTCAAGTCGGATGTAGCCGAGATGCCGACGAACATGCCTTCCACCACCATCACCATCGTTCTGACCAATGACCTACAGGCCATGGGCCACGCGCTCTGAATGCGCTTAGAACTTGCTTAGAACCCTCTTCATTAAATCAAAGAGTCTTTTCTGCCTATAACTTGAAAATCTGGTCGACATTTTCTCCAACCTCAAAAATAACGCTGATAGTAGTACTCATACCTCAACAAAAGCAAAACGAGACTAGAAATCTACCTCAAAGACTCGAAGACGACACCATCTCCGGCTCAATTACCTGTTTCCCGCTATCGGTTTTCTGGCGAATGCGGGACCGCTCGTTCTCAAACTTTCAACGGGGTTTTCCAGCAAATTTGGATGGGGCTCCCGATTTGCTTCCGCCCATGGCTAGCCTCACGCCAATATTGCTCGGGCCAGGTCGCTTACGTTGATCTCGCCAGCGCACTACTCTATAGTAGGATTGATGGGGCATTCCTGGAAGATGTCAGTTACGAAGGGTAACGCTTTCCGGTGACTATTTTCTCGCGATATACTGGGGCCAGATTACGAAGTCGGACGCTTTAGAACTCGCCCCGCTTCCGGGTCATATAGATCTCGTGTTTTCCCTCGAGCTCGCTTCCGACAAGCAGCATAATCGATCTTCGTGGACGGCTGGAGTCAAGATGCAGAAACATATATTGTGGCATAATTCAACACTTCCATTCAGCAGCTCTAAACGTACACCTCAATCTCCTGGCTAACCGGCGCCCTCGCCTCCATCCTCCGCATATCTAACACCCGCATCTCAATTGCTAGGCTCGGTGCATCCGTCGGGAGCCCCGCGCGGCGGCGTGCCGCCATCCACGCGAGGACTTTGCGGTGCTCAAAGTACACGAGGATGGGGATGACGATGAGGAGCACGAGGATGAAGGAGAGGACGATGAGGGGGAAGGTGTGCTCTGCGAAACAGGTGTCCGACGGTGTGGAGGGGGTGCAGGCAAAGAGGGTGTGTCGAATGGAGAGTGTGGCGGCTGGGGTTGGGACTTAGATGGAAGGATTTCGAGTGGCAAAGGAAGGAGACGCACGGGAGGTTGTCGAGAGGGGCGGGACGTCGGTGGCACCCAGTATGTCAGAAATGACCCGCATTCCTTCCTGTTAAGAGTTCAAGATTTGTTCACGCCGAGAAATACGGCCGATATACCTGGGCGTCGATAGATGGAGGGGCGATGGGCATGAACATGTTGGTGATTACGAGAAATGAGGGTGTGGGCTAGATTTTGAGTCTCCGGCCTCAGACACCCCGCTTCATATAGCCTCGCTTTTTTGTCCGCCACCTTGTTCTCTTTCCATTGTTCAGCGAGCGCTTCCCATTTTGAGGAGGTACACCAAAGCGGGAGATTGACTGTGGCCTTCGGCCATCTCGGGCGACATCATTCATTCAAAGCGCAAGTCATGAGGTTCTTGCAGTTATGCCGAGTATCTGCCTCACTCAGTACTCTACATATCGACCTTGGCGAGCAGGCGGCTTTTGTAAATTCTCTCACTTGTCTCTCAGTGGCCTTTTCATGCTTGCCGGATATTCCAGATCCACTACGGGGCGATTATATTTTCAAGGGTGAAGGCTCCCTCGTACAAGGTTCTTTCAGAAATCAAAATCGTCGGAGTAAAAAAGGCGCCCCGAAGTAGACCAGATTTTTGGCTCAATTCTTCGCTTGCCGCCCGGGGCGCCAAATTGGAGTCCTCGAGGCACTGAAGGTCCAAGAACAAACGATATAAGTCCCTAGCTTCGGAAACGCCATCGCGGCTACAACAATGTATCATTCATCTATCAGCCCGAACATAGCAGCACGGGCGCTTGTTGAAGTTTACGGGCTGTTAGAAGTTGATTAAACGCCGGGCTTTGACAGATCCCCAGTTAGATGTATGTATCGGCTTTGCTTGTTCCACTGGCACTGGACGTTAATATGGTGTTTCCACTGCTGTATCTCAAGAATTGGCTGTCATAACGAAAGCCTCAACTTGGCCTCAACTGTTTACATCGTGGAAAAACAGTAATTTTCTGTCGAACAAGCGACAAAATGAACCATGGAACGTTTACTTTGATGCGGTGCATATTCTCAGCTCGGAGATTCTTCGTCCCCGACACGACAGCATCTAAATAAAGCCTTTTCACCTTTAACCCACCCCGATCAGACTTTGATCGAATTCCTTATTTGGTGTCCGCTGTCAATCAGCGGCGGTGTAACGACGACCTTGACCTTTGCGTTTCTCTCCGCTTTCCCGTTCTCCCTCTTCCCTCAACATTTCGCGAGTCTCCGCACCCCAGATGGAAGTCTACCAAGGTAGTGTCACGATTTCCCTGCTCAAATGTAACTCTCAAGAAGAAAAAACAGCTTTTCCTCGAACCTTACGCCTAGCGATTCTCTTCTGCCTTCTTTCTGTGTACACTGCAGTGGAAGGCCGAGGACCAGCTGGCTTTCTTTCCTTAGCTCACAGCTCTACAAGTCATCCACAGTCTATCACTCAATCCGCGGCCCCCGCAAGAAAAGCCTCGTCCATTCCTTAGGGCATCGACCTTGCCCCGCTGCGACTCCAGGCGCCTCTTTAGATGTGGGTACGGGAACCAATTGGTTCCCGTACCCCACATCTCCTGCTGTTTCTCTCACCGGGAGAGCGAGAGAATTTTTTGTTTCCGTCTCCTCTCCCTGCGCTCGTGCAGTTCATTTCTCCCATCTTACTCACACATCCCGCTCTCCGTCCTGTTAGCTGCCACAACTCCGTGCCACAATTGGCGCCGGGCAGAGCATGGGCGGCGTCATTGGTGCGTTTCCCTACTCTTCGGAGCACTTATACATCCATGTAGACGCTAAGAGGCGAAAGCTGTTGAATCTACTTTCATTGTTACGTTACATCTTTTC
The DNA here is from genome assembly GCA_029378385.1 of Mycena metata. Taxonomy (NCBI): domain Eukaryota; kingdom Fungi; phylum Basidiomycota; class Agaricomycetes; order Agaricales; family Mycenaceae; genus Mycena; species Mycena metata. Next base: position 206,530 of record JARKIB010000031.1, on the reverse strand, counting down.
GTGCTGTTAAGTGATACTGATTGGGTTGCCTTAGAAAAAGGGCGGAAAGAGTCACTCTTCCGTCGAGGCAACTATATAACCTCCTTTAGGGTCAAATCTGCTTATCTTGGTATATTTTTGGGTTGACTTGTTTGATTAATTAACGAGTTCGAAGTTCATCGACTACACAGCAGTTATCCTCACCCCTTCGAACCTCAGTTCAAGTTCGGCGACACGAGGCGTTCGTGAGTCTGGCTGGAGCGGACTCCGAGTTTGTGTTGATGGCCTCGAACAACGGAGACGATGTCCAGGTATTATATCTCCGTCTTCCAAGCGCCGCCCAAAGTCACTTTTCCGACAAGGTAATCTGTCTATATTATGCTATTGGCGGTAGCTGCCCTTTTCTAGGAGATTAAGTGCGATCTGTCAAGTTTCGAAGATCGTTCCGTCCCAGGGGACTCAGAAGCAAGCGGAAATTCCCGTGTGGTTCGATTTCCCTGAGCCACGTTGACGTATCTTGGATTCTCTACAGCAATATGGCACTTCAGGTGTCCCAGAGAAGTCTAAAATGGCTCAAGATATTGCGACATTCATCCCGTCAGGCTTCAACTTCAACCCTGCGGCCCGAGCCCCGAATTCTGAACCCGAAAAATCAACATGCAGTTGATACAACACTGACAGCAAGATCGATTGTGCTCCATGAAACTCCGAGCGCCTGAAGCGAAGGAGTAGACTTGGTCGCCACAGTCCTGGAGTTGGGAGCTCATTCATTTCACCGATCACTTGCTCACAGGCTGTCGATCCTTCTGCGATACAAGATGCGATGAAGGATAAGCAGTGAAAATTCGGGCTCGTATCTCGATGGTTGCATTGGTCAAGGCACGTTGGACATTTCTGCGATTCCTGTCGCTGATGACCAAATTAGGCGAAAAAGTTCGCAGGCAAAAAATCGCTCGCGAAATTCGAAAGAAATCTGGGATTTCGTACCCAAATCCCAATTGACGCCAAGGTACTTCCGAGTTGTTTCAGCTCGCTGAGCGAATAGCGCCAAATTAGCGCCGGAAGCTTATTGGGTCTACTGTGACATTGACATCGTCACACCGGCGCTTCCCACACCCTTCTTCAGCTCCTATCCCGCCGGTGGCGGACAGGCTCTCTGACCCCGTCACTCTTGCAGGATGGTAGTCGAAACCTCGTCTACGAGGTCGCATGATGGCCGCCGTAGGCTCAAGAGCATCTTCCAGCTCCCTTTGTTCCCGCATTCACACACCCTCGCGCGGAACCCTATTACAAACGCCAGCGCACCAGGGTCCGATGTAACGCTGCCAGCGGACATTTTTCGTGAAATCGCAGAGCAGCTGGGTCCAGGCGACCTCCTCAGCGTCAGTCTTACGGTGTGTACGCTCCCCTTGCGACCGTGTGGCGATGCTCAAAGATGGCCTTTGACAGTCATCACGATTGCGCGCACTGCTCAAGCCCGACCTGTACAAGACAGTCCACCTTCGGTCGAGTCGGTCATGCCAGTCTGGACTTGCCATGCTTCAGAGGGACCCAGAGATATGCGGATACATACAAAAACTTGCCGTGCGGCCAAATTACTACCTCGCATGGCCAGCGCGGGACGTCCCCATGCGGGAGGGGCTGGTGGTCGAGCTGATATGCAAGGTTGCGAAGAACTTGACGAATTTACGGACTTTCGACTGGGATGGGCTTGAAATGCCCAGGGACGAGCTATGGCTCACACTGCGGACATCGTACGTCATTATTCGCCTCGGGCGGCGCCACTTGCAGAAAACTGACTCGGCGACAGATGTCCAGAGCTGAAGGAATTGTTCTCCAACGTCGGCTTTCAACACCTGAATCCTGCCAGTGAAGTAAGGTTCCGCTCTATCGCCGTCTTCTTCCTAATATTTCACAGCTTTTCAAGTTTAGCGATCTCTCGATTTTCTCTTTGTCAGTAAGACATGGCCTTGGAGACACAGGTTCTCGCAGTTCTTCTCTCTGATTTGTACCATCTGACCCATTATTTTCTGACAGAGATATTCCCAACACCAGAGGATCTTCCAGCACAACTCTGGGATATGCTTCTAAATCGCTGTCCAAATCTCACCGAGCTCACCCTGTGCTCATTCTCTGCTTCCCACCGGCTGTTCGCCGTGAGCCGTGTAACAGAAGGTCGCTGGGCCACTCTGAGCTCGCTGACTCTCGGTGCCTTTGGGTATAACAGCGATTTCACCCTCGCGGCGCCTCCAGCGGCGCCGTTCGCAACATTCCTCGCCGCACACCAAACCCTCACGTACCTCCGCCTCGCATGGAATTTCAAGCGCTGGATGTCGCCTAATACCGACGACACGTTCTCTGTTCCGTTCCCACCGTCACTCGATGCATTCTCCGGCATCGCGCAGCAGCTTCAAACGTCCACTCCGCTATTAACAAGCCTCGACCTCATGTGCGAGCCGTTGTACCCAGAGCGCGCAGACGCGCTACGGACTGCGCTTCAGGCGATGCCGCTGCTCACCAGTCTGGAGCTGTGGGTCCACATACCCGAGCCGCGCGCAGGCCACGAGGCCTTCTTCCGGGATCTGTGGAGCGCAACCCCTGGGCTCGAAGACCTCCATTTCATGTGCACGACAGCGTTTGGGAAGGTCAGTCCTTCTCTTCTCTTTACGTCCTTAAAACCTTTCACATCCTTGGAACCATCGTACCTACGTCGCGTACATACCACTTCATCTTGTTTACATAGCGTCGTCGATATCGTGCACCGTACAGATCCGCTAACCTTTATCCATCTAGAAACCACTCTCTGAGCTCGCGCGCGCATTACGCCTCCTCCCGAAGCTGCACACCTTTGCATTGACCAAGGGGCATCGCTACGCGGACGAGAGCATGCGGCGGTCAGCACAGCGCGTCTTCGGCGCATTAAACACGCGGTCCATGTGCAACTGCCCCGAATCAACAACGCGCCTCGCGCAAGTGAGCATCCGCTGGGCGCGCGCGGCGTGCCGGAACCACTTAAAGCAAGAGGGCACGTACGAGCGAATACTCCCTCCGCCGGTCTACAATAAGAGCTGCGCTGCGACCGATGAAGTTGAAGGACGCAGCCGCACAAAAGGCAACGCCGAGGGCGAGCAAGTGATGGTGGAGGCTTGGGAGCGCGGGCTTCGGGCGCTGGGCGGCGCGTTTGATCGACGATATAGGTTTCCGCTCACGCAAAAACTTGTGCACGACACCGCGAGCATCGATTGAACTGAAGCTCGCCAACTACCAGTCAACGATACGCTGGAACGACACTCGTTGCGTTCGACTTGGGGCGGATCCTTCATTGGAAGTGCGGCGTTTATTTTCTCTGTTTTGGTTTCACGAGGGAGGTGATATGGTGACGCTCTTCACGACACTCACGGTTTCCATCCTTGCTTTCCTTCTCCCCGCCCTATGTTGTCTCTTGTTTTGATAGCCTAGGAGGTGTAATATAAGCACTGTATTCTTCCTGTATAAACGACGTTTCCTCGATCCGTTGCTCACGGGAAAAGCCACTTTCGGTGAGGGTATATATGTATCAAAGAATGAACCGGAGAAATGTTACTGTTTAGCCACATCTTCAACGTACCCAAAATTTGACTTCGACTGCGCCAACTCGACAATTTCGTTCATTAGCTATGAGAATGGTCAAGGTCAGGCCCCAAAACACGCACGTTTTTTGACCCTTCCAGGAAAGATTTTTATTTATTTGTTACTGGAACCGCAAAACGCGAGATTGATGGTGTGCGCCAGCGTTTTTTTTTTTTTCACCTCACATGGGCTAAGAGGAGAAACCCCAGCGGTGCGGTTCCAGTGCAGTCCATCACCGGTCACTGATACAAACCGGTCAATGATACAAACGGCTCCCAGCTTATCAGTTTTAGCCAAGCACCCTAGATAATTTAACCTAGTCTTGGTGCACATGTAGTACATGTTGTATTAGTCTTATGCAATGATACTGCAGGTGTCCACTCTGTGGATTTTTATCTTCTCCGGGAAGTCAGAAAAGACGAATTTGTTTGAGGTCTGGTGGCCTCGGAAAAAGTGTAGAGTCCAATTTTTACTGTATATATGATAAATAATGTTTCAATGGAACCATATGAACCTTCTTCGCAGTGCTGCTCATTCAGTGCATCATGTTTCTCACTCGGAGCTCACCAATCTGACATTTGTCACATTCCCAAAAAGGAAATCACCAGTAAAAAATCTTTACTTCAAGGCTCATTATGGCACACTAAAGCAAGGAGACAGCTTCACCAGCTTTTCTGGGAGGACAAATACAGTTTGGATGGTCAGAGTTTGGCCAAAATTGATTGGCCGGTGGAATTTGACTGTTGTATCATTGATATGGGAATTGGGATTTCTCAGTCATTTGCAGAACAGCTCTCCCAGGAAGTACAGAAAAAATCTGAGAAATTCGGACATGAAGGTTGATATGTAATTACACCTTTTGCCCTACTCAGGTTTCCCGATTGTCCCTGGGGTTCGGTTCAATTCATCAATGAAGAATGTTTGCATCAGTGAACGGTGATGGACTGTATATAAAGCGAAGCCTGCAAATTTCTGTGTATCCGCGACACAACATTCCTGCGCAAACAGATATGTATCATAATAGCGTCAAGAAACGGAGAATTGGATTGTGCCCCGACAGGGTGGTCTGTCTACGGCAAAGATCCACAACTTAGATATCAAAGTACAGACAGTCTGTTGGATTGAGAGTCAACGAATGATCAAGTCTCGCTCATGATCCTCTATTTCGCGCCGTCGGTTTCATCACCTAGTCTGGACAGTTTTCCAGTACTCGGTTCAATGTTTGCCCCTGCGTCAGAAAGTCAAAAGTAGCACCGGGAGAATGAAGCTGGTGGTCAGACGAACGTGATATACGGCAATGTAAAGCGTTGCGTAAAGTGCTCGACTGATAGTCGGCCCTTCGCATGGGCCTGCGGCAGCCCGCGGTGCAGGTCTTCGACGAAGGAACTCACGCTGACGCCGACGTTGACGTGGGCATGTTCGGAGAGATCGAGCCGCCACTGAATCGACGGGCTGCCGGGATGCGCCATCAGCAAGGTGTCCACTGTGTTGAGCTCCCGCGTGGACGGGAGAAGGTGAAAGAGATTAGACTCCAGGAGGTGGGTGTAGGTGATTGTTAGCTGGCGCAGGATAGGGGCCGTGTCCGGGACGAGGAGGGTCTTGAGCATATCTAAGAACCACGCTTCGCGACCGCGGTGTGCCGTTATTTCGGCAGATTTGAGGACGGGTAAAGATAGAGCTGGTCTAAGGGCGGAGTTGCCAAAGTTCACTGCGGACAATGATACATAAATTTGCCGCGGGAAAATGAGAAAGGAGTACGTACTGGCGTCCAGACAGTGGAGGGTGAGGTGCTCCAGGGTTTCAGATGTAGAGGAAATAATTTTGTTCGCGTAGGAACTGGAATATGAGTCGCCTGTGATGTCCAAGCGTTGTAGATTTGGCGCTTGGAATGTTTCCATGTTTGCCAGGATCTCGCATAGGCCACGGGTCCCAGTGAGGAGACCCAATCGTGTCATAGGATATGAATGCTCGAGGCCAACTGCGGCGGGGTCGGGGACCACACCAACGCGATAGAGGAAGAGTCCTCTGGCGGCCCGAAGAAATCGGAAAAACGTGGAAGATGGGATATTGCAGATAGAAATGACGTGGAGCTCGTCCAAAGACTGTCGAGAAAAGTAATCCGTGAAGCCGGATTGTAGTCGGGGTGGTATACCATTCCAACCGAACGTTGTGGCGTGGTACCCGCCGTCCACGATGCATTTCTGCACATTGACCAGCCGGTCGAAGATCTGAATGAGGCTCTCGACATCCGATGAAGTCAAGAACTCCAGTGGAAGGGAAATAGCCAGGCGCGTAACGTAGGACGCGACATGGGGCGACTCGGCAAGGAGAGTCGATGCTGCAAGGAAACTTGTTGTCCGTGCCAAAGGGTCCAGAGTGAACGACGAAAGAAGCATGCGTTGACTGGGGCTCCTAAATGCCGGTGCAACTAATGAGCACGCCTTGAGGGACTCGGAATCCAGGTCCACAGCGCGCAGGATGACTTCGATGAGTTCTGGTGGCACGTACATGGCGGTCGGGTGCAGAGGGTCCGTAATGGCGGCGGGGCTGTGTCAGATGGCCGACTCGGCAAGGAATAAAACGATTCAATATTCTGGTTCGTCTCACCCCCTGGCTGACGACGGTGACCTTGGGTCGACGAAAGTTTATGTGACAATAAATAGGGAATATTTCCGACATCGACGAATTTAAATGAAACGGATTGTTGAATAAATTCAGTCTCCTCACAGAATCGCAAGTTCGCAACCCATTACTTGCAACCTGCACAAAGAAACCAGAAACCGATGTGAGCTGCAGTTTTACCCTCATGTGTTTTGACATCGCTTCTTTGTAGCCCATGCAAGGTAGAAAAAAGGACGCTTCGTGGTTGCCGATGAATTAGTTCTCCAGCGGTTCTCCAGTATGCAAGAGACTGAAAACTTTCTTTTCTGAACGAGTCCAAGAAGAGTGTGTTTTCGCGAGCTGAACTAGAACATTCTCACAACCCAATATTCAATGAACATTTGGCGGGTCCTACCAGGTGAATCTTGGGGACGTTTAAGCTCAGCATGCCCTTCTCTACATCGCTCCACCAAAAAATAAAAATAAATAAAAAAAGGTTGAAGTTATCGTGCTCCAGATCTATGTACTTCTCCAACCAAGAGTTGTTTTTTCTCTGAACACGGATGAATGACAGTGCGGTGTACTATCTCAGGAAATACACTCGTACACCCTGGCACCTCATCCAGGCATCATACCCACCATGCCGTCTTCACCCTCAGGCTGTAAATCCAACCAAGTGTACTCTCCCGCATGGAACAGCTCTGCCAATTGCTTGGGATCAAAAGAATCCCGCACGTCCATCCCCTGCCCTCCCGACATGTTCATGAACAAATCAAACGGGTCCGGCATTGCCTGCGAAGAGGACGGCCCACCCGTCGACTTGGCGGCAATGTACGCGTCGACCCGGTCAATGAGCGTCACCACCCGCGGATCGGCGTATATGTCGAGCGAGTAGGCCATGAGCTTGAGTTCCGTCGTAACCCTATAAACCAACAGTAAACAATCTTCGTCTCACACGTAGATAGAGAAGACACGTACGCCTCGAGGTCGCCCACATCCTCCGGCTGGCACTCCAACGCGAATTCCGCCCATGCGTAAAGCACGCGATAGGACGTCGGCGGGAACTGCACCCCGGGCAGCCAGCGCACAACCCGCGCGAGGTCATGCACCGTATCCACCGCGAAGCCCCGCGCCTGCTCGCAGAACAAGCGCATGCGCGCGCGGGCGCGGGGGTCGGTGCGGAGGCGTTCCGCGAGCGCGAGCTCGCGGTAGAACGGGAGGATAAGCCCCGCGAAGCCGACGACGGCGCCGACGGCGCAGGCGCGGGCCATCGAGTCGATGGTGGGGGAATCGCCGCGGGCGGGCATGAGCGTGAGCGCTGCGTCGATGGCGGCTATTGAGGTGGCGACGAGATCGAGAAGGATGGAGAGGATGGAGTGCAGCGTTGAGAGCGTTGAGAGGAAGTTGATTACGGTTGGTTCGGAGAGGGGTTTGAGACGGGCAAAGTCTGGGACGTCAGGGATTAATGGCCGGCGGCGTCGAGGGAGATAGAATGTACCTCCGTTGATTGTCTCATATAGTTGACGCGCAAGGGACGTGACGTGGAACATATCTAGGAAGAGAGATTCGGGATCCAAAGATGAATTTGCGCTAGCTCACGTACATGGCTGCAGTGCGGGCCAAAGGAGGTAGAGGCCGGGCTCTTCGGCGGCCGTTAGTAAAGCTAGCAGGGCATCGAGTGTTGGTGCGTCCGTTCCCGTGAGTAACAGCTGATCATGTCGAGTGCTTTCAAAGAGTATTAGCCTTGAGTCGAGAGCGAGACAATGCGGGGGAGTAACGGACATTAAGATTGGCAACCGATATTCTGTTGAGGTGAGTGCTTCCGCCATCTGTGGCACAAATTCAGGTTGGGAACGGAGTAAGGGGCAAATAACACACGAGGAATGAACCCCAAAGCGCTGCCTCGGCGGGTCCCAACCGAGTAGTAGTTCGCCATAATGGAGCCAGCGCGCGGACATGCGAGATATATGCACCAGCCCACGGTCTCGACAAGCGGCAGAGGTTGGCTGCAGAAGAGTACGTGTCAGGGTCAGAATGAGAGGAAAATATACGATATACTTCGATCCAGAAGATCTAGCAGGTAGCAAGATGCGGCATTCTCATGCGAAGGTTCCAAGACGACGTCAGCTTCCCGGGCGGCCTGGCCGGCTTCTGCATGGAGGGCGTGGAATATAGCGGCGCGCCGCACACCGCACGCGCGGAGCTCCGCATCCGAGGAAAAGAAGTCGAGATCGCCCAAAGACTTCGGCCGACGCCCAGGACCGAGGACGGACGGGTGGAAGCTGATGAGGGAGGAAACCGTAAGAATACACAGCGCGAGAACACGCGTTCTTGGAGGCAAGAGATTCAGTTGAAAAGATGCCGCGCGAAGATCTTCTCGGATGGACGTCGCCCCAATCAGGGGGTGGTTGAATGGCGTAAGGAATTCACCTGGGGCTGTTAATTCGCTCGAAAAGAACCGATGTGAGACCAACCTTCGAAGCACTGGGCGATAAAGTCCGAGTCAAGGTGGCTTCCGGGCCGAAGTATAATGATAGAATCAGAAGGTGAATCGGAGTCCTTGGTTGAGCTGCCTTGACGGGAGCCTCCAGATGAAGTAGTCGACGAGGTAGCTTGTCCGAGTTGCGGCGGTCTCGTCTTGTTAGGCACACCTTTGGGTCGCCCACGACGAATCGGTGTTGTCGTACATCTATCCACTGGAATGAATTTAAACAACCCCAGTCACCCTGTGTTGAACCTACACGGTATTCTTTTCCGCGCAACGAGGACAAGGAGCGCCGTCAAGTCGAGGATGGCACAATACCCGACGCGCCTGTCGACCACATAGTATGTTGAGTAACCCGACAAAGTAGGTAGGGAAAACTAGCCTTGCAGCGGTCGCACGCCGGGGGCTTCACTGGCTTGGTTGGTTCTGTGGTCATGGAGAGGAGACAAGCGGTGTGCATAGCCCCTGATGGGATCTTTTCCTAAATAGGGGTTTCCGAATTCATTCCGAAAGCACAACGAAACTTCGCCTTACTTTTTTTACTGCAGCTCAATGATGTAGCAGCGTCCTAACAGTAATGGTCGGTACCCAAATGCTCAATGGGTTAACAAAAAAAAATGTAACTGCAGTCACGAAACCGGTGGAGAGCTACAAACAAATCGACGGGTCTTGGCCCGATTCTCCAGCGTTGAATGTCGTATTAGCAAGAGCGACGTGTCGTGAGATGAACCAAGGATGAGCGGTGGAATTTCAGCCAAAGTTTTATACAATATTTATTCGACTACAGCCTATTCAGTGTATTCAGCATAAGTAAGTATATGCCTGAAGAAAACCCCGGACTCACTCATCCATGGATGGGATCGGTCCTCGAATAGTGTACAAGACCTGTACTCGTCGCTTCCTGGAGCCGCCGTTCACTGTCGGTGTCGAACTCGTCCGCGCACAAGTTAAGGCGGACGGATCGAAGGGCAGGAAAGGTAGTCTGTAGTTTACCGCGGGATCAATACAAGGAGGGTCCGGTTATTATATAATCATCGGAGTTTAAAATTCCCGTGTCACCATTCAGTACCTTCAAGGCATCAATTAGCTTAAACTAAGAGGCCATTCCTCTGGTAATTCTATTCAACCACCTTCTGCCTCCTCAAAATATTCCCCAGGTCGTGGGCCATGCCCAGAAGAAATCTTCAGTTTGGTCAGCGGCCAACCCCTGAAAGCTCGGCATCGCGCTTCTCGACTCTGACACAAAACTGCAAGAGAGTAAGTTCTTTGAACCCACCCAGGGAGTATTAATCGATGATAAAACACGTCAAATATGCGTCTTGGAGAGCAATTGAAGTTTGAGAATTTTGATAAGGGGACCCTCCGATCAAATGTCAAGGGGAATCGACAGACTACAACAAACGAGGTACGAGTTTTTAGTTGTAGCGTCTGTTTATAAGAGACTACAGGAAAGGCGGTGTTTTGGCCCTGGGATACATGGATACGGACTCGGCAAGGTTGGCGGCGACGACCCCGGAGATCCCAACCCAGGAGCGATCATACTCGAGGTCTTCGAAGACCAGGCAGCGCAGAAGAGGGAGTGTTAGCCCCGGTACTGAGGCATTTGGGTCGAAGGTGAATGCGTTGAGAAGCGCATCATCGAGGCCGTAACCCTCAAAATGGAGAGTTTGGAGCGACGGAAGGAGCCTGAGGAAAGGGAGTATGTCAACAGTGTCGAGATCTAACTGTATTAGAACAAGTTCCTCGAGCGCGAATGGCGAGCGTTTATAAAGGTCCGGCAGCAGGTCTGTCAACCAGAAGGAGGAATAAACAGTTAACGACTTCATGCTGAGAAATCCGAAGGACGCCAGGAAGACGACAAGTGCCCTGTCGAAATCGTCGTTATCCATTTCGAACTGAAGTGTGAGGGAATGCAGATCTATGAAGTCCCGCGCATGTCTCAACATAAGCATGTCGTTGTCTCCGAGGGTGGTGATGCGCACCAGCTCGCGCTGGGCGCGTATACAAATATAGCGCTTTTCTACCGAGCGCCTTTCCCACGGTTCATCGCGCCTCCGCAACTCGACAGTGCCTTTCCGCAAGCCATTCCACACCGCATGGTCTCCGTTTCCGTATCAATAACCCCTTTCACTACTGGCTGAATTTCATAACGCTCCGCCATCAGTCCTCCGATCAATCCTCCGTTTCGTGGCGCGCTTTCTATTTATATCCTTTCGGCGGTGCCTTTCTACTTGGCGCCTTTTCGATTTATCCCCATTTCTCGGTAGCACTGCCCCACTCATTTACTATAAAACCCCACCTACTTTCCTGTACTCTCCAGTTTGTTGCCCACCAGCAATACATCTCACCTTTCGTACTTCGTACTTCGCCCTTCGGTCCCTTGTCGCCATCGATGCCCACCGCCTACGTCATGTCCTTCGTCGCCATTGTTCTGTTCTTCGTCGTCCACGTCCACGCCACCGGATCCGCCACAGTTCCCATCCCGTTCCCTTGTGTGGCTTACCAGCTGAGTACTGAACATGGAGTGACCCACTCGCACCCCCGTTTCATGGCCGTCGGAGTGTTGAGTTTGATGTTTGTTGTGTCAGTTTACGCTCTCAGACGCGCCGTGAGCGCATCAGTGGGCGTGAAGTATACATCGCACTCGGACAATCTGACGCATTGGATCAGAATGTCCCTACCCGCGGTGAGATCGAGAGTGATTTTGAGCTTGAGCACTGTGAGGATGGACTAGTCGAACGTGGTGGAAAACCACCAAGTCACCGGAGCGTCAACGGCGATTATGTTTGCGCGACGGAGCAATGGTGCGTCACCGAATAGGCCCAGAACATCTTGAATGTCGGCAGGACCGGCGGAGATCTCATCGATCTGAATATCCACCGAGGTCAACCTGGGAAACGAGCGCGTTTGTTGCCAGGCTTCCAGCGGAAGGTCCAAAAACTCAAGATTGAATCGTATGTCCTTTGATCTGTCCGATTCCCGCAACAATAAAGCTAAAGTCCGCTGCAGGGAGCGACCCTGTACAGATGACATGGCTATCGGTGCCGTGAGGTTGAAGTAAAGAGACCGGGTGCCGGATCTTTGCAGGAGGTCGCTGATGAAGGGCGGGGGAGGGAGGGCAGTGGGCCGGGAGATTCGAATATCGACGTGGTGCCAAAGACTCCCGGTTGAGAGACAAACACTGCGCCAGCGGGACGACACATGGGTCAGAACCATTGGTGCCGTGTGGACATCGGTTATGGAATACGTCTCAGCCGCCTGGTCGGCGTCGAAGCACATCCCAAAGATGGCTCCCAAAGTTTCGGCAGGAAGGACTCTGACGGGAGACAGGGCTCCGCGCAAATCAGATACGTATTTTTGGAGACATGTTTTGCGCTGCTGGACTTCAGCAGCAATAAGGGAGAGCGTCAGAAGGGTTTCGTCGAGGCCCGAAAGGTCTCTCAGCGCAGAGGCGAGCTGGGTGGTCAGGATGCGGGCCTGGAAGGCATCTGGCTGAGGATGGAGCCCAGGGAAAGTTCCATCGGACTTCATAATGATTAGCAGACACTAAACGCGGAAACCATTAACGCACGATGAAAGTTGTTCTTTGAAGGTGGTTTGCACACGTGATGGTTGATGTTGATGCGGTTGATTGATAATAGGGCGTCGCCAAAGATGCGCAAAGTTGTCGCACTGAAAATTTCAACTTGAGGTTGTCATGCTCTCCGAGTATGCAGAAATCGTTTTTTCCGACGGGCGCGCGAGCATTTCTCACTTTTTTCTCCTTTCTTTTTGGCCCAAATTTGTTGGGCCTGGTCTCCCGAAAGTATTTTAAGGGAATGGGGCAAAAGTTGGAGTTGCAACACCATTTGGGGTCCGACTTTGATTTTATGTCCCGACCTGTGCCTCGATTTCCGACGAGTTGGGGTCCGAGTCGAGGCTGAGGCTCAAATTTTAATTATGAAATTAGAAACAGCTCAACAGTGCAGTCTAAGATATACACTACTCCAAGTCTGGTGGTCACTTTGGATCCGTGTCGAGGGAAGAAGACACGTTCATGGGAACGGCAATACTGTACTTACTTGGTTTTAAGTGCCCATAGACTCGGCATCTCGGCATGTTGATGTTGAGAAAAGTTCAATCAATTCGAATGTCTGTGTTGTTCCCGCTAAGCCCAGATGGTTTTTCGTGTTTGAATTTTCTCAAACCGTTCGCGATTCTCGGCTTCGCTGTTCGCGATTCCATCCCAGGAGGCGGTACATCCAAAATCGTGCTCCAAAATTCTCCTTCCTGAACCGTTACAATCGTAGGTCTTTTTTTCTCCTTCGGGAGACGTGAAATGAACCTCGAGTTGAACGTGTAGTAGGCAAGAGATCCAACTTTTGCGGTCAATGATTCAGTCAGTGACCTAAAAACATCGGGTCATTGCTCTAGACCTCCAAGAATCTCGCGCAGAACGGTCCGGCACCGCAGCAAAAGCAGATATTCCTCCGATTTTTCCCCGCCACCTCTACTGGCACACCCAGGATAGAGTTCTTTTAAGCTAGATTAAAAGGCTAGTCAAAAGAATGTGTATTAGTAGGTAAATACATCGTAGTTAAAATAACGAGAGTTTACGACGTAAAATAGCCTTCCCAAAGTAAGACAACTTGAGTACAGCTTCGTGGAATAAGAAGTCAGTTCGAATAAAGCAAGAAAGAAAGGACACTCAAACCTTGGCGAGTTTGTTGCCGGATTCAACGGAATTAACTTGTCTTGAAGTCACGCGGTGCGAAAGGGCTCATGAAAGGTGAGGTTTCAGGAGCCCTTTGCAACAGCTTGAAACAAGGGGTTTACAAACGAGTCAAAAGGCCTGTCAAAACAAAACATTTTGACAGGTCTTTCAACCGTGTTGAAACAAAGAGTTTTCCTAATTAGGAAAACGCGTCTGAAAATCACAGGTTTTCATCTACCCTGGGGTGCACCCCAGGGTACACCCTCGGGTACACCTGCAGGTCACTAAGCCCAGATGGTTTTGTGTGTTTGAATTTCCTTAAACCGTTCGTTAGACCCAGCTTTGCTGTTCGCCTTTCCGGCGGTACGTCTAAAATGGTGCTCCAAAAATCCTTCCTCCACCGGTACAATCGTAGGCCTCTTTTTCTCCTTCGGGAGGCGTGAAATCAACCTTGAGTGGAACCTGTAGTAGGCAAGAGATCTACTAATTTTTGCAGTCAATGATTCAGGCGGTGACCCAAAAACATCAGGCCGTTGCTCTAGATCTCCAAGAATGTTGCGGAAAACGGTCCGGCATAGTGTTGCCGCGACTTAGACTTGGCTGCCCTTAAGTCGACTTTGTGACCGCGACTTGAGTCAAGTCAAGTCAAGTCGGAACTGAGACTTGACTTGACTTGCAAGTCAGTACAAGTCAACTCGAAGTGACTTGAGTAGACTTAAGTCGGATTTTCATTGCACTATACCTATACACCTTCAGACTCAAGTTTCCCGCAAATATCTCTTCATAGGAGTGTTCCATTAAGTCTAAAGGGAATTATCAGTATTTTTGGAGCTGCAAAGTAATGGTGGAATATTATCTGCAATTCAACGCTATTAGTTTTACAATGGTAAAGCTGTTAGCGTACAATTGGGGCTGTACTGATCATGCAAGTCATTTGTTGGGAAGTCAAACGGAGTAATATACTCGCCGCTGGAAAGTTCATTAGGCCCCGTGATTGGGGAAAGTTCACCTCAGTGCTCTAATGGGCTGATAAATGAATAATTTTCAGGTATACAGAACACTTTACACCTCAAAAAGAACACTTTGGCAGGTTCAGAGTGTGTGTCATTGCCTGCTCAATTTTCTTCCAGACCGAAGTGTGTTGTCTGCTGCGTGGTTGATGGCTGAGGAAAGTTCGCCTCAGTACTCTAATGGGCTGGTAAATGAATGCTTTTCATGTATACAGGATATTTCTACACCTCAGAAAGAACACTTTGGCAGGTTCAGAGTGTGTGCCATTGTCCACCAAATGGGAGAATAACAAACCGGTTGAAACCACGGTAGATGTCCGCATCTCACACTCTATACTTCTCAGACATTCAAGTCCTGAATACCCTTCAACTTGCACCCTGCAGTCCGTTTTGAATGGATTTGGAACAACTGGAAGGAAACTGACCAAGACAAAACCAAGAAAATAATTCTTAAGAAGGCAAGTAAAACACGGCGCTGTATACCCTCGATTTCAACTTCTGTCAAGCTTTGATCATACAAGACATCCCCTGTCTGGCTCCAACTCTCAGCCCCCATTTCGGCCTCATTCCAGATCACGCCAAGCGCCTCTATCACTCACCTTTAGCACGCAGGTGGCGAAATTATATTTTTGCCACCGTTTGACTGGTATTCAACGTCCAGATTCATGTACCACGGGCCATCTAGGCATGTGAATCAATAGTGGGGAATTCAACGGACTTAAGTCGACTTGAGTCGACTTCAAGCGACTTCAAGTGACTTGAGCCAACCAAGTCAAGTCAAGTTAAGTCGAAAGTTGCCGTAAGTCTACTTAGCCGAGTCGACTTCCGACTTAACGAGTCGCGGCAACACTAGTCCGGCACCGCAGCAAAGCAAATGTTCCTGAAAGCAAATTTCCCCCACCACCTCTACTTGACTTAGGGTTGCGGAAGAAACTCCAGGGGGTACAACAAAGTCGGTAATTTACCACCCAAAATTTTTCCGGGGTACAACAATTGTAATTTACGCGGAAAGTTACATTTTCGGACGCATCACGTGGTCAAATCACGTGTATTTCTCAAAAAAAAAAAAAAAAAAAAAAAAAATCGCCGCTGGTGCTATGCAAGCGCAAAGCCACGTTAGACCACACAAGATGCCAGGCAAACCAGGTTAGAAGGACATAAGACAGGAGTTGGTATGGTTAATATTCTACTGACTTGAGAATATGCTGGCGAGGTCGGGTTGCATGCCTAATACATGGTATTTATTCAGCACTCAAGGAAATCGAATGCAGCTTTCCTGGATTAAATGGTACTAGTGTGTGTCCGAGACGTGAAATAATGTTATTGCATGTGTTTGGACGTGAGCTGTTTGACGTGAGCTGTTTGGACGACTGTGATCTCTCGGAACACGACTCTCGGAAGTCACGACTTTCTAAATCATAGAAATTGGGCCTGCTGGTGCTTCCTGAGCCTGTACGTGTATTTAAATGATTTCAATATGAGCTGAGGATTAGACATGTGACCGTGTTGTGGGGGGTAATATACCAGGCTCTTTTGACCCACCGACCACAAATAGGTAATTTATGCTGCACGTGACCGCGGTAACTTACATCTACCAGTTACCACCCGGTTTCTTCCGCAACCCTAACTTGACTTAACTTGACTTGAAGATTGAAACCCGCCCATGTGACCACTGTGCGTGACGTAGTTGATGACGACGGTAATGACGCCACGTGTCGCAGATGGGGAGCATATAACCACTCAGGCAACTCAACAACCAAACCAGAAACCGCTTTAAATCCTTTCACCCAAACCGCACTTACACTTAACATTATGTCTTCCTCTAACGCCCCCGAGTTCGTGTTTCCTCTTCTCCATTATATTCTCTCGTTCTTACCTCCTTTGCAGTAAGACCACCGGCCAGTACCACAGCATCAAGGGTACGGTTGTCGAGACCATCGGCAATATGACCGGGCTTGATTCGTGGACAACATCCGGCAAGGTTCGTAGTTTCCCAACTTCAACAAAATATAAGTTCTAACCGCCATTTAAACTTGTCCAGGAGGAGCACGCTGCCGGTGAAGCAGAATACAAGGCCGCCCAGGCCCAGGGCTACGTCGAGGGCACCATGGACCGTGTCGAGGGCAAGAAGGATAGCGTTCTTGGCGCTATCACCGGAGACAAGACCCAACAAACGCAGGGCAACCTGCAACACGACAAGGGTCAGGCACAGCAGGAGATCAACAAGTAATTTTGCTTCAACAACTTCCGCCGCGCTATAGTATCACCCCGTACTTATATATACCAACCGATCGAGGAATGTCATGTATTATAATAATCGCTATCGCACTTAAACCGAACTTCACAATGTGACAATTCTCCAACTTGGCTCGTTGGGCAACCGTGGTGCACAGTCGTATCCTCCCGCTAGGCTACGTAGTTCCTCAAATGGGTGATACCAACAGCCTTATGAGCTTGGAACTTTCGCATGAACAGCGTTCGAAGAAACTGCGCACTATCAACCCGCCCAGTAAATCAACTACCCAGTAAAATCGGTTTGGGTTGACAGCACGCCGGGCTTGTGGCAAAAGCTATCACTTACTTATTCATTCACTTGCCTAAACGGCAACTATTATTCCACCGGAGACTCTGCTGACTTACCAACCCTGCTTGGCATCGGAATCTTGTGCAAGATCCCGCGTTAACGCTGCGGTCCGACTCGGCCTCCGAGTCTTTAAGGTTCAAGACTAGGTCTTCTTCCCAATTAATGGACATCTGCCTGCCAGAGGATTAGAGGACTAGTTCAGGCAACCACTGACCAGCGACTTGAATATTTTACCAGTGTGTACTTAATTCCATGTCCGGATGGAACTGACGATTCTCAAGAAACCGCGGGATGTCGTAGATACAAACAAACAAAAAAGTCTTAATCAATTGCGTCAACGGGTCTACAGCTGCAGATTGTACGGCTTCACAATCAGCGGCAACCCCGAACTCTGCTTCGAATCTCCTCCTATAACGGAAGGTCTCTGCAATATCCCACCCATAATCGGCCCAATCTGATCCCTCGGAACCCCCGGCTCGAATTCAAACGCCCGTATCAGGGTGAAGAGCAATGCTTTCAACCTGTCGGCGCACCCCGCAATCAGCATTGTCGATCGGGCAAGAGAGGCAATGTAAAATGAGCGTACTCCATGATGGAAAAGCGAAACCCGATACAGTTGTGCGGACCGGCGAAGAAGGTCATCAGGTTCGCCCAGACGCCAGGGATGGCGCTCGCGCGCTCTGGTATCTTTTCCCAGCGCTCGGGCCTTCGGCAAGTTGTTAATATTGGTTTAGAATGCGGAGCTGGGTTACTGCGTACCTAAACTCATGTGCATCTTGACCCCAGATCTCTGGGTCGGTGTTGACGGCGAGAATGGGGATGTGCATCATCTGGCCCTTGGGGATTCTACACGCACGGAAACGAATCCATTCGTCAGATCCGTCATGAACCAGGAGGAGGAGAAGAATGTACGTACAGCAAACTATCGTGCGCCTTCCCGTCTCGGTCGATGTACGGCTTCGAAAGCGGCAGAACATCATCCTGCATCGCCATACGCTGCGTAAACACCGCGGGAGCATGCACGCGCATGACCTCTCTCACGACGCTCTCGAGATACGGGAGGGAGTTCAGGTCGTCCATGGTTGGGTTGTCGGTAGAGATGGTCAGGAGCTCCTCGCGGAGTTTCGTCTGTACGCGTTGGTCGTGCGAGAGGGCATGGAGTGCCCAGGAGGCCGCTGTGCTCGTTGTCTCACGAGCAAAATAAAGTCGGTTGACAGTTCAACACGGAATCATCGGGAAGTATGTACCTCATGCCCTGCGAGGAAAAACGTAGGAATCTCTATAATATGTCGCATGAGGATACCTAGCTTGCTTGCTGTCTGGAGAGAATAATACGCACGAGCGATAACCTCGGCTTCGTTCAGACGTTGACTTTCAGGGAGGTTCGTAGAGAGGTTTGCCTTGACGATCAAAGAAAGTAAATCCCGTCCGCTTCCAACGGTCTTCTCCCCTTCCGCGGTGTTCATCCTGGCCTTGCTCTCGGACACAAGCTGGCTCCCAGTGGCAGTCAGCTTGCGGTATGCCTCAGCGGTAATTCTCCAGCCGGGGACCGGCTAAAATTTGCTCAGCTCCAACCGTAGTTGAATCCTAAACCTCGGAAATCCAAAAGATACATACCAAGAGCCGAAGAATCGGAACCATGGATTGAGCGACGCGGAACCGGGTGTTCCGGGTGGACTGCGGGGAATGGAACAATTCAGTGAAGACCGCGTTCAGCGCGTCCGGTTCGTGGTCCGGTT
The DNA here is from genome assembly GCA_029378385.1 of Mycena metata. Lineage (NCBI taxonomy): Eukaryota > Fungi > Basidiomycota > Agaricomycetes > Agaricales > Mycenaceae > Mycena > Mycena metata. The sequence continues at coordinate 187,830 of JARKIB010000031.1, read as the reverse complement.
CGAGCCCGTGGAATTGATAGTTGAAGCCTGGTTCACTCAGTCGTGAGCGAATACAAACAGTTTGTACGAGTCAATATCATCATACCTGCTTGACCGATTACGTCGAGCGTCATCTTCCTCAACCAGGATAGAACGTCAATGCGGGCCCCGTCTTCCTTCTCGACCTGCTGGGACCAGATATCGCGCAGCTATGGATACCACGTATTATGAGTGGCGTTTCGGACCGGTGGTTTTCCGAGGTTCAACATACCTGGACGGATTTTTCCACAAAAATCTCGGTGAGCAGTCGGATTTGCGTGACGCCGAAAGCAGGGTTCTACCGGATGAACGAAAGGTACACTTAAATCCGAGGAGGACCATGCAGATCATTATGATTTACAGACCAGAATTCTCCTCTGCTCACCGAAATCAGACCGAGGGAAAGAACGGACTTGAGAGGAAACTTACGTGTCGTTTGTGCTCATCTCGCTCCACACCGAGCAGTCCTGCGTGGAATCAGTGACCTTATCCGCCGCATACAAGTTAGTAAGCCGCCTCACCTTTGCCAAAGAGACGCTGGGCGTTGACCAAGCTGGCCGGGGCCTTTTGATATATCAGCGCGCCATTTTGCACAATGTGAGTGACCGCCTTGAGATCGGATGTGTGGAGCTCATCGACCTGTGAAAGATTTATCAGCAGGGACGGAGGGAGAACGACGGTGATTTGACTGACGCTAAACAGACCCTTGAACCTGAAAGTCGAACCAAATTCGTCTCGCCACTGTTGAGTCAAAGCGGGGCCCTTTTCCGCCATCTCTTTGAAATTGCCGACAAGGAGAGACGGGCTCTTGGGACCCACGACATGACGCAGCGGGGAGGTGAGGTTGTGGTACAGGACTTGCCCGGCATGGTAGAGGATATAGAAGAGCAGCGTCCCAACAATGGGAACTAAAAATTGCAGGATCATGGCTAGAGTGGATATGTACCACGGAAGAAGAGTATGTACACCCTTTATACGAGAATGGTGAATGGGTCACGCGCCGTGGAAGGAATTCTCACCGGATGATATGCGCGCGCAATCACGGACAAGACATAGAGAATATGACGAAGGACGGTTTCTGGGGTGCCCGAATGTCATTCCCAGTAGCGTACCATGATGAGAATCGAAGTCAATGTCAAGACCGGTGTCATTTTTATGCAGCGTACCACTCTTGGAGACTCGGCAGTGTGCAGTTGACATACATTTGCGCAGTCAGACAGGATTGTCTGCGGCATGCTGAGGTCGCCGTTGAGCGGCACGTCTGTATATTTATCGTCCAGTCCGCACGCCTTTCACAAGATCAAAGTCAACCGCCGGATAAACTGCACCGAGGTCATGGAGCCCAGCCTCGACCCGGATGGTTGAATTATCTGGCAATCGAAGTGTTCCATCATCTGAGAGAAGCCTGAGTAATGGAACCTTTAGCCGACGATGTCGGAAAAAGCTATTACTTCTTTTGTCGGCGGTCACTGCGTTCCGGGATCGTCTGCGCTTAGTTGAGTGCAGGTACCTACGCAGATGACTATGTGTAGCCGTATTTATAGCTATGTGTAGGTCAGCATAGGTACCTACACTTGGCCTGCACTCAACTGCACAGACTAATAGTAGTTACCTACACTCAGCTACACTCACCTAGGAACACCAAGTGTAGTCACCTACACAGCTCTGTAAATAGCTGCGCAGAGAGCTGGGTGTAGTCGGCTAGACAGGGCCTGTCTAGTTACCTACGCTCACCTACGCAGATCCGCAAATAGCTGCGCACATTAAGTTTAGGAGCCCTCGGAACGCAGTGGGTGTTCGGCCCAGAGGACATGCGCTATATTGATGAACCCACAAGGTGTGCAATAACGTCGTTGGGCCTGAGCCGTGCGTCAGGCGATGACCTTCGCGGAATTTCGGGCCATGGAAGTAGTCTCCGATTGTCCCACAGATACAAAACGACGTGAACCAGATGGAGGACTTCCAGTTGAGATGGGTCAGTAACCGCACCTTGAATGTACGGTGCATCGATGCGCACCTGAAGCACGATCAAATAATGCAGGAACTGGCGGAGCGTTGAAGTCAATAGAGTCTTGGAAATATCGATGAGCGGTGAGCTTGATAAGAGCCAGAAGTATAGGATATGAGCGTTGGGGTCTTCGACTATTTTGAAGGAGGCTTGAATTCACCATAACGCCAGGATTGAGCGGGCTTGAGTGAATCCGGTTCCAGCGCAAAGGGTGCAATGCGACGATCTTGATTCATGCATAGGACCGATATCCAGGAGTCCAGAGTTGTGCTGAACCGAAGGTTGAGTCAAATGAGGGCAAAGCCCAAGGTCGAAGGATAGATAGGCCCCAGGGTGGCGTCGGTGCAGAAAAAATGGCCCAGATGGTTTCGGGGCGGTTGATTCTAGTGCTGAGGTCCAATGAGACAGAAAGATGACGAGGATAGCAGAGGGATAGCTTCATAGGTTGGATCACTGGCAGAAAAACGTGCATAAGTAAATTTGGGTGGGCGGCCGCGGAGTGCGGCCAGGTGTACCTCCCCATTCGGAGGCATTGCTCAATCACAGCCTCCACAGAGACATCGACATTGCCTACCAACAAGTCGTTCATCGAGGAAAAGAAGGAAAATTTTGGAGAAAACAAAAATCGGATGACTCGGTATGGTCACGTGAACCTAACGCGTCCGGGATGTGCAAAAGCACGGACAAACATCACGCAAGGCTGATTTAAACCAACAGAGAGAGAATGGCAATGGACCAAAGAGTGGTATATTGCAGTTCAATAGTAAAGAGCGCGGTGTTTAAAAAAAGGAAAGGACGTTCCTTGCTTCGCATCAACGAAGCAGGGACAATGAAAATAAAGTATAACTCCAGCCCACGTCATGATTTAAGGGCAGTAGCTGCACAGCGCACACCTCGTTAGCAGTTTATCAACCGGAAACACGACGGAAAGACTTACACTACAGTGTATTTGGCAGTGCTAGGGCAGGTGCGGGTAGCCTGGTCGATGGGCCCAGTTCCACCACAGGTTCCGGAGATGTCACCGGGGCGGTAAGCCTGCAGTACAAGGAACTCCGTCGGAATTGATTTGCGGCAGAGGAAACGGCATCTGCTTACCTGGCCGCAGTCGCAGTCGACGCTGTTGCAAGACACTGCAGCACATCCGCTGTCCGGAACGATTTGTTGAGGCTTTGATCCCGACATTAGTACATAGAATGGGTACATGTATGTCTCCCTTACCACAGAAAAACCTTGGATGTTACTGATGTCGTAGTCGCTGCACATAGACTCGGTTAGCGACAATATTGGGCCAAATGCAGGGTCCCTCGACGAACACTTGGCCTCCAATGGATGCGGCGTCAAAGTTCCACTATAAAAAGGCGTGAGATAAACTTCAAGATCGCCTCGGCTGAAGCGCACCTCCGTCATGGAGCACGACGCCTGTCCGAAGGCAACTACACAGGGTGTTTTGTGAGAAGTGATTTTCAAGTCCTGGGTCGAACTCACTGCCTCCGAAGCAGTCATTCTGGCAACCTATAGTTATGTGAGCAAAATATATACTTGGGAATATCATCGAGGCGCACCGGAGTTGGGAGGGTGATCGCAGATACGCCCTGGTCATAATGAGTGAACCGTCCACGCGCAGTTCAGAACCACTTGCCGTTCCATCTGATGAGAGAACTCAAAAACGAAGGCGACAGTAAGAGAATATTCACTTACCCGGTTGGGACAGTGACGTCGAAAGATGCACCAGCCTCGATGTCGGGAATCGGAGGACCTAACGGCCAGTCAGGTACTCGATCTGAATGGAAAGCCGAAAAAAATAACCCGTGTAGTCAGTCCCAACGTGGGGGAAGCTGCTGATGGTCATTCCGACGGAGAAAGCACAGTTGTTCTGCGAAAAATCAGTTTGGATTTGACTGAAGACGCTGATACAGTACTCACGCGAAGCGTGATAACGTGGTCTGCGCTGGCGACGGCGAACGCGGCGGCAAGTAAAAAGGAGGTGCGTATCATGGTGTTAGAGTGCTTGAAGTCAAAGAGAGAAAAATAAACAGAGAATGAGTCCAGCGAAAAAAATCGAAGAGAGACGAGCGAGATAGAGATGAATGTGCATCCACAATGAGGCCCTTTTATAGCGCGGTAAGCAGCGGATCGGGAGGCTGAAACAGTTGGGAATCTCTGATTGTTTTGATTCGCGAAGTGATATCGAACTCTCGCACCGATTAGTATATACTGTAAGTAGCCCGTTCCCTCGACTCTCGGTGAGGTCGATCTCGCCGTGCGGCAGAAAGTTGTGATCTGCGGGTACATCTTTCTCCAGTCCTGGATGGAATCCAGCCCCGCAAATGCGTACTGGGTTGAAGCAAAATGGCGGAAAATCTGTCGGCGCAATCAAACTCATCAGATGCGCTGGGTCGGGACGACCGCGTGGGAAAATATGTTTCGTTCGTTCTGTGGTTCAAACTTTGTTCCTGCTTTCAATCTCAGTGACTGACTTGGGCGCGATATTCCATTGCGATTCAAAATTGCGCCCCGCGCCGTCCCATAAGTTTCGGCGTCTAGTGGCTGTATTCCCTGGGTCCGAAGGCAACTGTCTCTAGACTCTCGGTCAACGACAGTACTAGTCCTCGACCCCGGCGTTGCCCAGGTCCTGAGGTCGGCGCGCGAGACCAAGAGACACCACCGTTTTAGCCCAGGTAACACACTGGAATGCAGTGCGAGTGCGCTCACCGCCCCGCAGACTCCCACCTTCCCGCGATTGAATTGAATAAGTCATGATGATCTTTCTACAGCGCATGGTAATTCATTAGGGCCAAATACCGAGCGCCCTTCAGTCCAGGAATATGAATCGGCCACTAAACCTCCAATATTATAAGGCACCATGCAGCGCGCGTTAATGAATAAGCTAGATGAATCATCGTATTTCGCAAGTAAAAAATTGGGGAACTTGAAGACGGATGAGACGAGATATGCATCGCGTTGGTCCGTTGATCGACGGACACAGCGTTAGAGAGACAGTGGTGATTGGAAGAAGCGAGCAGCTCAGGTTCAGTCGAGGGCGCAAATTCACATAGTAAAGGCCGTATTATATTATGAAAGAACGTAATTAGGCTATTGCCCAAGAAATTAAGGTTGAAAGGGAAACTTTGCTGCTTAATTGCAGAAGGTGATCTGTGGGCGGTTCAATAAGTACGTGTATTCAGTAGAGGGTTGAGTTAACATACCACCAGGTCGACGTCGTTGACCTCGCACTGCACCTGGACCTGGTTGTCGCTAGAGACCTTGAAGGCGGTGGAGCAGTTGGGGCCAGTGCCTAAGAAGAAATGAGAATTGAATCAAGTCAACGGAAGAAAGTCGGTAACTCACAGTCCGCGCCAGAGTTGTTGCAACCGTTGTAGTAACCGAAGCCCGTGGTCACGGAGAACGCGTGCCTATATGAAGGGCTAAGCGGTGGCAATTATTCCAGCACAAATGCAACGCACGGGGGGATGAGGGTGAGGTCAACGCTGGACCCAGCGCCGGGGGACGTGGGGTTCACGAGAGTAACCTCAACCATCGTGCAGCCCTCACCGTTGAAGCCGCAGTTCCCTGATATTTATATTAGCGGCGTCTGCAGAGGACGAGTCAGACTCCTACCGGTCTGGAGGTACGCTGAACGTGGAATGGTTAGAAAACTTGCAGTGGTGTCAGAGATTGAAGGAAGGTCTCACCGATGGCGCCGTTAAGGGGGCCAGGGCTAGTGTAAGCACCACCAGAGGAAAGGACCTTGGTTCCCTGAATGAGTTGAGGCTGGGGGAAAAAAACGACAATGGTTCAATATATCTGATCTGCGGCGGGTTTAAGGACACGAACAGTTCCATGACCGCAGCTAGAAAAAGGGAAACAGGTAAACACACTGTCAGGGCGATGGGGGGTAGGGCGTTACTTGTTTGCGAAGGTGACGGTGTGGGACTCGGCCTGAACGCTGGCAACGGCAACAGCAAGCAAAGTAAAGGCAGTCTTCACGGACAACATGACGGATTGAGGATAATAAGAGAGTGGTCGTGAAGGTGAAGGTGAAGGGAGGGGACTGAAGAAGCAAGATGAATCGCGTTCAACTTTTATACCTCAACCTTTGGTTCTATCCCCATTGGGTTCAAACGTGATGCGACTGGATTCCGACAGCGGACATTAGCCGACAGCGTGGAGATATGGATAGTGAATCCGCAATCAAATTGAAAAAATGGGTGCCTCGGAATCGAACGTTGAGTTTTCTTTGTTGGTTGAAGTTAGAGGAGACTGAGAAGTGTCTAGTTACTCGAGAGATACATCGTACGCTACGCGAATATAATGAGCTCCTGGTGTGCTTTTTTGCTCAGAAGTTCCGCGGACGAAACACTGCGCCGTGAACTGCGCGTCTCCCAGTTTACCCCGGTGAATGTTCTGTAGTCCTTTTCGCCAATTAATCTCACCAATAAACCAAACGCAGTGGACACCGACGGCCGGCCTCAAATCTCCGAGTTCGAGCACGGTAATAGTAGCAAACTGCACAATCCTAACGATGAGTCCTCCTTGAGTTTCTGTCACTATGTTGACTGCAAAGCTAGACCAATTGCCTCCAAAATCCTGCGAGTTCTGATAAATTTCAGGTTACAAACGTTCTCGAGCTGCGTGGTTACACAGGCGTCCCTGTCGATCCCTGGCTCGGCAAATCCATCCAACAATAACTGCAAATCAGGTGAAGATCTTTCTCGGTACCTGGTTAAAACATTCAAAGTTACTTCCTTACAATTGCTTCCTTACTTCCGGAAGCTGACGCCAATCTCCGCGTCTCGAAGGGAGTTCCATACAGTGATTTGTTGAGGACTTTCGAAAGCTAACGCCGTCTACGAGCCGGCTTTCTTTCTCTTTTGTGTTGCGACTAACAGGTCCGCTGAAGTGGTCGATGTTGACCACTGCACCCCAACATCCTTCGTGACCCCCAGTGTACGCACGATAGTTAATCGCACCCCTGACGACGTCGACACATCCACGTGGGAGGATGTAGCTAGAGTTACACCGGCGCTCCCGCTTAGTGGCATGGCGATAAGTGTTACGCGTGGGTCGATAGTGAATTAAAGTTATCTTCCGCAGTAAGGCCTCGACTAATCAACTCTTCACCTTCGACTTGCTGAAACCCGCGATGAAACTAGTTAGACCCTCGCGGGTTGTTTGTCTTGACAGATCTGGACCGCGTTGCGAACTACGTCGATATTGATTGCGACCCGGTTATAACTACTGCCTAGGGTATACCAATTTCTTGTAGACCGACGCTACAACAATTATCCTCGTAACTCGCATGTAAGGGGAAACACAACTTAGTGGTGCCCTACTTTACTGTCATGAATTGGCCTCGAGGACCACGATATCGACAACACTCTTCCGTTGGCCATCAGATTATCAATCATGCCGTTGATGCCGACAACACCGCTGCTCAAGTTGAAACAAGAGTTGAAACCGAACGTTGACCGAACGGATACGATGATGAAGTAGGAGGTCAAGAAGAATACAACGGTGTGTCTGCACAACTTCTGCACAACTTCTGCACTCTGTTGGCAACTTGCAAACGTTCTCCGCGCAGCCTCTGAAATTGCTGCCCTTCATCCTCGAGCGAGCCGGGCCAGTTTGTTATCTCTTCTTCCAGTCACAGTATTGTAGGGCATCTATGGCCGCTGGCCCTCGCGACTCCGGCCTATATCACGGTAGCAGTATTCGCTGCCCCAGCATTATCATTTCAAGGATAGACGTTGAATATCTGGGTAGAGAGATACGCCATATATTGGTATGAATTCTGGTCAGTGCCATGTGGTTATGGTTCAATAAGTAGTCGCCCTGATATAACATACTGTTCATCGAAATGTCTCACACGGCACTGGGAGTAGGAGTCGGAGTAGGACGGAATCCGTTCTGTTTACCAGCGTCTGATCTGGGAGTATGGTAGAGTTCTATGGAGTTTAGTCGACATTAATACCCGGATGTACACGTTTACTCATCCGCCTTTTTGCAGGCAGTCTTTTGGGATTTTTTCCCATGTATGCTGTGCATAACCTCTCTGCATAGTACGTTTGAGTCTCTTCAATCGGTGAGATAGCTCGACGCGATTGCGACTTGCACTTTACTGAAGCTAGTGCAGCAATTTCACGTGGAGACTCCAACTGCATAATGTCGACGCTCAACGCAAGGTTAATATAAATCATCACTGAGCCCGCATGCCTGGTCCAGCGAGCGGCGACCTGGTGGCTTTGTGGCCGTCCGTACCCGCAGTGAAATGACTTATGTTGATCGCTGAAATTGGTTTAATACGATATTAGAGGCGTGAAGCCCAGTTAACTCTCCATTAGGACTTCTCATCGAGCCGGAATATCGGTTTACCGGCGGACCAAATAAATAATTGCGCTAGTCCTGCCGATGGGGAGGCTGGAGATCGTTGAATTGTTGAAAGACTTTAGAACGTCGACCGTGTTCTCGCATTGTATATTCGCCCGAGACGATGCGTCGGTGAGAAGAGATCACTGTGTAGCACAAGTAACCAACAAGTATTAACATCCCTTGTTACTTGACCAAAGTCATGCGTCGATACCATTTGCTTGGCCGCCTTCGGATCTCACATCACGAGACTTAAACGCTGACATCTGACCCTGTTGATTATTGACGTCTGCGATTCAACAATCATTTCGATCATCACCTTAAAACGAGCGGCCCCTGCAATCGAACCGCCCCAATGTCCAACTCCACGTTCTCGCAAGCCCTCGAGCCAGTCAACGCCTCGAGCCGCTTTGAGGTCACCACACGGGGGCTCGTCATCTTCCTTTGGGGTACCTGGATGTGCCTTTCCGTCTTCCTCTTTGCCTTTACCTTCTGGCCCACCGACTCCGGATCTCCCCCGCCAAACCTATTCAAGTTAGGGGTCCTTCTCTGCGTCCCCATCGCCGGTGCGGGAATGATTTACGGCGCTTGGAGCATAGCGGGGGCATATGCGCGCAGGAGCAGCGCGCGAGAAGGTCTGTCGCGCTGTGTCGCGCAGTCCAAGTCCAAGTCCGCGTCCACGTCCTACGGGGCCTGTGGGCACGAGCACATGCGCGCACTCGAGGACGCGGGGTGGGCTCCTATAATCGCGATCACCGATGGCAGACGGTATCATGCGCGAAGCAAAGCGCCGCAGGTCAGAACTGGGTCGCCGTTGAAGACTGTGTTGACGATCCGTGAGTGAGTATTCCTCTTTTTGTGCTTGATGTGTCCCAGAATTCGAGCGTAACTAACCGAGTGTTAGTCCATGAACTCACGAGACTTACGACGATTATTTGTGCAGTTGGGTGGAACCATATGAATTTATGTACTGCTCTTCATAGCAATGTGAATCCTGTTTGGTTATCAATTGCGTGACGTCGTATACAACGGTAACCTTGCCGTCTATTATGTCTTCAAGCTATCGTGAATGGCTTGGTTCGATCGGTCAACAACGGAGGAACAGTATCTGTGGAAGCAAAGGGAAGTGGCCGGCAGGAGACGATGAGACGATGATGTTAACCAGCAGCTACAAAGACCCTGGTGAGGGAATCATTGAACACACAAAACGAACCAAGGAGATAGGGGGAACGACGCTGAAGTCGATGATAGGCACATAAGGTGTGTTGCCACTGCCAAGGACGACGAAGGTCAGCTCCCAGTAGCAAGTAGGCAGTCCGAGGGGGGCAGGGATCAGTCCGTGGCTCGACAATATGCAGACAGCCGAAATCGATGGTGGTAGTTCAGGAGAAATCGGTGGGGTAATCTTGCGGTCTTCAAGCGATTGTGAATCCAAAAGAAATGGAAAATGGAAGGCAAGAGGGGATGATGATGTTGTCTGACGTTACAAAGTCTCGCTCGCGAGGGAGTTATTGAGGAGACAAAACGAATTTAGATATTGGCGAATAGTGTACGAATGGAAGCGGCGGCGGCCAGACTCAATGACAACCTTGAACACAAAGTTGCGAACCTGGACAAAGATTTATCTGATTGTCAATACGGGATCGAATGGGAGATCAACCCACTCACGCTCCACTGTTCCTGTGCGTCTGGCGGCAATAAGCGCATCCGCGCGTGTCCAATAATCATCTCCCCCGGCCGTGCCACGAATTAAATCCCTAGTCGTGGTCCTCTCTGCGTCCAGCACAACAATCCAGTCATCCTTGCGCAGCGCGTCAAGGTACCCCAGCTCGCTCAGAGGAGAAATCATGTCCTGCTGAGGCAAGAATACGACGCATCTGATCTGCGGCAGTGCGTAAGGGTTTCGGCCATGGAAGGCGCAAGTACTGGATTGTAAAAATGCGTGGAAGGGCGGCGAGCTTGAGGAAGAGATCGCCTGGGCTCGTCATGACTTCGAGGTGCGTGATGTTGCGTGATGTTGCGGAAGAGCGAATGGGTGAAGTCGAACCCTCGGAGATCACGGACAGCGAGAGTGCACGGAGCTGAGGGCCGCGAGGAGGTGCAGGTGCGGCATGAGGGCAAATGCGCTGGAGTGTTGTGATGCCAGTACAAACCTCGAGAGCTCTTTTCACCCGAAGGCGAATGCATCGGGCCCCGGTGCAGGCGCGAGCAGAAAGAGATGCCGGACGAAGGACGGAAAAAAACCGGAGGGTTTTTTTACAATTTGATCCAGGAGAATGCTCCCAGGATGGATGGAAGCCACTGAATTGGCGTCTATCAGGGGTGACAATGAGTATGCGGTATAACATGGGCTCGACCCTGGTAATATTGAGTGAATGTAATCGCCCCAGATCGAAATGCGCGCGACCTACCAATGCTTTGCGCGCCATGCGACCCGCACCAAGCTAGGAATGTGAGTGGGATTGGAGAGAGCTACAATCTCGAAAATTAGACGTTCGAGGTCGGACGGTAGTCTGGGAGCGATAATCGTTTCCTCAGCCATGGAGGTGGGAAGAGAGCGGCGGCCGTTGATCGAATCAAGTGTCAGGACGGGCCGGAGTCGGATCATTGAAGTTCAACTCTTAGTTCAACTTAAATTGTTAAGTGTATGCTTCGTGTACCAGGTGCATTCTTTGTCCATTATTGACTCCTGGTCAGGTATATAACACCATATGCGAGCGAATTTTCCTCACTCACAATTCCCTTCAAACGGTCGGTTGGTGGGACATTCATTCATCCCCTCATCCAGCCCACCTTAGACTGCCGTCTGGAGCACGATCCGAATTTTCTCTGAATCCATAAACTCATTGATGCTGCACACCCTCCCGCTCTCGCACCGGGAGATAATGATATATTCGTCGCTGTACGATGTGCCGTCCGCCAGTGCGCCTTCGCCAACAACCTAATAATTTAAAAGTACCATCCAAGTTATAAGATAAGGACCACGCAAATTTCAAGAGACCACCCGCATGCAATACAACGGTATCCCCGGCTTGGATAACATCTAGTGGGTTGCGTACGTTGTCCTGCATGTGCAGTTCAACATTTTCTAATCAGTTTATACATGAATGAAACGCCACCTTGACCGCACGCAACAGATATTCCTGCTTGTTCTTCACGGGGAACCAAGCGTCGCAGGCAGGACACGCCACATGAAATTATCGGTCATTGATGCGGCCATGGACTCCACGTCCCCTGAGGTAGTCGCCTCCACGAATGCTTGGATCGTTTCTCGGGGGGATGTTTCAGGTGAAGAGGGAACTGGCAATACGGAGCACGCCTCGGCGGTTTGGCCGGAGGCAGCAACCGCCTCGATGAACGTTTCGTTGGTTTCGATCAGGAGGTTGGGCTCCGCCATTGGGGCCCGAGGGAGGTACTTCAAGTGCTAATTGACACGAACGCTTAAAAAGTACCTGTTCGGCTGGAATGCAATTGAGTGTCGTGCCACAATCAAACTTTGCACCAGCCCCTCAAATTCAAAGCACCTCGGTGGAAAATATAGGAGTCGCATTGCGCTTCAGCGCGACGACACTTCCAGGCGTATGGGTATAAATAAAAGAGAGTGATCGCAATTCCAAGGTTTAGAGCTCCGCTCCCGCTCCCATTTCAGCCTCCAGTCTCTTGCCGCGATTGGGAATTGCAAGGAAATTCCCAGCAAATTCCGTCCTGCTCGAGTCTTCCGTCCGGGTAGTGTGTACGGCGAAATGCAACGCAGCCGACGGACTGCCGCTCTGGAGAACGATATCCGTGCTCCTCTGCGACGCGCTATTCCGGATGTGCCCCCGTGAGTTCAGGATCTGTCAACCCGTCCTCAATATGAGCGGAGAACGGAGAAGATGGACCGACCGCGAGGATGCTGTTGGAATAAACCTTGCACAGCCAGATGCATATTCCGAGGTGGTAGTTGTTGCCACCGTAGGTAACGAACAGGACGAGATTAACGAGCGCGAAAGAGGCACAGAGAAGGCCAGTCTCCACAGTGACCTGTTTCAACCGTGAGAACTTGTATCTGATTGTCAGATATATGGGATCAAACCCGAAGAATCTGTGAGAGCGCGGTGAGCGTGAGACGACTAAAGTCCGGGCGCCGCTTCTTTATCACGTAGTATGCGGTTCCCGCTACGATAACTAAATTCGCGAAAGTCATCGCTCCCAGCCAAACCTATTGAACGTGAAAAACAGTGTGTCGTCTTAAATTGATGAACAACGAACCACAAGCGGCACTTCGAGACGCATCTGCAGCTCCGAGAAAATCTTGGCGCGGTATATCAACACGCCAGACCAGATACCCGCTCCGAACTGAAGAGCAGTGATCTATCAAGACATAAACGGCTATCCCCGAACTTTCCTCTTCAAGTTCACAAATTAACGTACGGTTGTAATGAGTGCTGGGATGAGGGAATTATTGCCGAGAACATATATCCGGCACGCAAAAAACATTTGCCCCACGGAGGCGACTGCGAGAGACCGTTGTGAAGAAGAAGAAGACAAAAAACAAAAAAAAATGGGATAATTACCTGCCGAGCCCATGACTGGTACGCTGATCACGAACACCGGTTAGTCTCTGTCGACAAAACCTTGAAGGGGATGTTTATACCTAAACCACGACCAACCCACAGACTCGAGCACTTCTGGGTTTCCCCACCCGGATCCAAAAATCCGAATAGTATCGCGGGAGTCTCCCACGGTCTGCAAGACTTCTGCGATGACCAAGAATCCGACGGCGAGCTTATGATATATATTGTCCTTCGGGAACGCAAGGAAGTAAAGATCTAAGAGGTGCCATCAGTTCACATAAGTACAATCTAGAGTGTTGGTTGACTTGCAAACTTGAACAAAAAGAGCTCCGATGAGGAGATAGTTCATCAGAGTCCCCACGAGCTATAGAGATGGGGTTGGATCGAAAGCTAAACCGGAAAGAAGAACACGGACTATGGGGATGGTGCTGCAGAACGAACTTAGTGGATAATAGCGATAGATTCAAGGCAGACCCACAATTTACCCATCGCAGGAAGAGCTGGAGGCATTGAAGGAGGGGGCTGGGAATCCATGACTGGGGTGTGCTGGCCAGCTCCAACCTCTTATATTTTGAACAGATATCACCTCATTCGATAGATTGCGCGCGGGAGCCCAACTTACGCCATCCGGGGAACGTTTCACAGTATGCCACGGCCAAGGCCCCCAATAGCAGTCCTGTCTTCTATCTAATGGTGCAGGTCCAGGGTAGGCGGAATAGAGACAAAAGGGTGGAAGGCGGTAGCTGACTGGAAGGATTGACGATGGTTTATCTGTTTCATGGACAGCTTTAGTCATACCTCAGTGATGTACTTCACCGGTTCAACAATCGTCGTGATAGTGGTGTTCGGAATAGACAGGTCTCCATAGACTTGCGACCTCTACCGTAGACTTCCCACTCTTTCTCCTTACCATGGCGTCCCTAGAAGCCTGGACTTGGCAGCAATGGGCGCACTTTGCTCAGGGCACGGCCCAACGTGGTTCTGACACTTCGGACTACGGACTTTCCGAGCCTCACCAAGATCTCTTCAGCGGTTCCTGGAACTCAACGGGGACTGCTTTCTTTCATGCGAACACCCCGACCTTCTCTGTCGCCCGCGATAACACTGCCAGCATGACCGATTTGGCAGATGACATCGTCGCCTCCTCGCAACCGTTTGAGGATAGCGAAGAGGATCTAGTAGTACTCGTAAATTATCTCAGATAATTCACGAGAACTAGATCCTTGCACAGATAATTTACCTGTGCATTACTCCAGCGAATTGAGGCACGGCGCATCCTTAAGGCCCTCACAGTGACTGTGCGCCATCTGAAGCGCAAGCATCGAGAGCTGCGCATATTGGGAGCGGGTACCTCAGCGCATAACAAAGAGAATTAGTTTTCCACCTTGTTCTGGATACTCTACCAAAAAAAATACAATACAGCGTTTTCGCAAAAGATACATGCACCGTAAGGCTTCCGCCCAGGCTTGGGAGACAATGACACTGCGGAGGAGGTGGTTGAGAATCAACGGTCTCCCTTCTTACAATTAAATTTTCAATCCATGACTGTGGTGTGCTGGTCAGCTCCAGCCTCTTACTCGAGTATATTTTGAACAGATATCACCTCATCCAGCCAGCTTAACACCGGGTACCTCACATTCAGATATAGCGAGTCAACGTGTCTATTGAATGAGCTCCACGCAAGATTCATACAGCGACATAAGATTGCGCGCGGGAGCCCAACTTACGCCACCTGGCGAACATTTCACTGTACGCCGTTTAGGAGAAATAGAACGACTGCCGTCATGCCATGGCCAAGGTCCCCCAAGGCGAAGAACGTAAGTGAGTGATCATTAATGGAGACGGCGAGGTGGTAAATGCTATCGAGCAAAGTGAAGACTGAATAGCTGGACAGGAATATCTGTCGACGTCCCGCGTTCAAAAAGAATGCCCAAGTCTAGCCTCCTCTATTCATCTTCTGCTGGTGCCCGGGTAAACGTTCGGTCGTCCAGCCGTACCATCGCTTGAGACGAGCTCCAATTCTAATTGCGTTGGGAGTTGCGCAAGACAGACTACAAACTAGTCGCCCCTACCATCTCAGCATAACCGGCGTTAAGATAGCGTCTGGATGAGGCTGTCGTAATTTTCAGCCATCACCGTCCAAACAAATCGGCCACGACAAACTCACGCGATGGAAAGTAATGGGATGAGCGGACTTGGCTGGGGGTTCGAATCGTACAGAAGATCCCGCCGTTTGTACGATCTCGAAGCCGATTCTTTTCATGGCCTGGAAATTCTTGTGAACCCAGAAATGTAAGTTACAGGCCGGATAAAAACGAACCCGTTCGAATTCCGCCCAGCGAATTTGTCCCATCCTAGGCCCTTGGTCGTCGTGATT
Organism: Mycena metata; assembly: GCA_029378385.1. NCBI lineage: Eukaryota > Fungi > Basidiomycota > Agaricomycetes > Agaricales > Mycenaceae > Mycena > Mycena metata. The sequence goes on along the minus strand of JARKIB010000031.1, from coordinate 172,505 downwards.
CCCGAGCAAGTCCGGAGCTTGAAGCTTGAAGGATGCGATGGAAGACCTGGTAGTTCGGAAGTCAGTCTGAAAGAATAAACGTCGAGATGGTATGTACCGCACTTTTAACAATTTCTTCCCGATCTTGAAGTCCTTGGGGAGGATGTCAGGAAGCTGTTCTTCTTCCTGTTCTTCCTCTTCACCGACATCTCCACCAGCCGCGACTTTAGGTAGACCCGCTCCCTTCGTTTTAACCTTCTCCTTCGATCGAAGATGTTGCGTGTCGGATACGTACGCATGGCCAGATACACCCGCAGTGGGAACAGTGGACGGGGCGGGGAGTTTCTCTGGTGTCGATAGCGGTATGGGTTGGGGTTGGGACTGCCAAGGGCAGAACTGAGTCCGACTCGCTTCATTGCAATTATTTCAGGCGCATTAACATTCAACACGGCTAAGAACACTCCTATCATCCCATAAATAAGGGCCACAACGACTGGATTGCGGGAAATCTGCCTTTGAGCGGGAGGCGTCACCGCCCCAACACCTCCATCCCACCCCATTCCAACACCCTGAACAAAGAAGCGTCCGCCGCCCTTTCAGCATCGAGCCCCACGACCCGCCGCCACCGCTCCCCATCATCATCCGCAGCCCGTGCCCCGGCCCACGCACCCACCGCGTCGTCGTCCGCAATGCCCTTGAAGAGCATGAACACGCGCGTGACGACGTCCGGCGCGGGGCTGATATCGAGCGCGGCGGCGGCCTCGTAGGCGGCCTGGGGGACGAAGCGAAGCGCGATGTGCTTGTGTTTAAGGAAGGAGGGGAGCCAATACCTGCGCGGCAATTTTCGGTTAGTTTTTACGTGGGTAAAAGGGTAGCGTGCGACGGACGTTATAAACGAGGTGCGCGCCTCGGTGTGCAGACCTAGAACCAGTAGAACCTTGTCGAGGTAAGGTGTGATCTCGGCGACTGGGATGACGACCGAGTCCGCGGGACAGAGGTCGCTCGTGAGAGGAGAGAACAATTCGCCTGGGCTGAATTGCTGAGCCACTGGGGAAGCCGGTGGAGACGCAGGGATGCCATGGTTCGTGCTGCAAGGAGATGCTATGTAAGTAAATGGCCAAGAGAAAAGGAAGGTGAGAAATTTACTGCGCCTCCCAGAAAAGATACGCGACGTCCAAGGCGGTGGTCGTCTCGGTCAGGTTGCCGTCCATATGCGTGCGAATATTCCATTGAATACGTTGGCGTCCACTGGATGGGAGAATCTTAGTCGGGACGACGGGGTAGATGGCGGAGAAGCTCCATTCGCGCGTCAGCGTGAGCGCGACCGCAGCATCGATCTCGGTCGGCGAGTAGAGATATATAACGGGCTTACCACCCCGTTGAGTCCTCCCGACATCGATGTAATCCCCATTGCACATGTTGAGGTCCTCTGGAGTCTGCCCCTCGTGGAACCGTGCGCCGTCAAAAACTAGATAAAAGTCGTCCCTGTCTAAACCAGCTTTTTCGGCGACGAATTTGTAAATTTTGCGGAAAGGGGTGGTGGGCTTTACAGTCACGGATGGAATTTTCCCAACGGTGTCGCAGGAGTAGAAGTTAATGATCAGTTTGTCTAAATGCGCACGTTGAGTAAGTGAAAATGTGCCTCAGCGCAAAAAGGGCCAACGCACCCGAAGATGGCGCCAAAAGTGGCGGCGGTAAACCTTTCCCGGAAGGAATAACGGGCGAGCTTCCCTGCGGACACTCATGCCTTTCGACGACGGAAATCGCCTTGATTGAATCGATGACCAGCTCCCATGATTCAGGGGCAATATCTAGTAGTTCTCCGTCGCAAATCGCGAGATCCTTGGTTTGGAAGACGATGTCTTCTGCTTTAATCGCAGGGAAGTGTCGTCGCGCCGCGTCAACGGCAGCCTTCAGAGTAAATCGGTCCTTGGTCGACGAGGAAGGAAGCGGGTCACAGACCTTGTAACTTTTCGGGCGAGGTATAAGGACACGCTTGGTGCCATTGGAGAGGATGAGAAGTGCTGCTTGCTCCTTGTGAGCCGCGGGCTTCGACGCTGCGGCTTTGGGCATTGTCGCAGTCAAAAGGAAAACGCGTTCCGTCACGACTGATGGTCACGCTCGCAACACAGCAACAATCCCAAACAACGCGCTAAGTGGTCTGGAGAGAAAGAATCGCACGGCCAGCGCCGACGATTGGAGTATATTCACGAGCAAAGAATATGCATTTCCTTGATGCGATCCTGGGATACTTGTGAGGAGGTTGGGCAACCATCGCAAATGAAGTCTACTTACTTTGGTTGCAACCGTCGGGGCAAGCCAAACACCACAAACAGTAAATGCACAGTATTAGCTCAATCCGCCAGTAACAAAAATATTAAGTAGGAGAAGAAGTTTCTTTCAGGTGACGGCGCTCCATCATCCTGTACCGCTAAACTCTCATCCTTCAGCGCACCTCCTTTTGACACTTCACCACTAGAGCTCGACGACAACGCCGCCCCAACCTCGAACCCTCCCGTACTCAAACTCGGCGGCAGATCCTCCTCCCTCGTCCCCCACGCACTATCTTTCCTCGCACCCATAATCAACTCCAGCGTCCCTCCCTCACTGAACAACCTGTGCGATATCCAATTCTTCGTATACTCATCCCCATTGAGCCGGGCGGACTGAATGTACTTGTTCTCGGCGTTGAGGTTGTGGGCGATGACGGTCGCGACGGCGCCGGTGACTTCGTTGCGGAAGGTGATCTTGGGGAAGTAGGGCCGGTTGAGCAGGTAGGTGTCCTGGCCCGCGACGGGGAAGAATCCTGCATCATGCCACAATCAGTAAGGAGGAAGTGATAAGTAGGTAGGTAGAAAGAGGGACGAACCGAAATGACTCCACACAACATACGCTCCCATCGAGCCCGAGTCGTCGTTCCCCGGAAGTCCATCCACACTTCAAGTTCAAAGCAGTGAGCACATTCGTCTATGGACAATTAAAATTCGATGGACTCACGCAGTGCTGTAGTACTTGGCGAGGCTCTCGTCCACCCGATCTACGGTCTTCGCCGGCTGTCCGACGTAGTTGTAGAGGTATGTGGGCACTGTACAACTCCGCGTCAAAACAAAACCAGAAGGGGGAATCTGCGGGACGTACGGAAGCCCGGCTCGTCACCCATATCCTGAAAGCATGGTTATTCAGTTGCTCTGAAGACCGAGACGATACGAATGCCACGACGTACATGGAACCCCGCCTCGAAGAACGTATCTAACCGCTCACTGCCATCGTTCTGAGTGTCAACAGCGGGGAAATAAAGTACCAGTGAGTAGCTACTCGCCTAAACGTATCCTTGCCGCCCATAGCCTGAACTAGGCTCGCCATATCGTGCGGCACATAAAAACTATACTCCCACGACGACGCCTCATAGAACTCGCCCCCGCTACTACCCTGTACACCACCTCCGTCAATTTAATTATGCTGCTTCAAGAGAACGAGAAACGCACTCCATAACAGTCATTGTGCCCAAACACCGGACTGCAATGCTCTGGCCGAAACACGTTCCTGAAATCATATCTCACATCAAAGTACCACGACCCATCCGCGTTCCTAGGTTGGATGAATCCACTATAACCGTGGTGCGTGGCATTGGGATTCCATATATTCGCCCAATGGCTCGACTGTTCGAAGAAATGCGTCGCGTTGGAGGTTTTGTTGAGTCCCTGCGCAACGAGCGCGATGCTGAAATCGTTGTACGCGTATTCGAGAAGACGGGACGCGCTCCTGGTGATCAAATAATTACTCGACACCCACGAAAGTTGGGTCGGGCAGCGTACCGCGTATCAGCCCCCCCGCTAGGTGGATGATCCCGGTCCCCCGCAGGCACATACCCCAGCCGCCTGCGCGAATTAACCCCACCCCGGCCCTCGACCTCAAAGTCCCCCATCGTCGTCGCGTCCTTGATCATCGCCTCCAGGCCCACTTCCCAGTCGATGCCCGCCTTGATACCCTTGACGTAGGAATCCGAAAGGAGGGAATCGGCGTTTGAGCCGCCCTGTGTGAAGCCCTTGTCCATTGACATGCGGCAGTCTGTATAGTAGATGCTGTTTACAAAGAACGATGAAGAATCGCCGAGACTGTACTTACCTGGTAGGAATCCAGTATGGCGGTAGACATCGATGAGGGCGCGGATGACCTCCGCCTGCGCAGTGGGGGCGGTGATGGCGTAGAGAGGATGGATGACGCGGAAGGTGTCCCTGTATATAACAATGAAGTTGAAAACAATTTTGCAGGGGAACGCGAAGCGGAAACATACCAAATGCAGTAAAAGCTGTCCCAGTACGGCTCGTCCGACTCCCAAAGCGGGTTGTCGCCGGTGACATTGGTGGGCGCGATGTAGCTTCGATAAAGCGAGCTCCAGAACAGCTCCTGAGTGTCGTTGCTCACGCCGGTGGCGTCAACCTCCACCGTCCCTAGCACCTCGTTCCATTTATCTCTTCATGTGAATAAGCTAAACCCGGACAGGAAATATGACGCCAGCATACCGCGCAGCCTTGTGTACACCCTCGAACGCCGGGGCCGAGATACCAGGGATCTCCTCCTCCGCGTACGCGCACGCCCGCTCCGGACTTGTCCACGAGACACCCATTCGCACAGATAGCGTGTTCCCAGTCTCCGCGCTGGGAAACCTCATAAGCACACCCGCCGAGTGGTACCCTTGAATATTATCCCAGTCCAATGTGTCCGTCTTGGTAACATACGTGTAGGCCGTCTGCCCGTTAGAAGCCTCGTAGTAATACGCATTTTTGATGGGGAGGGGGGTGTCCAAGCAGAAATAGGCCCGGTAGGTGTCGCGCCCGAACGAGGGCATCCACTGCCCGCTGCCTGTCACCCGCGTGCCGCCCGTCTTCGGGTTTGGAGCCACAGTAGCGTGGCCGTTACCCAGATGTTGCCCGGAAAGGACTGCTCGCAGGAGTCAGGAGTTGCCGGCAAGGAAACAGATAAAAGTCAAGGATACGTACGGCTGGTGATGTCGACGAGCAGGAGGTGCTGCTCGGCGGCGGCGGGATACGTGAATCGATGCAGCGCCGTGTGCTGGGTCACCGTCACTTCCGCATTGACGCCGTTATTGAGGGGAATGGCAACTGAACTGCTATGAGCGCATGCATCTCTTACATACGGCGAGAGGAACCTACAGTAGCCTGGCGACGCGGTGGGATCCCCATGACCAATAGCGCGGCTGGACCGATCTACCGTACATTTTGTCAAGTTGTAGTCGGCGCATTCGGTGTCGGTCAAAGGGAGCAGCTGGAAATTCCCCATCGACGCGGAGCCGCCCGTGCCGTCGTCGTGTCTGTGCCTATTAGCGCCCTCACGCCCGAGTAAAGTGGGAGAACGAGAACGCACAATTGCGATATACCCGTAATGGGTGTCCCGTCGCTCACATAGCCCGCCTGGTTGTCGCGCGAATGGCTGTCTGCGCCAGCCTTGACAGAGCCCCAGGGAAACGTCGCGCCGGGAAAAACGTGCCCGCCGCTTTTCGTACCAATGAAGGGGTTGACGAACTGGGCGGGGTCCTGGGCGGCGCGCACCGGAGCGAGGAAAGTGGACAAGATGGTGGTAAGAAGATGGGTCTTCATGCTGGCATGCGTGGTGAGGTGGTTCCCGGTAGGGGCGAGGGCGAGGAGGAGGGCGAGAAAGAGGCGGCGCGGGCGAGGAGGGCGAGATACAAGCCGACCCTTGGCCGACCTTTGCGGGGAGCGAAAAGTACTTTACGGGGAGAAGTTGGGGAGAAGAGTACCGGGGGCTAAGCGGGGGCTGATCAACGATATCGATCAAGCAAGTGCTTGGCACAAACTCGCCTAGGGGATGTCAAAGTCGCATGCCGTACTACAACGCGTTCAACCAGTGGAATTTGTTCCGAAGCCTTATGAACCCCAAGCAAGTTACGAGGTTGGATTGCTGAGTACTTGCTGAGGGCACTGCAGTACCATGGTTTCAGCCCTTTATTGCTTCCAGGAAACCAAGTTGAAAGGGATCAAGGCCTAGGTCCGTGTTTTCGACAGGTTGTCAATATTAATATGATGAAGGTGACAATACAATACATGCTATATTAATCGCCGGACGGGCAAAAGCGACCGAGTGACGACCGGTGTTGGGAAAAAGTGAATTTAAACCGATCTGAAGTTCGTTCCCCGATTCGATGATCTGCAGGTAGCTGGAAAGCCAGGCGTCCTGTTGGCGGTTGAATCTGAAATTAAAACAAGTCCTCACCGTATGGGGATTTGTTGGCGGAGGCTAATGGTAATGTGATGAATCAGGATTCGGGTGGCATTGAGTACTTACCGGTACTACCCGTGGTAAATATGAAGTACACCGCGCCGCACTGTACGCGATGTGAGAAACCCCTCGCTCCCACGGTTCATCGGAGACATCTGATTCTTTCTACATTCTTCGTTCCTGATCTTATTGTTGATCTCCATTCTCCACATGCTGATCTCCATTTTCCATACGCACTAATTTCCAATTCCCTTATCTATTGCCAATTTCCTTGTTTCTATTGTTACGATCCATGTGCTCTATTGTTCACGTTTCGATCATGTTTCAAATTACCGACTTGTATAAATACCGCCCATGTTTCTGTAGTTTCTCTGTAGATCAACTTTGTCAGTAGTTGAGAATCTACTTCTGTTCCTCCTGGAATCCTCGCTCTGTTCATCATTCGACTCACCGCTCGGTGCCAGAATACATTTCATCCGGATTCCCGATTAAGGTTCTCACAAGTTTGATCTACCACCAAAAACCCTTCGACGCCGAGCACCATGTCCTTCGATCCTAACACCCAGCCTGGGTATGAGATGCCGGATCAGGATGGCCAGCCTCCTTACCAGGGCCCCATTCCCGACCAGCAACAATACGAGGGCCAAGTCCCCGCCCAGGGCCAATATGAAGGATATGAGGGCCATGTCCCCGAGCAGCAGCCCATCACCGACACTACTCCCCAATATGTCAACGACCTCACTCACATGATGAAGCTTCTTACCACAAATTTCGAAGCTTTCCAGAACATCATGGCCAACTATGTGCAGGGTCAGGCAAACACATCTGCTCCGGCTGCAGCTACCACAGCATCTGCCACCACTCCCGTCCCTCGCGGCACTGCTCGTGTCCGCGATCCTCGTCGTTTCAATGGCAAGATTGACGAGGTTGAACCTTTCCTCAATGAAATTGAGGATTGTGTTTACATCCAGCGCTTTGCCCTTCCCACCGACGAAGACAAATGCCGTTACATGGGCCTCTACATGGCCGACGGTTCGCCTGTGGAATGGTTCGCTAATATCAAGCGCAATCATGCCCATCTGCTCCACGACTTCACCCAATTTGTTGTTGATTTCCGTACGAAATTCTCCGATCCCAACATCCAGTCCACCGCTATGATGAAGCTTGACCGCCTTCGTCAAACCGGTTCCGCCTTCCAGTACACCACGAAATTCCACGAGATTTGTACTCATCTCAAGATGACCGAGGAAACCAAGATCGACCGCTATAAACGTGGTCTCAAAGAGGCTGTCAAGGACGCACTCGTCCCAGTCTTTCCTCGCCCTACTACCATGAAGGCATGGGAACATCTCATCCTTGCCATCGACAACAATATCTTCCAGCGCAACAACGAGAAAAAACACAGCGCAAATCATCATAACTCCGCTGTGATTAATCCCGTTCATCCGCCGTCCACTCAACCTTCTTCTTCCACTTCAACCGAGGTTGTTCCAATGGATATTGATGCTGTTCATACCAGCACATTCCGTGGCAAACTTACCTCGGAAGAGCGTCAGGCACGCATGAAGGCCAATCTCTGCCTCTACTGTGGCAAACCCGGACATGTTGTCAACGACTGCTTCAAGCGTAAAGCTAAGCACGGTGACTCCAAGTCGGGAAAAGCCACGCCGAAGACCACCTAGTTCCGAAGTCTTCGGCGACGGATGGAACAGTTCGCAGTTCTTCCCGTCGCTCCGAGCCTACCCATTTCCGTGCACTCAATGGTGCTTGGTTGGCTCGTTCAATATCTGCTCCGCATTTTCAGTTACCAGTTCATGTTCGGCCCGATCCTATGAATATAGCTCACTTTTTTATTCCTATCGAGTTGAGCTTCCCCGGACATAAACGTATCAAGACTTTCGCATTTATTGATTCTGGCGCGACAAACTCCCACATCTCCGACAAATTCTCGTCTCGACATTCGCTTCCCCATTCACAGAAATCCACGCCTATCCCAGTCTATGCCATCGATGACCGTCCACTTACCTCCGGACTTCTCACCCACGATGTGATCACAAGCCTCAAAGTCCGTGATCATAGCGAGAGAATATCCCTGGGCATCGTTGAAATGCCATATCCTGTTCTACTTGGTCTCGATTGGCTCAAACTCCACAATCCTTCTATCGATTGGGCCCGCGGACAGCTCTCACTGTCTTGCTGCGGCGCAAATCATGACTTCCCAGTGTCAGCATTTGGAAAAGGCTATGGTCTTGCACATTTACCTCCCTCATCCGCATCCTTTGCGATATCTTCTGTCGGACTAGGCCTTCGTCTAAACGGCAAATCGCTTTCGTCATCTGTCCCTGACTGCATCCATCGTGCAGAACCAATTCGCACACCTGCTCGCGGACGTCTAGCTAACATCTCAGCAGTTCATTCGATCCTACGTCCTTACCGTGCTCAAACTGGCCTTAGTCGGACCGAGTTACTATCCATTTGGACTTCACATGTGCCTTCCACTCCAGATCCAACACCTCTCAAGAAACCCATCGACATTTGTTTCATCAACTCCGCACGATTCACCAAATATTCGAAGAATCGTGACACCAATTTAATTTGGTACACTCCAAACGAAGAGCTAAAGGCACGCATTTATGCTACCACGGCTCCGGACGTTCCTCCCGGCTACGGCGATATTATCACTCCCCCGCCAGAGCCTCCGCCATCTGATACTTCCACGTCTTCTGCCCCACCTGATTTACCTCGCGAAGAAGAACCACCCGATCCCGAAGATGTTGTGAAAAAACTCGTTCCCGAGTGTTATCATGACTACCTTGATGTTTTTTCACCCATCGAAGTCGCCAAACTTCCACCTCACCGTCCCGGTTTCGATTTAGAAATTGAGGTTGAGGAAGGAAAAACACCGCCGTTCGGACCAATTTATTCATTGTCCGAAGCCGAGCGCGCGGAAACCTTTGATTACATCGAACGTAACCTCAAGAAGGGTGCTATTCGTCGCTCCCGTTCCTCTGCAGGTGCCCCCATTCTCTTTGCCAAGAAAAAAGACGGCGGGCTCCGACTTTGCGTTGATTATCGCGGACTTAATTCTATCACCAAGAAAAATCGGTACCCACTTCCATTGACTGCCGATCTCCTCGACCGCGTTAACGGCTGCAACAAATTCACTGTCATTGACCTCAAGGACGCCTTCAACCTCATTCGTGTCAAAGAAGGGGATGAATGGAAGACTGCATTTCGCACTCACCTGGGCTTATTCGAGTACACCGTTATGCCCATGGGTCTTTCCAACGCTCCCGCTACTTTTCAAACCTACATCCAGGACACGTTGCGCGACCTCCTTGACATCACCTGTGTCGTCTATCTTGATGACATTCTCATTTATTCCAAACCCGGCCAGGACCACGAGGAATGTGTACGCCAAGTTCTAGATCGACTCCGTGATGCTTCGCTCTTCGCTAGTGCTAAGAAGTGCGAATTCGGCAAATCACAGGTCGAATACCTGGGCTACATTATTTCATCCAAGGGTGTTCAAATGAACCCGGAGAAACTCGACACCATCACCAAATGGCCACTTCCGTCCTCCGTCCGTGAGATCCAGTCATTCCTGGGTTTTACCAACTTCTATCGCAAATTTGTGCACAATTATGCCAAGCTTGCACTCCCTCTGACCTCTCTTACCACCAAAGAGGCCAAACTTAATTTCCCCGGTGTCAACGAAGCTGCCCAACATGCCTTTGAGGAGCTTAAACTTGCTTTCACCACCGCTCCTGTCCTCCGGCACTTCGATCCTACCCTCCCTTCCACCCTTCACACCGATGCTTCTGATTTTGCAATGGCTGGAGTCCATTTACAGCCAGATTCCAACGGCGATCTTCACCCCGTTGGTTATTACTCCCGCAAATTTGCGCCCGCGGAAATAAACTACGAAATCCACGATAAAGAACTCCTTGCCATTGTGGATTCCTTCCGCGACATGCGCTCCTGGTTAATCGGCACTTCGACTCCTGTTTCTGTGGTCTCTGACCATAAGAATCTCGAGTATTTCATGACCACCCGCATTCTCAACCGCCGCCAAGTCCGTTGGTCCATGTTTCTAGCCGAGTTTAATTTCAAACTTGACTATTTACCTGGTTCAAAAAACCCCGCCGACGCACCATCTAGACGCTCGGATTTCGCTCCTCAAGAAGGGGATGATGTGCTCCTCGCAATGAAGCAAGCACTTCTAACCTCGTACCACACCGAACGTATTTACTCCGGCAATCCTGCTACCTCCGATCCCTCCGCTTCAATTTCGGCACTTGCAACATTTGCACTCGACAATTCTGAATCCCTGAACGAATTTAAATCAGCTTATCGCACCGACCCTGAATGGCGCGAAAGCCTCGCTTCTGGTGATAAAGAATTCAACGTTGAAACAGACCTTGTTTATCACCGAGGTCGTGTTTATGTTCCCAAGTCCCTCCGTGCCAAAATCTTGTTCCAACGTCACGACTCTATCCTTGCTGGACATCCCGGCCGTGCTCGGACCTACGACCTTGTAGATCGCGATTATTCATGGCCTGGAATGCGCCGTTATGTCCGCTCGTATGTTGAATCATGCGACCCTTGTGCCCGCAACAAGGCTCCACGGCATAAACCCTACGGTTTTCTCCAACCTCTCGACGTCCCTGAACGCCCATGGCGCTCTATCTCGATGGACTTCATTGTCAAACTGCCACTTTCTCATGGCTACGATTCCATCTGGGTTGTTTGCGACCGAATGACCCGCGGTGCACACTTTATTCCCATCCGCGAAGCAATGGATGCGCCAGAACTTGCGCGTTTATTCCTTGACCGTGTCTTCCGATATCACGGTTTTCCCGAATCCATTATCTCGGACCGCGGATCCACCTTTGTCTCCAGTTTCCTCACAGAACTCATGAAACTTTGTGGTACCAAAATGAAGCCTTCGACTGCTTATCACCCACAAACCGATGGCCTCACGGAACGTACCAATCAGACACTCGAAGCGTACCTTCGCACGTACTGCTCATACCAGCAGGACGACTGGGTTGATTATTTGGCTCTTGCTGAATTTTCCTTCAACAACGCTAAGAATGTATCCACCCAACAAACTCCGTTCTTCGCAAACCTTGGTTACCATCCTACCTTTTCCCCTGTTATTTCGGAACGCAGTACCAATCCCGCTGCTTCTGATTTTGCCACCCGGCTTGCTCTGATTCAGGATGAATTGCGCGCTGAACTTGCGCATGCGAATGAATACATGGCAAAATATTACAACCTTCACCACCTCACCGCACCGGAGTTCGAAATTGGTTCCCTTGTATGGCTTATGCGTCGTAACATTAAAACGACTCGCCCTACAGTCAAGCTCGACTATCGTCGCCTCGGACCTTTCAAGATCCTCGAACGCCGTGGCCTCTCCTCGTATTTGCTCAAACTCCCAGCATCCATGTCACGTCTCCACCCAGTATTCCACGCTTCACTGCTGGAGAAATACATTCCTTCCTCCAACATTCCCGACCGCGAATCACCCGCTATTCCCCACGTTGAACTGGAAACTCTAGACAACGCCCGGGATATCGAAACAATTCTTGATTCACGGAAAGTTGGGCGCCGTTATGATTACTTCATTCATTGGCGCAACCTTCCGATCTCCGAACGCAGTTGGATTCCGATGGCTGATATTCCAACCACACTCAACGAGAAATTGGAACAATTTCATCGTCGTAACCCAAAGCTTCCGCGACCTCCACGATTCGATTTTGACCGTGTCAGGACACCTGTCGAAACCCTCTCTGCACCTCCTGAACCGATTTCTGTGCCCGTTATTTCTCCCACTCGTACTCCTACGCCACCTCCGGAACCCCGTTCAGCTCCCTACGAACCTCCGACTCAAACAACTACGCGTTCTGGACGAATCGCTCGACCACCTGCATCCAAGGATTACGCCCTCTCCATCCTTAAGAAGGGGATGATGTGAGAAACCCCTCGCTCCCACGGTTCATCGGAGACATCTGATTCTTTCTACATTCTTCGTTCCTGATCTTATTGTTGATCTCCATTCTCCACATGCTGATCTCCATTTTCCATACGCACTAATTTCCAATTCCCTTATCTATTGCCAATTTCCTTGTTTCTATTGTTACGATCCATGTGCTCTATTGTTCACGTTTCGATCATGTTTCAAATTACCGACTTGTATAAATACCGCCCATGTTTCTGTAGTTTCTCTGTAGATCAACTTTGTCAGTAGTTGAGAATCTACTTCTGTTCCTCCTGGAATCCTCGCTCTGTTCATCATTCGACTCACCGCTCGGTGCCAGAATACATTTCATCCGGATTCCCGATTAAGGTTCTCACACGCGACGAGAAACCCAAATTGCGGCCATGTTTTCAGATGTACAGAGAGTTTAGGCACGCAGTCCGAGTACCAACGGGAGCACAGCGGGTCTCGACCCCGTGGATCTGCAGCACGAGAGAAGAGCAACCGCTCCAAGTGGTGCGAAAGAGGAGAGGTGATGAAAGTCGGAACAAATCGGCTGATCCCGGCGTCCTGTGAGAACCCCGTGGCCTTTCCAACCAAAGGCAAACCCGGCAACCAAAGTTGAACGTTGAACCAAGGGCGAAAAATTGCGCTTCCGGGGCGTTTTCGAGAAGATCCGAAGCCCGAGAATTTCGAGTGCTGTGCACAAATTGTCAAATTAAGTTCTCTAGTAAGCACAAGACCCCGGGTCGAAGTCGGCTTCTTACAATCCATTTGACGAAAGCCCTCCTTAGTTACTTCCGAACTCAGGTCAATTGTACGTACTTACGTTCCGTCATGCGACAGCGCACGCGCCATGGCAGGGATTTTCACCCGAACGAATCGGAAAGCAGGTTTCGGGGCTGCTCGAATGTCATTTCAGGTAGCGTACCATGATCAGAATAACGGGGCGTCATTTCATACACATGTAGCGTACCTGTTGTTTATATTTTGTCGTCAGGCTATGGGGAATGGCTTGGTTCCTCGTCGGCGACCGGTTGACGAAGGTACTTAAAAGATGTCTGCGGAAATGAGGCAAGAGATGGTGTACATGTGGGATGATGTTGTCTTCTCGCCAGCAGCTACCGTGAATTTTGAAAGCACGAAATGCAATCGGCGGCGGTCAGGTTCAATACCACCTCGTAACAAAAGGCTGTGATATATATATAAATTGACAAGCTTGCGCGATCAAACGAGAACTCATTGGACCAACTCACGATCAAGATCCACTGTTCTACGCGTCGGGCAGCAATCAACGCGTCCGCGTGCATCCAATAATCGTCTCCTCCTGCAGCGCCACGAATTAAATCCCGAGTTGCGGTCCCCTCCGCGCCCAGCCCGGCGAAAACAATCCGGTCGTCCTTTGACAGGGGCCAAGGCCCAGGCCAGGCAGGGAAATAATGATGTTCTGTCGAGGTAGGAATACGACGCATTTTATCTGCGGGGGCGTCGTGAATCGTCCACTCCGCGTCAAGTATGATACAACAACCCTGAAACTCCCTTGAATTTGAATTTTAATTGAGCTCAATCCACTATCTGGTCAATTCGGGTGGTAACAGAGCTGGGCGAGTAGCTTGTGAACAGACGAGTTGCTGTTTCAAAGGCGAGCGAGAGGATATACTACGCAAGTTAAGAATGGTTTGTCCATGTGTGAGATGGGGTTACTCTATTATGGTATAAATTGAGGAAGGATCGAAGTGACAAAAACAGAGAAGAGAGGAAACGTATTTTACTGCTTTTCCTCGAAACGTCCGAGGCTTGAAATATGGCAGTTGCTTTGAGAGGTCAGGCAAAGGTCAGGGGGAAGACGTGTATCCGTAACTTCAACCTCACCTTTTCCAAACGCGAACTCCATGGGTAATAATCAATGGTCACTCGGCAATTGAATCCAGCACTTCAGCGCTGGAATCTGGGCCGAAATTCTGAATTCGAACGTAAGTTGACGATTGCCGGCATGCCGACATCAAGCCGTCACTTCGGCAACCGTATTTGCTTCCTGTTTGGTTTGTGTTTGGTGACTTTGGTCTGGCTCTTTTTCGTCCTGCCACCACATCGATGCATCGCTGCCTAGGTATCGTCGAAATGGTCCATCTTATCTGCACCTTTTTGCTTCTCGATTCTGCGCGTGGCACTCTCGCTGCTCTGGCCAGAGTTTGTCGATTCTTCGAAGGGCCCGCTCTCGACGTCTTGTGGAGTGAGCAGGATACGCTGCGGAATCTCCTCTATTGTATGCCAATGGACCTAGTTAAATCCTTCGAGTACGGTATGGCCGCTTTGGTACGAAAATACCTTTCCCCCATCGATTCTATGTTTTGACAGCCCATATTAGCAACTCTTGCGTCCCATTGTCGCCGACGATTGGGATCGCGTTTCTGCGTATACCCAGCGGGTAAAGCACCTGCTCAGTTCCCCTGGGGACTTTCATCACGGTCCTCAGTCCGACGCAATGGGAGCATTGAGCGCCTCGTGCCCTGAGGATTACTTTTTCCCCAATTTGCGCACCTTAGGATGGGCTTACGACCAGAATTTTGGACATATCCGCATGCTTCTCTGTCCGTCGCTGGAACGAATCTCTATCGTCTGCGCGCTCCACGACACTGAAAACAACCTCTCCATCCTTCCGACTATTGCCCGGAAGTGCCCAGCATTGAAAAAGTTTGCGATTTCCGTCAACGGCAATACTGCCGGCAGTTCACGGGCGATTTCGAGCTTCATACGAACCGTGCCCACCATCGAGAATCTACGTATCGAAGGTGCTGCCATGCTCGACTGGACAACTGTATTCGCCATGGCCGATCCTCCTGCCCTGCGGATACTTGATGTGTCAGCGCTCCCACATATCATACCCGCTGCCCCACCCAGTAGTACTCCGCAGTTCCTGGCTCTACAATCGGTATCTATTGGTAGCTCGGACGTCCTCCCGGCCACTCAATTCCTCAAAATGTTCGGCGAACGCCCGCTCGCGAAATTCGAGGTTACGATCCGGCAGTGTGTCTCAGCAGACCAAACAGAAGCCTTTCATATCGCTCTCTCAGCAGCATTGTCGCACCCCACCCTCGCCGTTCTCCGCCGGGCCACGAGGGTGTCGATGTCCCCGAAATCAATAGGAATTCGTATTTGTTTGGCAACTCCTGCATACGTCCTCTCCTCTGCTTCGGCAACCTCAAAACCGTCTCCATCACCTCGCCCCTTGGGTTCACAATCGACAACTCCATCGTCGCGCAGATGGCGAAAGCGTGGCCGCAAATCGAGGACTTGGTGATCGAGTCAACGACTCGATACCAGCGCCCGAACCTCACCCTTGAGTGTTTGGATGCCTTCGCACAACACTGCTCTCAGCTTCGGTCTCTGCGGCTCACCCTGGACGGCGTGGCCCTGCCATCCATGGAGGCGGCGCGAGGATACCAAAGACGCCTCACGTCGCTACACGTCGGATATTCTGATGTCTCGTCAGATACCGCCCGGGTATCGGGGTTCTTGCGGGCGCTCTTCCCCAGTCTGACACAAATTGTGGCCGCTACTCCGATCATCACCTTCCATGACGCAAGGCGACTGCAGGAGATGTTCACAATGCCCATGCGATGGAGGGCCGTCGAGTACGAACTCAAGGGTGTTCCAGTCCTGCCGAGTGTAAGTCCCAGGCGGGGGGAAATCCCAACGACAAGATCTCCCGCTGAGCTGCTACGGCTGCTCCAAGCCGATGCCGAATAATAACGCGAGGACCCATGGAATATATGTCTTACTCTTGCAAGTCTTTGGACCGGTGACTACTCTCCATTTCTAGCGTTTTATTAACTGACTATGAGGTTAACTTGCGAGGGTGAGCAAATTTCTAGTTTCACTGCGTGTTCAAACAGTCATGTGATGCTTGGAATCAGACGCGTGTGCCAAGCACGAACAAATATTGTGCTGGACCCCATTTGTGCACGTTTATTTTGTTGACGGACGATCCAGCCCCTTGTTCTTGCGCTCCCGTACTCGCTTAATCCAGCTGGCCGGAATCCACAGCGATTGGAGCACCCCGCATGGATCTTCCCTTCTGGAGCCTGTCAAGGCACAGAAAATCTCTCAGGACATGGCGATAGCCACGATCATCCACCATGAATCAGCACGACGGAGTTAGCATGTCCCCAAACTGCCTTGTTCAATAGCTACGCGACCCAAACGTGCCCCAAGTTGTGGCGTTTCGGAGGACACGACCCGGTTGTCGTGTGCACCCAGTCCACGCCGCTTGATGCCCGAGGTGAAACAGAGGATACTGTACTGTCTCGACCAAGTGTTCATGTCACGGATCACGGCGACTGGTGAACTGAACACTTTCGAACACCGTCACGGATCACAGGCCTCAAAACCATTGAATTTGGGGGTAAATGGCACCAAAAATCGAATTTTTCGCGGCCCGGATTGCCATTTAAGGCAATTTCCCACGAAATGAACACCTGGTTTTCTGAACACTTGAGGTCACGCGTCACAACCTGTGAACACTTGGTCGAGACAGTACAGTATAGGTAAGCAAAGGACTCGAGGAGCTCTGCCCCTAGTTTTGTTCTTGTTGCGTTAACCGCTAACTCCAGAGCCTCTTGCTCTTGCGGCTCAACGGCGCGTAAATCAGGGGCGCCCCGCCGTATTTAGGACGCGCCGCTGACAAAGTTTCCGCAGGGATCGCATGTTTCTCTTCCCCGTGATGTCGGTCGAATTAGAGACCCGTTCCTCCTCATCGCAGACCCGCATCAAATGTCACCGCGAATTTCAACCCGCTATATTACAGGATGATATAAAAGCCCACGGGTTTTAATCGATAGCCTCACACCCCCCACCATTTCCTCGCTCCGTTACCCCTCAAGTCACTGAAGTACCCCATAGGTCCCAGGTTTCTGTGGCGACCACCATGTACCACAGCGCTTGATCGAGGACTCTCTCTCTCGATGTATTATTTTCACGTATCGCGTGGAATGTCCTCGTCAAGCCGCTTGTCGGTAGTGGTGGTCACCTCGACCAATCGACGGCCTATGGGTCTGAACCGACGAAGGGTTCTGTGCACGACTCCTCCCCATCGATAATCTGGCTATTAGAATAGACACACACTCTGCCGTATCTTGCCATCGGAGTGGCAAACTACACCCCTGACGAAAGATTTCAACACGGTGAGTAAGCCTGGAGCGTCCTTGGAGCCAACTTGTTTACAATCAATAGAACCAATCTCAAACCTATCTCGTGCCGATTTATGGTCCCCGACGCTTGAGCTAAAGAATCTGCCGCGAGGTCGACCAGCCTTGGACCTTGGTGGCTGCTGGAATCACCGAAGTGCTATTCAACTTCAACGAGACTCAGGGTATATAATTTCCGTTGAATTATGAGCAGTAGTAGTACATGTAGCGACCCAGAACCGATCGGAGTGTAGAAATGGGAAGGAGTGTTGAGTAATATCATTGTACATGGTAACGACTGTGCAATGTTCGTCGTGAGGCGGGGGAAAATCGAGACTCAAGCGTGGATAAGAGAGCTCGCATAGGATTGTGGGAGTGGGGGAGACGTGCGAACGATCTCGCACGCCTCTGTTAGTTGTTTGCGTAGATTATCTGACTGGATTTGGTTCGCTGGGAAAGAAAATATAAATTCAACCACGGCGTCAGCGAAGTCAAAGCTCGCCTTTGCATGGCCACAACGCGTTGAGGACATCCACAACGGCGAGAAAGTCCTTGGCAAGCTCCACAGCCTCTGTCAGTCCAGTATCGTGCGTCCAAATCTGCATGCACCTGACGGGAACTTTATGAGCGGGTACACCGAGGGTTAAACACGAGGGAATACTCACACGGAGAACTGGTTCAAAAACCAAGTGACCTGCATCGGCCGCCGTGTTAGCTGATATCCTTGCGGCCCGCCAAGTTGATAGATGGCCAGTTTGACCCGCTTTATGACACGAGCCTGGTATTCAACTGAAGCAGTCTACATAAGGCAAAAGTGGAAGGTATGATTGAACGGTTCCGCGCACTCCATTGACGCCCTTGTTTTCGATTGAACAACGGGCCAGGTGTCGTTGATATCTCACGACTGAGTCCTTGCATCCTATACAGAATAAATACGAGACCGTTCAGTTCCAACGAAGAGATAAACGCACTTGCGCAGAGCCTGAGTGACGCTCATTCGGGTGCTACATAGTGACGATAAGTAGGAGGGAGAAGCAAAGAAGGAAAACCTAGCCGCACTTGTAGATAAATTCTTGGCAGAGATACGCGACTGTCGTTTCGTAATTACATATGTGCATTTCCAGCGAATCTTCGATCGCTTGAGCCTCGTTCCACGCGTCCGCCAAAGCGTCTGCCTCCGCTTCCGTTTGATGGGGCGCTTGAATCCCGGGCCGGGTCGCTAGACGGTTGCAGAAATTCCAGAGCAGAAGACTGCGACAGTAAAGCGCCCATATGGCCTCTTTGGGGGAAGGGGAACCCGGAGAACAATACGCAGGCGATATGCGATCGATGACTTCCCCGGGGAACAGAATGGCATACTGGAGAGTTGTGAGCACCTGGAGCAGTGGGAACAGAAGGACGAACGCTGGCGGGATTGCTCAATTCAAGAACGGGCATTTCTCGGTCGAAGGCGGCACACTGAATCAGGTAGCTCGTCGCCAAACTCAAGGCACTCCAGCACAGTCTCCTGCACTCTTCATTGCGCACTTCGTTGGCCGTCCACGTCGGGTCCCACCGCAAAGGGGACAACCATGTTTGAGTAGTGTCCGGTGGCGGCGATCCCGGCGGCATGCAGGTGCATTTTTGCTCATATTGATGAGGCCGGTAGGGCACAGTGACAATCGGTACACTTTGGTTGGCAAAACGCGCGACGCCTTGATCCATGATGTCGAGCGTCGATACCGAAATAGTCTTCAGGATTTGATCCAAAACCCGAAGGGCCGCCGCGACACGCTCCGGCTGATATTGTGGGTGGGCCGAAGATTCATACAGGACGAGGATCTACAGATGAGATGTTTGTGGCGTTATAACCAGGGGCTTTGACAGGAAGGACTAACTGACCAAAGCAGCTTCCGCGAGAGAAGCGTCGATCTATCGGAGAATTAGATAAGATTGTGGTATACGCATTTGGGTTCCAAGACTGACCCAATCACCATTCCCTCCCGACATCGCAATCGTCAGAGCGTTCTGAGCGTTGTCTCGCAGCCACGCCGCACGATCCCGTCCGACGACCCCACGCTCGCTCTCGCTCGACCGCATCAACTCCGCTAAAGCCAGACCCGCCAAAATGAACGCGGGTTGGATTTTGAGGCGCTCCTCGGGATTCCACAACATGTTCAAAAAGAATGTGACGTTGATAAAACACAGCCAATGCCCTGTGTCCGAGAATCTAGGGTCCCGAAGTGGATCAGCGCCCGACGGCGAACAATGGAAGAAGACGCACAAATATTGCAGATCAGCCACAATCGTGGTAAGTCTTGGCGCGCATTAGCGCCAGAATATCGAGTTAGATGGAGAATAAACGAACGGGTATTGTTCCAGGAAGAGGGTCCACCAAGTCCTCTGGTTCGATTCCGCAGCGGGGGTGGACGGAACAGGAAATTTATCGTGCGGCACAGGCGATATTGTTGAGGGCGTTTGAAGATATGGCGACTGTGGTTGTTGTTTGACGGTAGCATATGGACTTGGGATAAACGACTGATACACGCCGCTCGTATCGGAATGGGGGCTGCGGTGTGTGGATTGTGGATACTGGGAGTGATATTAATTCATGTCCCACCCCTCATAACAAGAAAATCACGTACTCGATACACGTCGGTGCTGATCCGAAGCGGAGTAGATGCAGAGGATGGTTGGGGTTGTATGGCCCGTGGTTGACTGTACACCGACGAGACAGAGGAGCGCTTTCGTGCTGGGGCAGTGGGCTTGGAGCGATCGGAGTCCTTCATGGCGGTCGGAGACTGGTCTGACCGAGGTAGAGATGCTGTGGCGCGATCGATGTCGACGCCAGTGGTCGAGGAAGATGAGACTTTTCGCTTGCGTTTCAATGTAGGAGGTGAGGATCCGTCCGCAGGCTTTTTTTTACAGGACCTTTGGCGAGTTCCCGGCCGCTTATCAGGCCCTCTGCGTTTCGGTGCCACATCATAGACGCATTCATTCTTCCGTCGGACACAGTTATTGCAGGCTGGGCGATTAGAGTCGCACTTGATCTTTCGTCCACGGCTGTGGTAAATTCAATCAACGAACGCCGAGTTAATGAGCGGAAGACGGATGATAGGGAGGATGAATTCCAACGTTGGTGATGAGGGGGGAATATGGTTAGATGAAAAGTGAGTCGGCGGTGTCAGGACCGACGCACCAAGGTCTGCATGCTATGACAACAGTAGATATCTCTCTTGATGTCCCTCGTCTGGAGGTAGAGTCGACCAAAGGGGAAGCCGATAAGGTGTTGGTCCTGGTGCCGCCCGTCGGCATCCCCTGGTCGTCGTAGCTAGGATATTCTCGAAGGGTTTCCCCGGTATCCGTTCGAGCGGATTGCGACGTTGGTATCGGTAAACCAGAGGCTGACGGGTCAGGTGGGTGCATCGCGAAATATACATGGTTACGTCCAAAGGAGGGATACGATGCCGCCTCTCCACTGTTTTCTGATCCAGAAGTCGCGCTAGTAGGGCTCGGTATCTGTGCGGATTGGTTTCGGAGGACGTCCTGTCGAGTAGCAACACTGTGCCCCACGTATATTGACGTGGGATATTGGTATTGAGCCGCGACGGCCGCGTAGAGGTTGTTCTCGTCGTCCTGATAACGGACTACATAGGGCTTCCCGATGAGATGGAGTCGGGGCGCAAGAATGGGTGCGAGCTGCGATGGTAACAAAAACAAACTCACATCTACTGTTACCGCCGTCAGGTGGCCCGAATACCGGCGGTTCGAGGTCTGAGTTATCGCTATTGTATTGGGAGGAGGCGTTGTACGCGATGGAACTGCGGGGGACCTGCGGTGGGTATATGTCCCTGCCCATTGAGGGAAAGGAAGGGAGTGGCAAAGCCCACACAGAGTTGGTCTAAGGCGTGTTCTCCGCACAATTGCCACGCGAGATGTTTATACAGGGTCCGACACCGGGAATGATGTGAAGGATTCAAGGAAGATCAGACTGTGGGGATCAGGTATCATATCGTATATAAATCTCAGAAGAAACTCGCCGTAATTCTCCGACGGACATCATGGACGCCATGCAGCGAGCGACAGTTGAACAGAAAAAGCCCAGCACAAAAAACCGTCGGCGAAATTTCGGGGTCCAGTGGTGGCGCGCCAAACTGACCCACGGGACCGGTCCCACGTGTAGGGGAGGCATATAGCGCTTCGGCCCTCGCCGTCATTAAGAACGCATAAGTAATCTCTGCTCGATTTTTTCCCGTGCTTCTGTTGGTGGCGTCAGAAGAGTCGCTTGCAGCAAACATTGAAACGTCGTTATGGTAAAGCGTGCCAAAATCCGGGGGATAACCTGCCCATTCGATCCACCGCAGTCGTCTATTTTCGATTGCGAAGAAGGTTTGAATCCTGTTCGGGGAATATGTATCAACATCAAGTCAATGTCCTCGGCGACTTACCGCGTATGCATCCTCACCCACGATTTCCTGCAACACTTAGTCGAACTGTGTTGTGCAATGCAACCTACCTACCTACCGCCAAATAACGGTCATTACCTCGCGGGATTTACGGCTTCGACTGCGCGCCATGAACCTCCCAATCTGCCGAAGGTCAGCGCCATCCAGGATGAAGGTTTTGCCTGTATACTCAGCTTCGACGTCGAGTAGGGTCCTTCTTCCCATCCGAACTTGCGCCTAATCTCCTCGGTTCACCTTCGAGGGCATGTACCGGCGAGGCGCGTGAGAAGTCATCTCCGCTGTGCTCCTGGTTCCCGTCTTCTCTTGCTTCTTCTGCATTTTAATTCCTTCATCGATGCTTCGACTTCCGTGCTCAGTCAGCAAGGATACTTTGACAGTGAACGCACCGTTTTCGTTGCCCGTTCAGCCAAAGCGGGAGCTGGGTCGCCCGCCGGGGCTCGTTTGCCCATCCCCTCCACATCCCCACATATCGTTTTCTTGGGCGATTACCCGGTTTCATGATTTTTCTACGTACATTTTTAAACGCGTTCCCACCGGAAATCGGGAAATGGCCACGCGAGCATGACATCCAGAGCGACCGCTGCAAAGATATGAGTTCAAGCGGCATGGAAGTCGTGCGGATGCAAAGGGACTAACCTCCACGCTGAAGATGAGTGGAGCAATACTATTAGCAGCTCCACGTGGATGAGAGTCGCAGCCGCCAAATCCTAGAAAGCGAACCTATTCTGAGGCATCAGCATAATAGGCAAAATCATCCCATGGGCCAGAGAGAATAGTGGGACGTTCCGTGAAAGTCGCATGAGAACAACTAAATTTAAAGTGGAGGAGAAGTTCAGAGACGACCGGAATAAATCACTTGTGAACATACGGAACAACAAACTGAAGGGGCCGGATTGTCGACGAAGAAGCAACTCTGAGAGGGGATTTGTATGCCAGTGCATCTCGACAGCCCCAGACGTTGAAATCCGGTCTGGGCCATCCAACGAAACCCACCCATTCGGCATTCGAGCGACTCTTTCGGGTTTGAAGGAACCCAGCGGCGGATCTTGGGCGGATCGGTGGCAACGAACTGCAAAAAATTGATCATGCAAACGTTGGGGGATGCGATGTGATGAGATTACCAGAAAAATGCCATACAATGAAGTCACCAGAAATGAATCTATGTGCCCTGAATTTTCATCGGGTTCCTCGGGGCGTGTCAAGCGCCTAAGTGAATGGACGTGCATTGAGAATCCGATAGTTCCGCCGACGGCGAATAATTGCGACATAGAAAAAAATCCGCCGGCGGGAAATTGGCAATTGACCGCTATATTGACCGTGGCGTCGACTTGAAGATTTTGTACCAATGAACACCATTGCCTTCATGTTTCGAGGGGAGCCAGGGTCGACAAGGACAACAGGGCAGGAACCAGGCGGGTGGCAAGTCAATGGCAAGTCAACTGTCAAGCGCACGCCGTTGATACCATCAGATATCCACGTGCTTTTACATCAAACACCAAATAGTAGACGACATTTTGTTAGGCGATCGGTCAAAATCGTTGTCTTCTTCCTCTTCTTCCACTGCGATACTCTGCACCGTGACGGGGCAGGGCGAATCCGGGGGGAGAAACACCCTTTGTGGTGAAATTGAATTGTGCTGCGTAAGTCCTGCTTGGTGGATCCCCTCCGAACGGCCGGTAATGTACAGCCGTTTGCATAATTCCGTGAAAACCAGTTTTTTTTTTCTTCCCCGGGCCGGAATCCGGAACAACCAAAGTAGCGTGCTTTCCATAGGGGCCGACAAGTCGAGTCGTCGGCAACATCGGGTCACACTTTTAAATGTCGGCCCACACTGATCCAAAAGTACTCCGGCACCGATAGGCCCTTCGGCTTCAGCGGCATGAACACGTGAGCGTGAAAATACAAAATCGTGTTTTCACGGACTTATGCAAACGGCTATAATGTTCAAGCGGCTGAAAGAATTCGAAATGCGGGACACCAAAGAGGCAGATACACCCCCTCCTGCAGATGACCCAGAACTTTGTCTTCCGAATTTGTGTTCCTTGGTCACAATTGCAGATGTGTGAGAATGCGACTGCCTTTCCGGAGAAATAAGAAGGCTTTGCAGTTCGCCTTCGTTATCACGGCACCCTCTGCGTCATTATACGCCCACTATCTCGGCACCTCTGAAGTATTCTCCGCCTTGACTGGCAGTATCCCCGCCACGTTCTCCGGTTTTGCAGTGATCCCCTTGACGAGGTATGACCAAGATCAGTATTCTTTGAACGTTTTAGATTCCGGAGCGCATATTGCTTACCGAGTTCCCCCCTTCCCAGCCCGGTATACTTGTGCGCTGCAAATTTCCTATATCTCCATTATCGTGGGTTGCATCCCGCATGTAGTGTCCTATGAAGCAAGGCTTCTCTACCTCAATGGGTTCCATTTTCAACTCATTTACAGCTGCGAACGCGATGAAAATCTTCGCACACTGACAAGCTTTTCGGAAACAGCTGTAATGCTCTGTGTTATTTATTTCCAGTCCTCATGTGTCGCATCGTTGCCGCACTAGGCTTCAATGGATGTACTCTCAACGATGTTGCTCCGGGGGATGCCATCAATTCTACTTTGATCCCGAGAGTGATTGATCGCATAAGACCCTAGTCTCTTATAAACAGACGCTACAACCAAAAACTCTTATCTCGTTTGTTTAATAAGACGCATGTATCATTGGAATTCGCAGGCCAATCGGCTTGTTCTTACACAGGCGTCTGGCTTCAGTCCACCCATTTCACTTGATCTCTGCCAACACCTGCTCCGTGTACGCAATCAACGCCACGACGGTCGCGTCTGACCCGCCGTAGCCTTTCATTGGCACGCTGTTGAGGTATCCCTGTGGAGCCAGGAGTTGTCGTCAGCACTCTCAAGAAGTGAAGGGGTGAAGGAACATGGCAAGGACCGAGAATAAAGAAATAAGAAACGTACCGCCTTCCTCGCTGTCGGCGAATCGTCCGTAAAACGGGCATGGTGGTCGGGACTGAATACGCGTGCACTGACGATGTCCCCGTGCATGTCACGGATGAAGAGTCCGCGATCAGCGTCGAGGAGCCCGTGAAGCATATATTGGGCGCCCTCGTCCTTAAGTTGAGGATCAGATGTTTTTTCAAATGAATATTAGGAAAGAGCAAAAGGTTAGAAGGAAGGATGAGCAGCAGCTGCGAGACCGTGATCAAGTTACGGAGACTCTTGATGACCCAGACGAGCGGCGCTAGAAGCCATCCTCCCTCGATAACCGCACCGACGGTACGGACCTGCCCTGGATTAATGTGCGTGGCGGCGATTTCAGGGTGCTGAGCAGCGAACCACTACGTAAAAAGCATCAGAGTTGGTTTTTCAAGAGGTGGGAGGTATTAGGATGCAACATACGGCGACGAGCCCATCGTTGTACGCCACTCCGCGGACCATAGCTTTCATTGCCGTGATAGACTAGAGTCACAAAAAACATCAAAACGCAGATGAACGAACGAGGTTTGAAACTGACAACGAAGACCCTTCCCAGAAACTTGATGCTGTTGCGTCTTGCCTCCTCTAGCCCAAAGTCGCTGCTTGCGATTTTGATGCCAAATCCCGCTCCCTGAACCGTCATCAAATGTGCGTGCTGTCCTTGCTCCCGTGCGCTCAGAAGGAAAGGCATCAATTCCTTCGAGAAAACATACAGTGGCGGCAAAAAGTTCTGTCCGAAGACGTTTGGGCTCATTTCTTCAATGAATTCATTCAAATAAAATGCTACCATGTACTACTTTCGATTTCATGATGATTAGTGCAGTTTGAATCATGCGACACCTGTTCCGTTCCTTCAGAATAAAAATAATGAGGGTTTTCAGAGAAATCTAGATTTTAAAATCATGTGGAATAAAAAAATGGTCTATACAACATGAAAGTACTCGTAAAGGAGACCTCAGTACCATTTTACTTGATCATAGTTGATAGGCATTTGAGCTCACCGCGGAGCCTGCAAGTTGGCCATTTTTTGTGTTTTAGAGCTATTTTTGATCATTTTGAGCCAAAATGCGGCGGACATTGTGAGCTCAAATGCCTATCAACTTAGGTCAAGTAAAATAGTAGTGAGGTCTCCTTTACGAGGACTTTCATGGTGTATAGACCATTTTTTCATTCAACATGATTTCAGAATCTTGATTTCTCTGAAAATCTTCATTTATTTTATTCTGAAGGAACAGAACAGGTGTTATATGGTTCAAACTGCGTTAACCATCGTGAAATCGAGATTAGTACATGGTAGCATTTTATTTGAATGAATTCGGTGAAGAAATGAGCCCCAACGGCTTCGGACAGAACTTTTTGCCACCACTGTAACACGAGAAGTAACTACAAGGGGCTATATGACATTCGGTTTGTACATTTATTATTTCGCGCGACATTTTGGTTTCGCGCGCATATTTCATCATTTTGCGCGCCGTTTTTCACTTCTCTCGGCAATCTCGCGCGCAGCTTTTGGTTTTCGCGCTAATGTTTCGAAGTTTTCCCGCACGCTTTTCAACACTGCTTTCAAATGTGACCAGCTTTTCCTTAATTGTCCCGCATGTCATCAACCAGAGGGTATGGGCTGTGGGATATGTCAGAATACGGTATGGTACAAGGCGAGACAAAAATACTTCCCGGCCACACGGCCCGTCGGTATCTCGGCAACATCGGAGTTGACCCGGTCACTTCCGGACTCTGATTCATCATGCAAGTTGAATTCCTACGCACGAAACATCGTTCCCAGAAAACCAAAGGCATGTAAGCATGGTGTCTTCCCAGAATACACTTACATTAACATGTTTCCTTTTGTCAACCTGCAACCTCCCAGTTTGTCCAACTGATTGATTGGCTCTTCTGTCAAGTGTAAAGAGGTCTCAAATTCTCAATTCATTGTTTGGCCAAAACAGGTCGAATACATATCAAGTGTCTCTCTGGGCCTTACAGCGAGCCTAACATTACTACAGGTCACGTACCCTTGATTAAGCCGTTCCAACTTATCTACGCTCGCGTGGGAAGATCAAGACACGCATCATGGGCCGGCACTGGCAGATCGGCTTGACAACGGCATCTTGGCGGCACCCCGAAAAGGCGCGCGAAAAACGAAAAGTTGCGCGCGCTGAAAAAAAGTTGCGCGAAATAATTTATGTACAAAGTGAACGCCATAGGGCTATGATTAACTTGAAGGGAAAACTGAAGAGAAGAAGATCACAAACCATGTAGAAAGATGATCATCCAGCCCTTCAGCGGTCTCCCCACACTCGGTCATCGAGTTCGCCCTCGGACCCGCCGCAGTCAGAACCAAGAAGTTTATCCGCTTCAATCGCGAGCGCAGTTCCGCACAGACATTGCGCACGGCCACCATACTGTTGGCGTCGCACGCAACGAACTCGTGAGCCCACCCAGACTCGTCTTCGCCGACTGGTTTCGGAAAACCTGCGATGATTTTCTATGCTGCCTCTGCGTTTGTTAATATCTGACATCGAGCTACGCGTCCAAGCGAACTTACCAATATGCGCTCATCTTTGTTCGCATCTTTCCATCTTATCTCTCACTGGTTCTTCCTTACGACGAACTGCGTGAGAGGTAAGATTCTATTTCTACTCATACCAGACCATTACTTATTTACCTAACCTACAGCTTGTACTGACTACTGTCAGGTAAATAATATATTCACTGGTTCTTCCTTACGACGAACTGCGTGAGAGCTTGTACTGACTACTGTCAGATCTCCGCAGTTCACAGGTTATAGGGCCCCGACGCGCTATCCGCGCATACCAGTCAACCCAAAGCATTGTGCCTACCAGGACTAACGACCCCGGCTCGCAATGTCCACAATGGCCTCGAAATTCCAGTCTTTCGATACATTGGTGTACGCCACCAAAACAGAGCCGGATTCGTGGCCGAACTGGTTTGCTCAATGCAAATCGGCTCTTGTCCTTATTGGATACTACAAGTACATCACTCTCCGTGGTATAACTGTCCCCCCCGAGAAGATCGACGATGGCAGTGGATCCAATCCCCCAATTCTCATCGATAACCCGGCCTGGGACCCATGGGTCGAGATGAATGACCTTGTCCTCTCATGCATCCGACTGCGGATCGGGACTGTTGACCAGAGGCTTATTCGCGACGACGAAATTGCTCACATTGCATGGAAGAAGCTCAAGAATGCACATCTTCCTTCCGGCGCTCTTTCGCAAGTGACCCTTCTCCAGCAAGCTCTCGAAATCCGCTACACTCGTGATGTTCCGCTCAAGGATACCAGCGATAAACTGCAAGCAATTATTGATCAATTCTTCGCAATCCGTCCTCCGACACCCGACGAGTGGACTTCCATCCTCTATCTCAACGCGATGGACGGCCCGGAATTCGCCAACGCGCGTTCTGCTCTTGATACGCTGCTCAGCGCCGGCACTATCACTTCCACTACCATCATCACGCGCATAAACCACGAACAAATCCGCATCGACAAAGAGAATGCCGATACCGTAGCGGCGGAAGCCTCATTTGCTGCCTACTCCAAGAGACTTGCAGCGGAGTCCCCGTCGCAACCTGAGTACCGTAACGGGAAAGGCCCTTGCGCAAACCCGAAATGTACAGGCTCTGCCAAGCGATACCATGATTGGGACCACTGCTTTGCGCCTGGCGGCCGTGCCCAGCGTCCCGAGCCAGCCAAAGCTCGTGGGAAGGCAGGACGCGGAGGTAAAAGCAGGGGCAAGGAGAAGGCCAAGGCGGTGATCGACAGCAGCGACGATGACTCTGGCGACCGCTCTTTCATCGCTGAAGTTGTCGAGACGTCATCCGTTGATTGGGCAACGGGCTCGCATGCCGTGACACCTGCGGAACCACTTTCCGCTGAAGAACAAGCCCTACTTGCGTTGGCAAAGCTCGTCATCTACCTTGACACCGGCGCCACCAGCTCCATCTGCCCTTTCCTCAAGTACTTCACCAAACTCGAGCCGTGCAGCCGCAAAGTCTCTGGAGTCGGTGGATCCTCGATCAAGGCCGTTGGCATCGGAGAAGTACGCATTCGCTTGGGGAAGAGTCGACACCTCATTTTGAAGGACGTCCTATATTGTCCTCAAGCGATGATTACCCTCATCTCAGTGGGAAGACTCTGCGACGACGGCCATCAGGCATTGTTTGCGAGCGACGGCTGCGCCATTAAACAACTCTCCGGCAAGGTCGTCGCCACGGGCTCCCGGTTCGGAACTGGACTGTACACCCTGAATTGCGAGACCCCTATCTTCACCTCCCGCTCATCGTCCTCTACCGATACATCCATCATCTCAGGGATTATCAGTGCCGCCAATACCGCCATGGCAAACGTTGCCTACAAGGCGGTAGCTACGCTCGAAACGTGGCACGGGCGTCTCATGCATGTGAACATGCCCACGGTCATGGACATGGCCCGTGGAACCGCCGTAACCGGTATGGACGCCAACCTCTCCCACCTTCCTCCACGGTGCGCTGACTGCATCCTTGGCAAACAGAAAAAGAAACCTGTTGCGAAGAAGCGGAAGGGACCGAGATCGACGAGAAAGCTGCAGAAAGTCTTCGCTGATTTGGCGGGACCGCAAGCGGTGGCTGCTCGAGGGGGATATTTGTATACTCTGCAATTAATCGATGATTACACACACCACCAATGGACAATTCTTCTCAAGAAGAAGTCCGATGCAGAGCAGAAGTTCCGCGAATGGAAAGCCATCGTTGAAGCGGAGAGCGGCGAGAAGCTTGGTATCTTGCGAGTGGACATGGGATCCGAGTTTGACTCAAACGGGTTTATTGCCTACCTACGCCTACAAGGTACCAAGAAGGAAACCTCCGCACCATACTCCTCCGCGCAAATGGGGCTCATAGAGCGAACCCACTACACCCTCATGAGCCGTGTTTTAGCTGCCCTCTCAGCCGCCAACCTCCCGCGGAACATGTGGGGTATATTAATGCTGACCAGCACATACATCAAGAATCGCACACTGACCAACGCGTTTCGACATCCCGATGTAACCCCTTTCGAGAAATGGACGGAGAAGAAGCCCGACCTATCCCATCTTCGCGAAATTGGTTGCAGAGCATTCGTGCTTAAATTGCCCAAGAAAAGCAATCCGAAAATCTTCAATCGCTCTATCGAGTGTGTTATGGTCGGCTACTCGGTTTCAGATCGCGAGACGTACCTCTGCTACGATCGGAAAACCAAACGCATTCATACAACAAGGAATGTCGAGTTTATCGAGTCCCACGATGCCGTCCCTCGCCCGCTGTCAGACACCCAAACTGTCAGACACAGTGCCGAAGGCGTTGCCCCATCGGAGGCAACAGTTCCAGCATCGATCGCCCCAGCGCCGCGCATGGCCACCCCGGGATTGCAGCCTGAGGAGGAGTCAGAGAGCGAGGAGGAGCCAGAGCTGCCCATTGTTGCTCCCCCCGAAGGACGTCCAGCACGTACGCGAAAGGCGCGCGGTGACGATGGTGCATTTCCCGATGCTCGCAAGGATGCCGCTGTGGCTGATGCTCGCGCCGCCGAGAGCCGCGCGAAGGAGCGTCGTGCGGGGGCAAAGTTGCGGAGAGCAACTGTCGAAGATGTCGCCGACGAGGACAATAGTCCTGCCGCAGTCCAGGAGGAGCCCGCGTTACGCGCCGACTCCGATGACTATGAGTATTGGGCGTTCAAGGCAACTGCGTCAGACGACGAGCCAAAAACGTGGAAACAGGCGCAAAACTCACCTTTTGCTGCCGAGTGGCGTGAAGCGTACCAAGCAGAACTCGATTCTATCAAGCTTCACGGCGTGTATGAGCTTGTCCCTCCCGAATCCGTCCCTGCTGGCCGAAAGGTCATCCGCTCTCGTCCTATCTTTAAAATCAAGCGAGGCAGCGATGGGGAGATACTCAAATTCAAGGCTCGCCTTGTCTCCATGGGCTATGCACAGGTCCACGGGCTTGACTATCGGGAGACGTATGCACCAACATCGCGTTTCGAATCGTTTCGAATGGTGTTACATGCAGGAGCAACCTTGGACTACGAGATAGACCATGTCGATGTGAAAACGGCCTTCCATAATGGCTTGCTACAGGAGGAGATTTGGCAAGCCCAGCCCAAGGGGTTCGAGGTGCCTGGCAAAGAAACTTGGGTGTGGAAGTTAAAGCGTGGAATGTACGGCCTCAAACAAGGAAGCCGATCTTGGAATCACCGCCTTAACGGCACGATGATCCGCCTTGGCTTCGAACGTGTCTCCGTCGAGCATAGCATATACTCCCGCAAACGCAACGGTAACACTTCGCTCGTTGCTGTCCACGTCGACGACCTCTGCATAGCTGCCAGCTCTAAACAAGAAATGGCGAAATTCAAGGAGGAGCTTAAGACTCACTTCGAGATAACTGATTTAGGTCCTGTAAAATGGATTCTCGGTATTCGGGTGACCCGCGACCGTGCGGCGCGAACTATTTCTCTGGACCAACAATCTTACATCGAGAAAATGGCAGCTCGTTTCGGCCTTGAGAACGCCCACCCTGTCCGCACACCGATGGTCTACGGCGAGCCTTTATCCCATTCCATGTCGCCCTCCACAGACTCGGCCAAATCTCGCATGGCCAATGTCCCCTATCGCGAACTTGTCGGATCATTAATGTACGCCAATGTCGCGACACGCGCAGATATCGCGCACGCCGTCGGTATTGTAAGCCAGTTCTGCCAGAACCCCGGCGAGTTGCACTGGCAGGCGGCTAAGCGCATACTGCGTTACCTGATCGGTACCAAGGGAATGTGTCTTGTTCTTGGCGGTAAATCCCCAATCCGACTCTCTGGCTACACGGACTCGAACTATGCTCCGCCAGGCGATGTTGATAAACGCAGGTCCACCTCTGGTTACTGTATGTCACTCGGAGGCGGCGTAATCTCTTGGAGCTCGAAGCGGCAATCGACAGTGGCTACTTCAAGCACTGAAGCCGAGTACATGGCTTGCTGTCATGCCGCAAAAGAGGCAGTTTGGCTGCGCATGCTTCTGCGCGCTGTCGGACACAAGCAATCCAGAGCCACAACAATTCGTTGCGACAACCAGGGTGCCCTCATCCTCACGGCCGACCCTTCTTTTCACTCCCGGGCGAAACATATCGACGTTCAGTACCATTTCTCCCGCGAGCGTGTCGAATCTGGAGAACTCATTTTCACCTACGTGCACACGTCGGAAAACATGTCCGACATCTTCACCAAGCCTCTTCCCGAGCCACTTTTCACAAAATTTCGCACGATGCTGGGCATCGTCGGTTGACTGGACGCGTTTAGCACGCTGAGGAGGAGTGTTAATATCTGACATCGAGCTACGCGTCCAAGCGAACTTACCAATATGCGCTCATCTTTGTTCGCATCTTTCCATCTTATCTCTCACTGGTTCTTCCTTACGACGAACTGCGTGAGAGGTAAGATTCTATTTCTACTCATACCAGACCATTACTTATTTACCTAACCTACAGCTTGTACTGACTACTGTCAGGTAAATAATATATTCACTGGTTCTTCCTTACGACGAACTGCGTGAGAGCTTGTACTGACTACTGTCAGATCTCCGCAGTTCACAGCGTTGCGCCCAATGAGCACAATGTGCGCACGGCCCTTTGTTTGGCGCGCGAGGGCCTCAACCATCCCCTGCCCCACGCCGGAGGTTCCGCCGGCAAATACTGCGACAGGAATGTACGAGGGCGCGAACCCCGCGTTGGAGGCTTCGGCGGTGGCGAGAGTGGGCATTTGGCGACCTTGTGATTGGAACGAGCGCTATCTGAGAGGGAAGCAATTTGAAGGATGAGGAAGTGTATTAACCCAAAAGGAGCGTTCGGAGCGACGCGCGTCTCAATGGCAATCAAATTGATTGACTCAACATTTTGATTCCACTCACCGGTCACCGCAGGTCGCCGCCCCACTTCTCGAGACGATACTCTCTCCTACCGTGATCGACAAAAATGGATTTTTGCCACAAGGACCGGTTCATCCACGCCTGAGGTACCTGCATGGGGGATAAAGTGTGCAACAATTAGGTTAAAAAATAAGGACTTCAACGATGTTCAACAAATCGGTAAACAACCCTTTGAATCTCTCACAACGCAAAGCTCGGGTATTTCACTGAACGGCGACAGCTTTGCGGAATTTGAAAGCCTTACAATCATTCACATTGCACCCAGAAGACTTTCGGTTTCTTTCATTTATTGATACAGGCAGAGTTGAACTTTCAAGCATCAGGTTCTGTTTACCCTCTGACCAACCCCAAAACATTCAACTCATAGAACCGCCCGAAAGCGGAAAGTGGTTGAGTTTCCATTGCAGATTCCCACGGTTCGATTTCTAATAGTTTTCTGAATGATGTGTTGGCCGACTTAGATGGGGCTGGTGAGTGTGAACCTGAATGCTAGCGCAGTGAAAGAGAAAAGTCTATTATCGTGGAGGACCGGAATAAAACCGCAGTGGCCGAGATTGATCGTAGCGAAGCTGCAGTGCTTCGGGCGGAGAAACCGCACTGATCGTCGCCCGGCAATGTCCCGAGCCGTGATGCCGCATCAGAAATCTCGAACGAGATGCCGTGTGCGGACTTGATGCGTCTTTTTAATTATTGCAGAGCATGTACTATGCATCCGGAAACTAACACTTTAAGTGAAGCAGGATCTCCGGCATTGCCCATACTAGGCCCTGGTTTTACACCTTGCTAGACGAGTCGTCGGACAAGATGAGGAACAACGCAGCTGGGATGAAATAAACGAAACGCGAACCAAAACAGTACGTTTGAATGAATGGACATGTCCGTTCATGTCCTATTACTACAGGTGAGGAATATATGCAGTCCGATCTACATCCATGAACGCGCCGGGCGGCGGCGCTCTCAACGCGATGAGCGGCAGGATAATCAGAATGACCCGCGCTGCAATGTAGGACGGAGCTGCCACTATCGCCACGACTGGGGCGGTGATGAAGGCAAGTACAAAGAGTAGCATTTCGAGGCACCCCTCAACGCCGTCGTCTGTGATGGCATCCTCCGAGAATCTGAACATCCCACTGAAGATTAAGCCCGAAGAAGGGACTGCCGCAATTAATGCTGCACAGGACCTCCACAAGAGCATTTCTTGGCGGCTGGGGAAATCCGTGTTCCATGCGGCGCAGTGTATGGCGCCGAACACGACGCCGACTATAGCCACTGTGAAAACATCGGGGCCGAAGTCGTGGTTTGGCTCCTTGGGTAGAGACCAAAAGGGCGGCACAGAGTTGCCGGCTGGTAGTTCGTCATCGCTGCGAATCCCCCAGACACCTAAAGTCAGGGCATCTCCGACCGTCGACATCTTGACTTGAGCAGCTCTAGACCGAGTGCCGGACGACTGGAGAGGTCCGACGACGATTTGCTGTTAAACATCAAGAGGCTTGTGCCACCAAAGCAACCAAATGGATACCATGGCCACCACAAATGCCAGTGTGGCTACCTCGAGTTCCGTCAGGGGTAGATTTTGTTGAAGGCGCGCAAGGGATTGTGTGATAAACCATAGACCTTGCACAAATGCGAGGCCCTTGGTTAACGCGTCCCCTTTCCCTTTGTCCTTGATATCTTCCCTCCTGATATTATTTATACTCGCCAGGAGGACCGGGCCAAAGGGCTCAGTTGTGAGCTGTGCCTTTGTCACAACAGGATATCCATCGGAGGTAACGAATCCGCCCATGCAAAAGAAGAACCCATGTGTCATGGAAAAGTCGAATTCTACCATATAAAGTGTCAGATGTGTTGATACATAGATGCAACCAAAACCCACGCTTTGATAAATTACGGGCGGCAAAGAACTGTCTGGCGGCGAAACCCACCATGATTTCGGGGGCAATGAGCGCAACGAGCATCATCTTCAGCCTATGCCAGAAAGCAGCGATCGGGCCCTCGTCCGGGGAGGGGACATTCGGATGCACTGACACCCAAGTGCAGGCAAAGATCGTGGTAAGGCAGCCCCAGATAATGTCAAACAGCTTTCGACAGTTATTGATGTCGTCGCAAGAGTCGACCGGGATCCGGGCAGCGAGGGGGTGCAGAGCGGGCGCTGCGGTACCGCTACTGGAGAATGAATGGACGAGGATCAAGAGGAGGAGCATCGGAGAGTGGTCCTCTTGCGGTGCTCGTTTTACCGCCTACACCTTATTATGTAGTGTGCCACATCCGCGTTTAGACAATTTATCCCATAACTTCGGAGGCGCCTTTTAAGGCGCCCAGTGTACGGCGCGATGGCATATAGACAGGCCGAATGATTGAGAAAACTGTCAGCGGTGCCTGAAGTGCGAGATAGCGGGGCCACCTACCACGGCGAACTAGAGCAAGAGCGCGGTTGACAAATGAATCATTAAATGATGAGGACTGTTTGACCGGTTGTATGCTGTTCGAGCGCTTGCGGTGGGAATATAAAGAGGGTGAAGCCCTTGTGAAGGACATCCTGAAGTTGCGAGCGAACCCATTGATACTGGGATCGCCGGACTGCGAATCAGTGGTTCGAATCCGCGCTGAGGACATAGAGTATGTGTGCCGTGTTTCTTTTGTTGCGGTGGCCAGTGCCAACTAGTTGCCATTGTGGTCTAGCACACCATCGAATCGAACTAGAAAGCCCTTGTGAACTAAGGCCCAGAGGTGCCAGCGAACCCACTAATACTGGGTCGGCGGACTGCGAGTCAGTGGTTCGAATCCATACTGAGGACATGATTGGCCGGCAAATCTTTTTGCTGTTTCTTTTGTGGCGGAGGCGGACTGCTTAGGACTGCTCACCTCGCGTTTACATTAGAAATTATGGATGGACGCGGCCTGGTCGGCGGGGCTATAGTACAAGACATTCGGCGATGCAGCCAGTGGGACGCACTAGTTGCCATCGGGTACCTGCCACAGCATCGAATCGAACTAAAAAGTCCTCGTGAACGAAAGCTTAAAGTCGCAGATAACCCACTAACGATGGGGTACGGACTGGGAGGGAGTCAGTGGTTCGAATCCACGCCGAGGATATGTATGGTCAGGCTCATGACATTTTTTTATTGCTTTTTTTGTCGCGGAGGCGGACTGCCGACTGCAGCGGGACGGTATACATGTGCGATCCTGGAGAGCGCAGCGTCGGCAATACGGCCGGGCGATGCATTGAATAGGTTAGCAATACGAGGAGTACAATACACACATGCGCAGATAACCTGCATAGTCGGAAAACTCCGGCCTGAAGTACAACAAATGTCGTTTACTGTCTAAAACAACTTTCTACATGAGTACCTGAAAATTGAATTCACATCTTCAGTCGAGTACGATGTGGCAGAAAGATTGGGAAAGCAAAAACGCACCGCAACTAGTACAACCGCGCACACCACCCCCAGGATAAGCGTCAGACACGTTCGACGCGCGCGCCGCCGGTGTCTTACCGCAACCTCCAACTCGTCCGCCCCTCGTTCGAGGTCGCGCGCTGAGCGGTGGATGTTGGATTCCACCGTGGCTACAGTAACCACAAAAAAGGAATGAATCCCTCCACAGGGGAAATTAAGATGATAGAACACACCAATATCCCCGCCCTGCCGCTCGACGATAACGCCCAATTCGCGCACGATTTCGGCCACCTGCGACATGGACTGCTCGATTTCCATAATGGCTGAGCGCCGTTCGAGGATTTCGGCGTCGCGGTAGGCAGCTTCCGACGCCCACATTGACACGACTTGGTCTTCCTGCATCTGGATCTGCGCTGAAGATTCTACATCGACGAGGGGGGATGGGATTAATTCGGGGAGGGCGACGGGGACAAGGTTTATCCGCTGGCGGTCTACGCTGAGGCGCTGTGCCAATTGGAATGCGCGCAGGGAGGCGTCTAGGTCTGATATTATTTTCCGCAGGGCGGGGCTCTAGAGTAAATGCAAATGAATACATTGGGTAAAAGATTGGCCGTGACACAGCGGAGGAATACCTGCGGGGTGTCTGCCACCAATTCCTTCATCTGCTCTGAGGCTCTTTGTGCCAGAGCGCGCGTGCTTTCCGTTAGATCTCGTCTGCACCACGACACATGTGTGAGTCAGTCAACTACTGGAAGGACATATATATCCCTACAATCGCAACCGGAGGGACGCCGAGTCGCGTGGGGTTCCAATATTCTCAGCGAGCGAGCGGATACCCTGCACATTCGCGTTTATCTTGAATATTTGGAGAGAAAGAGACCGCTCGGGGGAGGATGCCACCGGAATCGGCCGCGCGAGGTCTTGGAAGCTCATGCTGGTGTCACTGTGCCGTAGGGAAAGAACCAAATGCTTAGTTGTTGAGCTAGAACGGGGAGAATTTCAGCCTCGTGGATGGTGGTGGATGAGGCGGCGCAGTTGGGCACAGTCAACTTAGCCGTCGTCACGGCTGCGATCAGTCACGGCGGCCTGATGTGACTCGTGGTGATACCCGCCTTGACTCCCACCACAACTCGGAGCTCTCGGAAACAACTCGGCGCTCCCGCTTTTTCTGCCAAGGAAGGGCAGCGGAAACTCCAAAAAGCTGCCACACAACAGAACAAGTCTCCAGTATGTTCTCCGGATCTGACGCTGCGCCGGAATTCGGTCAAATTGGTTCCTGTCCAATTCCTGTCGCTTGGTTGTCGCCTCACACGTTCAAATAATTCTCTACAAATAACCCTTCAAGCTTCAAGTCTCCTCTCCGCCCTCTAGCCCATTTCGTTTCCCCGGCAAAAAAAACTCTATATGCCTGAACATGTGCTCTACTGCTCTTGCCTTGGCAGAACGCTGTCAGACTCTGTCTGTCGCAGCTGGCTATGTACCGGGATACCGTGCAGATATTCCGCGCCGAGTGCTGATCCTGGAGAAGTTCCGAGCCAATTACTACATGCGTGCAATTATAGCGTGCACAAAAGTGGCCATAAAGAGGCTACATCACCGCTGCCAAGCCCATACATTCTCCGGTCTTCCTCCTGTGCTCCTATATAAGCGAAGCTCACACGTCCGCCCATCTCGTCATCTCTTCCTCCTCTCACAGCGCGTCCTCCCTGTCCTCCATCCATGGGTGCCTCGCCGCCCTCTGATACTTCGCCCACGGATGCAGATGTCCCCCCGACGACAACAATAACGACCATCTCCACCCTCCTGCGCGAGTTCACCATAACCGTTGTCCTCTCCTTCCTCTGTCTGCTCGCTCTCCTCTTCACCATCCAATACCACATCCGCCTCTTCCTCGGCGGCGGCGAACTCCCATCATGTCCATCATGCACCCGCGCGCCCACGCCATGTCCGCATACGGACACGGACACCCGTGTGTTCGTCTCGCTCTCCCCGCTTGATGTTCTCAAGATCACCACCGTATGCGCGCTGTTCGTCTTCGTGAGCATGGAGCTCGTCGCGCGCGCGCTCCGCCGTCCGGGGCTATCGCTTCTTGACACGCCGGGCGATCCCAATTCTAATTTCGATGACGTTGAGGCAGCCCTGCGCGCGCTCCCACCGCTGGAAAAGCCGCCAGTCGTGAACGACTCCAAACCGGAGGTCCCATTGCCCAGTCCTCGACGGGAAGCGTCGCTGCTACCGCTATAGCAGGTAAGCTCTCGCCGCACCTAAGCTCTCGCCGCACCTCCTTCCTGCTTCGTCCGCTGACGACGCTTCACAAAGTTAATTCCGCCTCGGCGTACTTGGCGCGCCTTTTGGGCAGGCTGAATGTATTTCTATATTGGGTTTAAGAGGGCGCATTGCTTTGTATTAATCGTATCCATTCACGGTATTCATATTGACTTTGGAATTGCAGTATCTCGTCTCGTTCAGTGGTTCAGTTACCTGGTGCCGTGGCAGTTGGTGTGTATTAACTGCCATTGCCGGTCCGGGAGCGGACAGGTTTCCCCACGCAAAGTGAAAGCCTCGCCGCCAAGATCTTCGTTGGTGGCTTTGGTGCGGACGGACTTGGCGTCGGTACTGCGATTGGGTAGCAGTGACCCCGAAGGATTTCCTCCTTCAATTCCCTATGCGGGATTGCGCGCGCTCGATGGAGACAATACCAAGTAAAACTTCAATCCGGGAGGTTTAAAATGTCAGAGACGAGCATTCCCACCAAATTCCCACTCCAATCGCTGTCTGCAACCACTGCCTCGACAGACTCCGAAAGGTAACGAAGGCAAGTTAAAACTGTCGTCGACCAAGAACTTCCCTCACGCTGTAAATTCGCTACCGCCAGTGCGATTGGATATAATGCTCGCGATTCTATTCCTGATCTGTGTTGCGACCGGTACCACTGAAATGTACACGGCCGTTCAATGGGTCGAACTGGGCCGGAGTAGACGACTCAACTCCGGATATACGGTTTCAGGCCTGGCATACTAGAGATGCAACGGTGCACATACGTTGTAACTGAACGTTGCACGGCTGTTGCGCAGTCTCTCGATTCACTATTGATCCGTTAATTAAAACACGGGCATGCGATAGGTTTCACTGGCTGTTTGATGGGCGTTGAATATCCGAGGAGACAGACATTCAATGGCTGAATGGCTGATCGATCAAAGCTGGGTATTCAATGTCAGAGGTACCCACAAAAACTGCTTGCCAGCGAGAGCTCACCGTTTTTGTGCGGCCAGATCAAGTTCTCTCTGATGATCCGACGCAGGAAATATTAACATTGTAGGCGCAGGGCTGAGCCCTCGGCCTGCATTCTTCAGGTGTCACGTCCGAGTCTTCTCTGACCACCGACAGCACGTTCAATTGAGATGGGATATAAGTAAGCAACTTAACAGTATGGTTTCACACCTGGGACCTGACAGCGCCGTGACAGACTCGACTCGGATATTAATTATTAATCTTGAAACTTGGTGTTTGAACCGCCTTTCCAAATTTGTTTCGCGCTCACAAGGCAGTCTTGGAACGTGTTGACACCGTAGGCCGCCCACCGTGACTCTCATAAAAATGCATGTCGGGTCGGAAGCCTTTCAAACGCCGCCCTTGCGACTTTGCACTTCTGCTGAACGGATCCAACCCGATATATTTTTGTTTCCGCCTCGTGTCCGGCCAGCCAGACTTCCCTTTGGGATGGAACCCTGGACTCATTGAAGTAGTTATTTCGATATTTTCATAGTTAAGTATAAAGCTTAACGGTTTGTTGGCGGTAAACAAACACATCTGCACTGCCCCGATCAAGCCCCGATCATCGACTATATCTCTTGCCACGTCAACCAACTCTCGCGATGAGGCTGGGGCTCACTGCTCTGCGTCGGGTCCTCCAAGGGATAACCGCAGCCAGACGCGCCTACCCACAAACCATCTTGCCCGTCGAAATCTGGGACATCATCCTAAACTTCCTGCCCGACACCGCCCTTCTTCGTACAGCCTGCGTCTGCCACACTTTTAACGAGCTCTCTATCGGCATATACCTCGGGAGGAACGGCTTGAACATGGGGTCACTGACCATGCACTCACACCATCTCAAGGCGCTGAACCTCTCTTGCGTCGCCCCATCCGCTCGGAGTCTAGTGTGCAATTTTTGGGCATTCGACGTCCTTCGGGACCTTCGGCGTTTGTTGGAAGTTATCAAAAAATCCCCGAACTTGACCGATGTCTCCCTGGACTGGGGCCACAATTTGTTTCAAGTTCACATTTTCGACAATCAGGTGCCCTATTCGCCCAGGTCATTACTGACCACGTTCCTCGATGTCCTTTCGGTCTTGGCGCACAAGACACCTGGGCCCGTCATTATCGTCACCCAGGCAGGTATCTTCAAGCTGCGACCGGAGGATATTTTACATTGGGAACTTGGTGACTGGGCGGAAACTTTCCGACGCTTCGGGCGGTATCGCTCGAAAATCCGCGCGAAAATCGGATTTAGTTCCCAGAAGTGCTCTTTCTTTGCCGTCCCCTACGGGGACGATGATAGGACCTCCTTCCCACTCGCCAACATCCACACAGTGAACGTCTGTTCTGTTCAGGCTCGGTCGCCGGCATTCAGCCCATTTACCCTAATGGCTTTTCCGACGTCAAGTCTTCGACTCGCCCCGACCCCGGGCCTCCCGGCCGCTGCTCTGTCCGCAATCCTCCCACACATTACCGTTCCATTCCTCGGCCTGCTCTACGTCTTCACCGATATCCATCCGGGGGCTCTGAGTGAATTCGTCGGCCGGCACAAACACATTAAAGACATCCGGCTCATCCGCGATGCGTTGAACGAGGTGTCGAGTTTCACAAAAACGACTCTGTGCCACCCTCCCAGGACCCTACCCTACCTCACCACATTGGAAGGCCCGGACGGGCTCGGGCTCATCGATTTGCTGGATGCCTTCGACTCCCCGTCCGTGTCTACCCTCCGGATCAGCTGCCATCCACGCTGCACTGCGGCTCACGTTGCGGGGTTGAAATCCATGCTGCGTCGGATTTCCTTTAGGACGCGGCCCATCACACTTGTGTTGAGTTCATATGTTCCCTCGTGGTGCCCGCCTGCCGTCACGATCCCCATCTCCGGGGAGGAACAAACTATCGTCGGCACAGCATACTGCATCGAACACGTTTGCATTGAAAACGGCACCTTTGAAGAGGCACGAATGCTGCTTCCATGGTTGGCGATGTTGCCCGCCCTCCAGGAGGTGGAAGTTGTTTCTGTAATATATCGTAGCAATCGGACTGCCGTCGGCGCAGAAAGGCAAGATTTCCTCCGGGACGCGAGGGCGGTGCTTCCCTCGGTCGTCGAGCTCGTTATTGGACAGCGGCAGCTATAGTTAGTAGGTTCCCTGCTCCGTTCCAGAAACCAGGCTGAGGCTAATTTTGAATTGGTCTGGCACGTAGGATGGAAGGCGGCGGGCAAGTTGTTAATTAGTTGTTATCGTCCAAGTCGTCCTGGTGTTGTTGGGTAGTTAGTAGTGTTGGTTATGTGTTATTCGTACGACTCTTGCAGCACTCGGCCACTCGGATTCCTCTCGGAGGCCTGTTTGGCTCGGAGGATGTTGACGTTGTCGAACCATGATGCATCTGGTGTGCTCATCTCTCTCCACACAGCACTGATCCAGGTAGATGAAACTTGGCTTGGTAGTATTGCCAAGCAAGCCGTTTATCTGGCCGTTCATCTCTGTATTCATTTACATCCCAAGTTTCTGGTTACTCTGCAAACCGACGGTACAGGCGTCACGGTTCAATAAATCTCATGGGCATGATGATGGGTTTGAAATACGCTTACGCGTGACAGACTGAACCGACTTTCCAATGTTTCTTCTTTTCGTGGCATAATCCCTTCCTCACAGGACAATCGCAAAGTGCGTTAACGCGGATTTTATATCCTCACCGATTTGCGTGGGAATTTAATTGGCGCATCATTATTTGTGTCTGTGTACATGTGGCGGTGCTCCCCCCTTTTACTTCCACCACCACGAAAATCCGAAAGGACCGGATTTCCTGGATTCCACGGTTAGGATGGCAAGTCAAGTAGCCCGCTCAGAGGGCAGCGACAAACGCCAAAGGATGGATTGTCCTCCTCTCAAGGCGTGTCGAAAGGAAATTTATAGGCATCTATCAACTTGGAGAGAGACGTCGGATATTGGCAATCTATCTTTCAATGTAGCTAGGGCGAGCGCCACCGACAAACAGCCGACGACGGTCTGTATTGCACTCAGGGTCGCAGCATCGATGAGTTCATTGATAGCATAGCCTCCGATATCGCGCGAATCGGGAAGTAAAATACGGGCATCCCCGCCCGATTACAATCCATCCCCTCGCTCCCATGCACACCCGTGTCCGTTGTAAGTGGTGCCCTCATCCCTCAGTGTATGCAGTATTGACACATTGATACCATACGGGCTCAGTTATCGTCCCCTCGCTACTTACTTTAGCGGTTCCTGTGCTTGCCACCGTCGACTTTCAGCAATGCTTCGCTGATATTCGGCAAGGGTTGTATGGGACGACGGGAGGTACAGACAGCCAGGGCAATCCCGTCACCATCGCGAACGCAACTTCAATAACGTACGAGCTCTGTTTGCGTGCATGCGGGACCGGATCGACTCCGTTCTCCTGGCCAGCGTTCAATCAACAATTCTCGGCATGGCTTCTTCCATGGCTCGCCCTGACTTCGCAGTTCCCGTTCGGCAGTCGGCACAAATGGGAAAACTTCCTTTCTGCAGTCTTGGCCTTGGGGAGTCCGTGTCTTGCCGCCTACTCGTTGATTTTAACGGTCCTCCACACGAAGTGGCTGGCTCGGCGCTTCGCGAATATCGAATACCCCAACGGTGCTTATGCCGCCCGTATCCTCAACAACCTCCAGCAGACTCCGATCATGGTGCGGACTGACGGTGGTCGTTTGGCCTCGCTCATCGTTCTCCCGGAAAATGATCCATGGTGGATGGAGCTGGCGGAGAAGTTAGATGACGCCGACACACATACGTGGTCAATTGCCAGTAAGTGTTGAACTCCTCCAAAACAGTTTCACAGCAGTCCGACTTAGTGTTCTATAGCTGCGGCCTCAATAGCATGGGTCGTCATCGCGTATGCTCTGACTATCGTAGATGCGTCCAGCAACATTCCTGCAAACTCGGAAAGCAACCTTTCCGGAGCAGGTAGCATCTGGGTGTGGATGCTTCCTGTGACACTTGGTACGCGTCCGAATCTTTCTCTGAACATAAACTGATAGGACCGCGAGCGTATCTTCAAATATCACCACGGGATCCAGACCGCGTAACAGACGCTCTAGCTCGCGCCAGGGAGTCTTCATTCGTCGCAGGGCCTAACGGTGTAGTGAGGGCCACGCAATGTGCTCTCTCCTTGCGCCCTTATCGAGGGTCCGACCAAGAGAATCCTACTCCGATTTATGCCTACGCCCGTTTTTTCCCGTTCATCCAGGCCGTCGAGAAAATTGCGTCTGCACTCGATAATGCGACCGAGAAATTTATCGATCTCCAAGCAGTTGGTGGTACCGATTGGGTAACTGGAAATGGCAATAGTATCGATCCGGCGAACAGAACAGGGACGCCAGAGCAGATAGAGGAGTACTGTGCGCCTCCTGAAGATGCTCATGTTCGGGGATCATACTGGGGGCCAGAGGCGCTCTCTACGTTTTTTATCGCCGCCCTTGCTGCTCTCACTCTCCAATGGGCAACGACTGGCGCTTCAATCCTCCTTGCGTATGTTACTCCGGCTGTAGGCAAGTCATTGGCCCGTTTTGAGCTGAATACGAATTATAACTCCACTTCCTAGGATTGGGCTGCGCATCCCTAACATATCTACTTCACGGTATTCTGGCCACTTTGATATGGGGCCTTTTCGTCCTCAGCAGCGTAGCCGAACACTACGCAACTACTCACGCTGGAGTGCCGCGCGTTTTCCGTCGCGTTGCATTTGCTGCCTGGAGCGCGGTTCTGTTCCGACGCGTCGGCAAGCTCCTCGCGATAC
This sequence comes from Mycena metata, assembly GCA_029378385.1. Lineage (NCBI taxonomy): Eukaryota > Fungi > Basidiomycota > Agaricomycetes > Agaricales > Mycenaceae > Mycena > Mycena metata. The sequence continues at coordinate 128,282 of JARKIB010000031.1, read as the reverse complement.
TCAACGCCCTGTGGATTGTGTTGGCGTTCCTGCTCCGATTCAGCAACTTTTACCATCGGTGCCGGTGCAACTCCGATGTGCTTGGTCTCGGCAAGTCTGCGTACCTTGTGCTGGTCTTCGATGGAAGCGAGATATCTGTGATGAGGGCTGCCTGGGTTGGCGGAGTGGCGCTTGCTGTGATCGTTTCAGGTTTATTTCTGGGATTTATTAACCTACCTATCAAACCTCCGTTCGCCTCCAAATAACTATCTGGGTCTCCTGCGCGCTTTTGTACAATGCGCCGTACGATCAAGCCATGTTGGGGATATCTCATGGGTCCTTATCCTCGCATAGCATTCACCATCCGCGAACTCACGAGTCGACGGGACCAAGACGGGACGTGAAAACTTTGCGTCAGCTGCCGGCATCTGCCGGATCCACGACGGAATCTAAATTCCGCATCAATCATCAATTTGATTGCCATTGAGACGCGCGTCTCCGTGCAGTGACTCCTTTTCAAACCACTCATACAGTACGCTCCAGATAGGGCTCGTTCCAAACAAAAAGTCAACCGAATGCCCACTCTCGCCGCCGCCGAAGCCTCCAACGCGGGGTTCGCTCCCTCGTACATTCCCGTGGCAGTATTCGCCGGCGGAACCTCGGGCCTAGGGCAGGGGATGGCAGAGGCCCTTGCGCGCCAGACAAAGGGCCGTGCGCACATCGTGCTCATTGGGCGCAACGCAGAGGCAGCAGAGAAAATCATCGCAGGCTTTCCGAAACCAGTTGGCGAAGACAAGTCTGGGTGGGCTCACGAGTTCGTCGCGTGCGACGCCAACAGTATGGTGGCCGTTCGCAATGTCTGTGCAGAATTGCGCTCGCGATTGAAGCGGATAAACTTCTTGGTTCTGACTGCGGCGGGTCCGAGGGCGAACTCGATGACCGAGTGTGGGGAGACCGCTGAAGGGCTGGATGATCATCTTTCTACACGGTTTGTGGTGCTTTTCGTCTCTTCAGTTTTCCCTTCAAGCTAATCATAGCCCCCTTTAGTTACTTCTCGCGTTATGTTTTCTCGAAGGAATTGATGCCTCTGATTCTGAGCGCACGGGAGCAAGGACAGCACGCGCATTTGATGACGGTTCAGGGAGCGGGATTTGGCATAAAAATTGCAAGCAGCGACTTTGGGCTAGAGGAAGCAAGACGCAGCAGCATCAAGTTCCTGGGAAGGGTCTTCGTTGTCAGTTTCAAACCTCGTTCGTTTATCTGCGTTTTGATGTTTTTTGTGACTCTAGTCTATCACGGCAATGAAAGCTATGGTCCGCGGAGTGGCGTACAACGATGGGCTCGTCGCCGTATGTTGCATCCTAACACCTCCCACCTCTTGAAAAACTAACTCTGATGCTTTTTACATAGTGGTTCGCTACTCAGCACCCTGAAATCGCCGCCACGCACATTAATCCAGGGCAGGTCCGTACCGTCGGTGCGGTCATCGAGGGAGGATGGCTTCTAGGGCCGCTCTTCTGGGTCATCAAGCGCCTCCGGAACCTCATCACGGTCTCGCAGGTGCATGTTCCTCCTCATTCTTCCTTCTAACCGTTTGCTCCTGCCCAAACATTCAATTCAACAAAAATCTCATCATCAATCCAGGACGAGGGCGCCCAATATATGCTTCACGGACTCCTTGACGCTGATCGCGGGTTCTTCATCCGCGATATGCACGGCGACATCGTCAGCGCACATGTATTCAGTCCCGACTACAAGGCCCGTTTTACGGACGATTCGCCGACAGCGAGGAAGGCGGTACGTTTCTTGTTTCTTTATTCTCGGTCCTTGCTCTTTCATTTGTTGGATTTGCTAACGACGACCCTTTGCTCCACAGGGATACCTCAACGGCGTGCCAATACAGGGCTACGGAGGGTCAGACGCGACCGTCGCGGCGTTGATGGAGTATACGGAGCGGGTGTTGGCAGAGATTAAATGAAGAGGTGAATCGGTCTTTATTAATCTTGACGCCGAAGAACCAAAGATTATGATCGTATCCGTTGCGCCAAGGCGGCTTGAGGTCGCGGCACCTCGCCATCAGTGCGTCGCGTGGCCAGGGGAAGTCTTGCTTACCGCCGTCCGGCGGTTTCAGGGAGCGCACATCCCAACGAGCGTCACTTTCCGTCTGCGAACTCGAATGACGGAAGAGATAAATTCAAAGCAGACAGGTAGACGAGCATACGGGAGCCTCACGTGCCATCCCCTACCCTGTCCGTGCCGGTTAGATTTCCTGTGAGCGCGTTGTATTGTGGTTTACATACCTGGAAGGTCGTCGAGATCCCATGCCGTCTTCCTACCCTGTCCGTGCCGATTAGATTCCCCCGTCGGCGTGTTATATCGTCGTTCACACATACGCCGCGCGCGAAAGGCCATTGAGATCCCACGGTTCACCCACCGCACGGCATCGGCCGCTCCGAGACGCACAACCTCCAATCTCTCAGAGCCAACCGTGCAACCGTCGTCTCGTTATGCCCCGGATAGGCCGGCAGCAAGCGAAACCGAGGAGCCGCGACGCTCGATCTCTCAAGTACCGGAGGCCCATCAGCCTCGGGACCCCCAGGTTGAGGACCGGGTTCGAGAAGGTAGAGCTTCTGGGCGCCCAGCGGGGGTTGCGAGGGCAACTTGACGAGGTCGTGGAATATCCAATCTCACGCGCAGGACGTAGAGAAGTCGTTCCTGCCGTTGGAGAAGCTTCGATTTCGAGAGGCGAAGGCGGCAGAGGGAGGGATAGTTTTGCGCGAGGGGGGAGACGAAGGCCGAGCCCATGGCGTTGTCCGTGATGTACAGAGTTCGGAGACGCGGGGCGAAGGTCCTGAGGCAGCTCGGGGGTTCCTCTGAGACATGTGGCGGCGGTGGCGTGATCTCTGGTGAGACGGCTGCAGTTCACGACGCAAGACTCTCACCGCTTAGTTTAAACAGCCACTGCAAGCTCACGCGCTCACGAATTGAATCAGAGTTTGAGTTGGATGGGAAACAGGGTGAGCGATTCATTACGTCCGTCAATAATCCCAGCTGATGAGTGGCAAAGAATGATGTAGTATAGATTTGCCGCCGTTGATTCCAATTACAATGGGGGGCCCAAGGGAGCCTGACGCGGCCGTCGTGACGGAGATTTTGAACGAGATTGAGCCAACCGGTCAAGCTTGTCGACGGGTCAGATTATCCTCAGGCTGGCGGCGCAAGTACAAGACACCCAGGAAAGGTCAACAGACTCTGGGAGATGTCGACAACGACTGGAAGAAGGAAAATTAGCCGAGATTGAGAATTACCCACTGCAAGAATGGCAAATACAGTGTGGAAATTGGTGGAAACTGTCGAGGAGCAGGCTCGCTTTGCCTCCTGAGTGTATCAGGGCCTGGGCCTATCTAAGGATTCCTTTAGAGTACGATAGATGAGGAGAACTGGAAAAAAAAAATCAGCGCATGAAACCACCAGGAGTCGAATTTTAACGGCATGGTGGTGAGAGGAGGGCAACATTTGATCCATTCCTGTTCAGTCACATCACTCACAGTCACATCTCTGCTCGTGTCCTCCGATTTGCCTCCGATCGAAAATCTACGCGACCTCTCGTGTAGAACCTCTAATGCATTACATTAGTGCATATGGAACACAACGCCTTGGTTTGATTGCTCACGCTGCTTGTGGTCTCGACTGCGACAAAAAGTTTTAAAAAACGACATCTGGTTATTGTTTCCTTCCGAGTCTGGCCCTTTCTACCGCTGGAAGTGCTTGTTCTTCATCGCGACCCTCCGGCGCTCTAACTCGCAGCTCGTTCTTCCTTCAACCGCACAGTATCACGCATTCTGTTTCTGACAACATACTCAACGATCAGCAAATCGTCATCTGCACATCCTCCTCGTTAAATGAGGGCGAGTGCGTAACCTGTTGATCTTTGTTGCCCCAAATTTCAAACCTGAGACTTACCGAGGAAGTAGCAAACCCAAAGCAATTCGATCTGACACTCGGGAAATTCGGTTTTATCTTTGTTATTCTCTGGTGTGGTCCGGCTTTGACAGTGACCGCCTGTGCCTTATTATGATTCAAACCATCATGCAATTGGGAACAACCCTTGGAGCTGTCGACAACTATCTGCGCTTCACAGTCGAAGATCAAACTTATGCACGTCGACAGTGGGTTACCTATGCTTCAAATGATTGGAAACAAACGAAATCCCCATCTCGGTCTCTCAGTCTAGGCCAAGCTGTCCAGCTCACAAACCAAAGCCCTCAAGAGCTGTCCAGACCACGTCAACGCCGTATCCGACGCCATGTCCGACGACCTTCTCATCCCGCTCTTGTTCCCAATTCGGAAATCTCACCCTATTTAGGAAATCCGGTTCTCAATCTCACCTATTCGAGAAATCCTGACGGTTCTCCTGCCGGGTACCCGCCACATCTGGCAGCTCACTGACACGCTGCCACCACCGGGCTGAAGCTAACGTCCCAAAACGGCGCTGCGCTTGTTACAAGTCTCCCATGGCCATAGCACTACAGACTCTATTAAAGCAGGCACCCCGACGTCTGTGTCTCTATCGTCTCACTCAAAGTAGACTTCCGACGCATTACCGAGCCCTCCATCCTCTATTGTCCTCGCCTTCTCCGTCATTCCCAACAATATGCAGTGCAAATTACTCTTCGCATTCGTTATCTCGTACAGTACGCGACTCTTCTTCCATCCACAGAAACGAGCTAATACTTTCCGTCGCAGTGACGCTCTCCGTTGCCGCCGCCCCTGTAGTCGCTGCCGACCTTTCCCCTACCCCGATTCTAGGTCGCACACCCGTACGTGCTCCCTGTCGCACAAATATCTGCACCACTAACCTGTTGCGCCTTGTCCAGGAGCCCGTCGAGATTGCCCGGACACCCGAACCCGAGCCAGAGCCCGGCTGCAAACTCTATGGGTGCATCTGGTATGTATTTTCTCATTCATGTTATTCTTTGTTCCGAACTCATTTCCTTGGCAGAATCTGTTGAAAATTGGCCTCGCTGCCGCGCGACGCTGGCACTCAAAACAACTCTCCTGTCTACATCCATCCGCTCCACTCGAGGGCTTCTCGTGCAGCTACTGTATCACTATTTCGCTTTCGCACTCACACTTTCTCGGTCATCGACTTACATAGTAGAGCTGTATTTTTATCGGAATCCTCATTTGTCCTTTGGCATCGTTTCGTTCGATATTCGGCTACGATTCCCGGTCGATTTCTAGAGGCCTAGTGGTGCCTGACTGACGGAAAGAATGTCAACGCATGAGACGCGTGAGACGAGGTCAGTTCTATTGAGAGTGGGCGTCCGAATGTAAGGGAGAAAGAGACTAGAGGCTTTTGATTAGACTGAAACAGCAAAAGGAAAGGTGAAACGGCACGCGCGCATTTGCAACAAACTCAAAACTTGGTAATTTTGTAATTCTGGACTTGAGATGGTAACTAAATCTAGTACGATTTTTTCCCACGGTTGCATTAGGCTATAAGGGACGCAGCATGCTGCTCGAATCCGCTATGAATACAGGAGTGTCACCTCTCCAGAGGTATTGTGTCTCTGGAGATGTGCTGGTGACTGCAGCTTGACCAGTTTAGAATCAACTTGGGCAACACCCGTGGATTGTAAGGACTGTGCAAACAACGGTCGAGCGGCCTCCCAAAGTTCAATTGCCTTAGTGGTATTTCCCCTCTTGTGTTCAAGATCGCCCAGATGCAACAGGCATTGTGCCTTGCTTCTATGGACATCCATGAAGGTAAAACCTTCCAAGGCCACGACCAGAAGGCTATGCGCCGTGTCTTCTTCCGCCAAAATGAATATTTGGGCCAGAAACAAAAGTGCCTTGTGGACTGCCAATTTCTCCGTCGATGTGTGTGCATAAACCAGATACACAACTGGCCAAATAACCGGCGAGTCGGAAGTTGTTTCTGTCCAACGCGTAGTGTCGGCAAGCCTTTCGAGGCAATATGATAATGCCTGGTTGTCCCTTCCCCAGTTCGATGCCACGTCTTCCCGAAACATAGACTCTGCTGTCGCTGTATCCCCCTCTCGAAGGGCGAGATCTGCGAAAACTCTCTTCCAGATGTCAACTCCTCCAAGCCTCTCTATCCCACAGGCTTTTGCCTTCTCCAGGTGGTGGTACACCTCTGCACTTGGAGCCCCGACGATCACATCGATTTCTGCAACGCTCAGCCAGGCATATGCATAAGCCGCAGCACTTTGGTCGGGTGAAGAGCTTTCCACAATAGTCATGTGGACCGCTCTCGCTTCGGCGTATTCAGACTTCAATAAGTGAGTCTCCGCTTCAACTTGAGAGACATTGCCGTCCAGAAGGCTCCCGAGCATGCCGCACATTTTCCGGACATCTTTTGTTCTCTCGCAAAGGAGTGAACACCTCCGGTAATTGCCAAGATACAATGCTGTTGTTGCTCCCATTTCAAGAGTTCTGGCCTCAATGTACAGATCTCCAGAGAGTCTGCCAAGATGCTGGGCTTCGTCGACGAGTTTCTGTGCGGCATGGTAGTGTCCGGCTCTCCACTCCATCTCGGAACTAATAATTAATGCATTGCAGTATCTGTGGATGTCGCCGCATTCTCTTGCCAGTGCGAGTGCTTTATCAAGGAATTGTCCCCCGGTGGTTTTATTTCCTGTGTAAACGAAGTACCGGTGCCCAGAGCCTTCGTAGAACCGAGCTATTGTCGTAGATTATATGAGCGAAGGTCTATATGTACGAGGGTCATTGCAACTCACATGCAAGTGTTAGGTCATCAAGATGGTCAAGGAGGGAAATACTGCGGATGACGAATGGTTCCAGGTCCATCGGGAAATTTGACCCCCGGCAAGCAAGCAATTCCACTGTGAAGAGGACCTCTAGACGATGACCACAAAGTTGAAGGAGAGCTGGAGGAACCAATTCCATCAGCGTGGTATGCCCCCGCCCAGTTACACGAAAGAAAGAGTTCAAGGAAATGATGCATTGGATGGTGTCCGCCAGAGTTGGATTACCGCGGTGCAGCCCAACGGATAACAGATGCTGGAGATTCCCGAGGTTGAGAGTTATTTGATTCATCAACCCTTCCAGCGGGACTCCATTGTGTTTCTCGTACAATTCGAGTATTGTGCGGAAATGTCGGCGTAGAGAATCGGTGAGGGCCTGCGATGGCGCAGCGAAGCGCCGAACGTGTTCTCTGACAGGCATTAGGGAGCGGAGTCTCTTCTTGTCATCTTGATAAGCCAGTGAAGTAGCCAGCAAAATTGCCTTGCAGCCCAGGATATTTGGGATCAGAAGATCGCTCTGGAGAAGCTCAATATCTGAAAGTCCATCATGAAATATGACAAGCCCATCTTAAGTTCCGAGAGAAATCATCGACACCGCGTCTTAAGTTCTGCGGAACTTAAGTTCCGCAACGGGCGGCCTAAATAGACGGCGCATTCCATACTGACCAACCACTTAAGACTTCATTCAAACAACTCAAGTTGGGTTTCAAAAACTTAAGTACTGACAGCTTAAGTTCGGTTTCAAAACCTAAGTACTGACAACTTAAGTTCGGTTTCAAAACTGAAGTTGTATTGGGGAATATCTAAATGTGAATTAAATTGTGCCACACTGGCAACCGGAGCCGTGCACGAGGGTGGACAGAAATTAGAGTGGGAAGGAATAATAAATGAAAAGGGGACGCGCCTTGTGCGGGTCGTTGCCACCGAGTCATAACCACCGCCCATCCCGATCCACCTGAGTCGTTCGTAAGATCTGTACAAGGAAGTTAAGGAGCGAGGTGATTCAGCCAGAGACTCCGAGATACATGCAACGTGTCGCACACCTTTTCCCCCGTTATGATTCAACGTCTTGCAATTCCAACGGTGGCAATAACTGTACTGTTAGACTGGAGGAACGGCCGGAAATTGGGCTACAACCATTGCTAAGAGGCCAGTAAGAGCAGTCCGTCTTGGATTAAGGCCCGATGAGGGTGGGTGGTACATTTTGCGGCCGCAGTGAATCGGTGGTGGTGGTCGAAGAAGAAAAGAGAATGTGTCACTTGTCACCTTGTTACCAACAACAATGGCGAGATTGATTTACAAACACAGCACGACACATCACTTCGACTTGCTCTTAACTTCCATGAGCTCCTCTGTCTTCTCTTCAATCCACCCTCAAATATCCCAGGACTCCACACCACTCTTAATTCTAGGCAACCACTGCCTGTAATCTCCGACGTTACCCCTCCGACGTCGCCGTAGTGGCACTTTTGAAATTTTGTGTGCCACCCGGTTTTTTGTGGTTCCAAACAGTCCCGCTGACCATGTACATGTATGACTCGTGATTGGTCCCGCTACTGTCTCTGCACAATGGAGGTGAGCTGCTTCTTTTCCTCTCCACGTCCATTTAAGTTCACAAACTTGAGTGCCTGAACTTGAGTTCTGAAGGAACTTAAGTGTAGAACTTGAGTTCTGGAACAACTTAAGTGAGTGTAGCACTTGAGTTCTGGGACAACTTAAGTGAGTGTAGAACTTGAGTTCTCGGACAACTTAAGTTTTACTCCAGGCCTCAAGTTTATGCTCATGCCTAAGACAGATCTTAAATGCTGATTTAACCGATAACTTAAGTAGCGGCCGAGGTAGATACAGGGTGTATTTTACAGCTATATAGTATTGCTTGTAGGACTTAAGTTCCTCGGAACTTAAGATGTGATGTCGATGATTTCGCCTAGAACTTAAGAGGAGGTAATAAAGTATTTGGTCCATCCGGCAGCATTGAGAGCAGACTCAATAGCGACCGGGGACCAGGGGTGATGCGTGGACTTGAGAGCGACATTCCGATGGATGCGTCCAAGTTGGATCTTCTGTCATAACCAATGGCTAGCGATGAAGTTTTTTCAGTGGCCCAACGCTCCAAGATTGCAGAAGGTTCTTCATAATCTGTGAGATGTGCCACAAGCTCGACTGCAAGAGGCATGTTATCTGTCAATTGGAGAAGTTGAATCATGTCCTCTTCTTCAACCAAGTGGTCTGTGATATCCCGAAATGTTTCTCGAGCAGCGGCATTTGATAATGGCTTCAAGGGCTGTAAGAATGGGCGGCTCCAGCGAACTTTTGCTGGTCTCTCTGCGCCTCGCATCGTGATCTAAGAGAGAATGAGTTAGTCCTAATGAGCAAATCAATTACTGACAATCAGAGCAACATGCTGAACACCAGTGAGCAGGGACAAGAATTCTTCTATGCCATCGCGCGAAGTATGAGATTCCCAGACCGTTCCAGATTATCCAGGATGAGAAGGCAAGGGGCCCCATCGGAGAAAAACTGGACAACGGGCCGCAAGAGGTCTGTTCCCGAGTTCAACCCAATATGCAGGCCAATGAGTGCAGCGAGCTCAGTGGAGGTGCTCGCAGACTCGGCGGCGACAAAATATCTGTGTTCAAATGTGGAAGAGATGTGGGGGTGATGGAGAGCAGCTCTAACAAGAGTGGTCTTCCCCATTCCACCGCCTCCGAGAATTGCGATCCTTGGAGATGGTTCAGAGGATAAAGTTGCAATGATAGCCTGCAGCTCGGCATCACGACCATGGAATATTTTAGGTTTAGAGGGTAGCATGGAAAAAGATTGCGAGCTTTGGATAAATCAGCGATATATTGCTTGAAGCCGAGCACAATCTTGCCTGTGCCTGTTTTGTAAGCTTCCGACTCCCGTATATAGCTGATTGCTCATTAGATCTGTTACTCGGAAGCTAGGAAATGACATACGGAGGATGAATTGTCGGAAAGGATGCCGTCTGAGTGCGTGGAGATGAATTCAAGCAGTTCTTTGTGGAGGTCCGCAGTCCTGAGTCGCATATCCTCGATGCTGTTGAGGATCATGGTTCCAGTCTCAATCTGAATAATGTTATGTTGCAGTCTTTGAATGGGCAAGAAGAGGGCTCGGTTGAATCTACCTTGAATACCCGGGTTGCTGTGTCCAACCCTGAGAGACAAGCCTTAAGGAGGCTGTTCATTTCGCCCTGCCGGAAGAAAATTCTGAACTTGCTTCCATCTTGTTGCGCCTCAACGAAAGTATGTATCTTGTGTACCGTTCTGCAGACATTAATCAGTAAGAGATATTTTCTCACGAATAAAACCGATCCACTCCGTAAATTGTCCGATGTGGACCAAGGTCGCCGGTGGAAGAGTTCCAGCGGTTTGGGATTTCAAATGAAGATCAATGATTGCATAGAGGACTCCGTGTAAACCCTCCAGAAGCTGGACACATTGATCCTTGTTCCTCTTGCAATTCTGCTGTCGTGTGAGTTTCGTCAGAGGAAATGAGGTGAGATTGGTACATACTTGCATAAGATTGATCAAAGACGCTGTAGTTTTCGAGATAGGTCGAAGGAATGGTGTTCCGAATGCGTCGTCGAGTTCACTCAGCAGTGTGACGGCTGTAGTCAGAAGGTCTGTAATATTCCTAAGGCGCTTTTCAGCGACCGTAGTTGTGCGAGGCATGGCTAGAAGAAACTTGGCAGTCTCTGAGTCTGCTTTATAAGTGCGTTGACGACCGGTATGTTGAAGTATTGGCTCGACACGCCATAAAGTCGGTGGGCGGCACTCGTGTGCCGCCTACGTAAACCTACCCCCGCAATCCTGTACCACCACCCTCGACGGAGTTTCCTCCGCTTATCCCTATTCTGCGCCCGGATCTTTCTTTCTTTATTCCGCACTACTTATTGCTGTTGCTACGCAGAGCCATACCTCAGTCGTTCACCTTACTGTGCCCGTCTAGTGCTGGCAAAGTTCGGTTCGGTTCAGGTTCGGGCCATCTTTCGCCGAACGCTGAACGCGAACGCGGGGTTCGGTTCAGGCATTTCCCGAACCCCGAACCTGAACCCGCGTTCAGGTTCGGTTCGACGTTCGAACACGTTCGAACCTGGACGAGATTCGGGCTTCTCGGGGGTCCAAAAACTGGTTCCAGAGACCACCTATGGGCTATTTCGGTGTACTCATCTCAGTAGGAGATCCTAACGTCCTGTTCTATCAGAGGAAGTGGACCAGAAGAACAGATATGGTGAATCAAAAATTCAACACTCACCAACTCCGCCACATTCAAACCGAAAGAGTGCCAAATTTGTGACCAGGTGGGCTCCAAGGGGACTAAAGTGCTGTGGGAGCATACACTGAGCAGGATGAGTGCCAAAACCGACCTTGAAACCCAAAAATTCGACAGAAATACCTGCAAAAGAGGGCACTTCGGTTCGGGGTTCGGTTCAGGTTCGAACCTCGCCTCGACAGCGCGAACGCCGAACCTGAACGCCGGGTTCGGTTCGACCAATTCCCGAACGCTGAACCTGAACGCGCGTCCGGTTCAGGTTCGGTTCAGGTTCGGACCGATTTCCGAACCGAACCTTGCCACCACTATGCCCGTCTGAGGTATGGTCTCTATCCTTTATTTATTCTTCTCCTTACTTACTGGTGTCGTAGTACTATTCCTATTAGGTTTGCAATACAGTCGTTCACCTTACTGTGCCCGTCTGAGTACTATTCCTATTAGGTTATGGGCCCCGTCGCCTAAACTTACTGTCAAATCTACTCAAGCACAGAACAACTCACGAATTACTCTGCAATATATTTGCTGCGAACATGACTTCGAATTCTACCGGCGTGCCGCTGCTCCCAGACGGGGAGAAGTTCGACGGCACTGGGTACAGTGGTTATAAAACCAAGATCAAGGCCCTCGCCAAAGCCCGTGGCTTGGGTGGCTATCTCGACGGCACGATCACCTGCCCTCCTGCACCCGCTGCCGGAACGAATGCACAGACTACCTCCTTACCTCCCGACCCTACCAGCATTTACTCGTTGACACCTTCGTACGAGGAGTGGCAGCATCGCGATGCGATTGCGACTGCACTGCTTGTCCTCAACGTCAAAAATCCTGTTGGTTTGGGTTTGAAGACCGACGGCACCGCTGCTCAGGCCATGCAGTCACTCGAGGACAACCACAACAAGGTCACTGACATGGGGTTAGTCAACGCTCTCCGCGACTTGCACACCGCGTACCTGGTTCCCGGTACTTCGATGCCCGAGCACGTCTCCCGCCTTCGCAATCTCTGGAAGGTTGCGAACGACATGGGGGCGAAGATTGAGGACAGCGGATTCCGGTTCATCTTCATTTCCCTACTCGGCGAGGAGTGGGACAATGTCGTCCCTGTCCTGTTCACATTCCCGACGTCTGCGGAGGTCATCAGCTTCATAACGATGCACGCTGAACGCCTCACAAACCGCGTGGTTTCGTCCTCCGCCAATGCCACTCAGGCCCTCGCCGCCAATACCTACAACGACCGAGATGCCCGTCGTGCGGCGCGCAAGAATCTTGTTTGCTCAAATGCAAATTGCGGCGCTCCGGGCAAGCGAGGTCATACCATCGCCGACTGTTTCTGGCCTGGTGGCGGGAAAGAGGGTCAGTGGCCAGCGTGGTGGAAAGGGAAGCGACCTACCGCAGCACTCGCGAACACTGTGGAAACGTTCGCGTTCACGGCCTGGACGGTACCAGCGGCTGTCGTCAACGTCTACGATAAGAGTGGAGTGCAAGAGGTGCGCTTTGCGGGGGAGGAAGTTCTTGCTTCCCCCGAGTCGCTCATGTCGTGGGGCGAGGCGGTCAATGCGACTATGCCTGTCGCGCTGCCTGTTAGCATTGTCAACACCCCATCTGCGAACATGTACCTTGCGCCATCCTCCACCGAGTCCAGTGTCACCACCGACTCCCTCACATCCTTCGACATCATTGATAACGCCTCCGTGGCCTCGTCCGAGTTTGAGCTTGTTGACGAGCCCTACGCCGAAGCTCACAGCTTTGAGCAGGTCTCTGTCGAGGCGTTTTTGCAAGCGGGCCAGCCCTACCCCGGCGATGACCACGTTCAGGCAGAGCAACGTTTCCTGGTGTACCAGACATCAGACACTCATCACATCGTCATGGACAACATGCTTTGATGAAGACGTACCTCTGCCGACGCGGTTCGTCCGCGATCTTGACTTCGACATTATCGCGTGGTACATCGCTCATCGCCGTCGCGTATTGGGGCTACCGGAGGACTACAATGACGACTCTGATTCGTGCTCTGACACCACAGACGAGTCCGACGACGACGATGCGGATGATGGGCCTGGAGGGCCTCCCGTCATCGTCAACGCGCTCGTAGTCGACGCCACAGGGCATAAGGACTTGGTGGTGGTGGACTCAGGCGCGACGGAGCACTGCTTCTGCAGACGCGAGGATTTTGTGCAGTACAATTCCGTCTTGCGTGAAGGCACTGCAGCAGAGGGGTCAAAGTTTCAGATCCTCGGCGCAGGAATTGTGCGCAAACGACTCACGTACCAGGGCCAGACTAAGGAGATTTCCTTCAACGCCATTCACACTCCCGACATCACCGCAAATCTCATCTCCCTTTCGAAACTCGACGCGAAAGGCTATACGGTCGAGTTCGGTCACGGCAAGGCAATTTTCAAGAAGCCTGACGACGTACCTTTCATGGAGGCGTTGCTCGTGAGGGGAATGTACGTGGTGGAGTTTGATGATGTCGCGGGCACGGTCGCGTGGTTGCGAAGTCGAGAGAGCTGGCGGCGGCCAGAGGGACATGGCATCGTCGCCTTGGTCATCTCGGAAACTCGGGCCTTGAGGCTCTGGTGTCGGGGAAGCACGTCGGCGGCCTTCATGTACGCGAGGGCAGCATGGATGGCTTATGTGAAGACTGCATCTCCGGTAAGCACGCACATAGACCGTTCGATGGGGTGCACGAGGCAGAGAAAGAGGTCGGGGAGTGCACATACATGGATTTGTGGGGACCCGGGCAGGTGCTTGGCGTCGGCGGTGTGCGCTACTTAATGCACCTCGTCGAAGGTCACTGTGGAGTACCGTGGGTTTATTTTCTACCCCACAAGACGGCGGCAAATACCTTGGAGAAGTTCAAGCTGTACGTGGCAGAGGTTGAGCGGCAGACTGGGAAGAAGATCAAGAGGGTGCGCGTGGATGGCGGAGGCGAGTGGATTAACGAGCTGTGGGAGAAATATTGCGGTGACGTGGGAATCATCGTCGAAGTCACGACTCCGCATTCATCGTCGCAGAATGGACCGGGGGAGCGCGGGATCAGGACGACAGTGGAATTTGGGCGATGCTTGTTGGCAGATTCGGGCTTCACCAAGAGTATGTGGCCATTGGCGTTCGAGACGGCGGCGTACTTGCAGTGGTTCCACCCAAAGCGCCGGGCCGGCGGCAAGACACTGTGGGAGATGTATTACCACGCCAAGCCCGACATCTCTCATCTTCGCGTCTTCGGTGCAGTTGCGTACGCGAAGATTGTGCCCATTGAAGCCGCCGGAGGCAAGCTCAATCCTCGCTCCGTCAAAGCCCACCTCGTTGGTTTCAACAAGACCGCCAGTTACCATCTCTGGAACCCTGCGACTCGGACCTTCTTCAATTCACGCGATGTGATTTTTGAGGAGGGTTTGGGTCATAGGTCGCTTCCTCCAGCAGGGGGAGTTGTGGAGATAGCTGGAGAAATCGAGGATGGGGATGAGGACGCGCCGCACGTTCAAATTCCTGTTGTTGAGCCAACTGATGAATTGGCTCCCGCACCTGCAGATATTGGCTCCGTCCCAGCTACTCCCGTGCCCGTTCCACCTCGTCGTTCCACTCGCGCCCCGGTCCCCTCGAAACTCACCCAAGATGTGTCCGAGGCCAAAGCCATCGAAGCCCAAGCGAAAGCTGGTGGTATCGATTGGGCTACGGGTCGCAAAACCCCGAATTTGCGTGCAAGAGCCCGGGCAGCCGCTGCCTTTACTATTTCGACTTCATCGGTCCCTCAGAACTTCCGCGAAGCTATGCAGCATCCGGAGGTCTGGATGGAGCCGATGGAGAAGGAGTACGGGTCTCTTGTCGGTCGCGAAGTATGGGTGCTTGTAGATCCACCTCCGGGCGCCAATGTCATTGACTGCAAGTGGGTTTACGCGGTCAAGTACGACATCGAGGGCGAGATTATCAAGTGGAAGGCTCGCCTCGTCGCCAAAGGCTTTATGCAGCTCCCGGGCGTCGATTTCTTCGAGACGTACACCGGAGTCGTGCGGTACGAGTCCCTCCGCATGCTTTGGGCGATTTGCGTGAACGAGCCGGGGTGGGTGATGTGGGCGATGGATGTGGTGAGCGCGTACCTCAACAGCGAGATGAAGGAGGTTGTGTATATGCGCCAGCCAGAGGGCTTCGTCGTGCCGGGCCAGGAGGGCAAGGTGTGCTTGATGAAGCGCTCCCTCTACGGCATGATGCAGTCCGGTCGTAATTGGGCTGAGCATTTGGAGGCATCGCTAGCTGCGCTCGACTGGGTTCGTTCGCGCGCTGACCCCTCTATTCGCATCAGGACTTCGCCCGCTGGCACCTCTATCATCGGTGTCTACACGGACGACTTGGACGGCATCTCTTCGACTCCTGCCGCTGCAGTCGAGGCGCAAACTGGGATCAAGTCCGTGTATGAGATGACCGATGTCCCCCGCACCTCTACCTCCCTCGGCATGACAATCGAGTACGATGCGGACGCTGGAACGATCTCCATCTCCTCCCGTCTGTACCTCGAGCGCGTTCTCGCACGCTATGGCATGTCCGACTGTAACCCGAAGTCCACGCCTCTCGCCGTTGGTGTCGAGCTCACCACTGCACAAAGCCCATCCAGTCCCGAGGAGCACGCGTTCATGGCCGATAAACCCTACCGCAAGGCTGTAGGATCAGCGCAGCACGCCGCGAACACCACTCGTCCCGACATCGCCTACTCCGTGAACCGTCTCGCCGCGTTTCTCCAGAACCCTGGCCCCGCACACTGGAAATCCCTCCAGCATCTCCTCGCGTACCTCAAAGGCACCCTCGACTACAAGATAACGTACCGTTGAGGTGCCGGGAGCGGCATCCGTCCTCTCGGCTGGGTTGACACAGACTACGCCGCTGACTTGGACACCCGCCGCTCGACATCTGGGGAGGTCTTCATGATGTCGGGTGGGCCGGTCTCTTGGTCGTCGAAGAAGCAGGCGACGGTGGCGCTGTCGACGACCGAGGCGGAGTACGTCGCCCTGACACGCAGCTCGAAGCAGGCTATGTGGATGTATAGCTTCCTCGACGAGCTGCGCATGCCCCAGGAACGCCCCGCCCTTCTTTACGGTGACAACATGGGAGCCGCGGCACTTACGCGTGACGCGAAGGGCCACGCGCACGTCAAGCACATCGATATTCGCGAGCACTACATTCGCGAGCGCGTCGCCGCCGGGGACATTGAGATCCAGCACGTCGCATCGGCTGAGAATCTCGCGGACATCTTCACCAAAGTCCTCCCTCGTGATGGTCACCTTGCTATCGTTCGCACGCTGGGTCTGACAGAGTAGGGGAGTGGATCGGAGGATCGGAGAGGATCACGGCGTATGGGATGGGAGCGGAGCGGAGATGCTCAACTCGAGGGGGAGTTTCCTTTCCTCCTCGTTCACGGTCAATTCCATTGATTCTTTTTCTTACTATACTGATACTTTATGCCTCGTTTCTCGCCAGGGGGAGTGTTGAAGTATTGGCTCGACACGCCATAAAGTCGGTGGGCGGCACTCGTGTGCCGCCTACGTAAACCTACCCCCGTAATCCTGTACCACCACCCTCGACGGAGTTTCCTCCGCTTATCCCTATTCTGCGCCCGGATCTTTCTTTCTTTATTCCGCACTACTTATTGCTGTTGCTACGCAGAGCCATACCTCAGTCGTTCACCTTACTGTGCCCGTCTGAGGTATGGTCTCTATCCTTTATTTATTCTTCTCCTTACTTACTGGCGTCGTAGTACTATTCCTATTAGGTTTGCAATACAGTCGTTCACCTTACTGTGCCCGTCTGAGTACTATTCCTATTACGGTAAAGATCATGACCCACATAAGTACTACTTAAAGTTACCGTCCATCACAAGATGGTTAACTATATATTGGCTATATATGCTATCTCATTGGTCGCAACAAGGCAATCGACTTACTCAAGTTCTTCTTCAATGCCTTAGGGTTACTCCGGGAGCGAATTTAGATTTACATTTGATCGCGGATTTGGATTTGATCTACTACGTAACACCGCTCCCACGCTTGATCTGATTATCTCTCGAGCAATCTACACTCTTTACACCATGCCTCCACCCAGATTCAGTCCCCAGGACACTGCAAGACATCTTGTCTTGCTTCTGGTGTCCCTCTTGCAGTATATTGTGCTTGGGGTGGCACTCTATCTTTATCCCCAGTACTGCAAGGAAGATATGCACGACTCTGCACTCTCTGGACGTGCCTGGCTCAATGAACTGCTCAATCGCCATCCAGACCGCATCTATATCGCTTTTGGGATGCGCCGCCACGTATTCCTTGCCTTAGTTCTCCAACTTCGCTTGATGGGGCACATGGAATCTCAGAATTCTCGGATCGGTCTCGACGAGTCTTTGGCAATCTTCTTGTACACTTGTGTTACAGGGGTTGCCATAGATCATGTTGCAGAACGTTTCCAGCACTCACACACTACAATATCCGAGTAAGGATTGGGTTTTGTATCATTGAGCGTTAGTGCATAATCGGATCCTAGGCACTTTCGAAAGATACTCGACATCTTATCGGGGCAGGAATTTTATTCAAAGTATGTGTGCCTTCCAGAAGCAGATGCCCCGCCTCCAGCTGCTATTCGGAATAACCCAAAGTGGTGGCCATATTTCCGCAACGTCCTCGGTGCCATTGACGGTACCCACATCAGTTGCTCGCCATCTGCTGCAGATCTTCATTCAGCGCGGAACCGCAAAGGTGGTGTGTCTCAAAACTGCCTTGCTGTCAGCACTTCCCGTGTGTCAGCCCAGGAGAAACGTACAGCGGAAGGCATCCGTGACGGTATAGCACAGGCAATGTGGGAAGATTATCAGCAGATTCTGGCAGACAGGATGGACGTCGACAATAACCATCACGATGACCTTCGGGCGGAGCCACTCGATTAGATTAAAACTAGTAGTTAAAACAATGGAGTAGGTTTCAACAACTCACGTCCAGTTTCCGCACGAAGCGAAGGGTCTTCATCAGCAATGTACGGATCCGCTGCCGAAATATCCCGCCCGAACAAAATGTTGAGGCGAGTACGTTCGTCAAACAATATATATCCCGCCCGATAATCCGCCAGGGCCAAATCACGAGCCTTTTTAACTTTCTTGGTGGGAGACATCGCAGAGGATGTTTTGGGTGCAAAGACACTCTCAATGACCCTCCCAATGCCCTCGACCGAGCGGCCAAGGGCCATGATCGATTCAGGACCGGTAGTGCGGCTTCGCTTGCTGCTCCAGGGCGACTCGACATTGTCGGATGAAGGTCGCTTTATCGCAGTGGCGGGAGTGGAGGGAAAGCGAAGGGGGACTGTCTGGGATGGTCCTGTCGTCGCCTGGGAACCACCAGCGGCATCACCAGAGAGGGGGGGCTGGGAGTCATCACCAAAATCGTTCTGGGAGTTGTCGCCAAAGTTGGTCTGGGACCAGTCCGAAATTGGTTGAGAAATATCAGAGCCTTGAGTCTGCGCCGCGTCGTCATCGTCCTGTGACTGCTGCGAGAGCCCATCGGCATGAAGTGCACTCGCAGCATTGAAGACATAACGTCCACGAGCGCGAGAGGGGGACATCTCGTCGAGTGTATTGAAGTGAATCCACCCGCTCGTAGCGAAGGGCTTAAAGTGCCCGTGGGCCTTCACGAAGTTCTCCCAGGCCTCCCGGTCGTCGTCCGTGACGTTAAACCCACGCTCATCAGTGTAGGTCCAGCCAGACGCGCCGGGGTATGACTTTTGCTTGGCCTGTAGAATATATCCGTGCAATTTACGAAGCTGCAATAGAGAGCTGTCAGGGCACGACATGATCGACCAAAGAAGCACGCACTGCTTTGAATTTTGTTTCAATTGACTTTGCTGTCTTTGGTCCACCCTTCTTCGGGGGCCAGTTGCTTGCCATATAAGCAGCGGCCTCATTGTTAGGGCTGCCACCCGTTGCCGTGACGGGCACGGCCGTCATTTTACGGCCCGTTGGCTCGTATTTTTGAGCTCCGACGGTACGGTACGGTCAACGGGACGGCCGTCGCGGCCGTGGCAACGGCCGTGCCAGTCGGAAATTTCTTTGGTGTTCTGTTTGAAGGCAATATGGCTCAAGATGATCTATTATAGTGCCATAAAATACACTGGGACAGTGACCAGTGATTTGAACCTCCCTAAAGTTCAATGTGAATGCACCAAACAATTTTGTGAGTTGAAATACCGTCTTCCCAAAGCGGAACGATAGCTCGGCAGTCTCGGCTGACTACAGCACACTCTCCGATGGGTTCAGCAGTCCTGAAAGGGCTCGAGATGAGTTGTAATTGGACGACAGTGAGCCAATAGACCCCAAAGAACAGCATTTTTAGCCAAATTATTGCGACACACCCGTGTGCCGTCGATTTGCCGTTCCGGCCCGTCATTCAACGGGCCGTTTTTGAGAGCGTGAGATCGCCGACGGAACGGGCACGGCACCCGTTCGACAGGTGCCGTCGAACCGTCGCAACGGCAACGGGCGGCAGCCCTACTCATTGTACACCGTTTTGTCGAAGTTTCCGCCGTCACCCATGCGGCTGCGTTGTTCATAGAGGAATTGAAGGACGTGGGTAGTGTCCTCTGGGTTGCTAACCCAGTCGGCGGCACCGCCAGGGGGCATTTTAGAAGCCGGGGGACGCGACGCGACGAGGAAAGAGGAAAGAAAAAAGTGTGGGAACGGTGTTACGTAGTAGATCAAATCCAAATCCGCGATCAAATGTAAATCTAAATTCGCTCCCGGAGTAACCCTTAGGAACAAACAAGCCCGAGAGAAGGCCTATAGCCTTTCTCATTTCTCTATGTCCAGGGCTCCAGACAAGGCTTGCCTCAGTCAACAGCTCGGGCCCCTCAGTCAGCAACCCCGGGCTGAGTCAGCCTCCAGAAAATTTCCCCATCTGTATTCAGCACTTGTATAAATAAAATACTCCATGTCAATTCCCTATTAAAGTTTCCCCTTCTTTTCTTTGCTCTACCTTCATGAACTATCAAACAATAGCTCTCGTGGCGAAATTCGCGCATGAAGTTCTGGAGATTACGGTTGGATCGGATGAGTAGCAGGGTTACGGTTTCCGAATTAGAGCGCCAACAGTTGAAGCGTCTGTCTTTGACAGACTACCCCGAACAGGCCTTCACTGTTAATTAATAAGACTGCCGAACTAGGCCGAAAGTTTTCCCCCCAATTGCAAGATTCAACATCTATTCAATAGTCCTCCTCACAAATTTCTCGGACAGAGTAGGCTTGTAGTCGTGCTCGTCAGTCCGCGAGTAGTTCAATGTCTCGTTTGATCGATTGAAAGTTTCAATCATTCACGGAGAGTTCCGACCTGTTGATGCACATCTCTCTTTCTCTCTCGCCACTGTGTGGGTCTACACCGAGCCTGACTTGGACTAGTTGCCTTGGAGGGTTCAACCAGCCTCCAGCCTTTCGTAAACTGGCTCTGGAAAACTGCCCAATTACCATGAAGGAAACTGATATCTGCTGGAATTGCGGTGTCGCCTTGCACGCTGGCAATATGGATAGCGTACCCGGTCCGCATCTACCTTCCTTTCCACACCATCTGCTGGGGACGAACGACCCTCCGACATATCTGGAAACCTCTGAGGTGCAAAATAGTCTAGATGAAACCAAGGCCCAAATTCTTCGCTTAGACGCCACAATAGCCGCTCTGCAAGCGAGTCTCGAGAAGCACCGTCGTCTGCGTCAATCTGCCGCCGACCAGCTACGACACGGAAGCACAATACTCTCCGTGGTGCGGCGCATCCCCACCGACGTCCTTGTAGAGATATTCAACCTTACCGTCCCTGATGCGGCCCGTAAACACGCAACGAACCGCTGCCCCTGGGTCCTAGGACGCGTCTGTAGCCGCTGGCGCGCCATCAGCCTCGCGCTGCCGGAGCTCTGGACGACAATCGACCGAAAAATCCCTCTTGCCATGGTCAAGGCGCACATCGACCGTTCTCTGCCTCACCCACTCACCGTCGAGCTAGGGTTCTCCGACACGGGCAGCGTGGAGCTACTCATCGCGTGCTCTGCCCGCTGGGTGGTTGCGGACGTCGAGATGCGGGCGTTCATGGGCCCTGCGCTGGCGAAAGTGCACGGCAGGCTGCCTCTCTTACGCCGGCTGCGGTACAACGACAACAACGGATTCCGCTCGTTCGGCGCGTTCGAAAACGCCCCGGCCCTGCGCGAGGTGTCACTGTCTGGGAAGGCCTCATTGCACCTTCCTTGGTCGCAGCTCGAGCGGCTCAACATGAAGGTCTCCGACTCCGCAGGCCTGAGCCAGCTCCGCCAGGCGCACAACCTCGTTGCGCTGAGCGTTACTGGACGCCCGTACGAGCAGCCCCAGCCTGGCGGGCTCGCATCGTTAGTCGAGCTCCCGCGCTTGCGCACCCTCCTCATCAAAGATGGCGTGTTCCTGCGCTCGCTTGTCCTTCCCGCGCTCGAGGACATCTACATCTCCATGGACATCTCCGCCCTACCCTCCCTCATCGAGCGCTCAAATTGCCACCTCCGTGTATTTACGACGGACGTGCAGTGTAGCGCTGCGGACATCCTCCCGGTGCTCGAGCTTTCCCCGGGCCTGGTGGAGCTGCGTTTGTCGGCGCTGCAGGACGCACCGGCACTCCTCACGGGTCTGACCGTCCCGCTGCTCTCAGACGCGAATGTAAACGCGTATGCACGCCCGCTTGTACCCGCGCTGGGCGCGCTTTTGATCAGCGGAGTCGGTGATGCGCCCGCGTGCGCACAGCTCGTTGCGATGATGGAGTCGCGGCGAGCAAGTACGATGTGTGCAGAGCCAGTGCTCTGTGTGTTGGATTTCGTCAAGTGGGCGCAGCTGAATCTGCACACGCTTGAGACGATGGAGGTTTTGCGTCAAAAGGGATTTGATGTGGAGTGGTTGACGGGACCGCAGTCGTTCGAGCGATATCGGAGTTGGAGGCCAGGATATCCTTGAGACCTTTTGGCATTTATTTAATTATCAACCAACGAAACATTCCAAGAAAGAACGAGTGCAGAATGGAAGGCCTCAGGCCCTCGAGAGTTCACGTTCAACCGTACGACTAACTTTCAATGTGCATCGCTCATTCACATCTTGCGGCTGGCACATAATACTTTAGGGTGGACTAGCAAACTCGAGCGGTCGATTACTTCTCGCGAAATATTTCCGTTGTTGATGACCAAGTCCCCGAATAAAAATTCCAATAAAAATACAGACGGTGTGCGGTCCCCATCGAGGGAAGCAAAACGGGATACAAAATGCGAAAGTTCAGGTAGGGATACAGTAAGTAGGTCCACGAGTAAGTAAGCGAGTAACGATAATGATACTGTATGTAGGTATTCTCGAGTGGAGCGCTGATGAGGTAGAAAGGCAGGTGTAGGGTAGGGTAGATGTTGCGGTAGTATAAGATTGCGGTGCACCGCAAGTGAAGGGGCGATACAATGGCATCAGTGCAGGGAAGGTGGGGGGAAACGAGTGTGGTGTTGCGTGGGTATCGCAAGTTTTGAGTGTGGGTTGTAGGTTCTGGAAGAAATTGGTTAGGATGGAGGGAAGTAAATGAAGGCAGGTATGCGTACCAGATGCATCCGTACATCTTGCATCCAGGTTCGGGTTCGGGTGTGCGTGCAATCTCGACGGGCTCCTGGAGAAATAAGACAGCATAATTTAGTAAAACCGAGCGAAGACATGGAATATGATGCGTACGGGTAATGGTGAGCGGGCGAGGTTTTCGGGGGTGGTGGTGAGGTCGGCCACGCCTATCGGGGCAGCGGCGACCGAAAGCGTCACTGAGAGGAAAAATGAGCATAAAGGTCCAGTCATGCCAGGAGAAATGCATACGGCAGGAGATGACGAGGGCGAGGAGGAATGTGCACTGCATGGCGAAGATAATGGAGCCCGGGATGATGAGGTGAGGTGAGAGTGACGGAAGACGGCTCAGTAGAGTGTCCGATGTGGGTGCGAGGCTGCTTTTGGGCGAAGACAATGAAGAAGGAGCCGACGTCGAGGTGCTTTTAAGAGGAACGGACAAGACCACCTATGTGCCGCATTGGGACGTTAGCTTGAACTCGGTATTATCACGGTGCATGTCACGTCAAAGATCGGCGCGAGATGGCTGGCGGACGGCAGGTGGGCGACAAAGAGCTGATTTCCCGAATAAGGTGAGATTTCCGGATCGGGAACAAGGTTGGTTCGGAAAGGCGCAGGAAGCGGTATCTGCCAGGTACATTGTCTTGAACGACCGGAATAAGTTCTCGAAAAGGATGTTGCCTTGTGAGGGAGATGATTTTAGGACAAGGAGTGGCCGAGAATGGTGCGACCCTTGTTGTGATTCGATGATTTGCGCATCGAGTTGGCGTCGAGCCAAGGTGCTGTGTTCCATGGTCCAGGGTCAGAGTACCTTAGATTAATAGCCGGTAACAAGAGGAATCGTGGATACTTTCCATCCAACCTACAACGAGCTTTCGATAACTGCATGACGGGAGAAAGCAAAGGCATCAGTGATGGATAAGCAAGGACAAAGCGTGACAAGCGTGACATTCTGCCTTTTACGACCACCTCGCCAACCGTGCGTAATCGCGAACTCGGGATGGATATTGATGCAAACCAAGTCTCCGCGGGAAGTTCTGAAGCGGGTTCCGGACTTACTCGCGCTGAGGGCCTGTGGTTCGAGGACTGTGGACTTTTGGTGGACTTATCATCCAGGCGGAAAAAACCCTCTTTCGCGTCTCGCGCGACTTTCTTGCATTTCATTCCCCCGTATTCAAGGACATGCTAGCTTTTCCTACCCCCAAAGACGCCGATATGATGGATGGATGTCCATTCGTCCTACTCCCCGATACTGCTGAGGACGTCACAGTATTTTTCAAGGCGCTATTACACTACGAGTGAGCCCAACATCGTTTATGAGCGCGGTGCAATTCTAATAGTTGTGATCTAGTTTCTTCGAACCATACCCCGCCTTGACGATGCTCTCCATTCTCACTGGCGTTCTTCGGATGAGCCACAAATACGAGGTGGATGCGTTGCGGAAACGCGAGCTCACTCACATCTCGGCTTTTCATCCTACCAGTCTGGCCGGATACCAGGTGCTCCCTGCCAAGCCTACCGGGTGGTTGAAAGAACTTGATGGAGACTTCAATGAGTTCCCCGCGATGGTCGTTCTCGCTCGCCAACTCTCTATTGATTGGATACTTCCCATCGTGTTCTATCGAATGTGCGAGTCGTCCTGGGAGGAGGACCTTATGACAAAACATGATCGTCGTATGGCCATTAACGCATGTCGCTACCTGGAGGGATCTTGCGTGAGCGAGATGCTTGCCTTCCTGTGGCCCCAGGGTTCCGTCGAAGGCTGCATAGCCAAGCAGGACTGCGATGATTCACGACTCTCTTCTCGACGCGTGGCCGAACTTTGGCGGCAGAGAAAAAAGGACGGTCGGGTGAGGTTACCGTTCGAAATCTGGGAACGTGATGACTGGGACCGGCTGGATGTATGCGAGGAGTGCATGTCCCGCCTGAAGGCCGACCACCAGGCGGCAATGCACTCTCTGTGGGATCGTCTTCCCAAGATCTTCGGGCTCCCAGAATGGCCCGAGCTCCGGAAAATGAAAGACGATGCGCTCCGTTGATCTCAATGGTAAGTTTCCTTGGTTGCCCTAGTTTTCAAATCTGATTCTAGCTTTCACTAGGACCTTCGATAAATTATGTTCCAAGTACTTCTGTCTTCAAATTATTTCTTTCTCGCTAGCGCGGCGCAGAGAATTGTCTGCAGTATACTCCTGACCCTATTTGCCTCTCCTGAGTCTGGATCTTGCACCCTGATTCATCCCATACTTCCCGCGACGTTATGCGAAACATCCGTGAGTTTCTCTCCCATGTCCGTCTCCCTCTCCCAACTTTGGGTGTAACATGAAGCTCAATAACTGGAACGGACTCGCGAGAATTTTGCCGACGTATGGGACTTGGCTCCACGTCGACGAGGTGTGTTGTTTGGCGTGGATCTTAGCGCCGGCCTTCTGCATGGTCCGAACTTGACTTATGGGGGCTGAGTTCGCCGCGCTCATGTATAATCACCCTTGACCTGACCGAGTTTTTAGGGCGACTACGCAACTATCGAAGGGGTAGGTTAATATGTATTCAATACTGGTGGAAACTCTACTGTGCCTTGTCTCACAGATTCTCACTGCAGTTCGAACTCTCCGAAATTTCTCCAAAGCTGGCCGGCAAGTGGGGTGAGACGGATACATACGCGTTGTTGGGGACTGTTGTTGCGTTTCCAGACACGCGACTGTGACTCTCATTGTGACCATCGGCGTTTTGATTCCTTAGTATTACCACGACATGCCCAAAGCGAAAAAGACCGCAGAAAAGCCAGTTGGACCGCACCTCATTTTTACAAACAAAGCGAAACGTGTCCTGGCCTTCCGACCGAAGACATACCAGGTATATCACCAATTCCTTGAACATACGGACGCGTGCTCAGGAGATTTGAATTTTGAAGGCCGCGGTCCATACTGCTCGAAAGCATTTCCCCGATATCAAGGAAGAGGACTTCATATTCCAAACGGACGAACTTGCCGCCGTCGACAACACTCTAACCGATATCGCACCAGAAATATGGGAGAGCGTGGTCGACTCGCTGTCCTCCGTATCCGTCATGGAAAGGCACACACGTGGGAGGAGCGATCCAGTTGTTCGGCTCAAAACGCCGCCGCCGCGTTCAAACTCATCCCGTATGCTGCCCTGATACACGGGCACGTCCCAGTCCAGCTAACGTGACTGCAGACTACCGAAGAATCTTGATCAACGTGGACTTTGAACACCTGTGTATACCGGTATCCATGAATATAGGTTCGACAATCGATGTTCTTCTACCCCTTCTGTCGGCGAGGACTGGAGTGGACCAGCAAGACCTCAGGATTATCGACGAAGGCGTTCGAGTGGACACCTCCGCTACACTCTACGACCTCGGGATGTCTGAGGGGGCCTCTTTGGATGTCTTTCGAGCTCAGGAGGGGTAATTTACCCGCCAATCGAGGACGAAGAATCGAATAGAATGTGCGCACACACCTGGACGGTAGCCTCACGGATTAATGGCAATCTCAACGTCGCAAACGTCACATATATCTTCTAGGAGGCGGAGTAAGCCTGTCGCTTTACGCTTGTTTCCGCACTCATTGACTTGACTCCTAGGATGAACCACGGAGTCCCACATAATCTTTCCCCAGTATCCCCGACTGTCTTTCAATTTAATGCGACCGAGTCGTTTCTCCCCGCGACGAGCAACCTTGTCAAGCGCGCGTTGTATCTCGACAAAGTTCTCCTCTATCTCTAAGATTGCACACTGAGGCGTGGACGTTGTTTATAACGTCAGTCTAAATCCGAGTAGCCTTCTTCAAGGGTATTCCGGAGGCGGTAGGTGAATAGGAAGAGTTTCGGGCCACGAAGAACGACATCAAACGCTGGCAAGATGTTGTTGGTGTGACCTTTCTTCTCCACCGCGAATCTTCTTCGCAAAAATTTCCCAACAGCGGTTGTTTAGTATTGGCTGGTATGTAATTTTGGCTTCGCTTCCAAAGCTTGATCTCCTCTCTTACTACCACCGCACCGGATTTGTGAAATACCCAAAGCGAAGGTTTAGGCTACTATCTAGCGACCACAGCTGCTCGTGTTGACCGATGGCACCAAGAGTGTCATTATTCATCGCCCGAAGATCGACAAGGTGGGTTATTAACGACGAGGTGGGTCACCAGCGTTCGAAAATTCTGCATCTGAAGCCTTTGACGCTCAGAGCCCCTTCTCGGCCGAGCTTTTCATTTTTGTCGAGCGATTCTAACTTCCATCAAGTAAGTACTGCCACTCAATAGCTTTAATTTCAGTCGTAACGACGTTTTTTACAGTTCTGAACAGCTTTTGTGCCTCATTGAGCCTCAACCCACTGGACCTAAATAGGTAAGTCCGTCCGCGGGTTTGGTATTAATCACAGATACACGCATTGTGAACAGAAATTTCCCAAGGGGACTGGAAACTGCGATCGACCCTACCCAACCAATCTTTCAGTTAGTATCTTGGAGATGGGGAAGATTAACGCTCAATACAGAACGCCTCACGCGCTTCGACCGGCCTAACGTGCTCCGTTCGAAGGGGGGACCCGACCTGTGCTGACACTTATAAGCTCGCATTCATTTCCTCTCCCTCCTCCTCATTTCGATGTATTTTCTGCCGGCCGCCTCCCTTCTCTTCGTTCTTCTTGTCGGTCTCGCTGGAGCACAACCCGAGCACCAGTTGAGCCGTCGATCGATTCCTACTGTTCGACGTCAGGTAGGAAATACTGTGCGTCCCTCTCGGATGACCCAGCCTTCCTCTCGCACCCTGGTTCCATTTCTGATGCCCGGCGAGCCCATTACCAACAAGCCCGCGCAGTAAGTCGGGCCTTGGCCCCCAAGAGGACTCTCCATCTGTCATACGGTTCCGGTAAGGTTCTAGGTAGCGTCTCGCTTCGTTCTACCTAATTTGGCTCCTGCAGCGGCTCACACCTACCCCTCTACGACTTTGAAGTTCTCTGCGCATCCGGACACTCCGCTGGTCTCGCTTGAGGAAATTGATCACCTGCTCAACGCCATTAGATGCAACTCCTACACGCGTGCTCATCAACCAGGCACGAAGATTGACCTAAGCTTCATCTCAGCGGATGCCTTTGTGGAGGCACTGGCCTCGTGGTCAAGGCCATCAGCTTCGTGCTCGTTACGCTTCATCAGTCATGCAATGTTGTGGCTCAGCGCGGGGCATGGCTGTAGGTTTACCCCGTCATGCTTATTATTTTCGGGCTTAATCTATTCTATTAGCATCACCGCAATCCAAGGTTTTGAACATGTTCAACAAATTACGCTCGAGGCAACGTCTATTCCACTGCGGGACGCCGGGACTACTTTACATCTCTCCCATACTGCGAGTCAGTAAATGCACTAATACAACGCCTTCATTGTTGTTGACCGTCTACATGAAGAAGGAGTATCTTCGTCATGGGCTCCTTCCGGGTCCCTTGACAGGCGCCTGGACACGGCATCTTTGATCTTGCTCCACGCCAGCGGCTGTTCCCCGCCGACAAGACACTTTTACAACGCTCTCTTGACCCCGTGTATGTGTCTCTCCCCGTCATCAGACTCTTTTTATTCCGTTGTTCGACCTTTCAGACAGTTGAGCGAAGAGCTAAGCGCCTTACAGGAAAGTGGCCTCTAAGTCTTCTGCGTTGACTGTTTCTCGCACACCAACTTCTCCCTCGGCGTCGAAATAGAAGCGAGCGGGCTCAAGATCAAGAACGCGCACATCAACATGACGGTCGTGGAGTTCGAACACAACATTCAACTGGAATTCTCGCTCAACAGCTCGTCCCTGTTTCAGCAATCGATGGACGTGCTACGTTCACCACTGCCTGATTTGAGTTTCGACGTTCGTCCTTGTGTATTCATTTTCACTTTAGAGGTCACTGACGGAGGGGCTTGAAAGATCTTGGGAATCGGGGGCGTTGGGTTCTTCTTTGGTGGGACTTTCAGTGCCGACATGGATATCACCGGTGGGTTGAACTTCTCCATTGGTGCGAAGGCAGGGGCGGGTCTTTCTTTCACGCCAGCTGCTCCATCTAATTGAGACGGTAGATACCTGCGGGAGCTGTTGCGCAATTTGTGATAGTTGGTGAAGGCAACTCTTCAGCCACCGGATGGTAGGGTTGGCGATGGTGCTAGCTGATTCCTTTCCTTAATAATGTACAGGAACCCCACCTTCGACTTTATACCGTTCCGCTTGAACAGTGCCACGTTCATTCAATGCCTCAGCGCAGTAATCATTATCGCCATTTCTAGACTTCGAGATTACTTTCGCCGGTACGTCTAGGGTCCAATCACCTTGAACTGCGGGTAAATATCCTATATTTATTTACCTTCCGGTCAGACACTGTCCTAGCAGAGGCCCGAATCGGCCTCAACACCCCTGAGGTAACGGCAAACGCCACCCTCCTCACGAACGTGAACCGAAAATGCCAGCCCATCGGGCCCACGGACTTCGAGTCCTTTACCTCCGCGCTGACCTTCGGCGCCGGAGCGTCTCTCGACATCCACGTGGAGACAACCGACGACCTCCCCCTCCTTCCCAACATAGACGACGCTCTCTTCACGCAGAACCTCACCTTCCCGAGCGTCCCGTCCCCCGCGGCCCCAGCATGCTTCATCATCGCGGACGATGCGCCTACTGCGACGCTCGTGGGCACGGTGGCGCCGACGGGGACGCTGCGCGCGGCGGCGGAAGCGGTGCCAACGTTTAATTTGCAGGGGATCGAGGCGTATTATGCTGCGAATGGGGCGTTGCCGAGGAATGTGAATTATGCGCAGCTCGTGCAGGCGACGGCGGTGCCGGATCATTTGAAGGCCGCCATCGACAAGGTGGTCGGGAATAATGATTTAAAGTCTACTACGAATGCGGCTCTCAGGGTTGGGTCCGGGGGATTCGGCTTGACGGCAGCTGCGGTGGTTATTGTATTGGCTGGACTGTAATAATTTCTTCATTTTACCTCTTTTTTATTCATCTTTGTCGATTGGGAACGGGCTGGCCGTCCTGTGTGCTAGTCTGTACATTTTTAATGATCTGCTCGTACTTGACGAGCCTACGTACATCCGCGATCGCCCTTAGGAACATATCTTTACGGCAATGAATATCAGCGCTCCAGGGAATCACAACGAACGAACGGCAGAGAGCGGGCAGTTTTGGAAGCTTGAGTTTTGATGATGGGCGGGATCAGGTCGGGCGGATCAACATGGGCCGACCATTTACGTGACGCGTCTTTGTCTCTTTCTCTCACCTACCACCTTCTGCATCCTCTATTCGCCACGGACCGCCGTATACCACCATCTGGACGCCCCGAGTCTACAATGCCTAGCCTTCCTGTTGGTGCTGAATAACTCCGCATCGTTGACTCGCAAGGAATCTACTACTCGCCAGTCTCTCCGAGTCGTCGCGGCCGAGCGTTGTCTTCCGCGGAAGCCGGACTAGAATTCATCCGGGCTATGGCACTTGTGGATGGGAGCCAAGCGGGTGCGTTCCTTGTACTCTCTTCCTTTCTTTTTCTCTTCTTTGAAAATGTCGCGCGGGTGCGGGTGGGATGGACCGTGATCCTGTTTTATCCCGCGGACACGGCTACATCGTGGGCTGGTATGCATACACTGCGCGTCGATAGGTGTCCCGGCTTCAAATGCGCTGTGTCCCTTTGGTCGACTGCGGGCACCTCGCGGGGATCGCAGAATCTTAAGCCGTTTCCTGCCTCGAGGAATCTGTACGCGTGGACGTGTCTTGGGCGGTGTGGCGACCTTCCGTTCCTTTTCTTTTTATTCTATCTGCATGGTAAATGCGAAGCTGACACACCCCCAGTAACTCCCGACGACGACCTCCAAAGGCTCGTACGCTGGATGTTATCGCTGTCGGCATGACTTGATTCTTTGGTGGTTCAGAGGTGCGTATCGACTTTTTCTGTAATTCTCTCATTTTTTCGCGTGTTGCTTTCCGCGGTGCCCAATCGGTATGCTTGTCGTGTGTACGCGCATACGCACCGCGGTTGCGTCTCCAGGCGGCATATACGTCGTCGCGTGCGCCTCGCTGCCACTTCCTTCTGGACGAAGAAGCGGCGGTGGCTCTGCGTGGAGACTTCCATTCGCATCCTGCGCTTTCTTTCTCTCTTCGTAACCTTCGAGCCCACCGACTGACGCGCGTCCCGATAGATGCGTCACCAGCTCCGAGCCCGACCGCAGTCACCACTACTGCGTCCACGACCATCGTGCACATCCAATTCTCGCCGATGGGCCAGGAGAGAATGCGCGACAGTGCCGCACTTCGTTCAGGCGTCTGTTGAAAAAGATACAATCCGCTTCTGCTGCTTCTGTGGATGCTTTATTCTCGGAGCTGACTCGGAAGGCACCGTCAAAAAGATGCTCTTTCCAAAAGCCCGTTTTCCCGATTCCGAAGAACTTTCCGAAAACTTCGTCCTCCACACCGAACGTGCTCGTACCGAATGCTGGGCGAACGCGCGCCGAGTTACATTTGTGGGGGCTGGGAGGGAGTGCAGTCGGTGCGGTGGATACAGAGGCGGTGCAGCACGCGCAGGCTCTCTCGTTGGCGCGTGGGTGTCGTGCGGAGGATGGAGCGCATGGGTGTGGCGAATACGATGGCGAGGGCGCCGAGTAGTGGCGCGCCGCGCCTGTCCTACCGTGTGGTACGCGGAGGTCGAGGGTACGTCTCCGTAGTTTCTTCTCTCGATTTGTTTGCTTGTTTTTTTTTTCATCTGGCGGTCTTCGTCTCGCGTAGGCTTCTTACACCTGCGTCATGTTGGAGGGCAGCGCTGCGTGCAGATCCGGCGCACCCGTGCATGGCTTCGCGCGTGTGCGTAGTTGCTATTTGTCTTCTGGACGAGGATATGGACGTGGATGTGTTTCTTGGCATTCCGCCCTCCTCCCCTTCTGCTTCTGCTTCTCGCCTTCCTCCTCCTCTCTCGAGCCTGGCTTCACGCTGACGCTGATTTCGACACTATAGATTGCCGTCACGGCCTCCACGTCCCACGTTCGTCGTCGTGCGGCCCTCCCGCTCGGTATCGAATCCGTAGACACTAGTACTTTTCCGGCCGATTTCGTTTTCTTGTCTTTCGTTTGGTTCGCAGGGCGCAGGACATCATGGGGAGGAGCGGGTGCTGATGCGCCCTTGGACTGCATCGTGACTGCATCGTGCTGGATGCAGGGCCTAGGTACGGGAGCGGCGCGGATGTCGTGCGTCGTGTCGGTGGTGTGGACGCGCCGCGGTGTCGTCGTGCGGGTGGGCGGTGCGCGCATTGTGCTGCACGAGCGGACACCGAGCTCGTTTCACAGCTGATGCGGGGCGTGGGCGGATTCCATGCTCGACAGCAGCCATGACTACGATCGGCTCGGAATCTGGTCGGCGAATGCGTGTGCGGGGACGGGCATCCACCGTCCTGCACTCGCGGTCTTGGGTGGGCGTGCTCCAGCCGCGCCTTTGTTCGTGCTCGTCTTTCGTGGCTCGTGTGGGTCTCTTGGGGAAAGAATTCTGCCACAATTCTGCCGCTGCGGAGACGGGTGTCGATTTGGACTTTGTGATAACTGTCGCTGTGTTCCAGTAATCCAAAATTACCTAGGTCTAAGTCAGCAAGTTCGATGTCCCATTCCATACTTATTTCTATCTTTGGTGTTCCTAGAAAGGTTCGTCACGGTAAAGAGGCAGTGATCCTGATGCCAGCCAAACACACGTCCATAACCCTTTGCTTCTCCACCCCACCCTGATCCGCCAAGTAAGGTGCACCTGGCTCGCTGTTACTTGAGCTCATGCAATTTCCCCGCAGCGCCATACCGCACGTACGACCGCACGCCCTATCTTGACCCCGAGAGTGCCACTGGCATGCACGATCGACAAATCCAGGTCACTGAAGATCATGCGCCATCGAGCCTCGGCGCAGAATACAGTGGTCATCCAGTGACGGCAGTCAGTCGCATGCCGACTGAGATCCTCTGCGAAATATTTCGCTTAGCTTTATCGCACAAAGTACACCAAACGGCTTTCTACGATATAGTCCATCCCCATATCGAAGTCCGCCCACCATGGGGGATTGGGCTCGTGTCCAAGCGCTGGCGAGAATGCGCGCTGGGTGATGCACTTCTTTGGTCGAAAATCCACATTGACTGGGGTACCAAGTCGGAGGAACAAGCAATGCTCTGCTACCCTCTGGAGGCTCTTCAGACTCAACTTTCCCGCTCTGGAGGTACCGCGCTTGAGGTGTACTTTGCCACCTGCCACTCCTCCGATGCATCCGCACCCGCGCTTCTCCTCAGTCTCCTCCAGGTCTTAGTTGACGAGAGTCACCGCTGGGAGCGATTTCAATTTCGTTTTGCATCCGGGTCATTGGCACACCAGCCCCTCCCCGGTACTCTCGCTATACTTGGGCGAATTGAAGGACAAACCCAGCGACTTAGGCACCTAGAATTCCTCGCGGGCAACATACCCCCTGGGATGCTCGCCGGAATACACAAAATATTCGCTGTCGCACCGCAGTTGCGAGACGTCTTTCTCATCCCCGGCGGCTTCGGCGACGGGTATTCACCCAACTTCTCACTGCCCTGGGACCAACTCACCCACTTGCGTGCCACCTTCGACACCACCGTTTGGATCGAAACCTTGTCCCGAACCCAGGCACTCGTTGAATGCAGTCTCGGCATCGTGGCACCTTCGGAAAGTGGGGCGGCCCGCGGGGCCCCCATTGTCCTTCCCGAGTTGCGTCGACTGGCAATAAACGACTGGAGCTCTATTGGCCCCCTTAACTTCCTCGAGACTCCAAACCTTGAGTATCTCTTTCTCAATTTCACGTCTGTAGCGTCGGCGGTGCCCTTCCTACAACGGTCTCAGTGTCGACTGCGGGGTCTTACGATACCCGAGTGGCACTTCGGGGACCTCCCGCAACTGACACAACTCTTGAAAAATATTCCTACCCTCCTCCACTTACACGCCAACCTCATGCACGACACGGATGAGCCGATTACAACCACACAACTCTTCCGCGACCTCCAGAACACTGATATCTGTCCGCAGTTAACATCCATACACCTTACGTTGGAAGAACACGACTCGTGTGATTTCAACGCTCTATACGACTTCCTTATGGCGCGGAAAAATACTCTGAAATTTGTGTCCATCTCCACCGAAGATCCCATACCTTCATACATGGAGGAAAAATTGGCCGCTTTGCGCAGCACCATCCCACATGTTGATGTTTCAGAAATTACCAGCGAATACTTCAAGATTTACTTCAATCGGCCGCTGGACCGGGTGGCGAAGGAGACGGCTTATTTTTAAACCCGCTCATGTTCTTTAGGTCGTACAAATGTCACTTGTTCTGTCTGGATTGATGATTTGAAGGCCGCCATCAACAAGGTGGTCAAGAATAATGATTTAAAGTCTAATACGAATGCGGCTCTCTGGGAACGGGGGGGCCGTCCTGTGTGCTAGTCTGTACATTTTTAATGATTTGCTCGTACTTGGCGAGCCTACGCATATCCGCGATCGCCCTTAGGAACATATCTTTACGGCAATGAATATGAGAGTTCCAGGTAAGCACGACGAACGACAGAACTCACGGCTCCTCCAAATACTTGACTTCTTCATCAGTCAATTCAACCCCCTTTTCGACACTCTGTTCCACGCGCGCAACGGAGGTAATCCCAATGATGGGAGAAGTGACTTTGCGCTTCACCCACTGCGGTCCGGGTACATAAATTCGAATATTTTTCCACAGATAATGTGGCTTACCGCCAACGCGATGTGAGTCATGGTGCATCCCTTCTTCTCCGCGAGCTCTTGAACACGGCCGATAATGGCCTTGTCGGCGTCGGTGAACGTTGTGTTGAAGCCGCGTTCTGCCATGCCTTTTGTGCGGTCGGATTCTTCCCCCACCGGACGCGTGAGGGCGCCCCCCGCAAGCGCAGCGTAGGGGATCAGTCCGATGCCGTGCGCCTTGCAGTAGGGAATCATCTCGCGCTCCTGGCCTGTATTCAGATCGCGAGAAATTCGACAACAAGAGTAGAACAAACCTCCTCCCGCTGAAGCAGACTATACTCTCCCTGCATACTCACGAATTGCGTCCAGCCGTTCATCTCCGCGACGTGGTTCATCTCGGCGAAGCGCCAGGTGCGCATCGAGCTCGCGCCGATGTAGCGCACCTTCCCGCTCTGCACCAGATCGTGGAGCGCGCGCATGGTCTCCGTGACGGGCGTCTGGGGGTCGAAGCGGTGGATCTGGAGCAGGTCGATGTAGGTTGTGTCGAGGCGCTGGAGCGAGGCTTCGACGGCGTTGAAGATCGCTGCGCGGGAGAGCCCCGCTTGGTTGACGTAGTCTCGAGTTTCGCGCAGCTCTGGGTGCCTAAAGCCGAGCATTGTACGATCGTGCTCGACGACGAGGTGGTGGACTTTGCTTGCGATGACCACCTTGGAGCGAGGGATATTGTACTATGAATGAATAATTTGTCAATGATGTTGCGTACTCCAAAGAGCCTTGAAAACTTTTTTCAGAAACTTGCCGATGATCCTTTCGGACTCGCCATTCGAATAGATATTGGCAGTGTCAAGCGTCGTGAGGCCGTGGTCCCAGGCGGCTTTAAGCACCTCGATTGCCGGCTCTTCATCCACAAACCAGCTCTTTGGAGTAAAATTGGCTTTGGGGAGTACGAAACACTGACGTGGAGGCTCACTAAAACGTCAGAGTGACCGAGACCCATACACCCGACCTAGGCGGAATATGGAGACTTAGACCGCACGAAACTGAATAAAAACTCACGATCGGGACAGAAACGTGCAATCCCGCATCACCGAGTCGAGTGTACGGTGGGGAGGGAGAGGTCATGTTCAGATCGGTGAGGATCAGGATAAGTACAGTAGGAGTTCAATGAGAGGCAGTGAGGGATTCTTTGATCCCATCGGCAACATGTGACCGTGGCATCAGATTCACAACAGCGTGCGGAACCAAGCGGAAACCGGTATTACTATCTTCATGAAGAGGTTGAACCCACCTGAGGTCATGCCGGCGCACTTCGACATGGACGTGAAGCGCATCCGCGACCTCTTATCCGCGACCATCCCCCCTGTCACCACCGATAGCACAACTGAACAGTTCTTTTCCCGTCCTTTTGAGTTGCCAGAAATCGAAATGATGAAACGCAAAATCAGGAACCGGAGCACCAAAAGCGCGCACGGAGTGGACCACTGCTCCTACAAAAAGATCCAATCGATCCCTAACGACGCGCTGCTCGGATTATTCAATTACTGCGTTGAGAACCGCACTGGAGCCCAGGACTGGTTTACGACCCTTCTCGTCGGCATTCTCAAGATGGGAAAACCCGGGGACGACCCAGATAGCTATCGGCTAATTGGTTTGGAGTGCTGCCTCCTCAAATGCCTTACACTGCTCATTGACGTGCGGATTCGTGCCTGGGCGGAAGCCTACAGCATCCTGCCCGACTCCCAAAATGGGTTTCGGGAGAAATACCGAACGCACAACAATAGCTTCATCTTGAGGTGTGTAATACACACCGTAATGGTCGTAAATACAAACGGTTTACGGTCGTGTTACAGGTGTGCAATCGACCGGGCGAGAGCGGACGGGAAATCTCTGTACGTCGCCTTTGTCGATCTCACCAACGCCTTCCCCTCCACCGACCTACCTACTCTCTGGATGAAGCTCTATGCGGCCGGGGTCTCGGGTCCTCTTTTCGATTGGCTGCGGATGCTCTACGCACGCATGTCTTATGTCGTGCGGCAGGGATCCGAGCTGACGGCGGCCTTCAAATCACTCATTGGGGTCCTCACCGGCGATACTGCTTCGCCAATCCTCTGGAATGTCTACTTTGCGGACTTAGCCGAGGTCTTCGAGCGCGACGCAGGTGACATCCGCCTAAACAGTCGGGCGATCTCGCACGTGGAACAGGCCGACGATGTTGCTCTGTTCTCGACTACGGCCGCCGGATTGCAGCGGAAGCTCAACCAGTTCTACGGGTGGTGCAAGGTGAACTTCATGGTGATCAGCGTTCTGAAAACCGAATGGATGTTGTTCGGCGAACTGCCGCGGACCCTCCCAGTGATGAAAATCGGGACAGCGGTTATCAAGCTCGTCAAAAAATATAAATTCGTGGGACTTATTTTCACTTCCGTGGCCGGCGATATCTTCGCCGCTCACTACTCTAAAAAAGCGTCGAAGGCTCGAGCGGTGGCAAACACGACGTTTGCGGCCAAAGGCATGATTGGCTGCCTGCCGCCTTATGAAGGCATACAGCTCTATATGGCGCGCATGGACCCCCACCTGACGTTTGGTTGCGAGGTCAGCCTCGACGTCGTGACCAAGCATCTGGAGCAGCTCACCGGTGTCCAACATCAGTTTCTCCGCCGTCTACTAGGCTTGCATAGTCGTTCCATCCTCGCCGTTCTATTTTCAGAAACTGGTGTTGTTCCCCTTGCTTACCGCCGCCCAATAATTGCGTTGGGATACCTGGTGTATCTCATCACTCTCCCCGCAACTCATTACGCGACCGCGGCGTACCTCGATTCCATACTCCTGGCCCAAGCCGGCCACCCCTGCTGGTTCTCGGATCTGCGATTCGTATTGCAGAAGCTACCTGTCCCCGTTCAGCTCTCTCTCGGAGACCTGACAGCGGAGGGTGTTGCGAGCATCCGAAAAAATCTAGAGGCGGCGTGCCATAAATGGATTGGAGACACGGTTACCGAAATGTCGTCCCGCCTGCCGCTCATCCAGGGCCGGCTGGATCGAAATGAGGACAGTGTGCTCGTCCCAATCGCTGCTAAACTTCGTCAATACCTTCGCATCCCCGTGCCTGCTCACCGGAAGGCGTTCACTCGGTTGGTTTTATCTGCGCACACACTGAGTGTCGAGATTCTCCGCTACGACGAGCGTCACCGAAAACGCACACCCCGAAAGTTCAGGGTCTGCCGTTTTTGCAGAAGATCGGTGGAAACGGAAGCGCATGCGCTAATCGCGTGCTCGTCTCCCGCCCTTGTCACCCTTCGACACGCGTTCCTGGTAGACATCTTTCGGATGGTCCCGGAAATGCCGCGGCAGTGGGAATCGGCAGAGGATTTTCTGCGGGCTATGGTGCAGAGCAAAGACTTTGATTTGCTCCAACGCCTGGCGAAATACACTTACGAAGTATTTGCGGAGTACGCTACGTGCGCAATGTTCAGGCCAGCGGAGTATCTGTTCAGCAGATTAGAATAACACAGCTTTTCCCCTACCAGATGTTGGCGATCATGCGGCCCTGCGGTTCGTCTTGCCCTTTGTGCCAACCTGTATTGTAAGTACTTGGTATTGTCGAGGGTGCAAGGAGTCTGCGCAGGTGATCAAGTGTTCAAAGATTAACGGTAGCCGTAGCATACATCTGACGCGTGTATGTAGTACGGACCCCGGCTGTTTCTTAACGGGACCGTGCCGGAATACACTTCCTTCCTATCGGACCCGCAGCCCTGCGGAAAACAATATAAACAATAGCATCAGACCTGGATGCACCCCTGCGAGGTTCCCGAGTGACATGGGATCTCAGCTTTGATTGCATTGTCCCCGCCTGAATTAATTCCACCCAAAGCTCATTCGGCGACATAAATTCT
This sequence comes from Mycena metata, assembly GCA_029378385.1. Taxonomy (NCBI): domain Eukaryota; kingdom Fungi; phylum Basidiomycota; class Agaricomycetes; order Agaricales; family Mycenaceae; genus Mycena; species Mycena metata. The sequence goes on along the minus strand of JARKIB010000031.1, from coordinate 90,002 downwards.
GACCGCGACTCGGCGCAGACCCAGATAAAGGAGCAAGTTGCGTGGACGCGGACGCCAAAGGATGGGGTGTCTAATATTTTGGTCGACGATCTGTCAACGGTGAATGGCGAACTCAGTTCGCCAGAAACATTAACGCAGACCAAAGAAATAATGGTTTGAAAGACTGTTCGTGTCCTATTAGAGGTGAGGAATATACACAGCCCATTTTACATCCATGAACGCGCCGGGCGGCGGCGCTCTCAACGCAATGAGCATGAGTATGATCAGAATTATCCGTGCTGCAAGGTAGCACGGAGGCGCCAAGACCACCACAACTGGGGCAGTGATGAAGGCCGATGCACGGAGGAGCCTTTCTAGGATCCCCTTTATGCTGTCCTCGTCTAGGGCATCCTTTCTAAACTTGAAGAGCCCACCGAGGATTATGGCGGAAAAAGGTACCGCCGTGATCAACGCTGCACAAGACCTCCACAAGAGCATTTCTCGGCGGCTGGGGAAATCCGCTTTCCATGCGGCACAGTGTATAGCACCGAACAGGACACCGACGACACCCACCGTCAGAACATCGGGGCCGAAGTCGTCATTTGAATCCTTAGGTAGGGACCAGAAGGGCGAAACAGAGTTGCCGACTGATGGATCGTCGTCGCTGCGAACCCCCCAGATGCCGAGAGTCAGGGCATCTCCGACCGTAGAAATTTTGGTGTGGCCAGCTCTAGACCGGGTGCCGGACGGTTGGGAAGGCCCGACGACGATTTGCCGTTGAACATCAAGAGGCTTGTGCCACCAAAGCAACCAAATGGATCCCATGGCCACGACAAACGCCAGTGTGGCCACTTCGAGTTCGGTCAAGGGTAGATTTTGCTGAATGCGTGCAAGGCATTGCGTGATAAACCATAGACCCTGCACGATTGCGAGGCCCTTCGATAACGCGTCCCCTTTCCCTTTATCCGCAATATCTTCCCTATTGATGTTCTTGATGCTTGTGTGGAGGACAGAGCCAAAGGGCTCAGTTATGAGCTGTGCTTTCGTCACCACAGGATATCCGTCCGATGTAACGAATCCGCCCATGCAAAAAAAGAACCCATGTGTCATGGAAACGTCGAATTCTACAACAAAAGTGTTAGCTACGTACTTTATAAATGCGACCACAACACCCACGTTTTGATAAATCACGGGCGGCAAAGAACTGTCGAGCGGCGAGACCCACCATGATTTCGGGGGCAATGAGGGCAACGAGCATCATCTTCAGCCTTTGCCAGAAAGCAGCGATCGGGCCCTCGTCCGGGGAGGGGACATTCGGATGCACTGACACCCAAGTGCAGGCAAAGATTGTGGTAAGGCATCCCCAGATGATGTCAAACAGCTTTCGACAGTTATCGATGTCGTCGCAAGAGTCGACCGGGATCGATATCCGGGCAGCGATGGGGTGCAAAGCCGGCGCTGCGGTGCCGCTGCTGGAGAACAAATGGACGAGGATCAAAAGGAGGAGCATCGGGTTAGAAACGAATGCTGACTTGCGCGACGTTCCCTTTTAACCTAAACGTTACGTCCAAAGTCTCCGCGTTTAGATATTTCACACCAGAATTTCGGAAGCGCCTGTTGAGGCGCCAATCAGAGCGTCCGTTTCGGAAGGGAAATTCAACCGTCCCGTTGTGTACGGCGCGATGGCATGTAGGCAGGCCGAATGATTACACAACCGTCAGCCGATGTAGAAGCAAAGTGCGAGGCCGATCTCTGAAGGTTGCCAGTTTGAGTGTTGCACAATAGTGGGTCGTATGCGCGTGCCTTGGCCGGTGAAGGCCGGTGAAGGACAGCTTCCTGAGAAAACACCTCCAAAGCGGGTTCGGTTATTTCCTACTGAGGTAGACTTGCGGCGGTGTAAGCAGCAAGCTGTAGAGCATGACCCTTTGGAAAGGTGTTCTACGTGACCGAAATATGTTTCTGTGGATTCCGAATGTGCGTAAGAGCGGTCCAGATGCTTCAGAATTAGGGCAGTGAATACAAGAAGGAGTGGACATCATCCGAGTGCCACAGTAAATAAAGAGACAGAGATTGTTTGTTTTGAAGAGAAATGTCCTCGACAAATTGTGCTGCGAAAGGTGTCGGCACAGCATGAGAGCTGGCAGACTGACTCGAAATTCGAGGGAGTTTTGCGCGAGAAACTGTTGTGGTAGTCGCAGGTACCTGGACGCCATCGGAATCGATATGAGGGATAATATCGCAAAAGCAAGAAATCCCATGGTTGTGAGGTGGCAAAGACGCAGTTCTACCTCGCCAATCAGTAAAGGTCTGCCTACCTTTAATCCTACGATTCTATGTGCTAGGAGAATTTAAAAATAAGCCTCAGTTTCTGGCGCGGAACAGGGAACCTACTACCTAGTGCCGCCGTCCTATAACGAGGTCGACGACCGAGGGAAGCACCGCCCTCGCGTCCCGGAGGAAATCTTGCCTTTCTGCGGTGATGGCAGTCTGATTGCTATGATATATCACAGAAACAACTTCCACCTCCTGGAGGGCGGGCAACATCGCCAACCATGGAAGCAGCATTCGTGCCTCTTCAAAGGTGCCATTTTCAATGCCAACGTTTTCGATGCAGTATGCTGCGCCGACGATAGTTTGTTCCTCCCCGGAGATGGGGATCCTGACGGCAGGCGGGCACCACGAGGGAACATGTAAACTCAACACAAGTGTGATGGGGCGCGTCCTAAAGGAAATCCGACGCAGCACGGATTTCAACCCCGCAACGTGAGCCGCAGTGCAGCGTGGATGGCAGCTGATCCGGAGGGTAGACACGGACGGGGAGTCGAAGGCATCCAGCAAATCGATGAGCCCGAGCCCGTCCGGGCCTTCCAATGTGGTGAGGTAGGGTAGGGTCCTGGGAGGGTGGCACAGAGTCGTTTTTGTGAAACTCGACACCTCCTTCAACGCATCGCGGATGAGCCGGATGTCTTTAATGTGTTTGTGCCGGCCCACAAATTCACTCAGAGCCCCCGGGTGGATATCGGCGTCGACGTAGAGCAGGCGGAGGAATGGAACGGTAATGTGCGGGAGGATTGTGGACAGAGCAGCGGCCGGGAGGCCCGGGGTCGGGGCGAGTCGAAGACTTGACGTCGGAAAAGCCATTAGGGTAAATGGACCGAATGTCTGCCACTGAGTCTGGATGGAACAGACGTTCACTGTGTGGATGTTGGCAAGTGTGAAGGAGCTCCTGACATCGCCTCCGTAGGGGACGGCGAAGAAAGAGTACTTCTCGGCGCCAAACCCGATTTTCGCGCGCATTTTCGAGCGATACCGTCCGAAGCGTCGAAAAGTGTCCGGCCAGTCGCCAAGTTCCCAACATAAAATATCCTCCGGTCGCAGCTTGAAGATACCTGCCTCGGTGACGACAATGACGGGACCAGGTGTCTTGTGCGCCAAGGCCGAGAGGACATCGAGGAACGTGGTCAGTAATGACCTGGGCGAATAGGGCACCCGATTATCGAAAATGTGAACTCGAAACAAATTGTGGCCCCAGTCCAAGGAGACATCGGTCAACTCCGGGGATTTTTTGATAACTTCCAACAAACGCCGAAGGTCCCGAAGAACGTCGAATGCCCAAAAATTGCACACTAGGCTCCGAGCGGATGGGGCGACGTAAGAGAGGTTCAGCGCCTTGAGATGGTGTGAGTGCATGGTCAGTGACCCCATGTTCAAGCCGTTCCTCCCGAGGTATATACCGATAGAGAGCTCGTTAAAAGTGCGGCAGACGCAGGCTGTGCGAAGAAGGGCGGTGTCGGGCAGGAAGTTTAGGATAGTGTCCCAGATTTCGACTGGTAAGATGGTCTGTGGGTAGGCGCGCCTGGCCGCTGTTAACCCTTGGAGGACCCGACGCAGAGCAGTGAGCCCCAGCCTCATCGCGAGAGTTGGTTGACGTGGCAAGAGATAGAGTCGATGATCGGGGCAGTGCAGATTTGTTTACGGCCAACATTTTCAAAGCAACCCTCATAGCCATAACCCTTTACATATAACTGCTTAAATGGGCAGAAAGTCGATGAGGGCGGACTTTGAAAAACTCTGGATGGACATAGATGAGGTCAAGATGCCCAGCATACCGAATTAACGCCCTTTCATAACACTACGCAGTTGGAATTTTGAGGAAAGAAGTAAATAGGCGGTTCAAAAATGTACTCTGGGCCGGCAGAGCAGACGTGACGAGGAATGCGGATTCAGCGCCCAGCCTTGAAACTCATTCGAAACCTAAAGCATTTTTGGATCTAATTGAGACAGCCAGTGGTTACGGGCTTCACGAAAAGTGGCGAGCTCTGAAGTAGTCTCTGTATCCATACATCGCTTCAAACAGCTGAAACCTACCGCATGCCCGAGTCAAGTTCGAGTTAATTGGATCAATAGAGAGTCTGCACAACCGCCGTTCAGCATTCAGCGCTCAGCCCTGGAACCATACGTTCAGAGTTGAGTAGGCTCAGTCAACCCATTGAGTGTCTATCCACCTTGAACGGGGGGGCGCAGTGCCTTTAGTGGTACCGAAATATGTCGTCCTGTCACGGGCTGAAGGAAAAGCCCCGACCATTTGCGCACTAACAGTACTGGAGTCAAGATCGCACCAACGAGGTCTTGATCGACGAGACTTTCGTTGTCAAAATGTCTTTCGGAGTCTGGGCCGGGAGCTGTTGAATGGGGAATAAAGGGAGTACCCGTTGCACCGCTGGCATTTAATTATAAGACCTCCAGACTTGCAGTGTTATGAACTTGGCATTATCTCGGACGGGCGGGCGCAATCCCACAGGTAACTGAGGAGGGAAATATTCGGGATCACGCATTTAATCGCACCAGCAATGGCCGCGAACGAAGCCTTGGGGGCGAGACTGTCACTTTGCCTGTGAGGAAACCTGTCTGGTCGAGAAGCGAGCAATGAAGTTAATAAACGTCAAGTGCCACGGCACCAGGTAACGGAAACGCTCAACGAGACGAGACACTGCAATTTCAACGTCAATAAAGATGAGTATCGTGGATGGATACGACAATATAAATGCCCTCTTAAAAGATAGTAACATACACATCCAGTATACTCATGCCCAAAGAGCGCGCCAAGTACGCCGAGGCGGAGTTACCTTGTGGAGTGTCGTCAGCGGATGAAGGAAGCAGCTGGAAGCTGGTACGGCGAAAGAAAGCTTACCTGCGCTATAGCGGCAAGAGCGAAGCTTCCCGCCAAGGATTGGGCAGTGGGACCTCCGCTTTGGAGTTGTCCACGACCAGTCGCGGCTTTTCCAGCGGTGGGAGCATGTGCATGCTCGCCTCGGCGTCATCGAGATTAGGATCGCCCAGCGAACGCGTGCCAAGAAGTGATAGCCCTGGACGGCGGAGCGCGCGCGCGACGAGCTCCATGCCCATGAACACAATCAGCGCGCATACGGTGGTGACGCTGAGGACGTCGAGCGGGGAGAACGAGGCGAGCTCGAGGGACACGCGGGTTAGTCTTGTGTTTACCGCGGGGGTCCGATCGCAGTAGGCCGTTATTATGTAATTGCGGAGTTTGAATTGGCACGTGCCTCGTCGCGCTTCTTTTCCGCAGCACCAACGCGCTCTTCCTTCATCCCTCGCACAGACTTTGCATCCTGGATGCTCTCCGCACGTCCACTACTCTCTGCAAGCCAGCCGACCCCAAACAAACGCCGAACCCTGGCCCTTTGTTCCTGCCTATTGAGCCCATATCGACCTTACACCATTTCACCAGGTCCCAGCGGACGCCACTGCCGACAGCACCTCTCGCCTCTTACTGTCTCAACTCCTGCAACTTGCACCCCTCCTGGCACCCTTCCGCTGCGAGAAGTACTTGAGAGGCACGGCATACCGCAGAGAAAAAGACCTCGCCGAAATTTGAGTTTCTCTATGTGTATAGTTCCATAATCAGCGCTCAGGACACGCCGAACCGACAGGGGTGACGAGGGAACGAGTATGCGCGGCCAAGAAGGTGTGTGTACCGCACACTCGCCCACTGCGCTGACCCACCCGTACACCCCGATGTACCGATGCGGCTCGCTGGGTGCGAAGAGATGCGGCTCATTGGGGCGGGGAACGTTGCCAACGTTGGCTTGAGGGAAGTAACGGTGCGTACTTACCTTTTGACTTTTTTATTTACATTCCATGCTTTTCGTATCCCCCCCCTCCTTGGCTCCGTCCTCGTCTCCTTCCTCATCCATCCCGCTCTCGCACCAGGAGCTGTCTGTGCGGAGTCGACGCACGGCGATGGTCTTGCTGTCGCCGCATGTCGCGCCGTCTATGGCAGCGCACACAGTGGGCGCGGATCCACCTCCGCTTCGCACGAGCTCGGCGCTGCCATACATTCTCGAAGCGCACCATATCTCTTGCACTCGTCCATTAACCCCTCCGCCTCACTCGGACTCCGCCGTCCCAATACGCGCGGTCGATGGCTCATCGGTACCCGCACATCGTTCGGTGTAGAGGCAGATGCAGTCGTTGAGTCCAATCCCGTGTGCAGACTGGCCCTTTACGTGCGTCACTGAATCCCTCGGATTCGGCATCCACCCAAAATCCACCACCTTCTATCCGCTACGGGATCTCGCCTAATGCGCCCGCCGCACCTTCTTGTACCTCCTTATTATTTGTGATTTTGGAATATATTTGGTCCTAAACCCACAACGCGGTCTGAGTCGAACGGAACTGAACTTGAAGGGAGTCAAGACCGGGCTTCCTGGCGCGAAGTACACTGAAAACGGCTCGAGGAATGTAGCAATCCTTGGGTCATGTTCATCTGGGTTATTTCTCCTTGCAATGGACTCGGCCGCGCTGGATCTGCGGGCTCGAGGGGATACTTGACTCTCAATTATTAGTGTTGTATTTATTCGGCGGAAAATTTGGGTTTGAGCATTTCGGAACTCCAAGTGCTTTGTAGCAAAGAGAGAGTTGATCAAAATACGACATAACTTCATTGCAGCTCGAAATGGCCTGGGGCTATAATTTTGGCCAGTTACTACCGTGAACTCGATTTGAACTCGCGATCGACGCCGTCCAATCATTCGAACCATTTTCTTGACGATTTCCTTGATGTCAATACATGTATTATGGCCACTGGAGTGCAGTTCTCACGCTTCGGTGCTCAACGGGCTGGTAGAACGCGTGGAAGACACAAATTCGCGCGGAATGATGGGGCACGTGAAAATTGAAAGTCCGCAATTACATAATAAGCGGCTACTGTAGGAGGAGGAGTATATTATACTGACATGGTCCCACAATTGGAATAATCTGTAGTGTTTCGACCAAGTGTTCACGTCACAGGTCACGGAGGTTTGTGAATTGAACACTTTTGCACATCGTAACACATCACAGGCCTTAAAATCGTCGGATTCGAGCGAAATTGATGCCATCAATTGATTTTTCGCGGCCCGAATTACCATTTAAGCCAAATTCCCACGCTGTGAACACCTGGTTTTCTGAACACTTGAGGTCACACGTCACAACCTATGAACAGTTGGTTGAAACACTACAGTACTGCGATCGGTAACTGAATCAACAGACTTCAACAAGCGAGGTACGAGATTTTCGTTGAAGCGTCTGTTTACGAGAGACTACGGCGTCGCTCCGGACGCGATTCTGGGGGCATCTGGTTGACTGACTCACTTATATGTATGTGCATGCATGTGCTATGGTCTAGACGAGATCTAACGGAAACCATCGATTTCTCACTCACTTTATTCGTTCAGATTCACTCCAGAGCCCCGCTGTGCGGAAAATAATCTCAGACCTGGACGCATCCCTGCGCGCCTTTTAAGTTGCACAGCGCCTCAGCGTCGACCGCCAGCGAAGAACCCTCGTCCCCGCCGCACTCCCCGAACTAATCCCACCCGCTCATCGATGTAGAGTCGGCCGAAGACTCAGACACAGATGCAGGACCAAGTCGTTTCCACATCGGTTTCAGGGTTAACGTTTCAGAAACCAACTTCCACGCAGCCGAGATCCGTCGAGCGGTAGGGTAGGATAACCTTTCAGCTGTGGCCCAATAATTGGTTCCCAATTGGATTACCAGGCTCGGAAAAAGTCGAAGCACATTATCAACACGAATCGTGGGTCTCTGCCCACTTCTTCCGTTATGCGGCGGCCGACAGGATGAGAGTTCTTTCTCTTTGGGTTGGGGGAATCACGATGGACGGAACAATGTGGCCAATTCAAAGATCTCTCTTTCCAACTCCAATGGAAGAACGGAGCGCACATGGTGGTAAGGAAAGAGTGCCGCAGTTGATCCGCTCAGCACTGCCACACTGATGTTGATTAGCGCCCGTGCGCCGTTCAACTTTTCAACTTCTATTGAAGCCAAGAACGTTTGGTTTCACGAATGTACATTCGGATTTCCTCAACCGGAACCAAGTAAGTAGCGTCTCGCTTCTAAGTTCTTGCCATCTATCAGACTCAGGACAGTTTGAAGACAGTCCCAACTTTCATCTCTGATTCCGTTCCTTGATAGTCACCAGTCAAACAAACATGTTCTCGACATACTCTCATCACTCCACCTTCTTCCTTCTTTTCTTCAATTGGCTACCTCGACCTCGGCCATCGATTAGACACAGGAGCTCGGTGGAAATTCTAGTCCGGCTTTCCTTCCATCCAACCCCTGGATCTCTGGCATGCACGTTGTCCTTCTGGCGTGCCTCGACAGTTTGTTCGTTCCGGGAGAAACAGAGCCATATCCGGCAGCGTCCTTTTTTTTCCCTCCGCGTGGCATCAACTTTCCCCCGGTTTAACCATCCTGGTGTCATTGTTATCGTACTTCGACTTTATTTTCAAGGAACTCTCGCGACGCGCGACGCGACTACGTATACAGTCAAACAAGCGCCTCAAATTCCAAATTTCCAGGTCATTGAAGGACCTCGGTTGTCTCTCTTCATCCTTGTGTGAGTGAAATGCCCTCTAACTGATGGAGGGATTGAAAAAAGAAGATCAACAGCGGCCTAAAAATACCCGTACTCTAAAGATCCGCCTGCCAATGATTCTTGTCTTTCTGGTTCGTCTTGACTTACTCAGGCCCATCATTCACTTTCAAAGGCCCATTTAATGTCACAGACGTGGCGGCTGTCCCTAGTGGACAACTTACTTAAACTTCAAACTTCCCTCTCATCTCCCACTACCACAATGTCCAGCTTCTTGACCTTTGCGGTTCTGCTCCTGCTCGCAGCCACTCATGCTACTTCGGCAGTGAGGTTAACCTCCCTCGCAAACCTGACGCTTGGAAGCACCGTCCGCATCGTGGACAACAGAAACTTTCAGTTCACGGTGGATCCAGGCTACCCAGGAGCGCCAGAATTTACCCCTGTCAACGCAGCTGCCGCAATGCCCACCACTACGATGACCCCCCAAGACGTACGGTCTCTTTACATCCGGAGTTGTCTCCTCCACTAACGAACCTCGTCACGCAGTGGGTTCTCATCCCCCAAAACAGCACGGCCTTCATGATCCAGAGCGCCATCTTCCCCAGCATGTTCATCTCATATGCCAGCTTCGGCATCGCCGCCACCAACCAGATACACTCCCAGCTCGTCCTCCGTGGCACGGCCAACGCCGCCGTCTTTAGTCTGCAGACCCTCAGCGGCGGGACCACCGTCAAGTACTTGAATCGAGGTTTCCTTCCGTTTGGTCTCCCGTGGTTAATAACGTTGCCTCTCTAGCATCATGGTCCCCGCGATCAATAAAGTCCTGCTTTCGTGGACAAATTCGTTGTCCTCAGACACAACTAGCCTGGTATGCCTCCTAATTCCGTCCCTTCAGACCAAACAGTTGAGTATTTACGTGGATTCTTAGATTACTGTCTCCACTCTTCAAGCGGCCGTTGTCACCACGCAACAGTATGTAATTGACGTCATAGGCAAGTACTTTGGTTTTATTCAAAATCTCCTTCATCGAACTGACGCAGACCTCGTAGCCTAACATAAATAACGCTGTTGGAGTCAAAGTTGTGCCGCTGTTTGATATTTTGTTGTGCCAGAATTTCATGAGCTTTGTGTACCTTCCGCGGATGTAATTCTGCTCAAGCGAAAAATTCATGGAACGTTGTTCAAAAATCTGGGTGTATTCTTGAACTTCGGGGCTTGCCGTCATGAGGTCAAGGTTTGCGTTTTCAACAACCGTGCCGATGTCCGGATCAATACGGATTGATTCTTTCGGCCGATTCCCATTTGTTCCTTGAGAGACAAAAGAAGGGCGGACCCTCCTGGAAGGTAGAAGATTGGGTATTGAAAATATATCATGCCACTAGAAGGTGGCTCACGTCACCCCAAAGGAAACATTTGTGCCGCTTGGTTCAGACTTCAAGTTAAACCTACTAAAGAGTGGATCTGACAGTCAAGAGCAGCGCGAAGCTAGTGGATGGCCTGCTGCTTCTCCGCGTCCCATTTCGTGTGCTTTGGCTGGTAGCTCAATCCAATTTGAACCGTGAGAATTCTTTGATGGCGCCTGATTGCTGGGCCCGGCAACCCTCGGCCAATGAGCCCCAGACGAGATGAACAGTCCAAATAATCGCATCGTCCGCCAAACTTCAGCATTCAGAAAATACAAGCTCACCTCTTTCAGTGTTCACCCAAGGGTCCAAGGCCTTGACTAGCCCTTGGCCAAGCGCTTGGGAAAATCTCGCCGGACACTCCGACCTTGGTTGTGTCGTTATAATTTTTTTCCTTGCCTAGATTGCCCCCGCAGACTTTTTCACCGAGGACCGCTCGAATTTCGATTTTTTTCTTTGCATGCCTAGGAGTGCATGTATACCGTCTTGCCGCTCTCTGGGTCTTGGGATTTGATAAACCTTGTAGTGTCGTGATTAATAAATTACGACAGAAATTGGGCGGTGTACACTTCACCTGATAGAACTCTCTGAAAGCAGAGGTGGATCTTGTTCCTCCGTTTTTAAATTTCTTTTGGGCTTCCCCCTGAATGCGTGGGAGATTTTTACCGCGGCCTTGGAGCTGCCCTTAACTCAAGACCTTGGCATCCACCCGACCACAAGGCCTTGCCCCTTTTGTGTGTTCGGAGGGAATTCCGAAGTCGTCGGAGTTGTGAACAAGCGAGAATATATGTGCTTACGAAGACTCAGAAGAGTTGGATTAGAAATCATATGCTTATGAACGAGAACGCACCTGAGCCTCACCCTTAAGTATCGATCTCATCTCCCCACTTCTCCCTTCCAGGAAAACGCAAGCACGATGACTTCTGCACGCATCGTTTCTGTCTTTGACACTACTGGCATGCAAGGTCCTGTCTTCATTTCTCGAGGAGCAAATATGAGCTTGTACTGTAAAATCGGAGTGCTAACATCAATGCAAGCTCGGCTGTAGTAGACGCGTTGTTGAAAGAGGGGACCTTCCTTCCCCGCGCAATCACGCGCGATCCCGACTCCGAGGCGTCCCAGAAATTGAAAGCGCGCGGTGTGCAGGTCGTCCAAGCCAATTCACTCGACAAGGCCTCGCTCGTCAGCGCGTTACGGGGAAGTGAGGCGGTCTACGCAGTACGTTTAATTACAATCCATATCTCTTTCTCGCTGAAGCCGCCGGTATTTATTTAGGTTACGGTACCAGACTTTCCTTCCGCTGAGGGGAAGGACGAGGTAGTCCAGGGAAGGAACATGATCGACGCCGCCAGGAAGGTCGGCGTCAAATTCTTCATTTGGAGGTGCGTATTATTGTTATTGCCCATGTATCCTATTCTGCGGTCAAGAAACAATCGTGACCCGCCCATAGCTCACTCCCTAGCATCAAGAAAGTCACCGGCGGGAAATACCAGAACTGTAGGCAGTATGTCCGTAAGTCTAGCCTCTGTGTCGTCCTCGAGGACCGTCCTGATACTCGATACCAGACAAAGAAATTGTGGCAGAATACCTCAAGATGAGCGGCGTTCACCACGCGGTCCTCCTCCTCGGGGCGTTTTTGGAGAACTTCTGGAAGTGTGTCCAGCTCGCTTACTTACTCCATGCGGCCCGTTTAGTATCCCGGCTCCCCAGATTCGGTGTCGTAGAAAAGACGGCGTCTAGTATCCCCAGATTTTCGGGCTCCTGACAAGGACGGACACAGGCTACGACGTGGCGTTGCCGCAATACCCCGCGACCAGCTTGCAGGCTTTTGTGTGGGTCAAGCGGGACGTCCCCGCTGCGACGCTCGCATTGCTTCGGAACTACACCGACGCGTCGAAGGGAATTATCGGCAAGGAGTATCCCGTTGTCAATAATCGCATGACTTAGGCGGAGCTCGCTGCGAGGACGGCCAAAGGTGCATTATCTGACACTTCCTCGCACTCCTTAGTCTTGGTATTCAGATATAATATTTGCAGTTCTGGGAGTTGAGGTCACCTTCACTAACGCTCCGGCCACGGGTGTGCCACAAATTGACGAGATGGTGCGGTGTCTCAAATTCTTTATCACCTTGGCATTGGATTCTGAAATGAGGTTTGTAGTGGGCATTCTTGGCAGAGTATAACGGGTTCTACATCCCCCCGGTTCCTAACCCCGACCTAGCGGCTCTGGGAGCGGAGTTCAGCACGGTGGACGAGTTTTTGGAGGTGGAGGTGAGAGCTCGGTATAGTCAATGATGGCAAAGTGTATTTGTTGTTGTCGGCTTTGGCGTTTACAGCTCTTTGCGTAAGTAATGGCACTACCCCTATTTTTAGAAGAAAGAGCATTTTGAACCCTACCGGGTTTTTAGCTCATTCCTCCCTCATCTCTCAACGGATCAGCTTGGTTCTGGGTGCATTAGAGAGTGGGTAAGCGGGGCTTTGAATTCGTGTCCATCTCGAGTTCTAACTCACCGGAGCTGGTGGCCCTCAAATTCACCCCTTTCGATTCAACCACAACTTGTTAATTGAATAACTCCATGGTTTTTTATTCAATTTACTCAATTCCAGTGGTGGTGGAGTCCATAAATGGAATCAATCGTCCTAGATAGTGCAGATTGTGTGAGGTCTACGCGGCACCTGGGTTAGATCCTGTTAAACGGAAAATTCCGAAAGGCGTGGGAACCTCGGTTGTGCTTGGCACAAACCATTATGTCTTGTCCACGAAACCTTGGCTCGGCTTCCCCCTTCAGTATGAGCCCATTTTGATGCAAATCGGTTGGAAAATGAGCGAGTATTAGAGTTTACAATTTGGGATTGGCACCACTAAGGCTGATTTTTGGCACAACTGAAAAATTTGACTTAGAGGGTGAGGCCCAAGGCAATTGAAAGCCCCGCTTACCCACTCTCTAATGCACCCAGAACCAAGCTGATCCGTTGAGAGATGAGGGAGGAATGAGCTAAAAACCCGGTAGGGTTCAAAATGCTCTTTCTTCTAAAAATAGGGGTAGTGCCATTACTTACGCAAAGAGCTGTAAACGCCAAAGCCGGCAACGAGGGAGGCACCCTTAAATTACACTTTCCTAATGTGTCTTAAATCTTCAGCTGTTATCTGTTAAGTTCATCATGATTCATAACTAGGCAGTTGTCCTGCGTTAACGTAAGGAAGACGCACTGGGAGCTCAAGTCAAACTTGAACCGTGGGAATTATTTGATGGCTGGTCGGCCGGCCTGGCAAATCTCGGCTAAGCATGACCATGAGCCCGCGGGCGAATCTGCAGGGACCTATAAATCTTCTACCCCCGTTCGACCGGGCGCAGAAGGTTCTCTTCTGTTTACCATATTCAACAAACTCAGCAGAGTCGGCGATTCTCAAGTTGAACTCCGAGGACCAAATTACAAAGAAGTACAGTAGCACGGCCAAGTTCACCCTCCTCCGATGAACCTTACTGCAGCTGTACTTGAGCTGGACTATGTGTATCCTTGCAACCCCGTTTTACCTCCGCTCCGCCTCCCACGGACTCCACTTACGTCAATCAGTGGCAGGGGCGATAGATCCGCGTCGATCACCGTTGGCATACCCACCAGCCAATCACATTCCGAACTTCATCCTATACCCCCACGACGTCCGCCCTCAAGACTGCTCTTGTAGCCTCCGCAGGACTTTCGTTGTTGACTCTAGGACTTTTGTTGTTGACTTTAGGTCTCCTGGGGCTTTAAACAAAACCAATAACCCCTCTCCTTGACCTGGGCCGACACATGCTTGCCCTCACGCTCTTTTTTGCCCTTTTTACCTGCGCCCATGCGTACGTCTGGCCCTCCCCGCAGCTCGATGCACTCGAAGCCTTGCGGTTCGACCTCGACTCGCACCCCATATTCCAATTCATCGACGCGAGTCCTATTAATTCTTGGCGCGATTTCCACCATTAAATTTAACTTCACTGCAGCCCTGCGACACGTTTAACTTCGGGCCCAACGGGGGGGACACCAACGTCTCAGGGCGCTCGAATGTCGCGGATTGGATTCGGACGGTGGGTACCGCGTTGGTGTGCATCCAATTTGATTGAATTAAGACTTTTTCTCAGTCATACCATGATATGGCGACGCACAACGCTGCGGCTGGGACCGGTGGCATGGATGCGTCCATCCGCTTCCCGGAGGAGCTCGCACGCGACGAGGTGCGTTTTGTTTATTCGTCCAATTCTACTGATAGTTAATGAACGCTGACAGAACGTTGGCACGGGCTTCAATAATACCCTCAATATCCTCTTCCCTCTCGTAACTCGATACGTCTCCAGTGCGTGTTTACCCGTCCTCGGTATTTTGCCCATTTACGAACCTGTACTTAGTCGCCGACGCCCTCACCCTTGGGACGATGATCGCCATCGAGAGTTGGTGAGTCCGACCTCTAATCCACATGATATTCTCGCTAACCTCCTCCCCTCTCAGCGGCGGTCCCCAAATTTCCTTCCGCGGAGGACGTATCGACGCGACCGCCCCGAACGCCCCCGGCGTACCCGAGCCGCAACAGGACCTATCAGCACATATTGGCGCGTTTGCCCGGCAGGGCTTTAGCCAGACGGAAATGATTGGCTTGATTGCTTGCGGGTGCGTCGTCCAAGTTCCGTTCCACGCTGAACCCCAACGGATTTCATTCAGCCACACCTTCGGCGGCGTCCAACACGTCCCCTTCCCGCAGATCGTCCCTGAGCTGAACGACCCCACCAACACCGACTCGGTGACGCACTTTGATTCGACGTTCACTACGTTTGATAATAATGTGTGAGTGGTGTCCATACCTCGAACCTGCGCGCGCTGATGGTGACGGTCCCTCAGCGCAAGCGAATACATCTCAGGGCACACCACGAACCCCCTCGTCGTAGGCCATAACGACACGACTAATTCTGATAAACGGATCTTTGGGAGCGATGGGAATGTTACGATGAAAGCGTTAGTTCTTCTGTCCCAATATCTTTCTTCCACTCACGCAAACTGCTTTTTTCGTCGACTTGCGCAGCTTCGCCAACTCTCCGACCCTCTTCGCCTCGACCTGCTCAACGCTCTTCACCAAAATGTTCAACTCTGTTCCGAAGGGCGTGAAGCTCACGGACGTGATCACGCCCCTGCCCGTCAAGCCCGATAACGTGCAGCTGGTGTTGAACAACGACACCCTACAGTTGACCGGCGAAGTTCGGGTGCGTCTACATCCATCCGACTTCCCTCCCTTCCTCATGCTCCTCCTCTTATCTTATTCCAACTCTAACATCCACACCAGCTCTGGAACGCGAAACAAGACTCCACGCGCACCGTGCGCGTCTTCTACGCCGACCGCGCCTCCACCGCATACACGCACAACGCCACCCTCAGATCCGCGGGCGTGACCAATGGCGGGCGGGGCGTTACCGCCGCGTGGTACACTTTTGCGCCCTTCGTCGCCATCAACGCCGCCAAGGGCGTCAGCCGGATGCGGTTCGTGGTGGATGGGAAGGTGCAGGATCAGGGCGGGGTGGGGTTCGCGCTGAACGACGCTGTTGTGTTGAGCGGGTATGTCCTTTCTTTGAATTTTTATGCTGGATGTGAAGTTGACGGGGTTGAACGTCGAACAGGACGTCGTGTCTCACCAACTCGGACGCGTCGAATTTGTCCGGGAGGCTGGACGTTGCGGTCAGTATTATGTCTTACTTTCATCGCCGCCGCAGCAGCACTCATCGTCCCTCTCCCGTACGTACGTAGGTCCGCACCGGAACCAACCCCACGCGCGTCTTCCTCGAACACGACGTCCTCACAAAGTTCAATCCCCCCAAGATCGTCGAGCGCGACATCCCGCGCCCCGCGACGCCGCGTAACGCCATGCACGCGCCGTACGCCATCTGGTCGCTCAATTTTACAAACAACATGGACGGGTTCACGACGTCGACGCTTGGGGTGGAGGTAGGTGGGGTGAAGAGGACGGTGTTGGGGACGATTGAGCTGTTTGGGTTTCCGCCGTGTTGATGATGCGTGAATGAACGACGGGGAGGGAGGGAGGGGGTGGAGTTATCTGCGGGGATGGTACGAGACCCAGAACACTCATATTATTTTACTTTCAGTAATGTTGCGAGAGTTCGGAAGGATAATTGACGAAGAGAAGGGGATTGGCGAGAGCCGGTTTGACTGGTGACGGTAAAGGACGGACCAGAATCGGAGGTAGCATAGTGCCGTTGGTGGACAGAATTTATTACTCAGGTAACGATCTTCCACCCCCGCCAGGGTTGCAGGTAACGTTTCTCTTGCGATTGCACCAGGTGCTGTTTGATCTGCTCGTACTCGGCAAAAAGTATTTTCGTACTCTACACTCCAGCGCTAGATCTACTAGTGCTCTACGCGGACGTCTTCACTTAAACCCCGTCTCCGCTTAGGGAACCGCCCGAAGCAATTCTGCCCATTTGTCCAGCCAAGTCTGAGCCTCTTCGCCGTCATGGTGTGCTCGTTGTAGTTGACACTCAAAAAGAGGCGATCTCTCCATGAGAATGCTTGGAAGACCTGCGAGGGATCTCAGCATTCGGTATTCCGAAAATCAGGTCGGTGCTCACCCTCCAGGATCAGTCATATTCACCGACATAAAGAACTCGTCGAGGTCAAGTATGGTAGTTCCATCGCCGCCTGGATAGTCGCGATCGAGATAATCTTCACCGCGGCCGTCGCCCACATAGGAAGGTCTCATCCAGGGAGGGGCGTCGCTGTCGGTAAGTGGTCAGCAATGCGATTTAGAGCTCCAACAACAAGGCACGCGCCGGCGAAACTAGGCAACGCCATTTCCACTTACTGCTGTAAGATTGCTAACAAGGAGGGATATGCCTTTTGCTTCAAATACTCTGTCTTCAGAACGTGCGCACTTCGATCAACCGCTCGGTCTCGCTCTTGTTGGGAATTTGGAAAATGGAAAGTGGGACGGCAGGGCAGAGCTGCAGAGAGCAAGCCCAGGATAACCATCGCGTCCAGAGTACGCCGACTGCAGGCGGTAGCGCGGGTTGACTATGCCCAGGGTGGCCACAGCGGCATCCGCGGGAGTATCGGCCGTAGGGGGATTATCGAACACGCAGACCATCATGAGGGCTGCATGAACTATGGAAAGAATGAAAATGAAAATGAAAGTCGATAAATCGTCCGCATACTTACCGACTTGATTTACGGTGAGACCGTTGGACTTTGCAAACTGCAAAAGCTTGCTGGTATCGCTGACGGATAGCGGCAGACCCAAATGCCTCGTCGGCCCAGGGCCCGTGCGACCACGGAACTTGAAGCCGTGCCCATACTTTATTGAGGTAAGTAAGCTGCAACGCAAATTAGATTCAAGAAACACACACCGCCAACGCTGCCCCGAATCCCGTCATTACAGAGTTTAATGTCTCGCCATACTGATCTCCCTCTACTACTTCGTTTGGACCAAGCACGCGGACCACCGCAGGAGTCAAATTTGAATATTCGTCCCCCCATTTCAGGTTCAGATCGGGAGAACCACCATCGAGCAGGAGAGCGAGCTTCTTCAAGAATCGTGTAATTACAATCTTGGCGGAGGCGCCATCGAACGTGACGTGGGACGTATACAAGAGGACTGCAAAGGAGGTGTCGCTGCGGACGATGAGGTGAAGGAACGTCTGGTCGCCATTCGCATCCGGGATATGGGTTCCTCTGAGCTTTTTATGGAGTCCATCGAGAGTCTTGTGCTCTTCGTGAAACTGGAGGGTTCGACCCGCCCAAGCCTGCGCGTCCGCGGCGCTCAATGCTGTGCGATATGTAAGGAGGGCGTTGCCCTCGGTGTCCTGTTCAGTGTGGGCGGCAAGGGTCGGAAGGGTGAACCGCAGCGACACCCAAGCGTTACGGGCGTGTTCAAGCAGAGACGTGGTCACAAAGGGGCGCTCGGCCGCAATGTCTGCCCCCAAGAACATGGGGGTCTGGTGCTTTTGGCGAGTGAGGACGTCGTTAAGGATCTCGAAGCCCCACTGTCGGCGTGTGTAGTAGGAGGGATCATCGGGAGACGATGACCAGTCGTATACGGACTTGGAGGACATGGTAAGCGGAGGGTTGAGTACTGTACTATTTCGACCAAGTGTTCATCAATTTGGAAATTTTTGATCTCCGGGATGGCCGATAAATTTTCTTTTGGTTTAAGGCGATTTTAGCACACATCAAAAAAAATCGGGTGTCACCGTCACCTGAACACTTGGTCGAAATAGTACAGTAGGCGCAGTTTCCTCAGGCTTTTGGATTCGGGGAGGCGGGGATAGAGGATTGCCGACGGCGGAGTAGTGCGGATTGCGGAATTGTGACGGACTCAGCAACAGCGCAACGGAATTGGTGGAATCGGAACGTGGTTGTCTTGACGACTTCGCACTGTTCGCCGAATCTCCTTATCATGTCCGCCGAATCTCCTTATCACGGTTCCCAATCAGACATCCCAATACACACAACGTAAATCCCAATACAGGCGAAAGTGTCCTGGTGGAAACCGGTGACTGTAGAGCAGAAGTTTGAATCCGCTGGGGCAGAGAATTCTCCAGAGAATTTCGGGTAGACACAGCTACGCGAGCTCGCGTAGAGCCGGTAAACGTTAGCGGTGCTGTGATTCAATGATCAATATCATCACCAGCGCCCAGCGTGCTAAAGCTCTTGGTGTGGACTACCTTTGACTCCTTGGGATGCTATAGAGTCTATCGTGCAAGTTCCATAATCTTGTACTGAATCAAAGTTATAGTGGTTCAATGTTTGCCCCAGGTTCAACATGATTCTTCTGGATGAATTGTTCGATGTTTACGCCGTCGAATATTCGACATGTCACTGGCAGGGTTCAAACAGTATCATGGACTTGGAGAAATTCTTCTCCACACTCGTTGCTTTAACCCATCCACGATTTTTTATTATTATCTTGATCATCTCCGGCCATGGTAGAACCTAGTCCCCATCTCGAGAGAATCATTGAATAAGGGAGAGGGCACCTTCGACGCGTCAACGCGTCAATGCGCGACGCGTCGTTACGAAACGTTTTCTACCCGAATTCTCCCATCATTCTACGCGAAATTTTACCCGAAGGTCTCGCATCAATTCCACGCGGAGTCTGCGCGGAGTCTCTAGAGACAAATGATCCCAACGGATCCAAAGCTCTCCTGTAGAGCATATTCGCAACGCCCTTCGGATTCTGGCGATCACTTGAGGATTTAGGCGAACAAATTGATCGATTTGATGTTCACGCAACTCCGATGGGCAAAAGTCGTGCTGCTGCCTTCAAAAAGAGGCTAGAAAAATCAAGGAAAACTCTAGTCTACTGAACAAAGCAGCTAAAAGGCGACCCTGGCTTTACCTGACCTAATCTGAGGCAGCGGTGTGTTTCCTTTTCAACTTGCGACATCACTCGATCACTACTGATCACAACTTTCTGGAAATCAACATCACTTTTTGGATCAGAGCGTCTCTTTGGTGGTTGCGAATATGCGGTGGAAATTTGGTGGAAATATGATTGACAATGAGCACAGTCGAAGTTGGGTTCTTGGGACTGTTGAACGACCGAAGGAAGCCAGACGTTATAACCAAAGGCACATTTGTGGAACCAAGCGAAAGAGGATGAAGCTACAATGAAGCTATGCAAGACATTGCAAGCGTGGGAGAAGACAATGGCGTCAACACGATCGAAGGACCCCTGAAAATATTGTCTGATGCCTGTCCAAAAAATTCGAGTGCCTTTGGGAATGCGAAAGTCTATGACTCCACAGCTCTATGGCTCCATCGGCACGTCCGGCACCCAAATCGGAGTTTGATCTCGGTGATCGACAACTCCGCCATGTTAAGGTCTTGCTTGGAAACACTGTGTCTGTCTTTCCTCATCTACTTTGATATATAATTCCCTTGCTGTCTATCTTTAGATTCAACGACTGAACAGTTCTAACGGCGATCAAGGGTCATCAAGCCGGGATGCCGGGAAGTGATTTCTTTGTTTTGTTCCCGCATAGTCGTATGCGCCGCCATGGGATGTTCTATTTGCAAGTTATATGGTTAGACAGAGCCTTTCCACCCATGCTGGGCCTACATTTACCCTTCCTCTCACCCCATTCTCATGTCATGATCCGGTTCTTTTCATCAGACCCCGAGACCCCGGGGTCCGACCCCGAACCACTAGATTCCCGTTTGGGATATTGATGCGGCATCATCAATCGCATCAATACATCAAAACCCGAGACGACTCGATCCCGATCGATGCGTAGGCAACGCTACCTTATTTAACCCCTGCATTTATACCCCTTACCTTCCATCTTTCCCCTTGACTCCCATTTTGACTGATCGTTGACGCGTAGTTACTTATTAGCAATAATGCCTAGGTTACTCTCCTATAGTTTATAGTATAAGTACTCTACTCGGACGCATGTACTGTATACTATTCTGGTCTAATCTCCAGTGGCTTTATTTGTTATCCCTTTTCGTCTTGTTCTGTCGCCTCAGTCGGACTCAAACCCCGATCACAGGCCTCTGTGCTGACAAAAGAATAGTATCCACATACCGACTACCCGACAGAACGAACGATGACGAGCGGCTTCTCCATGCCCGGGCGCGACGAATTCGTCACCTACGAACCCCCTCAGGCGATTACCCTTCTCTACGAGCAGTCGAGTGTCGCTGCCGGACAGATGGTCACGCTCAGTGATCAGGTCACCACCCTCGGGACCCAGGTGGACGAATTGGCGAATGCGATGAGAGGGCTGGCGAGCAACGGAGACCTGGTCGGAGAAGCGCTCCGACAGCTGGGAGACGCTCGCGCGGAACTGGTGGAAATTACGCAGAAGGCGGGGTCTGGGACCCCCGGAGGGAAGACGGGAACGAAACACCCGCGCGTTGCCCCCCCCAAAGTGTTTAACGGCGACTCGGAGCAGGTTGACCAACTCCTTGCGGACTGCTGGCTCAACTTCCAGAACAACCCGGCGTATGAGAGCGACACCTCGAAAATCATCTACACGCTCTCGTATATGAAGGAAGGGTCCGCCGGGGTGTGGGCCAACAACGAGGTGCAGTCCATGCGGGGTGTGGAAGGCGGGAACTACTCGACGTGGAAGGCGTTCGAGGCGGCCGTCATCGAGGCCTTCAAGGGCGGAGCACAGGTAGAAGTGGCGCAGGCGAAGATCGAACGCCTCCGGCAGAATACGGGCACCGCAACGTCCTACTTCACCGTTATGGACTCCCTCAACAAGACCGCGGGATACGATGAGACCACGCTCATTCGTTTGCTCAAGGCGGGGGTCCAATACCCTGTGCTCGAGGCGGTTTATAACGCGGAGGTTATGCCCAAAACGTACGACGAGTGGAAGAAGGCAATTATCAAACACGATGGGCTGAAGCGCGCCATCGCCACGGTCAAGGCCACCCTCGCCGCACCCGGGACATCGGGGTCTTCCCTGCCTCGGCTTATGGGGAACCCCGGCTACCAGAACGCGACCTATGTCGCACGCGCACGGAACCCCGGGAACCAGGCACCGCACCAGACCCCGGTCCAACAGAACCAGCACCAGATCCCGTCGCATACCGCCACTGCGGCCGCGACTCCCGTGGCATCGGGGCCTGCTCCTATGGACATCGACCGCGCGGCTAGCAGGCCGGGGGCCAACTTCAGACCCCGCGCCTGTTACAACTGTGGGCAGGAGGGGCACTTGGCTCGCAACTGCCCCCAGAAGATGATGCAGAACCCGCAGTTCCGTGCAGTGGTTACCGAGATGGTGAAGGATTCGGAGGAGGGTTTTGGCGAAGATCGCGAGTGAAAGCTGCGTCCTCACGATCTACTATACCCCACTCAGGTGTACCGTTGTCTGTTAACAATCGATTCGAAGTCTTGAGACTCCCGGACGAACACCTTGAGTTGGAAAAAACCGCAGAAGCCGAATCAAACCCCGAGACGGAAAGAGAACGGAGTCGAGGGGCTAGCTCCCCTCGGGGTCTCCGTCGGAAGGAAAGGCCGCGGACGGAGAAAGCGAGATGGCGCAGACTCCCCGTGGGCAGTACGATCCGGGTTCTAACCCGGATGAAGGAACAAGTCAGGCGGGCCGAGCAAGACTTGGCTCGGTGGGTACATCCGCGACGGAAGGGGGAGGTAACGGCGCAGCTGGTGCGGGATCTGGTAGAGGCATACGAACCCGATGCCCTAGATGCCCTGGATAGCCTGCGCGAGGCCCCGCAGTATATTCGATCCATGGGAGGAAACTCCATGATGTTACCGGTCGTGCTGAAAGAGCTAAGCAGCGGACGCGGGTACATGGTTACAGGCTTGGTGGACAGCGGGGCCACCAACGGATTTATCAGTCAGAGGTTCGTCGACGAACACCAGCTCGAAGTAGAGGCGCTCCCGATGGCCGTCCCGGTCTATAACGCAGACGGGACCCCGAATCAGGGAGGCAAGATTACCCACGTCGCGAAATTGCGCCTGGAGGTTCGAGACCACACCGAAGTCTTTTCGTTCGCGGTCACCGACACAGGGAAGAGCGACGTTATCATTGGGTATAGCTGGTTGAGACACCATAACCCCGAGATCGACTGGCAGAAGCAAGAGCTACGGTTCACCAGGTGCCCCCCGGCGTGCAAGAAGGAACGGCTCTGGGAGCAGTGGGAAGAAGAGGATGCAGAAGGAATAGAGGATGGAGACCGGGTTTTTGTGACCAGGATGTACCCCGAAGAGACGTTGGAGCAACGGGACGCGCAACACCTCCGCGCCATGGGCAGCGTCTCTACCAAGTTAGCAGCCGCGGCGCAGGAGGGCAAGGCCAGTCAATCGCTAGAGGACGGCGTCCCCGAGCACTACTTGCGTGACTACCGGGGTGTGTTCGAGAAGAAGGATTTCGACAAACTCCCCGAACGAAAGAAATGGGACCACGCGATAGAACTTAACCCTGGGGCAGAACCCGTCAAGGGGCGAAACATTCCATTATCGCCCGCTGAACAACGGGAATTGGACGCATTCATCACCGAACACTTGAAGACCGGAAGGATCCGGCCCTCTAAGTCGCCTTGGGCATCCCCCTTCTTCTTCGTGCGCAAGAAGGACGGCCAACTACGACCGGTTCAGGACTATCGGAAGCTGAACGCCCTCACGGTGAAGAATCGATACCCCATTCCCCTCATTTCCGAAATCATGCACATGCTCCGAAAAGCAACGTGGTTCACCAAACTAGATGTGCGCTGGGGCTACAACAACATTCGGATAAAGGAGGGGGACGAAGAAAAAGCGGCGTTTATCACCAACCGGGGTTTGTGGGAGCCCTTGGTAATGTTTTTCGGACTCACCAACTCCCCGGCCACATTTCAATGCATGATGAACGAAATCTTCGAACGACAGATCACCGAAGGGCGCGTCATTGTTTATCTGGACGACATCCTCATCTATTCGGAAACGTTGGAGGAACACCGTGCTACCGTGCGCGAGGTCTTGCAAATTTTGCAAAATAACGAGTTGTTCCTCAAACCCGAGAAGTGCGAGTTCGAGAAACGAGAGGTGGAGTACTTGGGGGTGATTATCGGAGACGGCAAGATACGCATGGACCCCGTCAAGGTCGCCGGGGTACGGGACTGGGCCGTTCCCAAGGGGGTGAAGGACGTTCAAAGCTTTTTGGGGTTCCTGAACTTTTACCGACGATTCATCAAAGGGTTCGGGGACCACGCCAAGCCCCTCACGCGACTGACTCGGAAGGACACCAAGTGGAGGTGGGGGGAGGCCGAACACGGTGCGTTTCGGGGTCTGATAGACGCAGTGACCTCGGAACCCGTGTTGCACTTCCCGACCGACCATGGGGAGTGGCGAGTGGAGGCGGACTCCTCTGACTTCGCCACGGGGTCTTGATTGTCGCAAGAGCAAGACGGGGTGTGGGTGCCAATTGCATTCCTCTCGAAGGGGCTGAACGACACGGAACGCAACTACGACATCCACGACAAAGAGATGCTGGCTATCATGCGCGCCCTGGCGGAGTGGAGACACTTCTTGCAGGGCAGTCAGAAACGCTTCGAGATTTGGACAGATCACAAGAACCTCGAATATTTCACGACCACGAAGAAGCTGAACCGTCGGCAGGCGCGCTGGTCTCTAGAACTCAGTGAGTACGACTTTACTCTGATACACAAGGCGGGAAAGCAGCATGTCAAGACGGACGCCCTGTCACGACGCGGGGGCCACGAGAAGGGGCAGAGTGACAATTCGAACATTGTGCTGCTGCCGAAGGGCCTGTTCGGAGAAATCGCCAAGGAAGAATTTCTGCGGGCGATGCCAGCAGTGTTGGATGACACCCCGGGAGACCATTTCTTGGAAGCGATCAAGGCAAAGAAGGATCGCTGGGAGGGGGGCGTGAGGGACGCGCTGAAGGAAGAGACAGGCGGATGGAAGGAACACGACGGGTTCCTGACAAAGGAGAGGGCGGTTTACATCCCGGACGACAAGGAGCTTCGAGATCAAGTGCTGAGGTCGCACCACGACGACTACATCTCCGGACACCCCGGGCAGTATCGCACAGCGGAATTGGTGAGCAGAAATTACTATTGGCCGACTCTGCTCAAGGATGCCAAACGATACGTCGCCGCGTGTGTCATGATCAGGCACGGATCACTCGGCACCCTTCGGCGCGAGCTGCCTTTTCATTTCAACTTCGAACTTCAGCAAATCATCCTTCGCTCCCGCGCAGGATATGCCTCTCAACATCGACTTCAACATGACAGTATAATCCTCGCGTTGCCACAGGCGGTCAAGGCTCGCATTATCACGACACCCCGAGGACGAACGGTTAGGTCCGGGGTTTGACATTCGGGTCTGCCCGGGGTTCGACTTAGGGTCTCCTCCGGGTCAGACAACACTCCTTTGCGTCCGACAACAGGATCATATGCAATGATCGACTCCTTTCCGTTGGCAACACATCGATCATAGGCGACAGGTATCAACCCCTTGGTGTCGCCTTGGCACACTCCTTTATGCTCAAAGGCCCTGAATTACCCCTTGGTGTCAGGGCAACAGTTGTTCCTATGATCGGACCCCTTTACAATACAGTATATAAGTAATAGTAGAATCTCCTGTACAGTAGATTCTACCTCGTCTATATTCCGGCCTTAGACTGGCCTGTTCTGGACTTGTGTGTGACTAAGCTTGTCTGGCTTCAGTCTTTTCTCGCTGACTCGGGTTCTGCCTCCTTGTGCTCATCGTCGGCAAACCCCCAGTCTCCTATCCTCGACTCCTTGGTCAGCGCTTCGACATCGGTTATCAGCAGGAGCTCTCGTAGGTGGTTATCAGTCTGGGTCCTCGCGGAGGATAGAACCACTACGATCTCCAACGCTTGCAATAACGCTGGTACCGCTCGCTCGGAAGTCGAGTTATGTCCGACACTATCTCATCGGACATCCCCTACCCTGGATCCTATTCCCCTGTGCTGGTGAACCTCGATATTCGAACCCCGGGGGTTCAGACCCCGGTCTCGGTGACATGTTGTCACGCTCGTCGCGGGTTCTTCTCACGGTTCGACTTCACCTTGCGTGGATCCTTGGTGGAAGGTCATGTGCTACTCGATGCGATGACGGACTCCCTCTCAATACCCTGCCGGGACGACCTCGGGTCGTGATGGTTCCGGCGATCAGGCTGAGCTAAGCGCCGTCGCTGACAGCGTGCCCGACATGTCAACGGACGAAGAATTTCCCGGCCAAACCCCGGGGTCCCCTACACCCCAACGCAGTCCCCGAACGACCGTGGCAGTATATCTCCATTGACCTGATAACGAAACTTCCGGTCAGCAACGGATTCGACTCCATCTGCGTAGTCGTGGACCGGTTGGGGAAGATGATCAGGGTCAAGCCCTGCACGGAACACATCAGCGGCGAAGGGATCGCGCGGATTTATCGGGACAACGTGTGGAAAGACTACGGGCTGCCAGAAGTGGTGATCAGCGACCGGGGTTCGCAGTTCGTGGGGCACTTCATGCGGGATTTGCTCAAACTGTTGGGGATAAAGTCCAACGCATCCACGGCGTACCACCCACAAACGGACGGACAGACGGAGCGCGTAAACCAAGAGGTCGAGCAGTACCTTCGGGTGTTCACCAACTTCCTGCAGGATGACTGGGCCGACTGGGTTTCCCTGGCGGAATTCAGTTACAACGACAAGGTGCACTCGACCACCGGGTTTAGCCCATTCTATACCACCTTGGGGTTCCATCCACGCAAGGGGACCGAACCCCGGCTCGCGGTCCCTACGGAGGCAGCGGACGACTTCGCGAAACGCATGCAGCTCGTGAGGGAGGAGGCAGCAGCGTCGATGCGCGTGGCACAGGAGACGATGAAAAGGTTCTACGACGCCAAGCGACAGGCAGACCCCGACTATAAATCTGGGGATAAAGTATACCTATCGGGCAAGAACCTCACGACGCATCGACCAGCGAAGAAATTCGAAGACCGGCGGTATGGCCCGTTCAAGGTGAAACGGAAAGTGGGGGCCATATCGTACGAACTGGAGCTGCCTGTGTCATGGAAGGTGCACCCGGTGTTTAACACGGTTTTCCTGCGCCCTTGGATTCCGCCGTACGCACAACATCAACACGCGGTGACCCCACCACCCCCGGATGTAGTGGATGGGGCGAACGTGTACGAAGTGGAAGAGATCCTTCGTGTGAAGTACTGGGGAAGGGCACGGAGGAGGTTGCGATACTTCGTGAAGTGGAGGGATTACCCGAAGGAAGAGTGGACGTGGGAACCACGGGAGTGGTTGGACGGAGCAGAAGAGGCAATCGAGGAGTTCTACAAGAAATACCCCGAACACCCCAGAGAGGAGTTGGGGCCGAGAGGGAAGTGGAGGCTGGTTCCTGCGGGACGAAGGAACCCGTAGAGGGGGGGTAATGTCATGATCCGGTTCTTTTCATCAGACCCCGAGACCCCGGGGTCCGACCCCGAACCACTAGATTCCCGTTTGGGATATTGATGCGGCATCATCAATCGCATCAATACATCAAAACCCGAGACGACTCGATCCCGATCGATGTGTAGGCAACGCTACCTTATTTAACCCCTGCATTTATACCCCTTACCTTCCATCTTTCCCCTTGACTCCCATTTTGACTGATCGTTGACGCGTAGTTACTTATTAGCAATAATGCCTAGGTTACTCTCCTATAGTTTATAGTATAAGTACTCTACTCGGACGCATGTACTGTATACTATTCTGGTCTAATCTCCAGTGGCTTTATTTGTTATCCCTTTTCGTCTTGTTCTGTCGCCTCAGTCGGACTCAAACCCCGATCACAGGCCTCTGTGCTGACATCTCACTGCGCAAAGTTTTGAAACACATTTGACTTTGAGTTGTTCCTTTGCTAAGGGACTGGATGCAATATTGCCCTTTCATAGCTCATGCTGCTTTAGTCAGTGCTGGCCACTGAGAGTGAGCAGCGAGTAGCAGTGGCCAACTTCAGGGGCTGAAGTGCCGACGGTGCCGCTGGTCTCACTGATCCGCATCACTCCCATCGGTGCACAGCCAACTCCGCGGGGAGCCCGGAGAGCCATAGAGTCATAGACTTTCCGGCTCCCAAACTTTGTGAAAAATTCTTAGGCGAGGCAGTTTTTATTCGGACCCTAATCTGAGCAGATTTCATCCGAATTTAACCTAGGCCTCTAGCGGGGTCGAGTTTTTATCCGAACAAAATTGCCAGGTCTCCAAAAACTGCCCCCAAAAATGATCCATTCTGCATTTTTGCTCGCCGCGTCTTCCACACCATCTAGATACTCGGAATCTCCATCGTCCGAACCGGCCGGGTGGCGGCAAATGGCGCCCAAAGTTCAACTTGCCGCAACTCAGCCTAAATTTTTATCCGAATTCAACCAGGCATCTTGGCTGACCCCGAGAATTTATCCGAAATCTTTACCAGGGTGGGCACACCAAAACCTTGAGTTTTCATCTGAATTTGACCAGGGGCTCTCTCAATTTGGGCCAGTTTTTATCCGAATTCAAATTTTCGGCCGACAGGCATCATAGGGTATTTTCAGGGGTCCTACGATCGAGCGCTAATCAGCAATCAATGTGACAGTGCTGGACGGATCAACTCGGTGAATGCGGCAGCGCGGCTCTTTCTTGACCACCATGTGCGCTCCAGTTCTTCCATTGGAGTTGGAGAGAGAGATCTTCGAATTTGCCGCACAGTCTCGCCCGTCGGGAATCCCGTCTCTGTTGCTCGTTGCTCGGCGTGTTCACATATGGTCAGTGGTGAATATTATCTTTCCAAGTGGCCAGTCTGATTTCTGTTCCAGGATTGAACCGCTGCTGTACAGAACCATGGTTGTGGCGCCAGACCCTCGCAGTTGGGGACTTTATCCTCCCGTCATCGCCTCCGAAACCCTTATAATTATCTCCATGATCAAGTTGAGAGAATCCTCATCGTTCTTCAAAAATTCGGTACATCATCTCTGCCTCTACAATACTACCCAGGGAGAAACAACTCTTATCCTGTCGGCTCTCACCAACGTCCAAAATCTCTGGCTTTACTTGCCCGACTCCGTATTCACCATCGAGCAGGTCGCCAAGTTGCCGATGAAACACCTTCATTGCCGGATGTCGAGCCTATCTGCACAAAACGTCCATTTTTCCCACCCAATTTTCGCCCAGATTACACATCTGGCATTTTTTGACGTGCTGCGGGAAACCACCCTCCAATTGTCAACCCTACCTGTGACCCTGCCTACCCTCCACCTTTTCCCTCTCATCCCCGGATTCCGCAATGCTCCGCTTTCTCACTGTTGCCGCTCTCATTCTCGCAACTGCAGCTGCTCATACTTCCCTGGCGAAGTTAACCTCCCTGGCAAACCTAACGTCCGGAAACACCGTCCGCATTATCGACGCCAGAAGCTATGAGTTCATGGTGGATCCAGGGTACCCGCAAGCGCTGGACTTCACCCCCGTGAACAGCGCTCCGCCCATGCCGACGACTGCGATGACGAACCAGGATGTAGGTCTTTATGCACCTTTTAATAGTATCCGGCTGACGTGCTTTCTGCATACGCAGTGGGTGCTCGTTCCGCAGGATACCAACACCTTCAAAGTCCAGAGCGCCGTCTTTCCCAACATGTTTACCTCCTACGCCAGCTTCGGGGTTCCCGCCACTAAGCCGATACATTCGCAGCTCGTCCCCCGCGGGAATGCCAACGCCGCTGTCTTCAGTCTGCAGACCGTCGGCGGGGGTACAAATGTCAAGTAGGCAGATTCAGACCAACGTCGTTGTGGGGACTTCTGACTGAGTTTCTCTCTCAGCATCGTTATCCCCAGGATACGATGACCCCGGTATGTCAATCATCCGCGGCAAAAATAAATGGGCATTTATCCACTCAGATAACTGTGACGAATATGCAAGCGGGAGCGATAAACCAAATGTTTTCGATCGCGGTCATAGGAAAGTTCTTGTGAAAGTTCTCGTGTGCGCTACAGCGAGCTGAATCTGCTGCTGTAGGCTGAAGAAGGGTGTGGTACTACTTCGTTACAGGACAAACAGTAAATCTAGTTGAAGTTCAAGCCGTCTTCAGTCAATCAACATAGCACTCAATCACTGCCTTCCACCCCATGTAGACGCAGCCTGCGTCTACGGTCCGTAGACGAAGGGGTAGACACACATGTATGTCTACCTACTGCTACGTGTGTCTACGTGCCGTAGACGCAGGGGGGTCTACCTTCACCTACGTGCAACTAACACCGTAGCCGAATGTAGACCAACATGGACGCAGGTAGATATAGGTAGACACATGTAGACATAGGTAGCCGCAGGTAGACGTAGAGAGGTGAAATTTAACAGAATGAACCTTGACTCATTTGTTTGACCTCCACTTGCTAAGTGTCCTCTGCCGTCTTCGGCAAGTCTTCGGTGGCCTTCGGCAATGTGTGGTACTGCCGGCGTTGATCGATCCGCGCCCGTCCGATCAACATCGGACATCGCTTGACGTTGCGCCGAAGATGAAAATAGATTGGGTTTCAGGTTGCTTTCTGGGGCAATTTGAAGGTGCTTACGACTCACACAGAGAAGGGTTTGCAGGTAATAAGGGGAGCATGAAGTTATGGCGAGAGACCGGCTCCAAGAGCTAGCTGGCCGTGTGTCTACGGCGGTAGGCGGACGTAGACGGACGTAGCCGTAGGTAGCCGAACGTAGCCGAGGTGCGTCCAAGTGACGTACAATAACGTACACGAAGGTACACGCAGCGTCTACCCCCCTCGTCTACCCCCGTAGACACACGTACACCAACGTACAATAATGTAGACGAAGGTTCGTCTACATAGGGGCGGAACGCAGTGAATTCCCTCGAATCTATATTACGTTTGGGTGCGGCTACTGAACACGGCCGATTTTATTTTATACTACCTTGAGGGCTCCACGGGCGATCTATCCCGTCTTTGCCTTCAATTGCTTCCAGAACGTCGCGTGGAGGAACGCCCCAATCCCAACCACCGCCAATTGGACACCGATATAATTCTTCATGCCCATTTGGACGCCTGTAGGAGTCCTCAACATCAATCCGAGTCGGATGAATTGGAGAAAGGGAAGCACGCACCCGCACCACCCAAAACGGCGCCAGTCACCCGTCCGGAATAATTGCTGTACTGGATCACCAGGCTCGTGCGCGCGTTCCACGCGTTCGGCATTTGCTTCGATAGCAGACTCAGCGTGCACGTGCTGGCGAGATTGAACCCCAGCGCTACGAGGAACCAGCAGACGTAAAAGGAACCAAATACGACGCGGTCCGTCGCGAGCAGGACGAGCATGAGTACGAGGCCGGTCACGCCGATGGCGGAGCCTGTAGCGAGGGTGACGCGGTCCTGGAAGCGCGGGGAGTAGCGGATGCTGACGAGGAGGAAGGGGAGGGTCGCGATGCCGCCGAGGGCGATGAAGTTGCCTGCGGCGTATGGGGTGTAGCCTAATACGTAGGCGGTGAAGATAGGGATGTTGGACTCCCAGGCGCCGAGGATGAAGAAGCAGGACATGGAGGACCAGCACATGGAGGCAATGACACCCCACTGTGGACCGGTAAGCTGGCTGATTGCCAACCGTTCTTCCTGAACTTCAGACGCCCCCGTTCGGTCAGTCCCGGCATTGTTGTCGATTCGGTGTACCTTGGGCACATCCTGGAAAAAGTACAGGGCTACAGCCGCAACGACAACCGTAACCGCGGATGTCACCCATCCAGTGCTATTGAACATAAGTTCTCAGTAATCACTATGCGGTAGATGAGGTGTATTTGCTGACCTCGTATATCCATTGAATATGTCGTTGGAAAATCCAACCTTGTAAAGCAAACCACCTATGAAGGGGCCAACGCTGAAGCCGAACGCCTGTGTAAGTACAAGCCAACTGGCCAGCGTTGTCCTCCTCCGAATTCCAATGATACGCGGGTCTTGTGCGTTTAATTTTGGGGCGAGAATGGGTCACGAAGGGTACTTACCAGAACAATAGCGTTTCATGTACATGAAACCAGTGAATCCCAACCCCGTGACTATACGACCAATGAGGACTAGAAGGTCGATGTCGCAGTCGTTAGGCAGGATTGAATTGTAAATAAGAGCGGGACGAACTTAGGTAAAGAAACTTCGCTTTGTACGCCAGCGCGTGGAGGATGTATCCCACGATGATTGCGACATAGGAAATCCGGAGCGGGAGAGTATACCGACCTAATGGCGGACAGAGTCAGTACGAGTTGGAGGGTTCGGCAAGAAGTACCGACCTTGGTCATATTTCGCTAAGGGAATCAACGCAAGCCCAGAAAACACGGTGGGGATACCGATAGTCAATCCGGAGAACACTGCGGACCCGCCGAGATACTCGGCGTATAATGACGCAGAGGACACGGTGATAAAGAAAGAAAACTGAAGATTTTTACTTTAGACCCGGGAAGGTATTAGTAGTCGTATCCCCACGCACCTGCAATAGGGCATTTGTCCCAACGATGGTGACCAGAGAGCCCCACTTGGGAAGACGAAATTCTGGATCATCCGCAGGAGGGGGTGCATCTGCCTCCGTAGTGTCCTGCATCTCGAATTCCTCTTGACTCGGATTGCGAGCTACTTGAGGGTCAACCGAAATCGGAGGTTGTTGAATGGTCGGGGTCGACGCAGTTGAGTTCAATTTGCCCCACGAAGGACGTTTTCCCCCAGATTCGCGGTGGGCGACATAATCCGCGACTGTTGAGAGCATTGTGGATGCGGGAGACAGAAACGCTGACTCACTTTCTAATCAAATTCTATAACGGCAGTGATCGGATTAGGAAGTTTCGGCTGATGCGGCTGAGTCCGATCACGGTGCCGAAGGGCCGAAATTTGAAACGTTCGCCCTTCGGATTTCAGCATGATAACAGCTTCCAAACCTCCCGAAAGCTCGTATTGAACGAAGAGAACCCTCAGGAGATTTTTTTATCACCGTGCAATCAGACCCATTTGGAACCCGGAGTTCCGGATCCGTCGGCGTTCAAATCGCGGGCCGGCGGTGTACTTACTCAGCTGCGTGGCGGTTCGTTGCGTAGCGGGGACACTGAAAATTCCCATGGCCTTCTTATAACCTAGTTGTATGATCCAACCATTTCTCAGCGTCTTCGCACAATTGGGTTTTTGACTGAAACATTTTCGCTAGATGAGTTCCGGCTGTTTGAGGTAAAGCTGGGATAAACACTAAAGACAGCCTCGGATAAAATTCCTTCTACCAAAGGCAGGTGGATTCTCAACCTAAATTTACAGTGAAAATACCTTGGTTTCATATTATAAGTCGACCCAAGTGAATTTCAGCCGCGCTCGGCTGTATGGTGCTGGCACATCTCGGCTAGTCTTGCAGGCCACTCGGCTGACCTCCGAAGGGACGGGCCTCTGCCGCCCTCTGCTGATCCGCGGGCGGCGGCGCTCGGCAGGACCAGGTAGTATATTTTCGCGCGCCCCGGCGACCGATTTGCAGTAAATTTGACCCAATCACGCAACTCTCAGTCGCCGCAAAACCTCGGCCTTTCGGTTTTCAAGTCGGGTCAAAGCCGGGCTTGAGTTTGACTACCCTCCCCATTTGAAGTACAGTCAGCGTTAACAGAACGTTAACGAGCGTGTTTCACGCACAGGCTTCGGGCGTTGTTACGATTGTGAGCCACGTTTATGCAAAATATATCACTGAGGTACGACCGGAGCCGACCACGACGGGCCATGGGTATGTACAAGTAAGCGATTGTTTCGTCAACACAGCGGCGCCGAAGTTGATGTTAATCTGTTGCTTCTCACCAGTCTGTTATTTATTTCTTCTATGTTGTGACATGGACAACCTGTCAGACACGAGATAAGTATCAGTAGAACTAACGCCCCGCTCAATTATAGCAGAAGTTGGAGCTACCCACTGGCAACCGACTCGTAACCCGATTGACACCATTAACCAAGACCCGAAAACATTATTTCTGCCCCAAGAGTGGGAACGAAAAGATTAGCATCCAGCGAGTCCTAAACAGGGCATCAGAAAAAAAAAGTTATCAATCACCTTCGTTGCCATTGCGCCGCCCGATCAGCAGGCGCCTATCTTCGAAACAATCGCCAAGAAAACATACATAGTGAGGCAGGTCTACATTTTTCTCGCGTCCCTTTCTTGATTCACTTGTCTCTAATGCTCGTAGACAATTCTGAACATTCCGTCCCTTTTCTAGGCTACTCAGGCTCAGTTTCGGAACCAACTCTCAACGACTATGAAAAGCCTTTCCATGCCCAAGCCCCGCGTCCCCGAAGAAGGCGAGTGCGACTTTTACTCGCCAACCTCCTTCCATCTAACAGACAGAAATGGCGGAAGATTCAACCTCCGAGCATTCCTTTGGAAGCTCACAGGCTGGCCCGGCATCGTCATCGCTGGTGAAATCTTATTACAACTGGCAACGTGGAGCTTCTTCGCCATCGTGCGGACGAGAGGATCCATTCCTTTGGAGGTGGAGGCGGCCGCGTGGGTTCAGAAACACCCTCACACAGTGACCTTTTGCTTCACGCAAATATCTACTATTTTGGCCGCTACCTCGTCGTTGTGAGTTTACTAAAAAATTAAGGGGCGGTAAATATTGTAGACTGACATCCGCCGAGTTTATTTTCATTCGGCGTTCGCCAGTCGATCGCCCTCCACATGCATGGGGACGGGATGTCTCTGGGAAGCTTTCTTTCAACCATCAAAATCGCATCTAGGGGTTTGATTCTGGATCCGCGAAAGCGGAGGTGGAGCACGATGTCTATTGTGATCTTCTTGCTCACCGGTGTGCAAACCTCTGGGTTCGTCATACTTCAGTTTGGGTGCGACGCGCTGCTAATATCAACATCCTTAGCTGGGCTTCGTTGCTCACCCCTCTAACAATCCTGGTTGACACCCCATTGACTGGCCACGAGTTGGACCTCGCCAATCCACAACTTGGGAAACTGGATATCAATACTCTCAGATCTTGTGTGGTTGGCAGCAGTGGGTATTTTATCGTAATGATTCCACCCCGACTCACATCACCCGCAGCTCTGCTTCGTTCATTCGCTGTCGGGCGAACAGAAAGCGGATATGCGATGGGCAATCTAGATCTCAACTCCTCGACGACTTATGGCCTGATGGACCAACTGTTTTATGGTTCGAGTGGTACGGAATCATATTGAACGGCACGAACTACACTCAAATTTCTTCAGCGGGCGTCCTACCAACGGGGCTAGGTGATCTCAACTCCAGTACCTGGTTTCCCGATATTCCAGTCATCCCCTCGACCATAAATGCGACTGGAAGCATCCCGGATGGTCTTTCCTACAACTACACTCTGCATCGGCAAGGTGAGGTTGAAATCAATACCCAAGTTCACAATAATAAAACCGCTTAAACTCAGGATTTACTGCCAACATTAGCTGCGAGCCCCAACAATTAAACGCAAACACCACGCCTTCAATGTTTTTTCAGAGCGACACAGTCAGAGAATGGAACAGTGGGTATGACTTGGGCAACGTAACCTGGACTCGGTTGAGTTCAACCTGTGAGACAGATCGTAGGTTGTCCGCGTTCGTGTTCAGGTTTATGGTTGAAACCATCTTGCAGCCTATGATCTACATAATTCTAGTGTTACATATACCGCCAGCGGCTTCCCAAACTACATGTTAATGGTTGCCTGTACATCGGGAGACAGTTACAGTACGTGATCGCAACACGGTACGAGCTTCGGGTTGATGCTTATGTTTGGTAGAACTCATTTTCCAATCCGGCGGAATGTACGACACAATGTCCGCTGTATGCACCATCACCCCACAGATCGTAAATGTCACCGTCTACTCGGATGGGACGATGGTCAGTGTCAGTCCGAAATACGAGGAAGCTGTCCCAGAAGGAGGAGGGCCCGCTGGGATTTCCGCCGTGACGATGATATACAATATGATGGCTTTCTCCCAAACGGCCCTGTCCAACATTGTGGGTGATCAGCTCAGCACTTTGGTTCATCAATGGACAGGGAATTACGCCGACGCTGATATCGCGCTGCGGTTCATGGTGGGTGTTCGGCGCCGCGGTGAATTCTTGCGCTCATGATTTGCAGGAAATATACCTTCGCGGAGTCGCGGAGTACAGCGGATCCGTAAGAGTTCACAAATTATGCACATGCTCCCGTTGATCCCCGAAAACAGGTTTTCCGCGCCTGTGTCTCCGGAAGGAACTCCACCTTCCCAGACGGACCGCCTTCGGACCTAACCATTCCCGTTCACGGGATGTTGTTTGCCCAGACGATGGGTTGGAATCATGGAGACTTGATCACTTTGTTGGGCCTGGTTCCGGGCACCATCGTGGCGCTCTTCACAATTTACATCGTCGTTATGGCCGTTGCCCACCACGCTGAGGATCCCCAAGGCCAACCCTTTGATCCCGCCGATGCCAGGCACCTGGTGGCCGCTTCGGCTGCCGGTGGGTTGACCGACGTGTTCAGAGGGACTGAGGATAGGGATATCCAAGTAGCGGAGCGGACCAATATATTCCTGGAGGCTCTGCCTGGTCAACCACCGGCACTTCGGACGACGGCAGCAGTTTAAATGGCTCGTAGTGGAATCAGCCATATCTACCTCGTCCCTCCTATATTTATTCAAATCGTAGTTGGGATAGCGTAGACTGCCGTTAATTTACCCTTATAACTCGAACAACGAGTCTAAAAGTACTGTAGAGCGTAGTGTCTGGGGATGAGCATCTCCAAGGACCCGAATCTCTCGTTCAACAAGATCCAAAGCCAGCGGAAGAGCGGAATTAGACTGTCCGGCAGAGGAGGTGATCACAACAAGGTTGTGCAAAGCGATCAAGGTGTCCAGGTGTTCGGAACCTAGGATTTTGGTCCGTGCCTCCACTACTTCGTTCGCTAGTCGTTCCGCCTCTGCGAATTTCCGTTGTTTGTGATAAGTTCCGGCCAAACTGAACATGCATCGGAGGGTCGCAGGATGGTCTTGACCGAGTGTTTGTGTTCTCTGCTCCAGAACCACAAGTGTCAAGTCCTCTGCTTCGTTAAACCTTCCCTGTTTATGGTACGTGCCTGCCAGACTGAATATGCAGCTTAAGGTATCCGGATGGTTAACGCCCAACGCCCGAGTTCGAGCATCTCGGACGACTTCCTGCAGGCGCGCCGCTTCCTGGAGCTTGCCAAGGTCGTGGTATGTGACCGAGAGATTGTGCATGGAAACCAGTGTGTCGGGGTGTTCGCCACCCAATATCCGTGTCTGTTTCTCCATCACCATCGAGCCCAGTTGTTCAGTGTCCTTTAGCTGACCCAGACGATGATGGATCACAGCCAGACTCGACATGCACCGCAACGTATCCGGATGGTCGCTCCCAACAATCCTAGCGCGCTTCTGCAACACAGTAGTGGTCAAGTCTTGCGCCTTGGAAAACTCGTGCAGTTCGGTGTATGTGGCAGCCAGCGTAAACATGGCCCTGAGCGTGTTGAGGTGGTCCCCGCCGAAAAGACTGATCTGTTTCTGTACCAGCTCCTCCCCAAGCTGTCGTGCGTCCGAGAACCGGCCTGATTTATTGTGTTTCTGGATCTCGTTGTGCATGGAGATCAGGTTCGCAATATCAGATCCGCTTGGGGAGGAAGCTCCTACACGCGGCGGGGCCGCCGAAATTTCCACCCACGGCTGAACACTATGGCGATCTGTGGCAGATCTGGAATGTCTGACAAGCTCGGGTTGAGGACTGGGCCCAAGCAAGGAGAAAGAGCGCCGCGCATGTCCCGCACTTATTTCAGGCATGGTCTGTGCCCGCGTGGGCGTCTGCCTATTCATATCTTTGATTAGGTGCGCAACAGTGTCGTGGATGTTCCTCGCTGTCGGGCGTGCTTTTGGGTTCTTGACCCAGCAGCTCTGCGCTAGATCCCAGACAGCATCCGTCAGCCGTGGGGCATCTTCTTCGTCTGGACGCTTTGGACGAACATCCATACGGAGAATGACCTCAATAAAGTCGTTGAATCCGACACTAGAAAGTGGTATTTCGTCGGCGAAGAGCTAAGAGTGAATATGAGAATTAATTGGTGAAGGAGAAGATGCTCGCGGAATGGAGGAGCGTGCGTACCTCGTACATTGTCATCCCGAATGCATATATATCCGATGGCGGCTTTGCCCGCGATCCCTCGAAGAGCTCTGGGGCCATCCAGTTCCGGCTCCCCGAGGTTATCGTCGCTCCGACATGGTCTGTGCGGCTAGTTATATCCGCCTTGAGACGGGCCAACCCGAAATCACAGAGAAGGCAACGCCCTAGGTCGTCAACCAGGATGTTGATCTGGGAAAGAGTATTATTGGGGACCCGTAAAGCAACTGATAGTAAGCGATTACTCACCCCCTTGAGATCCCCATGGCAGATTTTGCGTGAATGGAGGTATTCGAGACCAAGAGAGACATCACGCAGCTAGGGATGGAATCAGAACCGAGTGTCATCTATCCCACCGGCACGCACAATATATATGGGATCAAAGTCGGGGTGGCGTTCGAGAAACTGTCGGGAATTGTACGGAATATATGGCATCATGATAAAAGGCTTGTCGTCCAGTGTATTTGCGCCGAGGAATTGCAGAATGTTAGGGTGTCGTAGATTCAACCAGATCTAACGGGTATTAACACTCAGCAAGGGGTTTCGAGGAAATTGTCCCATACATCAATTTCCTTGCGTAGAAGCTAGGGTTCGCTCGACGTAAAGTTCGAAATAAGGGGCGAGCGGCTTCTTACCGAGAGGTTGGCTTTGACTCCATCGAACTGGTGAACCACCTTGATGGCGACCTCGGTTCGATTCCAAGTGCCGCGGTAAACAGTTCCGCTGAACTTGCTCAGAAGGGATATAGCCAGATATAACATCCTGCGACTCACAATCCGCCGCTTCCGATTTCGGTGCCATAGTCGACCTCGAAGGCCGGAACCATCCAATCCTCTGCATTTACTTTTTCCCCGCTTGTAGAGGATAGATATTCCAAGGCGTGTGCATAAAACTGCTGTTCAGGATTGTGTTCGATGGCCTTGGGCGCATCATCCAACCGTCGTTGGATAGACACCATCATGGCGAGCATATTGTTCTGGTTCATATCTGGCGCGTGTTATGAGCAAGAAGATTCGTCAAGGAGTGCCCCGAGACGCAGGCCCACCGAGTGCTTGACGTAGCTCCACCTGATTCTTCTCCAGACTTTCAAGGCGGGAGGCCAAATTATCAGAGTCTTCGTTTCTTGCGATTTCATCGTCTTTGATCATGAGCTGTACGTCTACCAACGCTGATATCTGCACCACTAAGCAACAATCGAAGGTCAAGCGGTGAATGACCACTAACCTGGAATGCATTGACAAGCATACCGATACGGCGATAAAAATCCTCGATATTGGAGAGTCGGGCGTCCTTTTGCAATAAAGCCTTGAAAAAGCTTTTGCTGAGTTCCTTGCGGGTGAACTGACTAATGTCTTCCAAAAGGCTGAGGCGGAGTGTCAGTCTGAATTGATTCATGGGAATCATGTCAACTGCGAACGCTGACCTCTTCAAATCGGCGAGCGCCTTGGCGGAGCCGAGTTCACTGAGTCGCTCGTGGGCAAATTGGTCATTCAGTGTCGTCAAGAGCTGGCTGATAGTGTTCGCCAGAACCTTGAGCTGCCTCCTGCTCGCTTTTACCTCCGGAATGTCACACAGAATGAAGCCGAACAACTTGAAGGCGAAGGAGAGGCCGGGGACAGGGGCGACCCCCACCATGCCCAGTGCCGCGTCCATGGATGGTGGAGGAGAACAGGCAAGGCGGTCTACCTGGATTGAGCTGATTATGGCCCGTGTTCTCCCACCATGTCAAGCACTCACCTCAACTGCACGACTTTTCTTATCCCGGATCGTTCACGCCGTCCTGAAGCCGAAGAAACGACCTAGCAACAAACTGGTAATCATCAGTGCCAAAATTCACCTTGAGAAATTGCCTTCAGAGGAATCCAAGTTCCCGGGATGCCCGGCTTCGGGGAAAGATGGTCCAGGATTAACCCTTTTACGGCCGAAATTTCGCCATCCGAGTCTTCTTCAGTGACCTCCCTGACGGTCATTTCTCCGTGTAGGCAGGGGATTCGGGAACTTGAAGCGACCAGTGGCACCAGCGCAGAAAGAAGATTAATTCTGTCGGTCGTCAAGTCTCCCTTTCAGATTTATTCCTCTTTTGCTGGAGCTTTTTTCAAGCTAGGTTAAGCGCTTAGCGCTTAGGGTTCAAGCATAACTATCTGGGAACTGCGACAGGCTTCCAGTCCAGTTGTCAGATGCGAAGGAGGTTTCCGTCGGTGGCATGATGGTGGGAAGAGGAAAGCGGGGAAGGCCCGGCCCGCAACGGAGCACCTTATCGGCCCGAACCTCGACGATAGGGGCTTATTCATTTTTTCAGACCAGAGTCAGAAAAGACTGTGATAACCTGTGTCGACCAAAGGGCTAAATATAATAGCTCGACTTGTGCACGGACGTCGAGCTTTAGGTCCGCGCATTCTAGGGGCCCTCTCTAATGACTCGGATAAGACAGTGAATTGTGAGGTGTTGAGATTTTCCTGAGAGCAAGACTTTGTTGAGGTTTAATTCGGGGATTGCAGGTGACAGTCGAAGTCTGCGTTTTCAATAGTATTGCCCGACGCCAATCATCGTTTCTTCAGCTTCAATCCAAGAACGGAGTTGGTAGACTTCAACCAATATTCCCACGGTTGTAAAATTGACGTATGTACTCTCAACCACTCGAATGTTAATCAGTGCACCCTTTTTCGACCACACTCGAATATTAACCAGTGCACCCTTTTTCGATGCCCGGTTACACAATTTAGAGGAAAGAGTTAATGGGAAGACACGGGTGACGAACTCTGATCCAAAAAGAGACTGGTGGGGTGGTGCCGTTGTCGAAGTTAATCTTTGTGACCCTTGTGCAAGGGCAGTCCGGTGTACGGCAAACACAGCTATTCTGGACGGGTTTAGAAAGACTGAACCGCAGTTGTGGGTGCACGTGCCCCCGGAAATAAAGCGCAGAGAACCATCTTGCGGAGTCTGCCCATCGCCCCTCTCCCGCTCCCTCCTCCTCTCCTGGCACCAACACCATGTCCGCCTCTTTCTGCACTTCATGTCAGATGGACGAGGATGCAAGCACTTTGAAGTCGTGTTCGGGCTGCTCCACCGTTCGCTACTGCGTAGACCATTTTAATTTCACTACATTGATGGTAAACCGATTACGACCTCTTCTTAGTCGAAAGAATGCCAATCAGAGCACTGGAAGATTCACAAGCTAATGTGTAGGCAGCTGAAGCCAGACGAAGTCTGGGGTATCAAGTTGCTCTGCAAGAGAGAACTCGCCGCTCTCCCTCCGTCCCCAGAGCCTGACATCGCGAGGCGCATCAAGCATATTCTGCTGAAGAAGAACCACGCTGTATTTACCAAAGGGGATTTATGCCCCGCGACGCAGGCCTACGGGTTCCCGCTCCTTATTTTCAGCGATGGAGTGCATTTGGGGCGGCAGGGCAAAGGGAGCGAGAATCAACCTGCGGTATATCTACGCATCGAACCGGAGGATGGCTTTGCGCCGCCAAATTGGCAAATGCTCGATCCTGACGATGTGAGTAGACTCGAACTGCGAATGTCTAGACAGACAGCTGACGCGCACCGGGATAGTGCATTGTCGTCAGACGTGATTGCAAGCCTCTGACTCGCGAAGCGATGGAGGCGTGTTATGCCTTTCATGCTATGCTCATGTCGGATGTATATGGATATCCAGAGGAGCACGGCTGGCCTCCTGGAAAGGAACACATAACGCGTGCAGCGTTCCCGCTCTTTTACAGGAAATACTATCGAGATCAGCATGAACTGGGAAGGAAGCAGTTCAAGCCGGTATACAGACCACTGTAATTTTGTTATGCAATATTTTTGAATCCTCTTCGGCGTAGCTACAGATCTGGAATAGAGTGGCGGTGTCTCAGTCAACCTTCGGTTCAGCTCGGTTCAAAATTTTCTTTTTTCTTTTTAACCAACGCCGAACCTGGACTTGGGTTCGGTTTAGCATTTTCCCGAATGCTGAACCTGAACCGCCGGGTCAGGTTCATCGCGTTCGATTCAGAGTTCAAACGCGTTCGAACGCATGAACTACACGGAAAATTTACACCTCGTCATCCAAATTCCCGAAGGCCTGCTCCACACTATGCGAAGCCCCATAGTGTCGGCTAAATCCAGAGAAATGACGCGCGTTTGGAAAAAAACGGATGTTTCTGCCCGTCTGCGGGAAACGTTCTATGCAACACAGAAATAGACATTGACTTCGCTTCTCCTTGAGACCACGGGTTCAAATCAGCAGGCTCTTCCGGCACATTGCACCTGCCTCGACCGAACTATATACTCGCAAGCCCAGGGCCATGGCTGTTGAATTGGCTGTCGTCCTTCATAGTAGATTGTTCACATTCAACAGTCCCGTACAGATGGGATTTTTCGTACTGAGCAATGAGCATATTACAAGAAGTAAAGGTCATTTCGGAGTCCGTGTCGCCGCTTGTCCAAGAATTGCGCTTGTCGGCGCCTAAGGCTACAACAACAACGCCGCACAGATAGAAAGACCAATGACCGCACCCGCCGCGCCCGCCGCGCGCGCGTTCATAGCCTGCGCCGCGCTAGGCGTAGTCGACGGCGTGCTCGAACTGCCCGGCGCCGTAACGGACGCGGACACGGACCCAGAGGTGGTGGAGGGGAAGGACGGTGAGATGGGCGGCGGGACGAGGGTGCTTCCGGTGTTGCTCGGAGTGACGGGAATGAGCGACGTTATGGTCGTCGTTTGGGGCGGGGAGACGGAGGTGATGGTGCTGGTGATGACGGAAGTCGAGATGGAAATTGGAGGGCTGAGAGGGGGCACGATGGGCGCGCTGATGGAGCCTGCGCGGAGTGAGTATTCGTTTGTTAGGAAAGGTAGGAAGAGGGGGATGGACGAACCACTCGAGCTTGGTGCGGCGGATGTAGCGGAGCTGGAGCCGGAGGCGGAGACAGACACTGAAGATGCGGATGCGCGTTGGAATTAGGGTGAATATATCGACGGAGTTGACTCACCCGCGTTGCACATCCCCTCTAGAATCGTGCTAACTTCCGTTTGATCCGCGAGCGAACAGGACGTCGAGTCCGCGCATTGCAAGACGCTTGATGCGAAATTGGTTTTGCAGAGGCATATAATATCGGACCTGCATTGAATTCGGAGTTGTTAACAACTCAGCACGAAGAATCGAAGGCAAAGGGATGTAGACTCACAGCGTACATTGAGCCTTCGTGGCAGCCTCATTCGCGCACCCTTGAGCACATTCAGGAAGCGACGTCGCCTGGGCAGCAACTGAAGCAGCAAATAAGAGCGTTACACCGAGAGTCTTGAACATGATGGTCGTTCGAGTTGTTTGAGGGTAAGACCCGTTGCGGTGCTTAAATACGGGGGATGGGAAGGCGGGCAGCCAGTGCGGCTCCGTTTCTATTTAAGCTCCACTGAATGGATCCCATGTGACAAGAAGCATGAATGGAAGGAAGATCTTCGTGGAGTTTGAGGAAGTGCCGGCACGTGAGGGGAACGCGCGTCGGGTGGAGCCAAACTCAACCATACAACCAAATGGGGGATCGCAGAGTTGTGGACTTATCCCTGGGAAGATGCGAGTACACCGCGGTGATTTTGAAGAGAGAAGATTGCTTTTAAAGACTGTGGCAGAAACGCCGAGTCCCTCCTCGAAATCAAAGATGAGGAGAAAGAAAAGCAAGGTGCATGAGTCCTAGTGATACTTCGGGCCCGGCCTGCCCGGCCTGAGTGGGCTTGGGCTTGAGATTCTCCAAGCCCAAGCCCAGGCCCGCTGGATAATTCTAATGGGAAACCCGGCTTCCCGAGGAACCCCCCCTCAAAAATTTGGGTGTCATGAGGAAACCCGTTTTCTCGAGAAACCCCTCCGGAATTTTCGGCGGTACACGGGCTTGGCGCCGGCGCATTTTGAACACTTATCTCCAGTCCCTGAAGGACGTGGAAAACGAACATGAATTGCTTAAATGAACAACATACATCATTCGGGAAGGATTCGAGCGTTCAACTAATATTCAAGGAAAATAAACATCAAGCTCGGTCTGGGCAATTTGAACGATTATGTCCCTCCTTCTGGCAGAGCGTGCACTTTTACATGCGACGCCACTGAAATGGGGCGATACTCTGGGGAATTGCAGAGTGCAGCTCACCTTTTATACATGTCCAGAGACTCAAACAAGTCAGCAAATATTATGCCAGTCTGGCCGAAAGGTCGGCGGGTATTATCGCAGTCCAGTGCAAGATGGGCGCAGCAGTCGCCGTAGGCACGGTGCCGCAGTCACTGTATGTGTGGCTTGACACAGAGGAATGCAAATCCTCCAGCGTCGGACACAGCATCCGCCAAATCTTACCACGCTCGGACGGGGTTCACTTTGGCCCAAAACAACTTCAGAAGGTTTAGAATTGAGTGGGAGTTGGTTAAGAAGACAGGAAGAGTTGATACATCTCCCAGTAAATTCCTGGTGGCGCCGAAAGGCCACCCCCGGATGAAATTGTTAAAGGTTGAACCGTAAGAGTAAGTATTTGATGCGATCAATATCGGCTGTGGGAACACGGCTGGCATCCTGGAAAGGAACACATAAGGCGTACAGCGTTCTCGCTCTTTTACAGGAAATACTATCGAGATCAACAACAACTGGGAAGGAAGCAGTTCAAGCCGGTATACAGACCACTGTAATTTTGTTTTGCAATATCTTTGAATCCACTTCGACGTGGCTACAGATCTGGAGTACCCAGGCTCTCTTCCGGCGCATTGCACCTGCCTCGACCGAACTACATAGTCACAAGCCGATGGCCAAAACGCTCACATTGAACCTGGCTGTTGAATTGGATCTCGTCCTGTCCAGTAGAGTGTTCACATTCAACAGTTGCGCACAGATGGGATTTTTAGTACTGAGCAATGAGCATGTTACAAGAAGTAAAGTTCATTTGGGAGTCCGTGTTCCCGCTTGTCCAAGAACTGCGCACATCGGCGCCTAGGCTACAACAACAACGCCGCACAAATCGAAATACCAATAACCGCACCCGCCGCGCCCGCCGCGCGCACGTTCACAGCCTGCGCAGCGCTAG
The DNA here is from genome assembly GCA_029378385.1 of Mycena metata. Lineage (NCBI taxonomy): Eukaryota > Fungi > Basidiomycota > Agaricomycetes > Agaricales > Mycenaceae > Mycena > Mycena metata. Next base: position 45,074 of record JARKIB010000031.1, on the reverse strand, counting down.
GCGTAGTCGACGGCGAGCTCGAACTGCCCGGCGCCGTAACGGATGCGGACACGGACCCAGAGGTGGTGGAGGGGAAGGACGGTGAGATGGGCGGCGGGATGAGGGTGCTTCCGGTGTTGCTCGGAGTGACGGGAATGAGCGACGTTATGGTCGTCGTCTGGGGCGGGGAGACGGAGGTGATGGTACTGGTGATGACCGAAGTCGAGATGGAAATGGGGGGACTGAGAGGGGGGATGATGGGCGCGCTGATGGAGCCTGCGCGGAGTGAGTATTTGGTAAGGTAGGAAGAGGTAGGAAGAGGGGGATGGACGAACCAGTCGAGCTTGGTGCGGCGGATGTAGCGGAACGGGAGGCGGAGGCGGAGACAGAAACTGAAGATCCGCGTTGGAATTAGAGCGAATGTGTATTGACGATGTTGACTAACCCGCGCTCGACGTCGCCTGAGCAGCAACAGAGGCAGCAAATAAGAGCGTTACACCGAGAGTCTTGAACATGACGGTCGTTCGAGTTGCTTGAGGGTAAGACTCGTTGTGGCGCTTAAATACGTGGGGAAGGGAAGACGGGCAGGCAGTGCGGCCGCGTGTCTTTTTAAGCAGCTCCATTGAATGGATCCCATGTGACAAGAAGCATGAATGGAAGGAAGATTCGGACCTTCGTGGGAGGTGGAGTTTGAGGGAAAGTGCCGGCACGTGAGGGAAACGCGACGCGTCGGGTGGAGCCAAACTCAACCATACAACCAGATGGGGGATCGCAGAGTTTCAAGCTGATATTCCTGGGAAGATGTGAGTACACCGCAGTGATTTTGAAAACAGAAGACTCAAACAGTGCCAAAGACTGTTGCAGAAACGCCGAGTCCCTCCTCGGAATCGAAGACAGTGAGGAGAAAGAAAAGCAAGGCGCGTGACTAGTGATGCTTCGGGCCCGGCCTGGCCTGGATACTACCCGGGCTTGGGCCCGGCCTGAGTGAGCGACTGGGGCTTCAGATTCTCCAAACCCAAGCCCAAACCCGCTTAAGCCCAAGCCAGGCCCGAAGCCCGGGCTTGGGCCCGCGCCTGAGCCGAAAAGTCAGAAAGGCGACGGAGGCATGTCACTTCAATCTATGTGATGTTCAACATCAATGTAACACTCCAAATCATATCAACATACCTGCGGAAGACGTTTTCAGGCAAATTCAGCCGCATTTCCCTTTTCAGCCATTCCGAATTGGGGTTTCGGTTGGGGGTTCCATGTCTTTTCACCTCAGCCGCGCATCTAGCGTCCGGAGCTCTTTACCACCGAACACGGGAACAGCTCGATTTATCGCTCTCAATACCCCGCGCTCTCCGGGCTAGAGAGCTGCCAAGAGCACGCGCAGAAGTAGAGTACAACGAAGGTCAATCCCACTGCGGCATTGAGGGAGCGTGCACATTTACGTGCCGTGCTGGGGGTTGGCCAGGGAGCTCCTTCAATTTGACGTCCGTCTTAGCCGTAAGGGCCGTAAGGAGTAGCACCGGGAACATGCAGGTGATCAAATAGAAGAATCAGAAGCGGTGGCGAGGAGGAGAATGAGAGGACGAGATTTGTGCCAGTGACAAGGAAGTCTTGCATGGTCGCCGATGGAATTGGGGCTAGTTTGATGTACTCAATGGACTTGATTTACGGCTTCTATGCACCACAAAGTGAAGAGTAGACCAGAAGCTTGATGACCAGCCGTTTCCGTGTAGATTTATCGGGATCAAAGCAAAAGGCCCGGCCGCAAGGGAGTAGTAAGCATTGTTCGTGGCAGGCGAAAGAGCTGAGAGACCGTCGACGTGTTGAAGTCGGCGGATTGGATCCTTGAGTTCGCGACCCGAGTTAGAAGTGTCAAGGTTGGCCAGAAATTGCGCTCGGTCGTCGTTGTATCCTGAGTGTTTCCTGCGCCTTTCGACATCGTTGTCCACAAGCACTTGCGTCATGTTAATTTAGAGCAAGTCGTCCGGTATCTGCACATCACATTCGATGGACAAGAAAACAACGAGACGAAAAACAAACATACCTTCCGCTCCTTGTGGCTCTGAATAGCGACCGTTTTCCACCTCATGTTCGTCCTCGTGCTTCTCCGCCTCCTCAGCTTGGTCCTTGGCATATCAGCAACACATCGTACTCCTCGCCGTCATAATTTGGCTCTACCGCTACGTCCCCATTCTGCTGTTTCTCGTCGTGCGTCGGAGATGTTGGCGTTGATGGCCCCGACTCGAATTTGGCGCGCTTGTGTTGATATTTTAAGAGGGATGTCGTGGTGCGCAGAGAGATGAGTTGAGTGTCTATGTTTTAACGGGGAACCGGAGGTTATCACGTCGAATGCGCTCAGATGTCGAGTTTGTGCTAGTGGAGTGCTTAAGAAAAGGCGCGTTCGGCTGCATTTGTGTGGCTGGGTTGGTATTTCAGGAGGGCGGAGTATCTGGTGTCTGTGGTGGCTTGCGAGCAGACTTGGGGAGCAAACTTCGGCGAGGCTGCGTCGTCACGGTGGAGGCTGAGACAGAGAAAATCGTTTGATTGTTTTGATAGGATCTCTGATTTCTGATCGGCCTTATTCGGAGCGATGGGTTAAGAGAAAGCTGGCTCCTTCGGCGATGGATTGCAGCGTGGACCACCGGCGGGAGTTCCTCGCCGATTACATTTATTGCGTGGTCAAAAGGGTCAATTCTGTCGGCCGGAGGATGCACGTCTTCGGACATTTTCATGTTCGAACTTCGAAGGCATCCATCGTACTGTGGTCTAATATTTAGGACAAGATTTTATATAATTCCTACGCGCGATAGGTTGAACGTTGGCATCACCTTCTCCCCAATATTAATCCCTACCCTAACAAATTCAATCATTTCCCTCTCGGGCATCTCGGCGATGTTGAAAAATAAATGATACCCCTTGGTGTCCGTAATCTAGAGAACCCGTGGATATCTTACCACTCTTGGGTGTCGCAGATATATATCATTTGTAACTGCCCAAGGGCCGGCTTTTCACTTACATGTAGTTTGTCTCCTTCACCATCCCGCAACATTCACACTTCCGTCTTCCCAACTGTTCGAGGAACCATCCCATTGGCATTGGAAGTTGTTCTACATCGCAGCTGCCTTCACGTCACAGCTGCTGCCGAGGATGTGGATACATTCAAAGATTCTTGGTGTCCACGGAAGCTCAAGGACTGTTACCCATAAAATCTCTGATGGATGATCTTCAACTTCCTGCGCGCGCAGATGGATCGGTTCTCAGATTGAAAAACACTAGTCCTTTGTCCGTTCTCGTGGGGGGACCTCATCTGGACAATTTCCTGCCACGGTGGCTGTTCCTAGAGCTTGACCTCGGGCATCCCGGACATGGGTTCATCTTCAATGATTCGTTGATTATCTCGTCGTTGAGGATCCCTGTGGCGTGGCTGATTGTTTCTTAGAGAGAGTTTTGAAGTTGACCTTGGCTCGGGTGTCGGACACGACTCAAGGTTCAACGCAAGCACGGTTCAATCAAGTCCCAATTCACCGCCAGCTCAATCTGCATCGCTAGGGTTCGATTATATTATGAGGTGCCTTGTATACTGGAAGTATTATTGAGTGGTTTTAAGCAATATTCATCAATAGAATCCCTTCGGCTCAATTCTGGGGCCATCACTGATAAGTAAGATCAAAAGATTTTATTCACTGACTGACACAGTTTGTCGATCCCGCGGTCAAAATTGTAACGCAATCGCGTCCCAAATCAAGCGAAAATTGTCCCACTTGGTAGCGGGCTCCGATTCTCCCCGCTTTTATATTTCTCGACTACACAGTCGCGTACAATAATCTATTGCTAGTGGCGGAGACCGTGCTTCCATGCACGGGCTTGGCACGGGGTCTAGAACTGAACGTTCAGGAACAAGCGCGGCATAACGTTATGAGACGTTGCAACGCGCGGGCGTTGGTCAACTATATTAGCCGGTGTACAAACCGGAACGGTGCCTGAGCCTGTCCTGAGATGTACCGTTGCAGATGCACGTTGCCCCAGTCGAACCACACTCGCCGCCCTCCACCTGGCGGCTCCTGCTAGTCCCTGCCCTCGAGGCCCGAAGATCTTGTCACGTTCGCACTTGTTTTGCGCTCGCCCGGGGCCCGCACACTTGTACGCGTTTACGCAAGGAGGATTCTGAAACAGAAACAAAACTTCTTGTGGTGATCATCAGCTAAAAGTAGCGAGACTCGCGGCTCGCTCCGTTGGCCCTGCACAACTTATAGAGGTTTATATACAACCTTGTGTGCTCTGCTTGAGCATCGTGCCTCGAACGGCTCTCCCTTGATCGTCATGATTCGTGTTCTCCTCGCCACGCTCGCCTGCGCTCTCGCCGCTCGTGCTGTCTCCGATGGCGCTATTGCCATTCAGGATGTCTCGTCGGGCCTCTGGATCGTGTCGTACGCGGCGGCCACCAACCTCGCCCCCCTGGGCTCCAGTGTCACTCAGGCCACGCTCTTCGATGTCCGTGCCAATTCTCGGACGATTGCACGCTGATTCTAATGCTATGCTTGTCAATAGGTCGCGGAGCTCACCACCGATGCCTTCGAGGTGCTCAACTACGAGACCCGTGAATTCGTGACCGCTGATTCAAGCGGCACCGCACCTGTGGCCTCGACGCGCAGCGAAGCCGGCACGGATGAGCAATTTTTCTTCTTCGGGACGGGCCCCAACACGTATATCATCCAAGCCAACTCCAACGGCCTCTACTGGCAGACAGTCGGCGGCGTGATTTACAACAATGCCACAGAAGCAGGTGCTTCCGTGTACACCGTCGTCCAGCAGGCGGCGCCAGTCACGCAAGCCGAGGGGACCCTCGGAGAGGTCTGGATCGAAGACGTCGCCTCGAGTCTCTACGTTACCGTCAGCGCCGGCTCCAGCGCGCTCGTGCCCACGACTTCCGTGCGCGCAAGCGGTGCGATCTTCAAGATGAACGGCGACAGCCTCACCACCATCGAGTACCTGACGACTGGCGAGTTCGTCACGGCCAACATGCCGGGCAACCAGCCGCTCACGGCGACCAGCGCGACAGCGTCCGCGTGGGAGGAGTACTCGGTCTTCTTCCTAGCTAGCGGCAGATACGCTATCAAGGCCAACAGCAATGGGTTGTACCTCCAGACGACCTCTGCTGGTATTGTCAACTCGGCCTTCAGTCAGGCGAGCGGCAGCGTGTATAACTTGGTCAACGCAAACCCTGGTCGCCGTTGAGTCGTCTTGGCGCGCTCAAGTCTGCAGGGCGGGAAACGAAGTTAAAATGGGAATTTATACTATACATGCTTCTTTATTGAATCTTCAGCTTGAGGAGTTTTCATAGGTACTTGCAGGAGTCGAATTTGTACATTGTTTTACTGGTTAACGGTCGTGTCGGGAGTGAGAAAAGGGTGTTGAGAAAGGCGTATCGGGCGGTGTCGCTAGTAGTGGGACCTCTATCTCGCAAGAACGAGCGAGTATGCAACGCAGGGGGAGCTGGAGTATCGCCCAAGTGTTCCGTGACGACCCGACGGTCGTGCGGGCGGGGATACTGCACATGGGGACCGTGGACGAGGGGCACGAGATTTGTAGGCCGGCAGCGAGAAGATAGGCTAGGCGTGGGTTAAAAAGAGGAGTAGGACGGGGACGTTGTCTTTGATGGAATATTGGGTTAGGCAAGCGATCGCGCATACGATTGACGACGATAGTTTGGAGTGGATGGCGGGCCGGCATAGAGGCGGACAAAGTATGCATGTGGTGTGAGTCAATTACGCGGCGCTGACGGCGTTGATGGCATCACCAAAAGTGCTGAATGCTTGAAAGCCCCCTACAAGCAACTTCCAATCGCCTCAAGCCCATCCAAGCCCAGTCCAGCCTCGAATACTACATCCAAGCCATCGGCAAGCGAATATCGTCGTTTCCAGCCCATTCCAGCGCGCCAAGGGCTTGGGGCGCTTACCAGCAGCTTGGAGGGGCTTGGGAGCGCTGCGCTGGCGCTTGGGGCGCTTTCCCCATCCTCCCTATTATTCTCGAGTATCGCACAAAAGTTCTAAGTCAAAAACAAATTTATTGGAAGCAGTCAGGGTACAATGGAGAGTGATAATAACGATACAACGGGTGTTCTGCGCCAAGTTGTGAGCGCGTGCGCAAGGACAGCGGACGGGGAAGAATACTTACTTGAGTACAAATGCTTGAGTACAATTGCGAGAGGTTGACTGCAAGCATACATTAAATGCGAAAATACGGGGCAGACCGAGTTTAACGTACCGATACAGAGATTCTGTCCATGAGTGCACTACGGAGGTCGTTAAGTCGAAGCCTATCGGTGGTACTTCTTCTATTCGCGAGAGAGCAGCCTAAAATGGAGGAGTAAGTAACTGTCTTAAGAGCGCAACACGCGATGACCTAGTTGAGTTTTGAGAGAGAGAGAGAAACTGGCAGGAGCCGTCAGCAAAGGTCATGAATAAATCAGTGACCTACTTTTGCACTTGAAGGGACGGTGATTCGGATAAAATACGAAGGGGATCTGGAATAAGTAAGAATGAAACCAGCGTCACAATGTACCACTTACTGAAGTCGTGGGGCGCGAGGTACAGGTCAACGACAGATTCAACTGAAGGAAGGAGGTGTTGGTGAAGATCCGAGAACAAAATAAGACACGTACATAGAGACGAGTACTTCCGATGAATCCCTATATTCAGACGAAGTTAGTGCATTGTCGACAATGCGGCAGAAGGCTTACTTTCGACGAGGATCATAGTAGGGATTACAGCAATCTTACTGGTCGCAAAGTGTGTAGTCAGATACCGCTCAATAACGGGACTGAAATACATTCCGGTTGAGGGGGAAAAACGAGTCGTTTCGCGCGCTGCGCTTTGATGGCGGCGGCGGCATTCTTGGGACGACGGGATGCGGAGGCGGCGGTGGTGGACGACGAGGATGGATCGAATACTTGTCTAAGCAATGCAAGTTAATTATTGCGCGTATAAGAACATAAAACTTACTTCTGAGTCTTGTTCGCCGAGCTGGCGTCGTCGAGGTTGGTACCCCATGACCGCGTTAAAGATCTTCAGAATTAAAAGCCGTCCCAGTCGGCGTTTGACAGCATGGTCCGTCCCTATGCGGGACATCAGAGAAATGAAACCGACGAGGCGCAACCACAACTGACCTGTACCACACCGTACGCGATCCTCTAAGGCACGACCTTGTGAACACCATGAGCTCGGGTATTGCACCGGGTCGGGATATTGTCCACCCGGGACAGCACAGATGCGGGGGCGGCCCAAAGAGGTCGCAAATGCGTGAGCAATGAGCTCGTGGAACTGAAGAAAAAGGACTCACACGAGGCACGAAAGGACCGCGGAAGAGACCCTTCGCGATGTCGTCCGTAGGTGCCGTCGGCCGAGCAGAAGGAGGGCTACTCTTCAGCGTCAATATCAATCTCGTGGGGCAACAGCACGCGAAGCGCTCTGGCGAGTTGGTGAATATACGCACACGAGAGATGCCCGCGATTACTCTGCTGCATTCGCCGTCAGTTCGGTGGCCGGGGATTGTCGTTCGTGTCTTCGTCGGAGGCACTAGTTGCTCTCAGTTTCGTTGATCTCGTTCCGAAGCGTCGTACAGGGCGAGGGCGGGTGAGTCCCGAATGTGACGCGCCAGACGGGAGGAGAGATTTGTTATTGTGATCGGGGTGAACGTAGTGAGCGTTGTGCTTGAGTTCGTTGGTGTCTTGCTGGTGCGCAGACCTCGACTGGCACGTATCTAATATATTCAAGTAAGTACGAGGACAAGGGCCAGAGATTTCTATGACGCACCAGAGAAAGCAAACTGAACCAGTGTGTCCTGTCCAAATCTTGATAAAACTCCTTCACGACCTCCAGAGAGCCCGAGGCCGAGCCCAACACCGCGTCGGAAGCGTCTGCGTGCTTCGTTTGAAGATCAAGTGCCCTGTGTGATGCGGGCGAGAGCCAAGTCGATAGGAGCAAGAATTGGGATGACACAGGACTGGGGAACTACTATTGTGATGCTGGGGTCCGGGGCCGATTGTGGGTTCCAACTCCGTGCCGCGCCATAGGTGATAACAAGGCCGGGTTCACGGCTCTAACGAGGTATTGCCCGGGAAATTGCAGTTGTTCTTTCGGGGATTTTGCGTCGCTATGAAGGTATTTGATGAGCAAAACAAGCAAGACAGGTGTGTAGTGTGAAAGGGAATCTTACGACGCTGTAAGCTTGCCGCGTTTACTAGTGGTGTCATCTTGGATGAGGAACTTCCGTTTGGGCGCAGTTACAGGTGGAGGTGGAGGCATGACCGACGACGGAGGCGGGAGCAGCTGCACCATCGGACATGGGCGCCTCGGCTTTTTGGGGCCGAATCGCGGTCACGTGCGATAAGTTCCCACGATTTAATGAGATCAACAAATACTCAATGCACGCGATTCACATCGGTAGCGTCGTTCATCTGACTTTCAAAAATCAGGGAAAAATGTTATAACTCGGAACAGCCCAAAAACTCGCTAATCCCTTCGTCTGTGGCATCAGTACGGGTCGCCGCCGGATTTTCATAAGGTTCTTCCCCATCGTCTTCCTCCGCGTCTGAGTGCTCAGACCCTGAATCCGACGTCTCATCCTGTTCCTCCTCCTCCTCCTCGCCATTTGACTTCGGCTCTTCGTCCTCGATTTCCGGATCCATCGGCGGTGATATCATCGACGTCTTCATCGACATCCATAGTCCTCCTCGGTTGGGTCTATCATGGAACTGGAAGTCGGGTGCCGCCTGGAAGGGTGTCCGAAAGCATCTGGAGAGTATCGCATATCTTGGTCAACGAAATTGGGATGGGTTATTTAATTCTGCAGCAGGGAGGAGAAATCAAAAGACTGACCATATAGCAATAACGATGATCGTTGTTTTGGCTATGAACATGTCGCGCGAGGGAGGACCCTAGGAGCTCAATGGTGCGCCCTTGGTGGAATCGGAATGTAAGTTGTGCAACAGTAAGATTTGGGAAAGGAAACCAGGAAGTATCTGCAGGGGCTCTATGGCCGGTGGTTCCTCGACTATAATTAGCGGAGGAGGATCAACGCAGCGAGGGGCTCATCTCTAAAACGTCTAGGGAGGCGAGGGCGACGACGAGGACGGCCACCAGGACCTGGAGGTAATGGATTCGGTGGTGCCTCAATAATCGGTGATGGGGGTCGAGACTGAGAATATTTTCCGGTTTGGGGGGGTTTGCAGCAGCCACAGCATCGGATTCAGGATGCTGTATACCTACAGAGTGCAGCGCTTCTATGCCTTGGCATTTCACAAGGTGAATGGAGAGGCCGTGTCCCGCGTTAAAGTCAGCACCACGAAGAAGAGGACAAGCAGGAGTAGTAGGAGCTTTTATGCAGAAGGTGCAGAGATCGTTTTATACGCAGAGAGCAAAGTTTGTCACACCAGAGAGTCGACTGCGACTCGCGAGACGTGTGAAAGCCGGCAGAGAAGGAAAATGAGCCGCCCAATGGGCACCTGGGCTGGAGGAGGCAAGGCTTGGGGTAGGCTGGTAAGGGGCTTGGAAGCTCTAGGCAAGGCTTGGATAGGTTGACCCAGTTGAGTTGAGGCTGGAGCACGCTTGGATGGTGCTGGCGCGTCGCGTCCAAGCCTTGACGGTGATTGCCGAGCACGCCGAGCCCTTTGATGCGATCGACACTTTTGGTGATCGGCGATTCACGCGCAAACAAACGCGTCGCGCCCAACCATTCGACGCGTCGGTAGTTGGTATGGTCCGGAGAAACGCGGAGCGGGGATTGCCCCGCCAGTAATGGACACGGTAAGGTTAGCTGATTCGCAATGTGGGCGGGCGAGGCCGGAAACGTTGAAGGGACGCGACCAATAGGGCCGAGGATTGAAGACGAGGCACTGGGGCTTGTGATATTTATTGTGAGGTTATATGCTCCATTTGAATTACGTTGCTCACACACAGAAATCTCCCAGCTACTCTACCACAGCATTATAAACCAGCGCCACAAGCAATAGCCTAACTAGCACACTACTAAACTTCTATAGTAGGGACATCCTCCTCCCCAACCTCAGCCACATCCAACGCAACACAAAACCTTGATATCAAATGAAACACCCCAATAATTGCAGTCACCTCGACCATCTCCTTCGCGCTCATATGCTCCTTTAAGCTATCGAACACGCTCTGTGGCACTTTGACGTGAATGCTCGAGGCGTCGCAGAAATCCAGCGCTGCAGCTAGGAGCGGGGGGAAGACGTCTCTATGAGAGGCCGCTGCGTTGATGGTGGTTGAGGTATTGGAGATGGCGGAGATTTGCGCGGGAGTGAGGCCTGCGGCGCGGCCGAGGGGTTCGTGAATTTTCCTACATAGTTGCAGGAAGGATTCAGAATAGGAACGTGCGCAATTAAAATTAGTTGCGAGAATGGAATATCATACATACCATTCGTAAAGGCAGTTGTTCAGAGCGAGCACGCGTAACGCCTATCCACCGAAGGCAGCATGAGTCTATTAGTCAGTTCCTATTAATTAGCGTGCAGCATAGGACGCACCAGCAGCTCTCTCAATATATCCGCAATCTCTGTTTTCCCTCTTATCGCACCAACAAGCTCGTTATACCCTTTCGCTACTTCTGGTGCGTTCAATCTACATAAGATTCATCAGAAATTCATCCTTGACGAACGGCCCTGAGGCCATCATGAGACGCCTACTCACAGCATACCGTCAATCGGAAGCAAGCCTTGCTCGCCACGGCGCGCACGGATTCGGTCTCCTACCTATGAATGCACACACAATATAAGCATCATGGGAAGAACGGAATACTCGCATACCTCCGACTCCCCAGCGGCAGGGTAAGCGTACGGGATTCTAGGCATGTTGTGCGGTTGGGAGGTGACCGTCGCCACTGTTCCGTGGAACCTTATATATCCTCAGTCTCCGTGGAACCACAGCCTGTCGCAGTCACGTACTTACGTGCCTCCGCGTCTTCCGTCGCCTTTCACACACCGACACGTGTTTGGGTCAAGTGGTCGCGTCGGCTTTCATAGGTTTGACTCCAGCATCGAGTTTACGAAATTCAACTTGGGTAAGTAGTTATATCTGGAAACCACGCAAGTCGGGCTGAGTATCAAAACCACCCTGAAAACTTGAGCATAGTAATCCGCAGAGATTTGAACTTCACCCGATTGTATACCGTCATACACTTGTACGATAAACCTCGAAATCTGGCCGACCCCGGTGTTTCTGACTGTCTTCGAATCGGGATGCGCGGGCTGACGAAGATGGGTTGATAACGCGCGAAAGGCAAACGAACCGGGCTGAGTCATAAAAAAGCCACATAGGATGTAATCGCCTTCGAATTGCGGGTAGACGAAAATAGGTTGATTGATAATAGAGCAGTATTTCTTGTTTTTCCGAGGAAAGTCCGAGTGCGATTGGGAGCTGAAAAATCGATTTTCTTTTACCGGTTTCAAGGACTGCTCTAATGCGCGAAACACAAAGGGTGTTGTCATTGAGGAGCGGCAGCTGGAACCGGGTTGAGTCAGAAAAATGGCACGTAGGATGTAATCGCCTGCGTGACTTGCCTTGAAATGAAGTCTTGCATGTTCGCCGATGGAGCTTGGGCTAGTTAGATGTTTGATTTACGGCTTCCATGCACCACAACGAGTGAAAGGTCGACCGGAAGCTTGATGCTAGGCGTTTCGCGACTCCTTTCAACTTTGGGTGTTTGACTACTTTATTGAGTCCAAAGCAGACGGCCCGGCCGCAGGCGAGTAAGTATTGTTCGTAGCAGGCGACCGGATTGGACCTGCGGCCTGAGATTTGAGTTCGCGACCCGAGTTAGAAGCGTCAAGGTTGAAGAGAGAGGCAGAGGTGACGGCAGCTGCCACGTTGCTGATCGAGAACGGCATCGGATCAGACGGAGTTTAACCCGAGTTCGTCCTCTGTTTTCTTTCATTGCGCTGGTCCAAAAATTCTTCTACAGGGAACACGGTCGCTTGTGGTAAAAAAAATTCAGTCGGGAAACCTACACCCTCCAATCAACTTGAATAATAATAAAAACGACATCAATCTCGAAGCGGAGCTTCGACTTCGTTGAAGCGGGCTCACATGCCCCACCGCACCGCTGTACCCATCGATTGGCATACGCGATCCACAAGAAAGCCTGTCAGAGTTATTCCAGGATTCCAGGAGTGGCCTATTTAAGTCGTGGGGGCACATTTTGAAACTCAGATTCTCAAACCAATTTTCGGCCCTGCCGGCGTTGTTCTTGACGTCGTATACGACGCATCGAGCGCGCAGTAGTATTCAAAGCCAGAAGGTTGACCCACTGCGCAAAGGCCGAGTCGGTTTTTTTTCCCAACAGCACTGGCAGGAGCTCAACCTCCGTCATCAGTGATGGAACCGACAAGTCAACAGTTGTGCCTGCAGCACATGCTGCTCTCGTCCATCGTGACTCTCAGAGAGAAGAGCGATTCGCTTCTCGGGCATGTGCCCCCGCTTCGAATCGGTGGCCGCCCGCCTTCTTCGTGCTCACCACAGACCGCCGTGTCGCGATGCGCAAAACCATAGGATGTCTCTTAGCCTGCTTGCTCCCGGTTGTGCGCGCGGCGATCGCGCCTGGCACTCTCGAATCCCGAGCGAGATGTGAAGATTTCGCCACCTACTCGACTCGCCCGGAGGGGACCCCTTCTAAAGGTGCTGCCCTCTTTCCTACTTATCCCGTGGTGTAGTCTTATCCCGCATAGGTCCCCTCGGCCTCCCGCTCATGCGTCCCGCCGTCGGATGCCGCACCTTCAACAGCTCCGCAGTGGAGAAGGTCGTCGCGAACCTAACAGCTAGGATGAAGGACGTCGATCTCGCCAGGTGCGTCCAATCATAAATTAACTCCCGAGCGCTCGCATTTACACCATCTTTAACTTGCAGGATGTTCGAGAACACGTACCCCAACACACTGGACACGACCATCAAGTGGTTCAACGACGACCTCACGTTCGTCGTCACCGGCGACATTCCCGCTGAATGGCTCCGCGACTCGGTCAACCAGTTCAAGGTTTACCTCCCGCTCCTGGCGGCGGACAAGCCGCTGAAGGAGCTGACGCGCGGGGTTATCAACCTTCAAGGTGAGGTCCAGCAACATAATATATTCAACCTGCCCCTTTTACTTTGTCTTCGACGTATTCCCCCGACTCACCGCTTCTCAGCGCGGTACATCACGGAATTCCCGTACTGTAACGCTTTCCAGCCACCGCCCGAATCTGTAAGTTAGGCCACTGCTTAATCCACCGTTGTTCGCCTATTAACGACAACGTATCCAGGGCCTACCTGCCGAATGCTGTAGTGGAGATACCGGTGCGGCCGTCTCGCCCCCAGAAAATCTCACCATCGTCTGGACCTGTGGTGTACGCGTACTGCCCGTTCAATATCTTGCAGGCGGCTGATCTGAAACGTAGTACGAACTGGACTCTGTGCTGAGCTTCCTCCAGCTCAGTCGGCGGTATTACGAGTTCTCCCAGGATGCTTCGATTTTCACGTTCAATAACGGTGGATGTGCGTTGTTTCGAACACTGCCAGAACACCTATTGATCATCGGCCAACTCGCACGCAGGGTTCAACGCGGTCGAGAACATCATGCAATTAATCCATGACCAGGTAAAACCGTTGTTCAAACACCTGAACCACGTGAATATAATAAATTTTCGCCCAGGCCGTCCCGACATATGACGCTGCCGGAAATGTCATCTCATTCTACAATATCGTGCGCCTTCCTTCGGCCCTGCGTAAAAATCTTTATTCACTTGGAAGCAAACCTACTGTAGAGCGGCCCGAACCAGCAGTACATGAAGAACGACGGCCGCGGTCCGCCAAAGGCCAACACAGGCATGGTGTGTTTTCAACTGCGCTCCCTCTCATTAGCTTTCGAGATATAACATTCTAATCCTACATCACCCCAGATCGGCACGACCTACCGCCCCTCGGACGACGTGGTCTACTTCCCGTACAATATTCCCCACCAGGCCATGGCGGTCGTCGAGCTGCGCGGCCTCGCATCGCTCCTCCAACAACTCAAACTGCGCCCGGACATCGCCGCCGAGGCCACCGCGCGCGCTAACACCGTCGAGGCGGCGCTGTGGAAGTGGGGTACCGTCCTCACGAAGGACTGGGGTGAGGTGTTTGCGTATGAGGTTGACGGTACGTTGTCCCATTTAATCCTTGAATTAATTCCGCATTGAAGCTGAGGGGTGTGTGTGTGATGTAGGGTTCGGCGGGGCGGCGATTCAGGATGGTGCGTTGACCTTTGTTTGATTTACGGGATTGAGGCTCATCTAAGGCAGACGCCAACGTCCCTTCGCTCGTCTCCATTCCGTACCTCGGCTTCTTAAACGCGACGAACCCGATCTATGCGAACACGCGCAAGATGGTGTTGTCCACAGAGGGAAATCCCTACTACGGTGCGTCGGATGCTCGTCCCCGCCTTTATCCGTTCTGCGGTGTGGATGGCTGATGATGGTGAGTAGGATTCGGACCCGTCATTCGCGGTGTGTCGAGCCCGCATATCGACGAGAAGCACGTTTGGTGCGCATCCAGCTGTTGCTTTGGTCGTAATTTTACTTGAATTTTCTACGTTCTATAGGCCGATGGGCCTGGTGACGGAGGTCGTGACTGGCACCGACGATACGGTTCGTCTTCTGCCCAATGACAATGAGCTATTCTGCGAAGGCATCTGACACGGAATTGTTCAGGACATTCTCCTCAAACTGGAATACCTCAAAAACACAACGACCGGCCTGGGTTTGATGCATGAGAGTAAGCACCCAATCTTTCCAGAGAGCACACCAAAACACACCATAATTTAAACCCATTTCTCAGGCGTCAATACGCACGATATCACCGATTACACCCGGCCTTGGTTGTGAGTTGCCCTCCACCCCTGAAACGAACCAGTCAGTAACCGATGTCTCGCAACCTACTTAGCGCATGGGCAAATGTGAGCCCTCCCGTATTTGACCTGCCACGGAGCTGACTTTTTCTCCTAGTCGTATTTCGGCGAGGCGATCCTCCAGCTCGCGGAGACCAAGCCGCATTTGTTGTTTGCGGATGGGAAACCGTTCAATATCACGGCGGTGCTCGAAGGCTGAGAATGTGCTATGTAAAGCGAATGTAATTCTTTTTTGCCGTGTGGTTCAAGGCTTCAACCGGCGAGATAGCTTTGAGCCAGGGTGGTAAATGTTCGCTGTAAAACGTCCTCCCCCGGGCTGAAGGGTCGGGAAGGAGAAGGAGTTACGCGTTGAGTCATGTGGAATGTATACAGCTTGGGATTCCAACAAGAGATTCTGAAAACGACTCCATCCCAAATCGGTCGGACGGCAGACAATCTATATCCAGTATCGAGAAGCTGACAGAAAACATCAGTTGTTCAGAAGTTTATCTGTTTGAAGCAACACCTACCTTCGATCTCTCTCAATCTGCGTTTCGCGATGAAGTCCTCCGCTGTGAACTAAAAGTCAATCCCCGAGTAGGCGCCAATTAGTCCGTCGTCAAAGGTGGGTAAAACTCGACCAGACGGCAAATCCTGCGCAAGGGTCGGGGTGGTTTCGAATGGTGGGAACGATGAAGACAGTGAGTGAAACACATTTCTGGAGCAGGTGAAGCCACACCGCCCTAATATCCTTATCGTGACAGGCGAGGTGGGTCAGATTGGGGACGAGGGCGAGGTTTTTAAACGACTCGGGGTCTCTGTCGTGCCACAGGGTATCGAATATCTCCAGCTGTGTGAGTCTCGAGAACATCTGGTTGGTGAAACAGAGGGGACGATCCGGATGGACATTAGATTACAATAGGGACGCTTCAGTGGTAGGACCTCGATTTTGGGGAACACGTCCTGGTCAGGATCGTGATTGATCCAGAAATTTTCGACCAAGGGATAGGATGAAAGGAGAAGAGCCCTGTCGTCGTCGGTTTGGACCATGAGGCCTTGAGGTGCCGCACGGTTTCCCCAGGAAATTTAGCTGGGGTGGAACGTATCATGTCAAAGACCCTACCGCCGCGAAATACAGGATAGTCCGCGGGTACATCCTCCAAAATTGCGCACAAATGAAGGGTCCGATATAACAGCGGCTCGACCCTACCAATCCCGTCGAAAGAAAAGCGGAATTCCGACGCGGTGATAACACACCAGATTTTTACACGCCTTGCGACTCTCATAAACGTCGGAATGGTCGGAGGGCGAGCATGGGCCGCCATTTCAAACACCAGCCGTTCCAACTCAGGTGGAAATGCTGGATCCCCGGTTTCCATGTTGTGGTTAAGAGGAAGAGAGTTTACCATCAAACTGTAAATAGAATCAACGTTTAGCACTGCCTCGTCAGCTCAACCAGTGATGAGAATTATGCAAATTATGTCAGAGCCGATTGTGCAAGAACGATGAATCCGTGGAGGATTAGTATGGTATAAATGCCATACAGAATCCTGAACGATATGCATATCTGTGAATGAGTTGCAAGATCTTGGAGGTTTGAGGGGCCCGGCGGGGGGCTGCAACTTGCGAGGTAGGAGCAAAATGTTGTAGCGTCTGTCTACGAGAGACTACCGGGGGGCGTGAACGACTCCGCCGCACCGGAAGCGAATATTCGAACCTTAACGAGTCTCCGATTGATCTAAGTCCACGATGGGTGCTTGCGTTCACGACTTGGCGGATCCCCTTCATGAGTTCACGACTGCACAACATGTTCACAATGATTCTTGCCCTTCACAATTTCCGGGCTCCTCCCCGAGTTCGACCATCGTTGATAACAATAGCTGGCCGGCAATGCAGCGAAAAACATGAACCGTGATAAAAATCCGGGGTCCCATGTAAAAGTGTTACGCGTTCCAGTCGTCCAATTCCAAACCGCAGGCCGGCGCAGCTGCAACCATGTCCTCAAGCTCAACAACGTACCGTAAAGCTCAGGGTCGAATAATTCGCTTGGCGAGATATAGAGTGAGTGAATGTTATATGCAGGTTCAATCGCTGAACAACGGCATACAAAACTAGAAAGATTTGTAAGTTGAACGGAACATAATACCCAAAATCGAAGGAATGGACCCGTCCAGCGAGCAACTACCAAGTGTCGCTCCCAGGGATGGGCCGACAAGATCGATACAGATCAGATATTAATTTCGGTACAAATCCCATATAAATCCATACACGTTCCAGCCGTCCAATTCCAGTCCGATTCAGAACCGCAGGCCGACGCAGCTGCGACCGTTCCTCCCGCTCAACAACGCACCGTAAAGTACAAGGTCGGATTGTTTGTGTGTAGAGTGAGTCAGCCTTTATTATATGCAGTTCAAAATTTAAATGGCGGGAAGAAAAGATCTAAAATTAAAAGACTCGTAATCTATTCCTGCTGCCAAGAGCACCGGGCTACAACGGATCTGTTTGGGTTCTGTCGTGAGTTAACGAGAAGCCGCACGTCGCACACGACTGCGACCTCCACAGCAATTCGCTGTCATTTGCTGTATGGCATCTTCGCGGCGTCCACTCTACAATCACACTCAATTACCTCCTTCCGCAGCTGATTTCCCTCACCGGAAGTCAATTGATGTTGAGAATACAATATATTAAGGAAGGTGAAGTGTTCGAATTTTGATCTCAATTTCCTCCCCAGTCATGCAGCTTCATGTCTCTCTCGTAGTCGCTTCAGTCTTCTTCGCTACGCAAACGGCGGCGACACCAGATTTAGCCAACAAATACCAGTGGATTGCTCCCACAGCCACCGATTTGAGGGGTCCGTGCCCTGGGCTGAATACGGGAGTCGTTTATTTCGCACCCCGTTGACTCTTGACTGACCTACCTTCGTTCATTCAGTCTTGCGAACCATGGATATCTTCCCCGCAACGGCCGCAATATCACGGTCCCCGGGATCATGAACGCTGCCCTTGGTAGGTTAGTTCAACACGTATCTTCATTCCGATCCTGACTGCCTCTTTGAGCGGGGTTCAACGTCAACTGGGACGCCATCCTCATTGCTGCGAAATTCGGCCTGCTCACCGGGGACGACCTTCTCAGCGGCACCCAGATGACCCTCGCGGCTCTCAGTAGCCACAACATCGTCGAGCACGACGCCTCCATCTCGCGGAACGACTTTGGGGATGGTTCGGGCGACAACGTGCACTTCAATGAGACCACGTTCTCGACACTGGCCAACTCGAACCCCGGCAAGGACACCTACGACCCCACATCGGCCGGTCTCGTCCAGAAGCAGCGTCTTGCGGACTCTGTCGCTAATAACCCGCTGTTGGTGAACACGGCAAAGGAGTTCATCCTGCGCAGCCGCGAGTCCGGGCTGTACCTCAGCATCTTCGGTAACCCCATTACGGGCGTTGCTCCCAAGAAGTGCGTGTTGAAAGCTATATCCCTGTGACTCAATCATTTATTTTCGTTAGGTTCGTGAACATCTTCTTCCGCGAGGAGCGCCTCCCCATTGCTGAGGGATGGACCAAAACAAAAACCCTCATCACCGGTGACACTCTGGGAGTCATTGAGGAGACCATTCACAATGTCTCGGACTGGACCCAGACGACGTCCTGCGAGCCGCTCGTTCTGGGGCCAAATGGTCCTGTTCTTTAATTTGCTCTTCAGCTACTACCCACTGCTCGAATTTGCATGTTTTCTTGACATTCTCTCGCAACAATTTCATACCATGCTGTGGCTCTTATATGCACTCGCAACCCTGGCCAATGAATTGAATTATCAGGTTTAAGTAGGGATCGGCACCGTATCCGTAAGTTACCGTATACGGTTACGGGTTTACGGGTCCCAAAACCGTACCGTATGGCCTCCTGGTGGATTATTTACGGTTACGGTTGACCACCGTCCGTAAACCGTGAGTGCCCGTAAGAATACGGCCGCATACGGGTCGATACGGACCGTAAATCCACCAAAAATGGTTCGATTGAATCGATTCCACGGCGTTGATACAATACACACCCAAATCCGAGGATGCCGCGTCGACTTGGCGTCGACACTGACCCTGGCAATCACTGATTGGCGCCCCATACGCGCTTGCACTCACCACCCGACGCGTTGACCACACCCCCGATGCGTTGACCACACCCCCGATGCGTCAGCAGCACTCAAGCATGTTGATTATTCAACTCTCAATGCCTTACTATTAGAAGTTGGATGAATAATACCTTGCAATATTCAATCAAACCAGTGGATACCACTCGGGCCTCGGCAAACCTTTGGTCCATTTATCACGCCTCCGCAATTCAGTAGCTATTGAAACAATCAGAGCGTTCTATCCTCTTGCTGATGGAGAGTGTAAATGAGGGTGTTACCACCCAACCATCCCTCAAAATTATTGTCTCACATCTGCGAACGGGTTAAAAGGTGCGCTGTCGGTCAGTGAGCGGGAGTAATTTTGTATTGACCGCCCTTGGTCAGCATAATGGTCGGGAGATTGTTTGAATCCACGTCAGACGACCGAGGATGCTCTCCGCGCGATTGTGGTGAACTAGACGCTAGTTTAGACTAGTTTCCTAGTTTGTTTTATTTTTTACGGTCGTAAATAACCGTAAGGACCGTAAAATACACCGTACCGTACCGTAAGAGCCCTGAAGGGCACCCTTACGGTTACGGTTACGGCCGGTTGGCACCCGTAAGTGACCGTAAGTCTTACGGTCGTAACCGTATACGGTACGGTTCCGATCCCTAGGTTTAAGTTCCCTACCTTCGTGAGTCCTCACTTGACGCAGATTCTGCAAATTCTGCCATTTAGATTACAGCCATTTGCGGAACTTAGGGCGCGGGCTGTTTTTTTTTTTTTTGACACTTTTCAACGAGAATCATTATTGTGAGCTCAGTTCTTGTCCGTTTGCCTTGTGAATATGCTCATTGTGTTCGCAATGCAAATGCGGAGGGCACCGCGGTCTCCGTTTTTCCTGATGCGATCATAATTGCCTTATTGGGAAAATATCGGCCTTTTTGTACAGAACTTGTTGCATACTCTGTGCTGTGGTCAGATTGACCTATAAATTTGATATGATGTCTTTATGAGCATCACTGAGGGCTGGACGGACGCCTTCGCAACGACTCGGACCCTGCTTCGCAACGGGGGTCGCAGTGGAGTTTGCACGATTTTTCAATAGCCGGGAGAATGAGCCTTATTCCAGATGCATCCGGGTCCATCGATACACCGATATTTTGAATTGAAGATGTAGGGCGGAGAAAGCGCGCCGAATCAAATTTCCCACAACTTTCCACGCCAGTGAGCGCGCTGAGATGTTTGGAAACACACAGAACACAGCATGGTCAGGAGTGCACTGCGGGTAGAATGATATCAACAGATGACCGCCGATCGTTCACGTTCGGATTAAGTAAAGACTGAATGGACGGGAGGGCATCAGATCTAGCTTTCAAGATGCACAGGCCCACAATGGGCGCTGATCCAGTCTGAACGAGGAGTTGACAGCGTTCAACGGGCAACAAAAAGATCCGCCCATTACTCGGCAAGGTCATGATTGGGTCGGCACGCGTGTTTCGGCGTCGGATCAACGTGTTCACCACTGCCGCGGCCTTCGCGACGAATCGTGATGCTGCGCCTTCGGGAATCGCGGTGCGTGCGCGACCGATCTTATCCCGGTTCCGTCAGCGCGACCCTTTTAATAATGGTCGAGGTATAGGTTCCGGTCCACGTCGCGCGCGATTTCCACAAACTGTCAACCGATATCATCCTGCTTGGGTAAGGGCGGCTCTGGAAATCGCAGGAGCTAAGATAAAAGGGACATTCCAGCACAGACTCGGAGCATTCGCCGCCTTTAATCCCTTCTTGACCTGGTGTCTTCTTCTTTTACTTCTCGACGCTTTTTTTTTTTTTTGATTCTTGCTCCGCATTTTAATCGTCATGATCTCGCCCTTCACTTTCGTGTTCGTGGCGTTCCTGCAACTCTCGATGACCTTTGCCGGTAAGCCCTTTGATGCCTTCACAGGACAGCCAAGCTCATTGATTTTCAGCTCCTGTACAACAACAACAGCCTGGGCTTATTGGCTGTGACAGTTCGAACAGCACAAAGCTCGCCTCTGACATCGATGGGATCCGCTTCCAGCTCTCCAATCTCAATCCAAGGTGATTTTTTCCTCCGTCCTTCTCGTTTCACCCACTCACGTTTAATTAAAATCTCCACCACCCTTCCAGTTCGGCCGTCGGCGGGAATGCCACTCTGGCGCGTCCGATCTTCTACGCACAACTGGCCCTCGTCACCGCATCGGAGGCCACAGAGCCGATCCAACGAATCGCCATCTTCCCCACCCTCGCTCAACCCGCCCCGTCCAACTCGATTAACCTCGTCCTCGGTGCCCTCGCCGACGCACAGGCACAGATGTCTATGATCCAGCTGTGAGTAAAACCCACATCTCGGGTTGTGAGCGTCCCCACTGATGTGAGTTGGGCGCATGTAGGAACACCTTCGCGAGCGCGTTCTCGAATAACACGGCCTCCATGGCGAGCGCAAAGAAGTTTTTATTGGAGGCGATAGACCAAGCCAACAACTTGAACTGTACCTCTCAGTAGGCTATGGGAAATCAGAGGAATTTTAGTGCTGGAGGTACCAATAAATTGCAGTTCTGTCGAGAGGCTGCCAATGCCCGAGATTGAGACAGACATAAGACACGAAAGGCAACATCCAACGACTCCAGTTGAACCACCGCCGAACATGCCGAATCGCCGCCGGACATCGGAAATCAAAATGTCGGAGTTAAAATGCTCCGCGGAAGCATTCCGAGCCCCTGTCTGTTCTTTCTTCTTACCTTCATCTTCACCATGCATTGGCGGACACGACTCGTTGTTTTCAGATGGACAAATCTACAGGACGCCCAGGGAGTTCAATGAGAAATTGTGTGTTTCTCCTTTCTCCTTCTCAGCGTAAGCTAATGATTGCCCAGTTTCCCAGCGAGATGGTCCCAGGAATCGGCTTGGGGCTCGGCCTGTCCGGCGTGACCAATAACTGCACCTTTGTGCGATCCTCATACGTCCTGAGTCGGCCACCTGCATTCTTCCACGCCAAGAGAGACACTACCCTCGCTGCGGCTCCAGCGGCTGAGGACCTCGCGGTCGACCATATGTCAACTCCCTCTGTTTCTGCAGCAAGTAAACTCCCCGCTAATACGTCGTTGTACGATATCTTCACGGAGTTCCTTGACATCACGTATACCCTCTCCTCGCCCGAAGTTGGGTTCGACACTGCCCCGCCAGACTCTGCGTCTCAAGCCGCCGCGGAAAATGCCGACTTCGTCCCCGCTCTCGACGATATTTCATCTGCAGTACAAACCATCGCCCTCGAACCCATCCCACTCACCTCGCCCATCCTCAGCCCGCCATCATCGAACGTCCCCGACTCACCTGCGTCGCCCCCACGCTCATTCTCTCCATTCTTCCCACTCTCCCGCCCCTTCACCCGCCGTGCACCCTCGACTCCCAGCCCCACAGGCCCCACGCGGTCGCATGGACCCAGCGTGGTCGCGTCCAACCCAATTTTGCGGCTGCGCGTCTCTTTTGCCCTTCCCACCCCACAACACACCCTAAAGGCTGACCGCCCCGCATGGTTCGCGCGGGAGGAAGCGCGCGCAGCCGACCTCGCCCGCAGTTGCTTTTCCATCCATCCAGACGTCTCCCCCTTCGACCGCCGACGCGCGCGGTGCCTCATTGTCGAGGCGCGTCTCGCAGTCGTTTCCGATCGTGAGGCAATATCAGTGCGCGCCGCGGTAGTGGGCGAATGGGAAGCGGTGGTGCGGAAACCGCGTTTTTCGCTTTGTGGGTCGCCGTATTGGATGAGCTTGCGGCAGCAGGGGCGGCGCGATGAGTGAGAGAGGAAGAGGCAGGAGAGGCGGGTGAGGTGGTTGAAGAGGGAGGAGACGGTGGGGAGGGAGGAGCGGGAACAGGAGAGGGGAATGCGTGCGTTGGAGGAGGTGGGGGTTGCGAGGGTGGATCGGGGTTACTAGTGACAATGTGTAACTCTCGGCAGGACAATCTGAACTTGACTTGGTCGTACTGGGAAATTATCTGGCTGAATTTTCGGCAAACAATTTCTGACTGCTTAACCAACGCGCCTTTAAGAACAGACTGCATGGTAGTACCCGCGTTCTGGATTTCTCTTTCACAAGGGTCCCAGATGTTTCGTCCATCCGTGCAACAATGACAAGAGATATTCAAATCACAATTTCTCGCTGAAACCCGTGTCTGCAGCCGCAAGCGCGTATGTTAACACCAATATGTCCCATTATCATTCTTGTAACTATCGACCACCCATGTGAGAATAGCTATATGTATACAGTGACCTTGTCGTACTAAAGCGGGGAGCAGGTGTGGGAGCTTGTCAGATCATTGAAGTTCTCTGTTCCAGATATGCCCACGACGTCGAACATATTGTACGTTCCGCTCTGAAGGACGGCAACGTCACCACCAGTGGATAGGCAGCCGAAGTCCCTGCACGGATGTTGAGCATCGAAAAAAAACTATAGAGAGCGAGTACTTGCTGGAAGAACGTGCAGATGAACCCGTCGGGGACCGTCGCGTCGGAAATTGCCTTGTTCAGGAAGCTGAGGCCGCCGGTCAAGTTGATGCAGGAGTCGGAAACAACGGGGAGAGTGACGCAGCCGTTGGTGGGGTTGACTTCGGTGCAGACGGTGATGGTCGGGGACGCGAGCTGTGTTCAGAAGGAAATCAGCACGTTGCTGGGGGCCACAAAGAAAAATAAATTTTACCGGTGCAGGCTTCGCGGGCGCCGCGGAGGACACAGCGACGAGAGTAAAGGCAATGAGGATGGCTTTAGTAGACAACATATTTTCCAGTTAGCTAGTAGTGGACAAGCTGAAGAAAGAGTGGATTACGACCCGCCTTTTGTACTGGTTAAAGAGTAAGAATCATTCAAGTCGTCGAGTTAGTTTTACGTGTTGGATAATTCTGCATGCCACCCACAGCGCCTGGATTCGGCGGTTAAAATTCTCCAGCTAGTTCACTAAGCGCGCCGGCAGTAGGTCACTTGTCGCAATAGAACAGTCCAAAAATACAACCGCTCAGGACATCGCAAATTTGACGCCCATCATCTGTTGCGCAAGTTCCGTGGCATCAGATTCTACAAGAGCGCCCGTTTGGCGCTGGGAACTCCGTGGCCAACGGAGACCACAGAGCGCTAATCTGCATACACTTTTCGCATCCGGACCGCTAAGTGGCCGCCACAATGTGTCGTCGCGGAACTCGGTTGGTAAAGGTGTACTGTGGGTGGTATTAGCAAGGGTCGTACGCTTGAATTCCAACCGTCAGATAACCATCAGAGGAATGTGAATTCGACTGCGAAGAAGATGCAGACGAAGTCAACGTACGCTAAGGGTCGAGCGCCGTTGCGGACGTCATTCGAATTCAGTAACCAGTTCCCCAGGATGCGCTAAGCGAGATGATAGATTGAGGCGGCGGGTTCCTAAGTCGTTGAGCAGTCTAGACTCTAGATCCTCTGGTCAAATGAGGATTTTCCGTTTGCTCTTGAATATCCCCAGACGACCTCAGCGGGAGTGAACAACCGTTCGTTGGGACAATCCAGGCGCTGTCAAGTCCAAGTCACGACAAGTCTGATAGGTGACGCCGGAAACTGCAAGAAAATGGAAGATCCGACAGAATTCAACGTGCATGTAGCGAGAGGATTCGCTGATCCACGGACTCTGGCTCTCCGACTCAGATGGTCGGAAACAATCCGAGGTGCTATGTCTGAACATGATAGTTCTGCTGCCTAGTAGAAACAAGACAATAAGTCTCGCCGCGCATGAAAATCGCAAGCAAACTTACTGGTAAATGAACTGCTTTGAAGAGCGAGCCCTGAGGACCAATCTTCAGAATAAACAGCCGCAGCGCTGAACGAAGGAGACCAATTGAAGGTCTGTCGAAGCGATAAACTAGCGCAACAAGTGACGGTGCTGTGAGATGAGGAAACCAATCGTACCATCTCGATGAGAAGGCGACGCAGACGGCACATTCCAGCAAATTCTGGGTTTAACGGTAACGCGTAAGATGTTCCCAAGGAATCACGGCCCCGAAGGGTCAGAATCACCGGGAGTAGGCTAGGCGCAGAAGAGAGTAATTTTTGGCGGTGTGGACCGACGTCGAGCTGAGAATGCTGCCAGGAGATGTCCAGCCAACGTCTAGCAAGAGATTGGCTGCCCGAAGGAGCTGTGCGGATATCCGGGGTAGAATTGGTGGAGGACAGATGCAAATGGTGCCACCAAAGAGGTGAGCGGATTACCTCCAAGCTGGGCAGATTTACGAAGGAGGAGCCGATCGACGCATCCGACCGCATTTCCTCAGGGTTGAGGTCTAGGGCCAAATGACATATCTTTGCGATTTCGGGGGAACACGCTGAATTGAGGATACGATTCCACAATGCTTGGGGATATGTTTGGGCAACCCTGCCGCGCACGAGGACGATTGCCAGATCGTCGACTTGAGTATTCAGTGCATCCAACTAGTCCAGGGTATCCGATATGGTTATAGTGGTGGCGGAAAGTAGTGGATCCGCGGGGAGTTACTGCTGAGCAGTGCGTCAAATCGAGCGATTTCTTGAGCAATTATAGCCGATCCTCAATTGTGGTGCTATTTACTGAAACCGGGATAATGCCTATACGAGTTCGACGTTTCCTGCTCGCGCTGAGTCACCTGAAATATCTCCTTGGGCTAAAGAAGGACACTTACGCCAGCGCCGCTCTTAATAGTTCTATTGAACTCAACGGCAAGGGCAAAAAGTCCTGGACCAAGGATCTGATCAAGGCTGCTACGCGACTGCCATTTGATTGTCCTGAACTTGTGGTAACTCACTCAACCTCAATCGAGGACATCGAGGACTACGCCAAACTCGTTCATAAAATCAATTTACAATGGCTACAAGGAGAACTCAATTCGTCCGAGAAGCTCTATTTGTTACATGATCGACGTGAACCCCAAAAGGACAAGCCACCGACACAAGTCACTTCCTGTATGCGGCATTATCTATCTCTGGTGAAGACTCAAAAACATCGGGAGGCACTAACCTCTCTGCTGCTTTCAACTCACCTATTAGCCGTGGAAATCTTGCGATATGTGGATCATGCACATCAACCAGTGGACCGAGCGGATCGGCTCTGTAGGTTTTGCAGAAGAGAAGTTGAAACTCCGGAACATGCCTTGATCACCTGCGTTGCCTCGAGCGAACTGGTAGATTTGCGAAGGATATTCTTAACCAAACTATTCTCTGAGCTACCAAACCTACAAGGCCAAATGGCCGAACTCTCCAACACAGAGTTCCTGAAAGCCATTATCTATCCAAGAGCCACGATTGCCCTGGTTGCGAAGTATGCATTTGATGTCCTGGAAGTATTTTACGCCGTACCCGTGTTCCGTCTAGCTGCTTGAGAGGTTTCCCGTGCTAATTCTTTTTGTCTTTCAGCGTTCTTTTGGTTCTACCGCGGCGTGTGCAGCAAACGCGACCGTGAGCTCGGCTGAGGGGATTCTGGAGGGCCCAGGGACGATGGTGTATTTTACTTAGTGCTTTGTACACCGGGAGAATTCCTGGAAACCGGCGTTCATGAGTTGGACCGTGCCGTGTAATCCTACCTACCTACCTTGAGTATCAGTGGCAGGCCCGGGGAATCGGGAGTTCCGGGTACACGACAGGGTCATCTAGTGAGAGGTGGACTCGCGAACTCCTCACGCTCATGGTGGTCAGGAAGTGGGTGCGGCTGTGCATAACTCCGAAGATCCGTGACGACCCGATATGTTCCGAACGACAATGCAGTCGCAGAACTTCGCCGCTTTTTGACTGTTTCAGGTTTTATGAGGACACCTGCACCGCCGAAAAGAGGATGGACTCAAAGGAATGGGGCCGCACCGGTGTGGAGGAAGCCGCACACGGCGGCAGGTCCAGGAATCCAACTATTGTAAAATTACATTGGGCGGCGACCGTTGTCGTGCTCAGCCGTTAACCATTTGTCGCGTCTGAATTTCGGACATTTTTAAGTCATAAGGGAACAGAATTCCCTGGCGGTGTCCATTGATTTGTTCTCGATCCCAGAAGTCGAGTCATGCTCGCGGCGACTGGCCGATCGACTCAATTCTACCGTGCTTCCATTTCCCACGTATGCTCGCAGATATCTAACTGCAGAATTAGGTCTCTGCACTCATTGAACTTTAACAGAGAGTCTTATGAAGATCAGCGAAGCCATCATTGAAACTGACGTTGAATAATGATGGTTAAACACTATCTATCAAAACTTCGGTGCGATTCAATCGATTCATCAAGCGTGAGTGTAATCGACAGATGCTGCGGAAGTATACACTCTCGAGAGAGGAAAGAAGTGCCTGGCTGACCGGACCTTGAAGTTCAACGAATTGAAACTGAGGAGTGGGTAGGTCACCGACTCGGAATCTGATTGCTCAGATGTTGCTCCCGGACAAATAAAACGTATAGTAGTCAACATTGGTCTCACTTCGGGTACGAGTGCTGTTACTTGGATTCATATTGGGAGCCCCAGTACCAAAGCCAAAGTTCAAAGCGTCAGGCGTCTCACACTCGTGTCATATAAAGTGAGTAGCACTGGAGGGTCGACTAAGTTGTACCATGTTTCCTCAGCCTATTGGACCACCGTTGGAAAACCCCGGGTTCCCAGCCGGGCCCCAGTTCCCGGCAAGACGTCGTCGGGGCACAATAGCGTGCACCGTGTGCAGGTATCGGAAGAGCCGGGCAAGTATTTTCTCGGTATGCAGTGGTTCACTTATCCAGAATTGTTTCTCTAGTGCATCACCTCGGAGACGCCGCCAGTGTCCCCTTGTGAATATTGCAGGCGCAAGCGTCTGAAATGCGAATACGTTTCAATCACTGAGCAAGAAGAACGCTCAGAAAACACGATCGCTGAAGACAATACTGCGCAGTCTGGGATGCACACGGCGCCTATGTACGCCATGCCACCTCCGGCTGGATTTTCCGCCTCGCATGTTCCGCCCCAGGGTCATTCCGTGCCCAACCCCGGGCAGCCCCCGAGTTACAATACCCATGCGTCGTATGCCGGGGTTAACAGTGCACACTACTCGAACACAGCATACGGTGCACCGGCCCCGCAGTCCATGCACGCGGCGCAGTATCCGAATTACGCATCCCCCCAGCCCAATCACCCTTCGTCCGCCGCCTCTGGGAGGCACGGATACGATACGCAGACGGTACATGCCGTGCAGTACTCGTCCAGTCATGGACGTCCTTCGGGCCACCCAAGTCAGTCTGGATCGCAGCCCGGCATCGGACAGTATTCTCCGAACTATAACCCCGATGTCACGAACGCGGATTACGAGTGGGCCTCGAATCAAAATTCGCACTATGGTAATCGAAGTTCGCACCATGGTTGAACCCGAAGGTTTGTTGCTAGATGAAGAAATGCTCTCCTGGCACTGTAGACAGTGGTTCTGAACGGACATGGCGTATTTATTGAATTGGCATTTGTAATGCAATCCGAATTTCCATCGTTCCATTTCGGAAGAAAGATAAAAGTGCCTCATGATCTCATCCTATGTTTACTCTCGGTCTACAATGTTCACAAACAAGGGAGATAGATGGCCATGCCTTGCGCCGATCGCGGAAGCCGATACCGACAGAGCTGAACAAGGAGCGATTTTTTTTGGCCGAGATCCACTAGAGCCCGAGATCGGTCGCAAAGACTCGGCCACCGTCGCAACCAAAAATTCGGGATGGGTCCCAGTTACATGGACCTATCGGATTTGGAAGAGAAACACTTTGATTTGGAGGTATCGTAAATTTCGTAATGGTTCAATCGATATTCTCTTTGATTACGATAATTTCCTAGCGTCTGGCACCGCTAATATCGCGACCGGCTATGGTTGGCGCCCGCTCCAGTGACTGAGGAGAGTTGGGATGTATCTACCATGGTCACTTAACAATGTATTCCTTTCCTTTCAACCAGTCCACCAATCGATGAACAGGAAGATTGTATATTTTGATTGTTTTGGACGTCGGCAAGATTGCATATTCTGGTTGTTCTGGGGCCCAGGTCGTCAAGCGAGGCCAAAATGAAACCAATTTGCATGCCAGGTCGGCCAATATATTCAGAAAGAAGTGAGATTGTCCGGCAACTCGGTCTTTGGAAGATCCCGACGAGGATGTATTGTACACAAAGTCGAACATGCGGGATTTCCCAACGAGTCCGTTGTGGCTCTGGTGGTATGCAGACAACACTGTGCAGACGACACTGAGCGAAGCGCTCACCGTTTTATATACATTCAATTCCGGAGTTCTCACCGGCGGTGTCACGGTTCCATCTCGCAGATCTGCAAACGCCATCACTAACCGAGTTACTTATTCACTCTTACAGACTCTTGCTTTGTGGTCGCAGCTAATATGGAACCGTCTCCACTGAGCACGTCTGCTGAAGCGCTCCACGTGGGTTAGGATCTATGACGAATGGCTTCTGTCGAAACTTGAAGTACAACATAAACGACCTCTACAAACCCGAAGATGATGGATGATCAATTCAATCCTATTATTGACTGAGGTCTGAAATCAAGGATGGAAATCACACATCCGTCGAAAAATAGTAAAATGAAGAGCCGTTTTGAGCGCCCCATCACTCAGCAACTCCTAGGTGCACAAGTTCCAACTTCGAGGTTGAGCCGACTACTGGGATATGCAGGTGTCAGTGTATGCGGGCACTGCAGTAGACCTTCGGACGGTTGCTAGGCTTCAACGAGCCATCCCAGATAATTGCTTCTATATTTGTGTACATGCAAGTCAATGTGAGTTGCATGGGATCTGCGGCCCGTGCGGCGGCCAGTGTCGAATGTTGAAGATCAGATCCCACGCAATTGAGTGTGGGGCTGTGGGATGCTGTGAGGGGCAAAAATGCTGTGGGACAATGTATGGTTGGACCAGCGCTGGCGCAGATCGAGTGACCACACCCGTATTTAACCCGGATAAATATGTTGAATCGAGGCATGGAACCGTTATAGCAAGGCGTAGGCAACTGTTTGTGATGACTGGTCGATCCGTTCCTGCTCTTCCATGGATTCATGTGGGTGCACTATATGTACGTGGGAGCACCCGAGCCGACCGAGAGGTGATTCTTGGCAAGTAAGGCCGCGTTCCACTTACCAGGGTAGTACCCCGCTCCTTCCACGAAGGCTTCTAGTCACTGGGCGATTCCGGCCGTTGCCAAGTTTGTGAAGATCGCCGCGGGCCTGACGCGACACCAAGGTCCCAATGAACCGGAGGACTGGCTTCTCGACCGCCGGTACTGCTGTCTAAATGGCTGAAATCCTCCGCTGCATCAAACTAAGGTTTCACACAAGTTGTGCCGTGATCTGGATCGCCATTGTCGAATCTTTCGCATTTGGCCAAAGAGATCAATTACTCTTTGGGAGGCCACCGTATATGTACGAAGTGCAAATTATACGGGGGATATTCTACCTGGAGAAAATCGAGTGTGCTTCATCTGTGGCCAAGGTCGTGCTTTAGCTGGTGGGTCAGTCCAAATTTGAACCGTGGGAAGTTGAACCCTATGATTAACCCGGTGGCTCGGCAAGTGCCGCCATTGCCAAGCGCGTTCCATTTTCGCTTCGCCCAACGACGTCTCGGGAAACGCAACGGACGCGCGTTTACTTTCCTGCGGTCGCTTCTGGGTGTTTACGGCAGTGTGGAAATCGCCGAGATCCCATCATTTCACACGGACATGGAACGCCAAGCAAAGATCGCCCAACCAATCAGGGTCCGGGTGCCGTTCACCTCTTGCCTCTTCCCCCTTCCCCCCATGGTGGGCTTTAACGACAACCAAGGCCTTTCAAGCATCGCGCACCTCATTTTCGAACTCTTCTTCAGCGCCGCCGTGTCCTTCATCCTCACATCCGGTCTCCTCCCCCTCCTCGGACTGCGCGTGTCCGCATGGACCACCGCGCGGGTTACGGGCGTCTCTACCCTCGCCGTATTCGCCGTACTGGATCGGGTCCTGGTGGGGGTGCCGAGGAGACGAGCGGCAGGCGTGGCGGTTGCGCTAAACGAGAACCCGGAGTTCAAGCTGAGGCCACGGGTGGCGCTAGTGGGTGATGCGGAGACGGGGATGGGTGGCCGCGCGACATGAAGGCATTGCAGTCGCTATGGTGAGTGCTCCCTTGGAACCTCCACTTCCGGAGCGCTACGTGCCCCAGTGGGGATATATATATTCGTTGCACCTCGCTAATGATTTTCACTGGGCAGATCTCTCTCAACCCGGTCCAACCTAATTTTTTTCTTTTCGATTCCTTCGGCTTGGAATTTACTCACGCCTCCGACACGCCCGTATTCCTTTGCGTTCCCTCGTTCTGGGTTTATTGGGTACTCCGGCACATTCGCGCGCCGCATCATATACTATCGCAATCGCGCTTCTTCCCTCACTTTAGGGTAATATACGACAGACGCATGTACCCTTCAAGGCACCACTAATACCATAAAAAATGTATATGTATCATATAAAATGAAAGCAGGCTTGAGATTCGACTCCTCGCGTCCGCCTATCATCGCGGTGTCCCTGAGCCCTAGGAGTAAACTAGTTAACTAGCCGACGGGCGAATGCACCGGAATGCAACCAAGAACGGGGACGTTGTGCACGCGGACGTTGCGCACGGCAGCAACCCTTCTGTAGGTTTGATGAGGGTGGGTTCGACTCCCCGGTCCCCACTGAAAGTCTTGAAAGGCGATTTTTGTTGCAACTTTTGTCCATTAGCCCTGGACTGACCCAGGCACTCACCGGGAATCGGATAGGTAGTTTCTCGAATGTGAAGAGCATCCATTGAAGCAGTTGATGGGGTTCGACCGCCCGCGTTCGCCTCCACGGTTCTTGAGCCTCGACCATTCGTGACCCACTCCCCGCGTCCGCGTCCTGGTTCTTCCTACACGAAGAGATACACTCACCGGGAGTCAAACTGAGTAGTTCCAATGCGGACGTAGTGCTGGGCGCACCGCTGCCCTCTGTAAAAGAGAGTCACCGCATGATCACAGCTTCGGGGTTCGACTCCGCGTCCGCCTATATCGTAGCGTTATTCTGACCTTTTTGACTCTTCCGTGGTGAAAAGGCTGGGAGTTAAACGTGAAACACTGACCGCCTTGAGACACAAGAATCATGTTACGCTGACGTTGCCGCGGAACAAAGAACTGAGACTAAAATCAAATAGGTATTTTGAACGCGGACGTCGTGCACGGCGCATGACTGCACTCTGTACACGGTTGTTGAAGAGTCGAAGCAGCTTTGGCCCTTGGGGCCCGACTCGCCCGTCCGCCTGGGATCGTCCCGCCGGAGGCTTTTGGTCGGTCCATCGAGAGAGATATAAAGCCGGCATTAAAGCCAACTCAATAGCTGGGACGCGGACGTCGCATGACCTGGAGAGAGAAATCATTTCAACTCGTTAGCGTGAACGCGACACAATAAAATACAATGTGACCTACTTACCAAAATTGAATGAATACTTGAATGCGGACGCCGTGCGGCTTGCAATGCTGCCCTTTGTTCAAAATTTGTGCCGGGGCTTTGAAGCAGTTGGTGGGGTTCGACCTCCCTCGCGTCTGTTGAAACACTTTTCTCCTCCGTTAACCCACCTGAATCAAAAAATCTAACCCACTTACCATAGGTCCCGTCCAGCCAGGGAACGCGGACGTGGTGCGAGGCACAGCTGCCCTCCGTAAAAGGATGTTAAGAGGATGTGAAGCAGCCCCGGGGTTCGACTCCCCGCGTCCGCCTAGTCCACGCTGTCACTGTCAGGCCTTTTTATCCTGAGATTTAGAGATAGAGATATCAAGCACCTACCCGGAGGAAATAGGGAACACCGACGCCGCATGACCTTGAGATCCAAAGAGTTATTTCCCGTCAGCGCAATGCGCGAGCAAGAAAAAGAAATCGAAGGCACGTACTCGGCGTCGACTCGATGGTTGGAACGCGGGCGTTGTGCGCGGGCACCGCTGCACTCAGTGATCGATGAAGAGTCGAAGCAGCCCCGGGTTTCGACTCCCCGCGCCCACATGCGCGAGCCTCCGACTGTTTTTGGTTCTCTTTGAGTTTCGGCTCGTTTGGTTTCGACTCGTTCCGTAACCAGAACCCTCGAGAAAGAGGTTGATTGACGCGAGCGAGCCACGAGAATAAACACAATCCCGAGGCTAGGGACGATTCGAGCTTCGAGTCTGCGGCGTTTAGTTGGCATAGTCGTCCGCGTTTCGATTGGTGAGCGGTCGGGCACGGGAATCTGACGTTGGTCAGTTATGGCGAGGAGAGAATCAGATGTCGCAAGACATGATTGAATGGAAGGACAGGATACAGCCAGAACCCATCCAGACTTCCACCGTCGTAAAGTGAGATGGAATGGAGTTGGGCAGCCGAAGGACATAAACAACCAGTTGAATCAAACAGCCTATTTCTGCACTCAATTGTCTTTGACTTCAATCCCCCTTCAAATGTGAATGAAACGACATGGTTTCCTCAAACAAAGAAGTTGAAGTAAATTATCTTGCTTCGCGAAGGCTATTTTACGGTGTCAATTCGCGTTATTTTAACTACGATGTATTTGCCTACTAATACAAGTTGTCTTAGCTAGCCTTTTAATCCAGCCTAAAAGAATTCTATCCTGGGTGTGCAGTGGAAACGATGTTTCCTTAGCGTTGTGGATTGAATTCAAATTTATCGCACTCACTCGGAGTCAAGTTACTGAGTGGTTTGGAAATTGAAGGTGGCTGCAAGTATGACTTCCGTTGTCTTCTAAACGGGGGAAATTGAAGTGGAAGCAGTGAACGGGGGTTGACCCCGGTCCGCATCGATAGCGACCAGCAATTGTTTTTGTTGCAACTTCTGTCCACACAGTAGCACAAAATCTAGGGGCACGTACTCGAAGTCAACCCAACCGTTGCAATGCGGACATTGTGCTGGACTGCCCTCTGTAAAAGTATGTTACGCGTTTAAGAGTCAAAACGAAACGCATCCAATTTCTGCGACTGGATTGTTGAATTGAACGTTCGGATCACTTCGGATCATCGAATCTTGGGAGTTATGCGCCGGCGGCGACCTCTTGATCACCAGGTCAAAAGCACGGGTGCGAGGATTCGCGTTCAGTTCTCAGCACACATTGAATGACCCCGCCCGGAATCGAACCAGGTTCTTCCGCATCCAGAAATTTCCCCCACTCACGGGTAGCAAATGCATGCCATATGCTACGGAGTCTTATTCCTGCAGGATGGGATATCTAAGAGAAGAGCACATTTTTTTGTGTGCCATCTATCTTCCTCGCTCTCCTGCCTACTCAGTCAATA
Organism: Mycena metata; assembly: GCA_029378385.1. Taxonomy (NCBI): domain Eukaryota; kingdom Fungi; phylum Basidiomycota; class Agaricomycetes; order Agaricales; family Mycenaceae; genus Mycena; species Mycena metata. The sequence continues at coordinate 10,788 of JARKIB010000031.1, read as the reverse complement.
CCAGTGGCAACAACGCACAAGGACAAATAAATTGTTACCTCAGGCTGCACTGAGAAATTAATTATAACTCACAATGAAGACCCAGGCCTGAAGAAGAAAAATTGCTTAGAACACCACACCAAATGTCCTATAATAAAATTGTTGGAGCGCCGTTTGCCGAATAAGTGTCGGAAAATTTTGAGTTTACCGGATAAGTGTCGGGAAAACTTGAGTTTGCCCAATAAGTGTCGCAAAATTTGACATCGCCAATGAAAGTGTCGGCAGGTTTTGATGTCGCGAATATATCTGTCGGCAATCTGAGTTGAGTGAATAAAAGTGTCGGAGGTCTTGTTTTTGCCAATGAAAGTATCGCAAAATCTTCACCATTTACGACAGATTTATTCAGCCCCTTAATGCTGTAAAAGTGTCGGAAAAGTGGGAATTTGGCTCAATAAGTGTCGCAAAGTCAATAAGTGTGTCGGGTTATTAAAAGTGCACTTTAACCCTCATAATCTATCAGTAAATTGCTGGCGGCGCCCAAACGACCCCCCAGAATGAGATCGCTAAAAGTTGAACCGTGGGAATAATACCTGATGCGATCGTGTTCCGCTCGCATTCCGCACGTATTGCTGGGGTGCTAGGATGATGCTGTCCCAAGGACTCAAGAGGACAACCTATGAATCCAGAGTTCACCCCAGCAGTTAGACTGACAACCATCGGCACAGCGCAGCACAGCGCACGGTCACTCCCCCCCATTTGGGGAAATGTTGATGCCAAGCCCGAGCGCCGGAAGGGTTTCGCATTGTATAAATTAGAAATTCCCTCATAGGTGGGGTTTCCTTGGAAACTGGGTTCCCCATTACAATAATCCATGATGGCAAAAGTCGGTTGAAAAAATTGGAGGAGGGATGGAGCGAGTGAGTGTGAAGGGTAGTAGATGAGCCAGTACTTATTTACTGGGCCCCAAAAAGTCTGCTGGGTTCGACGGGTTTCAAATTCCCGCCGATCCGTGAGGAACGCTTGCACGGCGCATTTACTCTTTGAACTTTTGTAAGCTGCCGCTCATTACGTGGCAACGGCAACTGACACCTCAGAACCAACCTCAGAAGTGGATATTCCGTTTTAATCAGAAAATAAGTATGTCTGAGTTGTAAAATGACATTCTAATTCCCGCCCATCCGTGCAACCGACGCTTGTTTACTCTTGGGAGTTTCGTAAGCCTCTCATTACGTGGCAACGGCAGTTGAAATTCCGACTGCATCGCCCGATCCGGGCCGATGTCAGAATCATCACTATATAAAGTCTTTGTTCGTACTGTAGAGGTTTGCGCGCACATCATGGCAGCTATTCCTTCCATAAAGCTCAACACTGGAGCAGATATTCCGGCTATCGGTCAGTTCCATGGAAAATCTGTGGACATACGTGAATCGTTCCACAGGTCTGGGAGGAGGTCCGGATGGCTTCACGCCTGAACATGTGGCGGCCGCTGAGAAGTGGTTTCTCACTGCATTTGAGGTGAGAGACACCGCAGGCTGGTTCATTTCTCATTTATTCAACGAATACAGCCTGGCTATCGCCACTTCGACACGGCGTGGGCGTATGGTAAGCCCCTTTGACGCTTTGAAAGATAAGATCTCAATGGATATCAGGCACGGAGCCCAGCCTTGGCGCAGCTCTACGTGCCTCCAAGGTTCCGCGCGAAGACGTCTTCATTACGACGAAACTCCCGTACGTTTTCGTCATCTTCATCGGCGATAAACTGAGGTCCCGTTGAATGAAGATGGCATCACCCCAAATATGTTGAACGTTCGTTCAACGACAGCTTGAGCCGACTGGGCGTGGATTACGTGGATCTGGTAGGAGGTCTAACCTACATTATCGCGCCGTCTGACCTATCCCATCCAGTATCTGATGCATTGGCCGCAACATCTCGAATATCCTAGTCCGCTACGGTTTTTTCGTTGCGCTGTTCCGCACTAATTGTGTGTTTATTAGCTGGATACGACTTTCCGCCCACGTTCGCAGAAGTATGGACGACTGGCAAAGTCAACGACGAGCACACGTTTGACAAAACCTGGGCTGAAATGGAGCGTCTGCATGCGAGCGGCAAGGCTCGCGCGATTGGAGTGAGCAATTTCTCGATCCAGACGTTCGTGGTCATTCGTCCGTATTCTACGTGTTGGCTGACTGAGTTCCTCGTAGTCTGGAGGAACTTTTCAAGACCGCAAAGATCGTCCCAGCGGTTAACCAGGTCGAGTGAGTGTTTAAAATACGCTGATTCATCCAGATGACTCAACAGATATGAAGAATGCATCCGTACTATGCGGACACTGAGCTCATCGAATATTGTCGGGAGAAAGGAATTGTTGTGACCGCCTACAGTCCAACTGGGTACCAGAAACTTCGCAGCGACCCCGTCCTCGTAGGGTTGGCGGAGAAATACAAGGTCTCGCCTACACAGCTTATCCTCGCCTGGCATGTTGCGCGCGGGGTTGTCGCAGTCCCGAAGAGTACAAATGTGGGACGTCAAAAGGAGAACCTTATTGTACGTTCCTCTAATTTCCGAGCAAACTAAGTGAATGAGCTAACGACACGGTGCAGTTGCCCGCTTTGAGGACAGAAGATATGGCGAGCGTGACGGCGTTGGATCGCAAGGAACGATGCGAGCAGTGGGGTACGTTCGGCCCTGACGGAAAGTTGCTAGGATGGACGGCAGAGCAGTTTGGATGGTGGTTATACATACAGTTCCCGAATGTAAATGAACAAGGATCAACCCAAACAAGACAATACCTCCACTTCGCTCCGGGAGGCGGTCTAAGGTGTGTAAGAGCACATGTTCAAGGGCGCGCCGACTTTCAGTGACAATTCAAAGAGCTTGGAAAGTAAGCGGTAGGCAGGGCGATATCGGTCCTAAGGGTCGTGGACAGGACAGGTTGTGCCGGGGAGTTCTAAGCGCAATCTACGCGCTGACACGGACTGCACAATAGCAACTAACGTCCAAGGTAGTCTTTGCCCAGATAATTTTTGTTCATTCCCGACGCTTATCATCCCATCAATGCACGTACATATGTGTATGATAATGTACTACGTTGCTCACCAGCCGGACAGGCTCGATGGCGGACGGTCCGGCTGTGTTGCCGCGAGGAGAGCCAACACCGGACTCTCAATAGAGCGACAATTTATAGGACGTGAAGGAGCGTGTCCACGACACAAGATACCAGAATGCAGGTAATGGAGAGGACTTTGGCGGCTACACCGTTGGGGGACGCCGATGTCGGGATTGACGATGGCGGAGCGACAGATGCCGTCGATTGGGACGGTGGTGGGGTCACTGTGGGCGGGGCTTCTGTTGCCGCGATGGTATAGAAGGGTACAACGCTGCCAGGGAAAATATCGGTCTGAGTACTTGATGCGCCTGGGAGTTTTTCCACGCAAGTGCCCCGCCCGTCGGAACCGAAACCGCACGTTTCGACCACGCCAAGGTCTGAAAATCTGAAGCCAGAAGCATTCTCTTCGAATTCGCCTGAAGAGAAATGAATCATCAATAGCCAACAACTTTGCACAGAAAGACGAACCTACAACCATCACTGGGTCGCTGGCGTTAGCAAAGGTGGTTGTCGTGCTTGGTCCCTCTAGCACCAGAAGGCTTGCGCTCCCACTCTCGGTGTATGTCGTCCAACCATCCGCCCCGACGCCAACCGCAAAGACTGAAACCGTCTCTTCGAGTATTTGTGTAAAGTTCGGATTCGCGACGGACACGGTGTAAAGTGTTTGCCCGTAGACGGCTGCAGCGAGATGAGTATGTACATGATCCGAAGTCGTTCTCGTGAGCGGCACATACGTACCATGGATGGTCGATAGCAGCACTGCAGCCAAAGTGCGCTTGATCATGTCGAGATGGGGAAAGTGGGAAGGTATAAGACCGCGTGCGCCGTGGATTTTACGTGGATTTCGCTTATAACCCGTTTTGGGATCAACCCGGATCTCTCCGGAATACAGCTATTATTGAACAATGAATCGTGTGAGAATATATTGCCTCACAGAACATGTACATCGGTATATTTCGGCCGTTATGTGGACCAGATGAGACCAGGGGGTCTGAATCAGCGGAGACAGCAAGCCCCCGTCGCAGTCGTCGCGATACAGAACACGGATATGTGATGAGGTGGGGTCGGGGAGGCCATGAGCATCGCCGAGTTCACTGGCTCTGATTGAGGGAGAGATTCGGCAGACAAAACTGTACCCCTCGAATTTTGTAAATGGTCCATAACATGATCCTACATCTCCCGCACAGGAAAGCAGGCGGGCAGATGTAGGCAAATTCAAGCAGTGGGCCCAAAAAGACAAATCCAGACAGCAGAGATGAGGGAAGTTCCTAGACAAAGTACTTGTTCAAGCCACGTCGATAGGTTCTGGATTCCAAACTCAGCCAGACGTGATTTCGAGATCCAAACGAGCTCAAGAGTCAACAGCGCATAATACTTGTTAAGGTCTTGACCACGATGACCTCACCTTCGATTCTGAACATCGTAAGCGCGGGAAGACAAGAGTAGATACTGAAGCAATAGCGGCGATTAGCTGGGCGAGAGTGCGACGAGTTTGAAGAAACAGAGGTGAAGGTGAGCGATTGATCCGCGATCAGTACAGCCTTGGTACAGCCACGTGCACCGTCCCCTTTCCTCCCAACCTCATCATGCGATTGCGCAAGGCTTGCACTGCGCGCACGGCGACGCCTGAAGGGCGGATGTCTGTCACGGTCCGCGCCGCAGGCGAGATAATTGCTGTACAGGCATCTGGGATCCATGCACCTGCGGCGCTACCTGCATGAAGATGGTATGACGGGAGGGATGCGTTCGTGGAACTGGACGTTGATGCGCGGGCGATAGTACAGCACGTACGTCCCATCTCTTCTTCCTTCGAAGTCCCTCTACGCTGGCCTCTAGAAAGTCTACGGCCGGTTGTTCCTTCAAGTTCTAATCACCAATCCTTCAACCCAAACACAGATCCCTGGAAAGCTCTACTCCAATTTTGCCGAGATTTGAAACTCCTCGCCGTGTCAGAGACACTGCTAGACTTATCCTCCAGAGAAATCTGACACTGCTGGACTTATCCTCCAGAGAAAATCTGATGCCCCGCTTTATGATTGACACGACTCTTGGAATCGCTTTGGAATCACTTGTCAATTTCTTAATTCTTGGTGGCATCTAACTAGGAGGCAAGGCGGCGACGACACCTCGAACTGGCGCGGAAGAACCCGAGAGGATCTCGGTTAAGGACGGCTTCGTGCCTGAGGATCGCGGACCTGAATGCGTTTGCGCAATTGTCTCGGAAGATTGTACACGAAATGGCAACCCCTGTGAAACAGAGGGCCTCCCGCTCTAGCTCTTATTGAAATTGAATGACCTGGGAGAAAATAGTGCTGAGGGCACCATTCGATTGCGCGGGGCGCCGCGGAATCCATTTGCATTAGACGCCCCGCGAGGTGGTTTGGTTCCCGTGCACTAGACAAGTCAAGGAAATTGACAGCGGGCTGACAGGGCGAAGGGCAGTCTCCTACATTCCAGCCGCCACTAATGTCACCTCGTGTTCGATATAATTGGAGGAGGATTAGCGCCCCCTAGATTAGAATCGCCCCGTGCTGACGGGATAAAACATCCTGCTCCGCGCCTGCAAGATCCCAACACAGTGTCTGTTCATTGCAGCATGTCCGGTCCTCCAGTTTCCCCAGAAGATGAACTGATTTCTATTGCGGGCGCTGCTCACAGCAGCTGAAGCTGATGCGGCAGCGTGCGTAAAGCTCCGCACTAGGGATGGACACCGTCCCGTTTACGGCGACGGCCGTCAATCCACGAACTCGAGGCGGTGACGGCCCGCCTCGTTGACGGCCGTCTTTCCCGTCCTCAGGACCCTGGGGCGGGACGGGCGGCACAAAAGACGGCCGTAAGCGGGGACGGGACGGTAATTAATTTCCCACCGGCATAAAAGGTGATTTCGTTGCTAATTGAGTGCTCAGAAGTCAACCTGGGGATGTGTATTCCTCAGTGGGTCTGGAATAGAAGTAGCCGCGCGACAGGCCGAGAAAAGGACGAGGAGTCGTGCGAGTTTCAAATATCGGCATCTCGGCATCCGATGGTACGTGGTCCCTGTTCCCTTGTAATCAGTTCTCAGGTGGCACTAGGTCTCACCATGAACCAAGTAGTATCTCCCTCCCGCTAAATCCTATTCAAACAGCCTGAAAAAGCTTGGTAAAATTCACCAACCCGTCTGCGGCTGTCGACGGTCGTCAACGGGCGGGTATTGACGGCAGTACTGCCGCCCGTACCCGCCCGCTTATTTGTTGAAGCCGATGTCGAGACGGCACGGGACGGGGTGCCGTTTACGGGGCCCGTCCCACCCGTAAAGACGGGGGCGGTGGGCATCCCTACTCCGCACTCCCGGTACTGGGCTGCTTATCGCTGATTATTCTAGACCGGGGAGCCCCCTGATATTTCGTTCTGAATGGCATCCAACACCCAGAGCTCGAAACTCTGCGAGTCAGCCTCCAGAGTATGTGTTTAATTCTCTGTTAATTGAGATATCTGTTTCCTAATGGCGACTTGCCAGGGCGAAGCGAGCTTTCTCTTGGGCATCCCTCGTCAGGGATCAATTAGCTCGTGCCGGGCTTCAGCAAGATAAACCTCTCCCAACAGAGCATACCCCCCCGTCTGCATCTGCCACTGCATCTGTTCCTTCTGCATCCGCTGCATCCGCTGCCCCACCAATCACTCCAAGGAGCTCACTTCAAGTTCCGGCGGATGCGGTGGCAGAACTACTTGAGAGGAACAAGGACGCTTACAACAATGTCATCAATCATCCGTTTCCTCGAGCACTCGGCGATGGTACTGCATCCCTCGATGGTTTTCGACACTACATGATTGTAAGCAAATTGTAAGTCATTGTAATTTCTTCTCGTTTGTGGTGTGTTCATTTATCGCCAATACGCAGCAAGACTGGCTGTATCTGCAAACCTGCACGCAATTAAAATTCACTGCGCTTGGTTCAGGGTCCTAGCAATCGAAGCATTTGACGTGCGTTACAAGATCGAGTATCAGAACAAATTGAAGGAGACCTGCCGTACTATGCTCGGGGTCTCCCAGAATACTATGGAAGCTACTCCACGAAGTGTGGAGCTTGATACAACCGAACGTGTCTATAGAAAGGTCCTTCAAGATGACAATGCCTGGCTCGGGTTTGTCTTGACCTTACTACATCTTCGAAGCAATGTTGAAAATTCCTGAACAGATACTATATAATCCTGTTGCCTTGCGTGGTGAGGCAGGGGTCAATTCAAGCCCACCGAAGGTGGCTAACAATTTATCTCTCTAGACGTATTGGGAGATTGCGAAGCGTTTGATGCATGATCCAGCAACAGCTAAGAGTGAGCATCAACCACATGTCGTGCATTCCTAACGTCCATCAGATGTCGTTTACCACCGAGCGTGGACGGAGGTCAACTACGATGATTCCTCCGTCGCAAAGTATATCAGTATGCTTCCAAATCGATATATCCATTGTCTTAGCTCACACAACAATAACCAGAGTTCATTAACGCAAACATCGCAGCCAAGGGTGGCGTAGATCATTGGAACTGGACCTTCAACATTGCTTGCAACCTCGAATCACAGATTTTCAATATAGGCCTGCGAGCCCCTACCCCATACGAGATCATACCCAATGGAACCTACTCAATCCACACTTCGTCCGCAAAGAGTCTTGTGCTCACTGTTCAAGATGCAACAGGTTTTTTGCGGCAAACATCACAGGTGATCCTTCCAAACTCAAGTATAACCTGCGACGCGGACTGGAACAAGTACATCGTTATTTGGACACCACACAACAAGTTACTTTCTCAATTTACTCTCTTTCAGGTTTATTCCAGAGCGCAGCTTCGTCCAGCTTTGTTCTAACTCAAGTTCGAGGCTCAAACTTAAGTGTTGCGGGACTTGAGTTTATACGTGGAACTTGAGTTCCGGAGGAACTTAAGTTTGGGTTCAACTCTCAAGTACTACAGCAGATACTCTGGCCGCGACTTGAGTTCCGGCTCACATCTTAAGTTTTGAACTTAAGTTGTGACGGAAGTAAGATTACGGGACCGATTTTATAGCCATGTAGTATTATTTGTAGTACTTAAGTTTCTAGACACTTAAGACGCGATGTCGATGATTTCTCTCAGAACTTAAGAGGAGCTAATAAAGTATTTGCGGATACCTTCCAAGTAATGCTAGATCGTCTGTTGTGGGAACGGAGAAAACGGGCGGGGACCATGAGAAAGTAGGAGTCACACGCATAATTCTTCCGCGTACTAACCAACCACAGTGGCTCGTCTTTGCAACCAAAACCGGATGCACGTTCAAAAACGTCGGGACAGGCCTTTATCTCGGGACATCTGCAGCCCTCGATCACGGAGAGTACCGTATTTTGCAAGCTGTTTCAGATCCGTACTGTTGGTGGATCAATCCCAGTTCAAACCAGGGACCGTCGGTGTATCAGTATGTTGTACTGTGAACGATGGACTGCAGCAAGGCTGACATCATAATTGCTAGAATCCACGACTCAGCGAACCTGCTATCTGCAGATATACGCAACTATCGGCTAACAAGGCTAACCCAGATCATCGCCCACGAGAACTCGGACGCACCCTGCCAGATGTGGTTCTTCGATGACTCCGAGTTCAAGCAAACTGAAAGTACACAGACCTATGCGGATGACGACAAACTGCCTGAGCCTAGATCCGCTGAGCCAGAGGAACAGTCACAGCAAGCAGATGCGACGATCAAGCGGCTTGAAGCAGAGAAAACCGCCTACGTGGAAGAGAGAAACCTTCTTCGAAAGGAGCTCGAAGACGTGAGATCGGCACTCGATGGTGTTGAATCAGAGGTAAGATGCATTTTTCCATGCAGATTCAATGAAGAAATATCTCAACATTATCGAACAGTTCCCGACCTTAGCCGGCACCAAACCTGCAACAATGATCAAGGTCGTTATGAATACGCGCAACCGCAAGATTGAGCAATTGAACAATGCACTGACATAAACACGCAATCAGATGGTGGAGGAGCACATGCAGTCCAAACCACTTAGGATATGGGAGCGGGAGAAAAGGGAACATGTAAGTGCCTGTTTTACGCTCTAGGATCACACTACCCGACACAAGCGGCAGACCTGTTATTGGGAGCGCTTTAGCCCCAGTCTTGAATCGAAATTCGACTCTGCCTCCTTTAATCCCGCTCCTATCCCGGTTAGCAAGGAACAAGGCCGACCCACATTTATTCTGCAACCCAAGGGGGGCGGATATCTCAACCATTCCCTGAAGGTCATTTCAGATGGGTGGCCATTCCGTGAGTGTGTCTGGCTGAATCCTAAGGAAAAATTCAATGATTCCTCAATGCAGACGCAGACGACATCTCCAGCAGTAAAAAGTATGAAGTACTTGTGGGGGATTCATCCCGTTTATCATGGATCCCAATTGATAAATCCTGGATCCCGAATGACGGTCCCCCGAAAATCAAGTCATTGGATCACAAACCGGTCACTGGCTGGGATGTAGGCATGCGAGAATACAATGAGACCTTCACCTTCATCGGGCGTTTTTCCTATCTGGGCAATTTCTACGCAGGCCAAGTTGAGAAGGGGTGGATTAGTACGTCCAGATATCAGCCTGAAAGGATGTTGACGACCCAACAATCTCATTTTTGCAGGGGCAATCGGGTCGCCGCCACGCGAATTTCGGTCCATCGATGTAGGCATGGCGAAAACCACTGAAATAACTCTGATTCATCATCATAGCAACCTTTCGAGGTCCTGTGTTACAACCCCTCGGAGGATAAGTAATCGCGGTGGTCCCATTGAAGAAGATTCAGTTTTATTTGATTGCCAGCCGGGCTTCCTAGAGCACTTGGCTATGGTAGTTGTACGATAACTAAGGGTTCGCGATATGAGTCAATGAAGTGTTCTGTTCCGAGAGGTCGACCTCGACGGGTTCGTCAACAATGCGCCACCCCCGCCTCTATCCCTGCGGGCGCGCTTAACTGATCCTATCGGTCGTTAAGAAAATTGGTTGCAGGGTGGAAGTCCTGGGCACCCTGAGACCCGGGCGCCGAGCCAACTAAGAAGCCTATTAGCTCTACCGAAAATGAGCGAAAGCCTTGTCTGGCCATAAGAGAAGCCATGTCAGACCTTCAGGCCTCAGGCCTTGTGGCACTTACTGAACCCGGTCTTTGAAACCCCACAGGGCGGTAAAAACGCCAGTGTTCCTACTTACCTGAGAGTTAGTGCCCCGGCGCCGAACCACGGAGCTCCAGAGCTCTGAGCTGTATTGAGAGCGAGGGCTTTCATGCATTTTTTTTTAACTTACTTGACCCATGCAAACTCGCTTCAACTTCGCGTACTCCGGATTTCCCTTGCTTCCCCATACTGCCCTGCTGACTTCCTATGCTTCGCCTGGGATAGTTTGGTTGCCATGGTTCATCTCGGTATTAGCGATGTAGCATGTACGTGCGACGGTTGATATCTGTGCCACCCATGAAATTCACCGGGCTCACCGATTGCCGAGCATCCCCGCGAAGCCAGAGTGATGGATAAGTAAGTGATCCGCTGGCTCGCCGTCGGCTTGGTCAAGGTTGCCGATTTGATCGTCACGACGGGACGCTCGGCACTGCTCGGCGTCGAGAGACACGCCACCTGATGAGTCTTCTTTGACAGACGAAAGGTCGGTCAACGTCGCACCCAACAACCCCCCTCACCCAGCTTCACGTCTTCCGGTCTATAAAA